>OY728157.1:1386622275-1387872275 GCA_963277665.1 Viscum album
TACTTTCGAACTACGCATTGTTATCCCGTATGCGGGATTAAATTTAAATTATTTTCTGACACATATTTGATTGGAATTTGGAAAATTAGATTCAATATTTTTAATTATAATAATTTATAATTTATATTTAGTTCAATTTATTTTTTTACCAAAATGATTAGTGAAAGTGATTAAAATTAAATACAATGATTAAGAGAAAAAATCAGGTAACAAAGTATGAAGTATTAAATTTAAGATACAAAACAACATAGAAACTTATAAAAGAGCCATTTTAGGGCCATATTTAGACCCTATAATCCCTTTATTCAAATTTTTTCCATTTTTTATATCCAATTTAAATGTGTAAAACATGGGTGAATTCCTTTTCCCAAAATTTACAAGAGAGCCACTCCTCCTCGAGTATAAAAAGAATCCTCTCCTCCCACTTCTGAACACCTATGAAGAAACACGGGATCAAACAAGATCTCCCAAATAGCTTTCAAACATTCCTAAAATCATCCTATAAGCCTTAATGTTAGCATAATGTAATCCAAGGAATCCTTTTGTTGTAAACTAAAACTAGTTAAACAAAGACGTGGTAATATCCTCTCTCAAAATCCTTTTTTTTATTTTCATTCTCCATCCCCTAAAATATACATATTCCATTACTATACATAACAAAGGTACCCTAAATATACAGATATGTTTATAAGAAATTTTTTTGACCTACACTTACAATCATTTCCATATAATAGGTAATATACATATTATTCATGTGTATGAAGAACTACCGCCAACAAAATAATGACTGTCCATTTTTACTTTATATACATTAATGGTTGGGAATTATAATTAAATACATATGATATATATGATATTTTTTATTTTTTTATTCCTTTATAACTATTTTATAATACATACGTTTATAATTTCCATTTTTGTGTAAATATGATAATTTGTTTTAGTAAGTGTGGATTGTCTCCCCCTATAGCAATGTGATTCATTCACACATTACATATAATGTATTAAGGATGATAATATGGTAATTATATGATATATATGACATAATAAAGATAATTTAATGATATTATATACATATATATTCATATGTAATTTTTTGTATTTCATTCAATAGTAAATAAAATAGAAACAACATTTTGCGTACATACGACCTACCGTGTCAATGAATGGTGCATTCCAATTTATACTTCAATATTACGTGTGTTGTTATACTAAAAATATACTGAATAATATATATATATATGGTTTTAAATTCTATAAATCATGATATAAGTATAAAGATTATAGATATAACAAATTAAGATATATTCGAAGAACAAAGCATATATCACCCGAAATAAAAACTTTACAGAGAATTGTCCACAAGAAGGTAATATAAAGTAATAAAAAAACCATATATGGTATTAGATATAATAATATGGTCATGCGATAGATTTATAATAAACTTATATTTATAATATATGACTTTTTTAAGAATACAATAAGAGTCAATATGCAATGTATGAAGAGTTCATCTTAGTTTTTCTAGTCCATGAGATACGATGCATGTTAAACACACTTTTCTTTATCGTGTTTTATATACTAACCATGAATGTATTATATGATTATTATAATTAAATTTAATGTTTTTTACAAATATAATATATGATCTTTCTTTCATGGGGTTTATGTTTCCAAGGATACCAAATCAAGAAGATAGTTTTGTCTTAATCTCTGTTTTTTGAGACACATGATTTATTATGCCCCTACATTCTTTTTTGTGGTTCATAAACAATAATTTGAAATTTTATTTCATTAATTTAATTATTCTCAATAAATTTCAAGATTCATTTAATTTCATATTCTTACATTGACTGTATGGTTCAATGTAACCATGTGGTAATAGTTTATTAAAATAATCTCATCGTTTGTCTGGATTGTTTATGATTTTGATCCCAGTGATGAAATATTATGATCCATATATCAAGAACATTCATGAGTTTTATTCTAATATTTTTATTCAATATATACACATGCATTAGTACCATTTTCCCAATCTATGGAACTCAATAGGACTAATAAAATGTTTTTAAGAATAATATCAGAGTATTTTTCTATTCGGTTATACATCTATTTTATTTCAAAAACCATGTTTTCAAAAATGTTTTTAAAAAGTAATTTCAAGGAAAAAAGATTTTATATTATTTTATGGTTTTAAAATATTTCTTTTTATATTTTCCAATCTATTTTCCATGAAAAATATTTTAAAAGTTTATTTTGTTTTAAAAAATGTTTTTCAATTTGAAAAATGATATTTCATCAAGAAATGTTTTGAGAATATCATTTGAAATTATTTCCCATAAAAGATGACATCTATTTGTGTTACTCATTCATTTATAGGGAAATGATTAAATTTTACCATTCATATTCTTTCTCTGAATGTATTATGATTTTATGGAATGAGGTTTATGAAAGTCTATTATCATTCATATTTTATTTTCTTTTGAAACCTGTTTATTCTCGCAAGTTATTCTTTTGAAATGATTATTAAACCTATATCTTTTTACACTAGTTATGATATGATTAAATTTTAATGATACTGATATCACTTCATAGGTTATGATCCGATTCTTTATGATTTTTGGGACATATATGTATGATTTCATTATGATATGGTTGAGACCTATATCTACCTCCAATGCTTTGGGTTAAGATTTATATCTCATGAGATAGACTAAGATGGTCTTAGGGGTGAACCTTGACAACTAATATGGCCACGTGAGTGAACCATGACTACTAAGATTTTATGGGGAGTGAACTAATACTACAAATACATCCTTGGGAGTGAACCCTAACAACCTTGATTATGTGGGGATTAAACCCATACTACCAATATTTCCTTTGAAGAGATGCCTTAACTACTATGGAAATATTTTTTACATGTCTACATGATTTCAAAAATTCCATGTATTATTCCTATGTTATGATACCATGTATTATGTTATTTTTTTCCTTATGATTCATGTCTTATGAAAAGGAAATATTTATCCCATGATTCATGTTTATAATCTTATTATATGTAGGGAATGATTTTCTAATGTTATGATCACATACTTAAACCCCTATGCTCATTTTTATACTTACATGACTCCCATGTTTACCCTTACTGAGCATATAAGATCACCCCTTTTTGTGATTCCATTCCCAAGATATAAAGATATCTTTCAAGTATGATGCATCCGAGAAGGGTGTTATTAATGAATAACTTATTTGTAGATAATATAGTTCAGTTATGAACCAGTGTTTATATTTCCACGTTTCCAAAGGAACCAGACCAATACGTTATTTTGGAGTCTATTGGGATAATGTTTTAAGTATTCATCAAAAGTTTTTTAATGTTAATTTATGAAAAATGAGGGCCTCTACCTATGGAGTGCGGAGAATAGAGGCTATGAGGTTCCATTTTATAAGTGAGGTGGGTGGAAACTTGTAAATGTTAAGAGCATTAAAATATAATAATGTCACTACCATGGGAAAGTGTCTCAGAATTTATCTATTTTAATTATTTGATACTATAGGGACATAATAAATTCTACCAAGAGAAAATAGATAAGTGTTTCAATTATTTAAACATTTATCTCTTTAGTTTAACCCCATCATTTTTCCTTTTTATCCCTCACCACAGTGATATGTTTTTATCATGATTAATATACATTATTCCCTAAAAATTAATTTGAACTTGTTACATAATATTAATTATATTCATTCCAAATATTTAATCTATTTTAAAATATTTAATTCTTTACTTTTTTGGAAATTAATTTCAATATAAGTTTTATAAAACACAATGAAAAACCATTTTTGTTAAAATTTTCAAAATCATTTATAATATTGATTCAAATAGAGTTAAGTGGATTATATTAGAAAATGATACATATTTAGATTTCAAAAAAATAAAATATAAATAATCTGTATTAATACTTGTTTAAAATAGAAAAATGAAAATATTTTTTATTTGAATAAAAACATTAATTAGATTTCGAAAATGTTAAACATAGATTTATATTTTAAACATTATATTTTGAAATGAAGTTTATTAATTATTAAATAAATATAAAAATTTATATATTTATATAAAAATTGTTTTATAAAATTTAATTTCATTTTTATATCCAGATAATATCATAAATGTGACCATATTTTAAATGAAATATTTTTTATTCACCCAAAAATCTACTAATTCATAAAAATATTAAAAATTTAACCTAAAATAATTTTTAAATTATAAATTAAAAAATTAAATTTATTTCATAAAATTAAATTTATAAATTTTTTGAATTATAGTTTTATTCACAGTCATTAATAAAGATATGTGTATTTGTGATACCATTTCTTTAAAAGTAAAAATTTACTTATAATAATTAAAGCTCAGGTGTTACATTCTCCACCTATCAGATATTTCATCCTAGAAATATCTAAATTTTCACCATATAAAAAGTAGTGTATAGTTCTTTATTAAGTATTATTTAGGTTCCCACATTCCATCTTCTATATTAGGATTTCTACAAAGCACCATTACAAACCATGTAGTTTGATTCCCCAACACATGTTCTATTGTTTCAATATTTTGAATAGGCTAATCATAATAAAATAAATCAGTCTCCAGTTGCATTTCTTCATAGGTGATTAAATTTTCTTGTTCTAGAATATACTACATCAACAATGAAATATTTAATACATCATCCACTTTGGAGATGTTGGGAAGAATTTCCCAACCATATGGAAATCCTTCAATTCATTCCAAAATCTAAAAAGTCTAGATGTACCTAGGAAAAAATTAAACTTTATTTCCACAAAATATAACTACATTAAATTTATGAACCATTAAAATAACATAATCCCATACTTGAAAATAAATATCCTTTATATTTTTTTGTAATCTCACTTTTTTAACTATGATATTCCATGATATGACTTTGAAAAGTTTTCACATTCCCAATTTTCTCCTAAAAAAAGTTCTAGTCATGAGGGATTCATTTCACCTAATTAATCGCAAAATATTGGTTTATAAAATATTTTACAACATATATATTTATAGGGATCCTTTTTAATAATTGAATTGTAATTATTATACTATGTTAATCACTCTAAAGGTAAATACAAATCCTAATTAACTTGATAGTTAAATGATCCTAACCTCTTCATGTATTATAATGTGTGAATTGTTCTTTTATACTATCCATATTTA
The DNA here is from genome assembly GCA_963277665.1 of Viscum album. Lineage (NCBI taxonomy): Eukaryota > Viridiplantae > Streptophyta > Magnoliopsida > Santalales > Viscaceae > Viscum > Viscum album. The sequence goes on from OY728157.1 coordinate 1,386,627,503, forward strand.
TAAGGGTTATAATTAGTGTGAAAATGTTTTTATCTATATACGTTTATATAATTTTCAAAAATTAATGTTGAAATAACGATTCATGATGATATATAATAAAAATAGTTGAAGCATAAAGTCCCCCAACATAATTTATATAGAGTTTTTTGTGGTAACGAAGAGGTAAATTCTCTCATATTGTGAGGACATATAAATACAGGGTAATTTTATCAATAATAACAAATATAATATCATATATTTAAGGCATTTTTTTTGTAAATATTGTGATAAAATCAATCATAATATCATCCCACGTTCACATAAGTATAAAGAGAGTCTGTGTGACTCCTTTATGATATTTTATTTCATCCTTTACCTTTTGAAATAGTCTTGATACATAGTCAATAATTTCTCCTTTAATATTATCCCACCAAAAAATTACTCTTAAATAACTACACATATTGGCACTACCAGGGTGAAAAGATAATTTTGAATTAAGGGATTAACTAAGTAATTCCATATTCAACTCATATATTAATGACAATACTAATACCCATCCATATTTCATTTCACTACCTTAAAAAAAATCATTCCAACTACCATCATTCACAACATTAATATTATTTTTTAATCTCTTATCATGAGGATAGAACCTTTTTAACTCCGCTATTAAAGGTGGTTTGGAAATCATTTGTAGATAAAATTATGTGTGTTCGTCCCTAAGGAAAATAATATCCAACTTTAATAATTCCTAAAATACTAGTTCTTTTTCAATCATTATTTTAATGGGAACTCCAAAAATTTTTCTGTTTAACACATCGACCACCTTGTTTTCCTTCACAGGGTGTTAAAATTTTGAATGATCATAATCATTAGTTGATCTTATCATCTACTTAGTATTATATTGATATGGTCATGTGAAATGATATATCATATGATTTTTTTATTCATATATATCTTACATTTTTCGCTATAGTGATTATGCCTCCATATCATTAAGGCCAACATTATTTCTTCCAACTCAAGATTATGGGTTATATAATTATATTCATGGATCTTTAACTATATTGATTCAAAATTAAAAACATTGTAACAATGAATAAGGATGTATTGAATTAATGTCTTCAATGAAGAAATATATATCATAAAACCATACCTTCTCTATGGTAATATTAATATCATTGCACTAACCAATATACACTTTATTTATGATTTTTTTTATTTTTTTATCTATATAAATATATCCACTATACATATAAATATGGTTAATGGGTTAGATAATTAGGTAATATTTTGAAAAAAGTTCTGATAGTAACATATTAATCCAATAAAACTATGTTGCTATGTTATATTCATCAGTGTATACCATTACTAACTTCATTTTTCATTAAGATGTCAATTTATATTCCATCTTTGGAGAAAAAATAGCTTTGAAAACAAAATTTTAAAACTAAAATTCGCATTTATTAAATTTCTTATATAAATATTCATCCCTGAGAGTTTCAATAATTAATCTCAAATGAATTTTATTCTCTTTTTAGTTTTTAGATTATTCCAAGATATCATAGATAAATAACATTGAAAAATTATCAAGATAATATTTGAACACCATTCATCAAATCTATAATTACAAAGGGTACACTAGTTAATACAATGTATATTAATACACACTCATGATTTCTATAAATTATAAAAAATTACATATTTATAATATGCTTGCATCTTAGTCATAATTGATGATTCCCAGAATGAAGATCAATTTGCGACAAAATATTTATCTCATTCATGTTATTAAAATATGTTATTAATGCAAGGAAAAAGATACTTGTTATTTATAATAAATTGTTTTTTCCTAGTAATTACTGCCCAACTGTGTAAACTCACAATTATTCTTAATAAAAAGGAAAATGGTTCCTCTTGGTGAAACACATGGGAAAAATAATATCTTAATAATAAAATTTTGTAGTATTTTCTTATGATACACTAATTCCACTCTGTCATTTTTGTAGATATTTTTAGATATATGTTTTCCATCAGGGACATGTTCAATGAAAAACTCAACTTCTTGTTTATGTAGAATTATAGATAAGTATGTTAAAAAAACACATTCCTTAAAAGCAGAAAATCATTCAACTATAATTTTATTTTTCCCATATATAGCTCAGATATACTCTCCTTCTCCCAAAATATAAATAATCTGAGAGTATATTGGTGGATCCATATTGATTCAAATAATTTGGAATGCCATCTAAAGAAAATTATTTCCATATTTCCATCATGAATCACAATATCCTTCCCTTGGAAATAAAATTTTTCATTTTACATTGAATGAAAATCCATATCAAGGATTGTATCAAATTAAAAATAATTATAACAATCTAGTTTTCACCTGTAGTACGTCTATGAGTTAAAATAGGGACTAACTGACATATCATTGTTTCAGTGATATTTTCCTTAAGGTGTCTTGATTGAAAACTTCCTTCTTATGTTTCTATGGAATGATTTAATATTCATAGATAACGTGGTAGATATAAAACATTGTGAAGAAGCATAATAAAATTAACAATTGGATGAATTTCTCTTTATGATCAAAATATATACTACCACATCATTATGAACTTCAACTTCCACTATAGTAGTGGAATATGCATTACTTTCTCCCATTGAAAAATAATGTAGTAGGTTCCTTTAATGCTGGTAGAATTAGTTTGAATAATGCACCATATCCTAATAGTTAAATCATTGGATAATAATATTTTACTCAAATCCCTTGTATTCATGACCCAAATGATCATTTTCTTCACACTTGTAATAAACACACATTCCATTTAATCATTCACTAGGTTGATTCTTTTTGTAATTATCATGTTACAGGAATTCAAATATTTCCTTTAAATTTTCATTAACATATTTATTTTTACTTGGTGTTATGTCAACCTCTTATTTTATAGACTTCCTTTAAAGATATAATAAATAGAGAAATATTTATCTTAATTAATGACGCGTGATACTAAGTCATAATATGGAAATACATGTTTAGGAGACTAGTGACAGTCAAAGTTTTATCTTATACCCATCAAATAAATGGTCAATGTTTATTTCCAGATTACGTATGTATTATTTTTGTTGCATTGATAATATTATCAGGGTCTCATCAAATTGAACAACACTTTCCTCTTCTTTAAATGATTGGTCAATGAGATTTCATTCCAATTTTTCTTATTTATCTCATGGAATATATTTCTTGAGGAATATCACTTAAAATATTCTCCATAACATATTTACATATCATCATCTTTCTTATTATTTTTGACCAATTACACCCATTGATCAACATCTACCTTTAAAACAATATATTTCAATAACAAATTTTTTTTCTTTCATTACACATAAGATCTAGGAATATCTTATCAATTTAGTTTCTCCATTTGTTAGGTATTAACTAATTATTAGATCCATTATATGATTGATTCTTCTTTCACATAATGAAATCCAAATGGGTTCATGTTCTACTCAGTTCTAACACCCAATGTATCTACTATCTCAAAAAGGAAATATCTATATTGACAATAGATGTTGATAGGATTTCCTTTTTATCAACTAGAGACCATATCTAATGAGTAGGAAACACATAATTATCTCAAAAAATCACGAATAATAAGAAAAGTCATAAAAATCATTAAATGTTATTGAAAATTATTGGGCTTTAAAAATAAGTTCCTAAAATTTATTACAAAAGGTTCCTACTAAACTTCATTTTATAACAAATATTAAAAACTGTATCTAGTAACCTAGAGTTGGGTTTAATTTATTTCATTAGTAAAAGATAAAAGGAATATTGATACAATAGTTCAAATATTTTAGCAGTCTTGGAATACTAGAAAAATATGTTAAATATAAATGAAATTTTAAAAATAAAACACATCATGAAAGTATTTCTTATATACTTGAAGTTCATTCAATGATCCTTTCTTCAAATCATGAGAAAAGAAAACATAATAATGTGAGAGCTCTAATGCTCAGAAAGGGAAAGTGTACACCAAAATCCATCATAGGTATATAAATAATAAACATAATGGAAGAGTAAATAATTAATGTATATTCTATTTAACCAATAGCATGAACTTCAAAATATATCCATGGAAAATATCAAAAAAATAATCACAAGGATAATAACAATAGTAATTTTTTGGAATTAAATTCATAATTATAGATGAAATGTTCTTTTCATTAAGGCATCTTGTCCTGGTATCATGAACCTTACCATTAGGGAATTTTTCCATGAAATTTCAGTGAATGTTTAGGAATGCACCAAATACCCAACTAATTTGAAAAAACTGGACGTCTCATCTTAGATGTTGATAAATTGAGGGGATATCTATAAGAATCCCCCACACCTCACCAAAAAAATTCTAATTCATTCCTTATATACTGAAATAATTATATACTACATAATCTATATTCCTTATCAATCTATAAATATGCATATTGAATCCAGAATACTAAAAATTAAATATTTCCCCAGTAAATAAAATAATTTTTTTAATAATTTCTTTTTTCAAATATGTTTATATATTGAAATTTTATGATGTTAATAAAATATTTAATAAGTATAAATTATTATGAATAAATCAATGATCCTAAAAATATGGGAATTAAGGAGAAAAATAACCTCTAGTGAATAAATGAGAGTGATAGATAATCTAATCATAAGAATGTGAATGATCATAAGATAATGCATGATCCATAAACTTGTAAAGGATGATAGAAGACCATAACTTCATCATAAATTATAGTTTTATATAATTTAATTTCTTTTGAGAATTAGGTATAAAAATTGAAGGGAAACTTTAATGAAACTCACTAAAACAATTGAAGCCCTGTTGTAAAAATGATGTTATAAATCATTTTAAAACTATTTTCATGAGGTTTTAAAAAAATTTTAATTATCAATATAAAAATAATAGATTCATGAATGGATACAATTATAATAAAATAAATTTGGAGTGGAATATAAAATACTTTTAATTAAATTGAAATATCTTTTTAACACTTTAATAAAATGATACCCTTTTCATTTAAAATAAAATATTAATTTTCATAGAAATATATGAAAATTATTATATTGGGAAAAAATATTATAGAGAAGTGTAAATATAAAATAATTTTCATTTAAGAAAGAAAATAATTTCACACCATATTCATTAAAAATAATATTCTTTTCAAACTTGTGTAAAAAGTAAAAAATAAAATTTTCATAATCATTTAAAAGATTCATTTTAAACCTTCGTAAAGAACATAAAATCTAGAATAAAAAATATTTTACCTATTATGTAAAAGTAAATAAAATCATACATAATTTTTTTGAAGAATATGGCTATATAATACCATTATTCTAAACTAAATGAAGAAAAATAAATTTCTGTTTTATTTTAAAAAATTATTTTATTCATTTTGAGTTTTAAACAGAGGAAAAACTAGATGAACAAAAAAAATCCATAAAATATACTAAAGAGAATTATATATATTGGGATTATGGAGATAAATAACATAAAATAATTAATTTAAAATTTTAATTATTAATAATAATTTATAAAATTATCATTTTAAAATAAATCTATAACAATTTAATAACGTTTTCTTCAAAACCTCATAAAAGATAAAATAAAATTTGAAACATTAAATTAAATGTATATGGAGGAAGTAATTATATAATATTTAATAGGGGAAGTATATACACCCTATAATATAAATTAGGTTCATAATATAAAAACATATCTCAGTGGAGTTTATTTGAGACTAAAACCTGTTACCTTGGATTCCTACATGGTCAGATGCATCATATCCTCCTATTATTTTGGTAACCTCTATTGAAAAACACTCAACGCCTTATTGATGTGGTATTTTAGGAAGTAAAAAAAATATATAGAGTAAAATATATGTTGGAAGGTATTTGGGTTGGCATTTTTTGAGTTATGTTTCTCAATATGTATGAATAAGAGAGGAGATTAGGTTCTTTTTTATAAGTGAGGAGGGTGGTAAAGTTTTACATATTAAGAACATTAACACATAAAAAAGATACCCTACTGAAAAATTTCTCCAATTGGGACAAATTTAAATATTTTATGATATAGGACATAAATCCATTCAAACAATTTGATTTAGAAAAGTTTTATGTTATTTTAATTCATATCTCTTTAATGAGTCCCCTCGTTAAGATTTTTTAACCATTACCCCACTGATATATTTGTACTATGGTTATTATTAATTAATGAAAAAATTTATGTTAGAAATATTATCTAATATTATATACATGGACTCAAAATATTGAATCTATTTTATAATATTCAATTACAAAAATAGTAAGAAATTAGTTTCAATATAAGTTTAAAAAATTAAATGAAAAACTCTTTTTTATAAGAATGCTCGCTAAAAAATAAAAATGATTTAATACAAAAATAATAGATCCTATTGAATATTTATGAAACATTTTGATTTTATTAAATAAAATATATCTTATTTTATTTTGAAATCGAATAAAAACTCAAATAAACATTTTTAATACTTGATAAAATGATTTAAACCAAAATTAGTTTTATGTTGAATAAAAACATTACCTAGATTTCCAAAATGTTAAACAATTATTTATAAGCTCAACATTATATTTTAGAATGTGTTATATTAATTATTTAATATATATTCTATCTATAAAATTGATTTCATAAACATTAAATTCATTCTTATGTCTTGAAAAATTCAAAAAATTAAAAATATTTGTAAAATTCATATTTTATACTATTCAGCAAAAAACCAACTACTTTAGAAAAATATCAGAAACATTAAATATGATAATTTTTACACGATATGTCTAAAAAATAAAATTTATTTCATAAAATTTAGATTATATTTTTTTAATTTATTTATTAGTCATATTGTTGAACGATGTGCATTATGATATAATTTATGTAGAATGTAATATTTTTTACTATATATGAAGCACGAGTATTAAATTGAATTTCATGGATATTATTATTAAACAATTCCATTAATAATATTTAAACCACACTGAAGAATATAGTTTTTTAATATTTAGAATATCTCAATTAAATAAAAATTGAGATGGGAAACCATTAATTTATCTCTCGACTTCCCCAAATGCACTTTAATCTCCTATATAATAAACAAAATCATATTAATATTTTATTTCATAACCCTATTAATATATATATATATAATAACTTATACATAATTCAATTATAATAAATAATTACCCATTAATTAGATTTTTATAGTGTATTTTTAGCTTCCGATGTAAGAAATATTGACTTTTTTCATACATGTTTTGGAATAGTGTAGTCAATCATTGTTATTTGATTCCACATTCATCATTACAATAATATTATTGATATTTTAATCATTTTTTATTGTTATTTATTTAATCCCATGTAAATTTGATGGAATTTATGGGTATGGTTCATGATAATGGAGTCCATAATGAGCATTTTTCATGAAATTTACCAATAAACATGTGTTACTTTATATTACTCATTCATTTTGTTTCATCATTATAGAACCACATTTATGTCTTGTATTAATAATTAATAAAATTTATCTTTATTATTAAGGTCTTTATATTTATTCATGGTGAAAATTATGATGCAGTTATTGCATCGTTCAGGAAGGTGGTTGCACTGACCCAAATAAGAACATGATATACTAGTGAATGCGTATGATTTTAGAGTCATATAAAGGATTATCACATTCCTATAAGAATAACTATGTTAAAATAACACAATTAATGTGTATTATGAAATATATAAAGAACTTATATGATAATTAAATTGAAAATATTAGAGAATAACATAGATACCTATTGGTTGAATTCCCTAATGAACTTGGGTTCTTTCAGAATGAAGGATCTAGGCTTCCTTCATGATGAAATAAGATATAAAACATCTAAGAAGGATTTTGGAGAGGTATAATGGATACATGTTCAGACTTATTTATTTGAGTGGTTTGTAAGGGGTAGAGGTGGGTACTTTTATAGGAGTATTTTCAGCAATATTTCCAAAACTAATCATTCTTTCATGTGTAATGTTGAAATTTTAATAGGAAAAGGTACAAAAAGTGGAAAAATAATGGTTATGGGTCGTTAATATCCTCATATTCACAATATATATATATATATATATATTCATGATAATTTAGGTCAATACACCTAACTATAACCCATTTAACCCCATTTTACATTCCTTATAGTAAACAATTTTTTTACCCGAGTAACTTCTTTTTATAAAAAAAATATAACATTAAAAATTTAGCTAATTTTAGAAATATATTTTTAAATTTTTACTCCATTTAATTTTAAATTTCCTAATATGATAACTATTACATTTAATTGGAAACATTATATATATATATGTGATTTTTTAAAAAATAAATGGATTTTTAAACATTAAATGTTATTAATATTATTTCATACAAATTAATAATTAAATAAGTTTAAATATATTTTTTATTTAATAAAACATTAATTTTGATTCATATTTAAAATTTAATAATTAAAAGATGATGATATAATTCTTTAATAACAATTATAACTTGCAACTCAAAAAATTATTATAATAATACATTTTTCTTATCAATATTATCCTATTATTTCGTTACAGAATTATTCATTACTAGTGAATTATATTATTTTCATTTATTACTAAAAATTACACAACATCAATAACTATTTTATACATGCATACCATAGGACCCCATATCCCACGATGATATTTCCAATAACCACATTTTCAATAACAATACATATATAATAGTAATATTTTATTCTTATATGACCATTCATACATTCATAGAATCATTAATCCTATTAGTTTACTTCTCGCTTGACATGCATATTATATTTATAATTATTTTACTTATTTATATATTTTTAATTGTGGTTATGATCTTTATGGAAGACCATGAGGATAAATTTTAATTGTTTGTGGTATTATTATTTTCTTATATATTGTGTTGGGGTTAAATTAAAGAGAGTTTGGACTACATTTAGATCCTTTTGGGGGATTTTCTATAGGTTCACAGTTTGGGCATGGCTTTGGGATAACCGTGTAACATCAGTAGGAAACCTTGCATAATGAGACACATGCTAATGGTAGGGCACACAGTCTATATACAGTTCTTCCAAACCATGTGTAAGCCTAAGAGAAATAAAACTATGCTCAACAATGGGATTTGTAGAGGATGGTTCATGGTTTGGAAAATGTTTGAGGAAATTTTGCGAGGTTCAACCCTTGAGGTAGTGGCTAACACATGGCTATTGGATGGTCTTCGAAACTGGGTGACTAACCTTGCACGAGATAAATATGAGGCCCTAAAATTTTGGATGTCACTAGTTTTACACTATAACTCACTAGTTTTTCATTATATGAGGCCATAACATAATATTATCTCTTCCCAAAGGTCATGTATGGTTCTTCCATCATCTGAGAGGTGATCCTAAGTATTCCCTTGGTGATTTAAATCATGATTCTTGCGGTAAGGTTTTTTTATCATTCTAGATGAGTTTATTAGATCTACTTCTCCCACTCTCTCATATTCATATATCTATACCCAATACGGGTATGTCTAAGGTAGTGGATTCCAAATGTGATAATATTTGGGTTTTTTTATGATAGGGGAAGATATCTAAGGTGGTTTCATGAATATTTTAACTTGGTTTCATGGACATTCTTCGTGTCATTATTTATATTAGTCTTAAAACCCAAGGTAGGTGGTTTCAATCATGATTCCTCTATTTAGAATATGACGCCTTAGTTTGAAATTTATAATTCTGTAGAAATTTATTATGTATTTTCTATGAAATGATTTTTAAAACCCACATGAGTGAAGGTTTGTGGAAACATGGTAATTAGGTGTTTTTCTAAAAAGTACTATGGTTATTAATTTTAAAATGGTGATTTTACAATATTTATTTTCCTAGAAATGAGGTAAATGGATCAATAATAACGTCATAAAAAATGGTATATTTTTATTTAAAAGAATTGGAATATTTGAGTTGAATTAGTTTTTTTGAAATTTTTTCAATAATAGAATGTTTTTATTTAAATGGTTAAAATAGTTGTTTGGAATTGGATTTTGGAATAATTATTACGTGTGTTCATGTTCATTAGGGATGGTTAAGGGTTTGGAGTGTCCCATATCCATATTGGTATGAATAATAGCATAGGATCTCCCCTGTCAAAATGTTCATTAATTGACCAATTAGTGAAAGGATGAATCGCCACTCATGAGTATAGGGGGGTTCAAGTTTTGATTCCTGGTTAGTTGTATAGATATGCATAATGGAATGGTTATGAAAAAATGGAGTATGTGAAATGGTTTGATGCATTGTTTTGTTGTTTTCCTTTGACCTTTTTATTGTTTTTAGAAGATGGTTTTCTTAGTACATGGGTATATTTACATATAAACTATTTTAGAATTTTTTTTATATAAAATTCTTTATATAAATGATGCTAATGTGTTCTATCATAGTGGCATCAGCAAGGAAGTAATTGGGGAAACTATATAGAGTTTCATTACTCAACCCTGCTATGGGACTTTGGTTCTTTATCATATGTTTTTTTTGAGACATAGGAAAATGTAATGTATCAAATATATTTATCAATACTTCATGATACATGGACCGTTTTGTGGAATTCTAGCATAAAGATTCTGGGAGCATGGGATTTATAGTTTTATTTAGTCATCTTTGTGTTTTGATAGTTTTTCTCCCACTTTGTATTTGAAAATTGTTGACTTCAATTTTGGCACTTGGGGTTACTTTGTTATAATTAATGAGTTGTAGAGTTGTATTTAATTGTTATCTAGATTCGTTAGTGGTTTTTTTGGTTATGGATTGTTTGGGTTGTAGTTTATTTCATATAGGGAAAATCATCCATCACATGTGTTGAAACCCTTCAGGATTTATTCCCACCCATTGGCATGATGGTCATGAAACTTAAGTCAAATTAACATCCATCCACCTTCTCATGATAATGAGGATAAGGTGGGACATTTTCCAGTTGTATTAGTTTGTTCCTTTATGGAACAAGTGGCCATCAGTTTTCTTGGTCCTAGTGTTCAAATTCATTCTGGTCTATTCCTTGAGTTAGGATAATATAATGGATTTGGATTGCCAGTACTTGAAATGTTGACCATAAGAAGATGTATCTATCTTTTTTTTCAAACATCATGTTACCAGGGAGTTGGGTACATAAGTGTTTTGGAGACACTTTCAAGATTTTGAAATCCCATTATCATGGTTTTATCCAATTTTATGATCATGGAATTAATTAGAGGAATTAATCCTCACTAGGATTGTGTATTTAATTTTGAGTAATGATATACGATTCAGTGAAACATGAGGATTTTCAAAAAATGTTTAAATTGTTTTCAAATTAAAGATTCTAGAAAACAACAAGATTTTGATATTTTAAAAAATGTTTTATTTTCCAAATCAAATAGAGATTTTCCAAAAATGGTTGAATGGGAAAAGGTTGATTTTGGGAAAGAAATGTTGTGATAGTTAATTTTATAGAATTTGAAATTTTAATATTAAATTTTATAGAGAGTGAGACTTATTGATGTTGTTCTATTTCTAGAGAATGGAACCCAATAGGTGTTGTACAACCCAACTGAAAGATGATGTGGAGAATGCAGTTTCACCTGAGCCATAAGTGAACCAATAGTTATTTTAGAGCATCATCCAAGTATTTTTGGCTGTGGACACAGGAATCTAGAGGGATGAGCTGAGACATATGGATCATTCCATCAAGTTATAGATGTAAAATCCACCAATCATTAAGGGTGATTCCAAACCAGAAAAGGAGGAGGTGTGGATGAATAGAATAAATTATATCTTCGAGTTCATCGGCACACCAACAGAGTAGAAGGTCAAGTATGTGACATATATACTGGATGATCCTGTACACTAGTGGTGCGATATAGATATGTAGGATAAATTAGATCAATCCCTTTGTTGTGTTGATTTTTAATAATTGTTCAATAAACAATTATACCACCACATGTTCAAAATTCAACAGAAAACATTTTCTTATCATTAAAACAAAATAATCATTCGGTGATAGAATATGCGGTGAATTTCATGATCTTAGTACAATTTTCAACTGAGTTTGCAACTATTTTACTCTTAAAGGAATACATTTTTAAAGCAATCATGAGGCAGGAAATCCATTCGAAGATCACAATTATCTTTATAAAAAATTATACTAATATAGTAAATAGTGTTAATGTGGAAGAAAGGGACATATCATGAGATATAGGAGGAAACATGTTGATAACAATGGGAAATGGGGAAAAATATAATCTTGGTGGAAAGCGTAAGAGGGAAACATATTTCTAAGGAGGGAGCATGAATCGAAATCAACCGACTGGATCAGTATGTCTTCCTTCCAAACCAAATAGCTACCTAAATGTTTCTAATGTGGTTTATTTGACCAAACAAAGTTAGAGTTTGTGGAACCACTAAGAGAATTCCATAATTATAACAAGACGGAGTATCTTAAGTTCTATTTTAAATGTTCTCCAAGATTAAGATCTCAAGATACTTCTCAGGTATCACATGCATTATATGATTCAATTGTGCAAGGGACGAAGAATCAATATTGTCAGTAGAACAGAGATATCCATGATGATTAAATGAATATTAAGACTCCTCAACAAGGGAAATATTAGTAAGGCAACAAAGAACAATGTATAGAAACATAGAAATTATATATAGCTGAGCAAGTAATTTTGGATGATTCGGTCGGACCATCTATTGATAGATGTATGATTCTTTTTAATTGTATCCTTATAAAAGTGCTAGTTAATAATGGTGAACCACACTCATTTATTTATTATCATTATATTGATTTTATTATTTTAAAACCATAGATGACTTCCTCTTGGATAAAACATCAAACCCCTCTTAGTAAAAGAGAATGTTTGAGCATTTTTGTATTGAGCATGTTTTATAACTTTTGGAGTTGGAAAAAATGGGGTTTCTTGGTGATGGTCATGGATATATTTTTTGTAATCCTTTGCATGGATTGGTTGACAATGTTAAAGGATGAAATCGACTATTATTGAATAATAGTTAGTTTCACGATTGGGGATGGCGTCAAGTATCTCATTAACATAGAAAGTGACGTAAAGACTAGTGATATAGACATTATGGAAGTATAAGTTCGAATAATATCATATTAGTTGGACTTAATGACTTTCCAATAGATTGAAGATATCATGAGAAACTATTTCCAATTATGGTGGCTTAGATTCCAAACAATTTTTATAATAACATCTTAGTGTTATCAGCTATAAGGAAAGTGGAGTTTACGATTGATATCTTCCTGGGGACTAGTCCAATATCACTTAAATCTTATAAGATGGAACCAACATAATTAAGGGAGTTGAACGTGTATTTGTAAGAGCTATAAATTAAGGGTTTCGTTTGGAAGAGTGTGTCTCTATGGGAAGCATTGGTCTTGGTCATGAAGAAGGAAGATTGAAGACAAAGGATATGCATGGATTATCAAAAACATAACCATGTTACGATAAAGAACAAGTACCCACTTCAACACAATGATGACCTTTTTTATCAATTGAGATGATATTAATGGGTCTATAATATTTAATTACGATTAGGATATCACTAATTATGTGTTTGGAAGGAGGGTGTTTCAATGAAATATTTTAGAAGAAGATATGGCCGTTATGAAAATGTGGAAATGCCTTTTGGTATTACGAACACACCAGTAGAAATTATGTAATTTATGTATCAGAAATTTCAGAGATATCTGGACACTTTTTCAGTGGTGTTTCTGGATAACATACTGGTGTATTCAATGACAAGGGACGAACATAAGAATAACTTAGAGATAGTGTTGGGAATTTTGAGAGATCACTTTTTTTATTCCAAAGTATCTAAGTGTAATTTCTATTAACAAGTGGTACTTTTTGTTGGCCTTGTTATTTTTTAAATATGGGGTTTAGTGAATTCGGTGAATATAAAATATTTAATATATTGAGAGTAGCAAAAAAATGTATTTGAGATATATATCTTCCTTAAAATAAATGGTCATTACTAACACCTAGCGCCTAATTTATCATGAAAATCTTCATCTATGATATATTTGACAAAGAATAACGTTCCATTCAAATAGGATGAATAACTCCAAAATTCTTTTCAAGATATATAGGTTTTCATTACATCAAAACCAATCTAGATTTTACTGGATTTAGGACAGGGGTACATGGTTTATTGTGATGATTTTGGATCAATGATGGGATCTTTTAACATGGAGGAGAACCATTTTTTACTTATGTCTCAAGGAATTTATGAGTTCATTAGAATAACTTCCCAATAAATGATTTGGAGTTAGATGATGTAGTCTATCCTTTGAAGACGAGGCATCATTGTCACTTTGTTGAGAAATTTACTATATCCATAGATCGCAAGATATTGAATTGTATTTTCTCATAAATATTTCAGAATCTAATAAAAAAAAAGTTTGATAAAAAGTCTCCAAAATTTTGAATTTAACTTGATGTATACGCTGGGAAAAGGAAGTTTTGTGGCCTATGAAATAAATAGAATGTCATATTCTCAGTAGGAAAAAGAGGTTTTAGATTAGTGGAAGGTGATGTCAATGATAGTGGGAATGAACATGGAATGCGAGGACCTAGGTGATGTTGCAACTTTCTATCAAATTTATTTGGTTCTTGATTTGGAAATTATGGATAGAGGGGAACATAATTCAAACTCAAAATATGTATCTTTGAGGTAAAAACTCAATCGTGGGTAGATTATTTAGGGATGGAGGCTAGACGAGAGTTCATTTTTATTTTTCAGAAATCAGATTGTCGTACATATAGAATGTCGGGAATAGATTCATCAATATTACCACTATTAAATATGGGTTGTTCACCATCAAACAAAGAAGATGTATAATGATTTGAAATCAAGGTTTTTGTGGTGTGACATGAAAAATAAAATTTCTCAATTTCATTTCGAGATTCTTGACTTTTCAGAAATTCAAGAAAGAGCATCAGTGGCCACAGGAAAATTGCAATATTTACCTATCCCTATATGGAAATGGGATAATATAGATATGGATTTTGTAATAGGTATCCAAAGAATAGTTCAAAAACATGATTCCATAGGGGTGATTATGTATTGGCTCACAAAGTTATCCCATTTCATCCCTTCATGAAATTCATACGACGTAGTATCTATCCAAAATCTATATACGAGAATTGGTAATGTTGATGATATTTGAGGTTCACATACCATTTTTGTTAATACTTAATAAATCCCTTGGGAATTTGTTGACTATGAGTACAGTGCATCATCCTCAGATGGATGGTCAATCCGAACAAATGATAAAAATGTTTGAAGAGATGTTGTAGGCTTGTGTAAAGGATTTTGGCGGCTCATCGGAAGAGAATGTTCCATTAGTAGAGTTATCATATAAAAAAAGACAGCAGGACATGATACATATGTCTATATTTTAAGCCTTTTATGGGTTTCCTTATCATTCTTCACTTTTTTTGGTGGAAACAAATGAGAATTCACAAACTGGGATGACCATTCTCCAAGAAACAATGATGAAGATTTAGTTGATCTAAAAATGGATGCATACATCTCATAGTCATCATAAATATTATGTTAATAATCATCAACGGAAATTGATGTTTGTGGTTAGTGATCATGTTTCTTGATCATCTCTCGATGGTTTAGAAATAAATGTTTTGGGAAGAAGGTAAAGTTATACCCTCGATTCATATGCCTTCCTGGGATTCTGCAATGTTTTATAGAGGTTGATTATCCATTGGAATTACCACCATGGTTTATTATAGTGCATAATGTGTTCCATGTATCTTCGTTGAAAGTGTATCAGGCTGATCCTGACCATTTGGTTAAATGGGATCACATTGAACTTGAGCTAGATTCTTTGCTGACGCACATTCCAGTGCATATTTTGGATAGGCAAGAGAATGTATTTCATGGAAAATCTATTGGTCTTATGAGAGTTTTTTGGAAACATGTTTTCTATAAAAAAGAGACATGGGAGAAAAATAAGGAAATGAATGAGTAATGGATGTAACTCTTTCAGCAAAACAATTGTTTTATATGTTCTATAGATGTAAAGAACAATGCTGTGGAGAATTGTGAATCAACCATTTGAGGTAATTAACCATTATATTTAGTATTTTAAGTATATATTATTTTGGGGTAAAATTTTGGGGAGTTTGGAGAACATTTAGGGTGTTTTTGGGTCTTCTATAGTTGGATGGTTAGTGGAAAATTCTGGTAAAACTATGCAACACTTACATGAAACTGTACATAATGAGACCGAAGCTAATGTGAAGGTGCAAAAATTGCACACAGTTTTTCAAAATCATGCGGAATATGAGGAGAAATTGTATTTTCTGGGTAGTGATCTTTTTAATGGATGGTTCATAGTTTGGAAACCATGTGAGACAACTATTAGAGGTTCAACTATTTAGGTACTGGCTAATTCACAATCAATACATGTTTTTTCTAATAATGTGTTTAACTATTCACAGGTTAAAAGTTAGATCCTAAAATATTGGATCTCACAAGTTTTTCCATCTTAATCCATCATTTTCCCTCCTACTCATCCCAATCTCAATATTCTCTCTTCCTTAAGTTGAAAGATGGTTCTCTAATTGTTTTTCAAGAGATCTGAAGGCTACCCTTGGTCATTTAGAGCCAAATTCTTTTTTGAAAGTATTCGTCCATGACTGTTCGTGATGAGTTTCTGAGATATAATTCACCCTCACTCTCATATTTATAGATCGACATATACTATGTGTAGGTCTAAGGTAGTGGATTCCAAATAATATTAGATCAGGTTAGTTTTATTTTATGGGAAGATATCTATGGTAGGTTCGTGGGGATTCAACCTTGTTTGGTGGACATTTATCTTTAAATTCTTTATTTTCATCTTAAAACCCTAGGTTTGAGTCTTCAATCTAAACTCTTCTATTTAGAATATGAAGAACTAGTTTAAAATTTATCATTTTGTGTGAATCAATTTTTTATTTTCTCTAAAATGATTGTTGAAAACCTTATTGAGTGATAGTTTGTGGAAACATGGGAATTGGGTGTTTTTGTAGAAAGTGATTTGGTTCTTAACTTTAAAACGGTGATATTAAAATATGAATATTTTTGGAATTGGGGAAAATGGATTAATATAGATTTTCTCAATAATAGGATACTTTTGTTGAAAATAATTTGAATGTTTGAGTTGAATTAGTATTTTGAAATGATTTTCAATAATAGAACAATTTTATTGAAATGGTTGAAATTGTTGTTTAGAATTGGATGTTGGCGTAATGATTGTGTGTGTTAATGTTCATTTGGGATGGATAAGGGTAATAAGTCTCCCCGTCATTAGTGGGAAGGATAATGGTTAGGGCTCTCCCCTATCAAATGGTTCATTAGGTGAGGACTTAGTGAAAGGATGACTCACCACTCATGACTATAGGGAGGTTTAAGTTTGTATTTATGGTTGGTTTTGTAGATATGTGTAATATAATGGTTATGAAAAAAATGGATCATGTGGAATTTTTTAATGTGTTGGTTAGTTTTTTTCCTTTGAAATCATTGTTGTTTTTAGAAAATGGGTTCCTTAGAACTTATATATATTCAGTTATAAACTATTTTAGAAGTTATTTTAATGATCTGCTTTATATAAATGTTTCCTTTGTTTTATATCATATTTTTATGAGTAGGGAAGTCATTGGGGAAAAATCTACCGAGTTTCATTACTCTCCCCTACTTTGGAACTTTGGTTTTTTGAAAGAAGTTGGTTAACAAGACATGGGAAAAGTTAAAGTATCACAGATGTTTAGCACTACTTTGTGATACTTGTAGCATTTATTGGACTTAGAGCATGGAGCTTGTGGGATCATGGGGTTTGTAGTTTTCTTTGGTCATATTTGAGTTTTTATAGATTGTATTCTACTTTGTACTTTGATATTGTAGAATTTTATATCTCAAATTGGGTACAGTTTGATTCGATAAATGAAGTGTTTACTTGTCTTTCCTTATTATCATGCATCATTAGTGGTGTTTCTAATTAGAGAATGTTTTGGTTATTATTTATTTGATACAATGAAAATCATCCCAGACATGTGTTGAAGCACTTCAAAATTTATTTCTATCCTTTGGAATCTTGGGGATGTCTCTTATGGCAATGTATCATTCCCCCACCTTCTCAAAATAATGAAGATATGGAGGGAAATTACAATATTTCTAATGACCATATTTTGAATAAAAATATATATAATAGTGAGATTTTATTTCTATATTGATTCATTTATCATATTCATTTACATATCTTGCAACACACATATTATATTTCTAAATATTTTCATTATTTACATAGTTTCAATTGTGGTTATGATATTCATGGAAAATCATGGGGATAAATAATAATTTTTCATGGAATTGTTATTTTTCAATACTTTTAGTCCTATGTTAATGGTGTGCCATATAATTTATTCTCGTATTCTATTAAATTTTATCGGTAATTTTAATGTCCACTGTTAATAAAATGTATTCTTGTTCATTTTTTGCATTTCATGTGAAATAAGCTATTACAAAATGTAGTTTTTAAATGAAAAAAAACATAGTAAAATAATAGGGGTTGAAAGGGCCACACTTTACGTCCTATAGGGATTATGAATGTTTATATTGTATACATGGAACCCACACTATAACATCATCATGTTTCCAGTGGAGTACCAAACCCCATTTCAACATAGATCTCCTCTCTTAAACTCATCTATCATTTCCAAATATCCAAATAGATATAGTTAATAAAATACAAAATTAATGTACTAAAAATAAATATTTTGATAAAACTATCTCATTCAATATGCTTAAAAACATAGGATGGTCTATTAATTTTTTTTATTCCAACACTTGTGTTAAAAGTTCTGAAAATGATTAATAGGGCATGTACGAAAAATGTGGTGGCCCCTAGGGCACACCACATGGAATTATAAATATGGGAAAGAGAATTATTTTTAAATTTTGATACCCATTTATGGGTAGGGGCATGGAGACATACATGATTCATTTCCCTCCCTGAATGGGTTGGGTTTGAGTAGACCCGACCTTAGTTCAAAGATCAACTGGCTGATGGGTTTAGTCTCATAGAATGGTAGGTTACTCTAAATGACAGAATGTGTTCCCCTAATCTCAAGAATCATAAGTACAGTCAATGGGGCCATCCCACCTACCCCACAAGATAGGTTAAGTCAACTTTCTTTACCCACCCATGGTTCTCGTTCAAGGACTAGCGTGGGTCGCTACATGGGGCCATCTCATGCCAGTTGGCCCAACATAGTTCTATATTAGTGCTAGAATGTTAATGGTATATGTACTACTTGTCTTATATTATTTCCTTTCTAAGGTAGAAAAAACATTTATCCCTTACTAATATAATGGTCAGGATGAAACCCTAATCCTAATCCCTTTTAGGGACACCCTAGCTACCATCCCTCAAAAACAACCTGCCTTACTATACTAACCTACCATAGCTCACTGACATACTCAATGTGTTGAAAATACTTCTATATCAAACATAATTTTATGGGAATAATGTTTTCCTATGTCATATTCTGGAGCTTACAATTATACTAATGGTTTCTTCCCTCAGATTCCACTATCCCAAAACCATAATGCTCAGATCCATATAATATCTCCACCCTTGTTGATCAACCTAAGTTGTTTTAATCAAACTAAAATCCATTATGACGGATGAATGTGGTTCATTCATTTCGAGAAATTGGTGATACAGAGTGAGAGTGTGTGGTTGTTAATGGTGTGAGAGGAAGAGGTATATGGAAAGAGAGTGGCGTGTAGTGACCAAGGACTCCAATCATAATATATTGATTTTATATTTTCATGAACCTAGTGATAGTGATTCTCTACATAGGGAATATAGTTAAGGGTGTGAGGGGGTGCAATAGTTGGTGGATCTAAGAACACAATCTTCCTTTGATGAATGTGTTCCTCTAATTTTCATTATAAAAAGATAAAAATCAAAATAATAATAATTTTTTTTCATGGGGGGTATATGTAACAAAACATTTGATCAAACTTTGATAAAAATGAATATTATAGAAATAGAAATTAAAAAGGACCTACTTCTAGATTCACAGATTTTGTCCTCAAAATCACTTTCTTTTGAGAATCAGAGTTATCCTCCTAGAAGGATAAAAAAATACTACTCTGTCTAGGATTTATATTATTAATGGAGGCTAACCATAATTAAAGTTGTCAAGTATGTATTCAAAAAACTAGTGTTAATTTTACCGTATAAATTTTTAATGACCAAAATTGGGATTTTTTTGGACCCATTACCTGAAAATAAATTTTAATATTTCTAGATAAACCCCCAAAATTATCCATGATGCTGTGATAAATTTTTAATTTAGTGATCCACGTAAGATTAAAAATAAATTATTTAAATAACAAATTCATTGTATTTTTTATAAAAATTTTATATTAAATTAAATTAAAATGGATCCTTCCACTAGTGGAAGAATAAATTTAATGTCATTTTATCCCATTCATCCTCAGTCAAAAATGACTGTAATTTAGATGATGTGAAGTTGTGATAATTTCAAAATCATTTTTATAAACTGTCAGTGAAATCCATTCAAAATGATTACATATAGAAGTATTTAAAAATATATTTTATAAAAACTAATGTCTAAATACCTCAAACTCTATTTTTCATATAGTTTATTTGTAAAACAAATGTGGAAATCTCATTCGATGTTTGTTTTAAGAAAATCAATATCAGAGGCCCTACTGGAAAGGCCTGAAACATCAATTTTTTTTTCTAAAACCAATATTAATTGTTAATATTTTTTTAAATATTTTAAAATAAATACTTTAAAATCAATAAACAAAAGGTGAAGAACCAAATATAAGGAGAAAAAAACAAAATCAACAATAACCAAAATCATTGAAATCATTCACAATATTCTATATAACTATAAATCTAAATATAAATATATATACAAATTAACCAAACATAGATAATATAATATGAATGTATTTTATTGTAATTTTTTCCATATAAAACCAAGAATCATAAAAAAAACATCAATATAAATTTTTATGAATTAAAAAACACATCATATTTGTTTAAATAATAAGTGTTATAATAAAACTAATATTTTCCAAATATGTTGATGTTATGGTCATGATTATCACATAAATTAGTCATAAAACAAAATTTCCAAATTTAAAATATCATCATTGATTATGAAATGTCATTTATGAAACAAATTTAAAAAAACAAAAAATATGTAAAAACAACTATTACTTGATATTAAATGTATCTACATAAACTTTCCCATATTAATATTATTTTTTATCAACTATAGAAAACAAATCCTCGTTGAACATAATTCATGACCTATTATAATTTCAAATATTAATTTTCAAAACATATAAAAAATAAAAATATTGTGATCAAGTAACTAAAGGAATAAAATAAGACTTACTTCTTTAAATGTTTTCTAAATCTTCTTTTTACACCACCTAGTAAACATCATCATGAATATTATTTACATTCATCTAGGAAAAATATTCATATCATCCAATGTCCACTAAAATTAAAAATTATAAAAAATAATAATAGTATATTTAATAGTGTTTTATAATTATATATGTGTTCTTAACAGTTAAGGAATGAAAAAAAACAGATAAGTAATCTATGTGAATTTTAATCGTTTTAAATCATGTTGAATTCTTGAATTTGGTTAAATTATTAGAGAACTATTTAAATGTATTTTGGATCATTAAAACGCAATAATAAAGTATGATTATATTATATAAAAGGAGTGTTGAGATACGTAAATAGAAAATTAATTAATTAATTTAATATATTATTGCTAAATGATATTAAATTTATAATAGAAATTTACATACATGGGAATCTACTGCAACATAGGAACAATAAGATATTCTCCCTTTAAAATATATATATTGTTATTTTAATATATATAACATATAATATCTTCCAAATATATTATAACTCATTAGAAAAGTATAATAATTTTATAATATAAAAAAACATGGGTTAATTTTGTTACCCCATCAGCATCCTAAGGAGTATATGATAGTGATGGTTTTGGATTCTTTTCCATTACCCTGATTCCATTGATTTTAGATACATTTATATATGGTACGTGTCATAAAAAATTATAATCATTTCTTAATTTAACTACAAATTTAAAATAATAAACTTTACATACTTCAAATAAATTTTTCTGAAAATGATTATTTGAAAAAACTAGAAAATGTCCAAAAAATTTCCAAATATGGGCATCTCCTTAGAAGTTCGTGTCACTGGAGAAGTTTCCTCAATAATATCAATTAAAAATACACGTAAATGACGTAACATTATAAGATGAAGAAGTAAAAAAAATATGCATTATGACTTACAATTATATATTCTACAATATGTACACGGGGATACCAAGCTTGCAAGATACTGTATATGGTCGATTCTTGGCGAGTAAGTTGAAGATCTTATTATGCACGCTTCACGTGCTAAGTTTATCTAATTTCATCTAAAAGCATAAATACTAAAAAAAATTAATTATATTATCTTTCAACTCATTAAACTATCACATATCAGTATTTAAGAAGATATTTATAACTTGTATGATTCCACCATATATGCCACACAATGGGAGAAACCAATAGTTTTTCTTTAACCAATACACTCTTTATACCATATGACATGACCTAAGTGTTCTGACCATCTTGAAGATGTTCTAAGAATATACATTCTACCATAAGGGAAGAATATACATTCTGTTGTTTTATCTTTTATGGTGTCCTGACATAATATTTTAAAAATAAATATTAGTGAGATAAATTTTACAAATATTCACATTGAAGAAAATGAAAAATTAATATCTTATAATTATTTTAGCTAATTAACTTATTATATTAGTAATATACTTACCCATTTTTTGAAATCTATAACGTTACCATTTTTTAATGACAACATGTAGGATATGGGGGTTGAGGGATCCTATTTAGATCCATTACTTGAATTGGATTTTAATTCACTAATTTTATAAAAATAATGTGCTCTTATAATAAAGGATCCCCTCAGTGTGAAAATGAATGAAGGTATAAAGTTTGAAACTATATTTGTAGGTCAGTTCTCTTGGAGGAATGTTAAATATAAAAAAAATATCTTACCAATTAATTAACTTAACTTAACATTTATATTTTACAAAAAACAAAAAACATACAAAAAGTGGTCGTCACAATAACTGGAGAAATTTTTATCCAATGATTTCATATCTATAAAACTATATATAAGGCATAAATCTTGAATATATCTACTCTTAATATTATAAAATTAAGTAACATTGACTTAAAATATCATTATATTGTTTCTGCAATGGATTAAAATATTCTTCTTAATTATTTTCATTTGATGAAAGTTAAAGGTCACATGTTGTTGAATAGATTAAATATTAGTCATATGAAATGTGTAATACATAAAACATCTGAAAAATTAATAAATATGTTTAAAATATTAAAATTATGGAATCCCATAATAGTTATTTAATTAAATGGTTTATGATGCTCAAATTAAGGATTAAAATAATTATTATAAAACTAATATTTATAGAATGTTATGTTATACAATTTATGAAATATGGGTCATTTAGGTGGTCATTTTCATCAAACATAATTACCATATTCTATTCTCTACATATGAGTGAAAGGTTTGGTAAATGTGTAATCCCTCTCCAAAAATATTTATGTACTTACCTATCAGGAGAAACAAAAAACAAAGAAAAATCAATTAGGCAATATATGTTCAATTTAATTATATTTTTTAATTACTACAGAAAAATTTAAACCATGAAATGTACATTCGTTAGTTATCCTTCCTCAACATCTTTCATTTAGAAAGATGTATAATTATTCATCATAAGTTTGTATACTGTTAATTTAATAAAATTAAATTGGTTTAACAAATTTAATAATAATTATTAATAATATTAACAAAACATTTAATGTTAGAGATTTCACCTAAAAAATGTGTAACTAAAACTATTGAATATAAAAACTAACAAAAACCCCTGGAAATTGTTGTCATCAAAAAATTTGTGATTCTTTATACATGTATGTAATTTTAAATAAATAGATTTTATAGTAATATATGTGATTTTTTATAATGGATATAAAATTACAAATATTTTATTGAATAAATATTTTTACCTGAAAATGAAAAATATAAAGAAAATAGTAAAAATAATATGATGAAGGAAAAAATTTTCATTAAAAAAATTTCTATCTAAATTTAATTATAAGAGAAGTTTTTTCCTTGGTTAAGCAACCAAGTATCATTCAGTTATGAAAAAATATGGAGCAATCATTACATGATTCTGAAATAATACATTATATTGGTTTCTCATTCAAATAAATAATTAAATTCAATCAAAATTTCATTATCCTGTACACATAAAATGGTTATCCGATCTAATAAATATAAAAAGAATTAAAGATATATTAGAATTCTGAATATATATATATATATACATCAATGTTAGAAGATGAATTCTTTACATATGAAACTAAAAAATAGTTATTTACCTGATTAATTAGGAGAGTAATGGAGTGTTTTATCATATACCCTCCACATTATAATTATGTATTTCATAGAGTATTTATGCACTGCATTTATTTTTCTCCCCATGTAATCATTTAATTTATAAATACATTTCACATAATTCACCAACATCAATAATATTATCATCACCAAAATGATTATTCCCATGATAAACAATAGACCAATGATCATTTGCTGTGCCAGGAACATGTTATATTTATTTTTATGAATCTATGTGACTAGTGATTATTCCTTACACCTAAATCTTTTCAAATATGTAAGTGTAAATCCCTGATTATAATACTTCAAAACACTATTAATGGAATCCAAATTACACTCAAATAATGATACCAGACATTTAGTATAATCAATCTCTCATATATCCTAAATAACCCCAAAATATGATGTTTATGTAGAAATTTGATTTTTTTAGTTGATACTTGAAAAATGAAGAGATTCAATGATTATCACTACTACACTATTTCAAAAAGTACACTTGTGGCCTAGATTTTTTAAAATGCGTAACTATTAATAAACAAAATATGTGATCACATTAACACTAATCCCCCTTTTAACCATTTCAATGTTTTCAAAATAGTTAAATCAAATTAGATTTTCTCATTAACCCTTGAAATTTATGTGTTTTTATATCCCATAATCTATCAATTTTCATTTCTTCTAAAACATCATTCCTTAAATCTATTAATATATGATGATATATATGGTTGAACCTCACATATTTAGTTTGAAATGTATAAATGTACATGCATCACTTGATCATATGAAACTATCTTTAAATTTATGCCATAGATACATTTACCTTCACTATCGAATATCAAATGTTGAGATATATGGAGACCAATATGATCCACTACCTTCAAATGATAAGTACATAACTCAATCACTATTTATTATATATATTGTTGTAAAATAGAGGCATCTTTTCGATTTCTATTCTAAATATATCCATTAATGTATTTTATATATAATCTAAAATGATATATCCAATGTAAATAAATAGGCCCAAATATTATTTTATATCTCAACAAATGAATCCAAAGATGAACAAATTTATGAAAAAATGGTGGTGGAAGTTACATTTATATTTGAAAATGTAAGAAGACAACATCTTTCACCAAAAAAATTAATAAATATGGATATATTAGATTATTGAAAATGGAATTGAATGTGCAACAAAACATGATGATATACTTTCTGATATGCATTGATAATATGACACACAATGATTCCAGTAGAAAATTTTTCATCAATAAATTTAATTTATGATATTTCATTCCTATTAATATTAAATCTATCAATGGAACAAAAAATTTCACATTTTTTGAAAATGCAATTAGCACATTAATAACATGTAGAAAATATAAAAACTGAATTTTATTAGTCTTTATTAATGTGTGACAAGCCTGATGAAACTTTGTCATATATTATTTCCTTATCGGAGAAAACACAATACTTATTCCGAATGTTTTTAATTCATGTTTTTAAGAAATCCATCTTTTTTCTATCCATTTATATTTAGTAGTGTTCAAATAATAATTCATGTAATACATTTCTTCATAATCATAATACCAGTGCTATTTTTTATATAGAAAAATATCAAATACCATAACTCAAATAACGTAGATCATTTCATACATTTATTTTCTAAATTATCATAAATTCATTGAATTCTAAACATGGCGTCAATATTTTTTATCTTTTTATAATATGATTTTATTAAAAAGGGTTGTGGGGAAAATCAATCTCTTATAAAATATTTAATGAATTTTTAAATCTTCAATAAAGATGATCCATTAATAAAAATATCCAATGTATCATGTACACTATTTTCATCAATTCTATAATTGATAATCTAAATTCCCCTCTTCATAAATTAGACAAGCCTAATGTTTTGTAACACTATATACATATATGATTCCATATGTATTAAAATCCACTATAGTGAAAATTATCATAACAAATAAAATAAAATAATTTGTCTTGTATATATCATATAATATAAACATGTATCCCATATAAATTTCAAATCATTGATCAATTGTGATAGATAATCCTTAAAATCATTTTCAGGCTATTTTGTTCTAGTAATCTTTAGGCTCATCATCACATATTTCTTATTAATGAATATATGTGTGGAAAAGTTATGGGAAAAAATATATAATATTCTATTATCTATGTTATCTATAAAAGATCTTATTGGGATTGATTCTGCCTATGTATGTCCCATTTTGAGATATGTTACTTCATTTCCAAAAATATAAACATTGTGATCAAATATTTTCTATAGTAGTGAATAAATAGGGGGATTTAATTTTCATTACATATTCACTTACCTATATTCCGTATTATCATCTTTACATCATTTTAATTTTAAAATTTATTTTTCAAACAAGTTATTATTGTTGGATACCCAATTAGTTTAGTGGGAGGTTTGTCGGATCTACTATAGAATGAATCAAAGATGGATTTTTCATCCATTTTATGTTGTGATGTACAATATTTATGATAATTTGATAAAATTTTATATTCTTTCCTATATATACCAAAATCAATGAACAAAAAATGTACTTTTTCATACCAAAATCCAATTATAAATAATATTTTTTGACTAAAAAATTGGAATCTAGAACACCATTTCATTCTTGAAGCATTCATTTTAAACATTCATAAAATTCAGGGAATCTTATATCACTCTAGCCATATATTACAATAAATGTAACTATTATTTCCCCTATCATTAACACCAAAAATTTTGTGCATCCTAGGAAAAGTTGTTTCTTAGAATATCTACATAATCATTCAACTCTTTTTAAAATTTTTTAAACACCTATATCATGAATTAATTATTAAAAATGATCTTATGTCTCATTATGAACATCTTCATAATCAATAGATCAAGAGTTTCTTATTATTTTACCAAGTTTGATATAAAGGGTATAATTATGAATAATACCGTAGCAAATCATTTGTTATTTGATTTATCAATACCCTAATTTAGTTATATTCAAACACTTCATGTACATAAATAAAATAATATATTTATTTTAATGAGTTTTTAGAATATTCCATGAAATTAACAACCCATTTCTCATATTCATTGATAGTTCATCATGAATTTATCCAATCATGAACCATTAATTACATAAATTCAAAATATAATAGATTAGTAGATTAATATACATATATAATTAATCATATATATAATCAGATAAAGTCAAAAAAAAATATAAGAATAGAAATTAAAAAACATGAATAAATTATTAGAAAATAATATATATTTTTAAATTAATTTAAAACTAAAAATCAACTTATAAATATAATAGAATTTATAATAGAAATTATTTATAATGATAAAAAAATTATTAATGAAAAAATATTAAGAATAAATATGATTTCAATAATAATAAAAACTGTAACGAGAAAAAATAATAAATACAAATAACTATAAATACAAACAGTTACAACCACATTCAAATTGATTATAACAATATATTTGTAATCACAAAATAATTATAACCTGAAAATAATTTTTCCAAAAATAATTTTAATTAGAAATAATATAAAAATAGAAAAATGGCTGGATAAATTAAATTAATAATAAAAAAATAACTATTTAATTTTCCAAAAAAATGAATTACAACGTTTGAATGAAGGCAGTGGAAAATAGTTATTGCATTTGAGGAATTCAATCTAGGGTTTTCAAAATAGGGGGAAGAGTGGAATATTCTACAGAAGAATTTATGAAAATGATATGGAAAATCGATTGAATAAAAAAACAAGGTGAACGTTCACAAGTAGAGCAGATTGGGTTTCCAGAAATTGAATGATATCAAGGGATGTGGAGGAAGGAAAACGATTTTTCAAGGTTAGGATTTGTAAAAAAATGTTAAAATATTCCCATATAAACTTTAACAAAATTAATGAAAAAACCCAATATTAAAACTTTGATGCTAAATATTATTTTTCAACTGGTGTGTTATGTAATTAAAAATAACTATGAATTGTGACAATTCATTTAGATATTAATCATATATAAAGGGTATAAATAAAAATTCCCCGTCACCAAATTTACTGCACCTTCATTAATATTCATTAACAAAAGTGAATATCAATCAAAGAGGTGTGGTTACAAAGCATTTATTTTTTATCAAGACCCATGAGATCACTTAAATATTCCCATAATATCATAATAAAAACACTAGCGATTTCACCCATGCATTTAGGGTCTTTGACTCCTAGTGATTAATATTAAATGGATACTCAAAAAAGGTGATTTGTTCTATAATTTCCATCTCATCCTAGTCGATAATGGGCGATGGGTCATGAAAAAAACTCCTCGGATGCAACATTAATAATATCATGTACACTTGGTCTAACTGCACAGTAACTCTAAACCATTCCATCACTATATAATATTTAAAAATTACCTTTGTTCCTCATGAATATCTTTATATTATAATTAAATTTATTTAAATCATATTATTGTGATTGTTTCTGAAACACATGATATCCATCCTCAAACTAATGAGGCCTATGTATTTATTCTGCATAAGACATTGATGGATCTAATCTATTCTGATTTACTCCTCAACCACTTTCCACTCCTCTATCATTAACCACAGTAGCTATGGGTCTATATGTGAGGACTCACCAACCTCTTCCTGAAGGGGTGTGGAAAACATGTATTGTTATATATTTCCTCAAGAGGACGTATTTAATCAATGGGGTAGAACTTATAGTATTAATTTAAATCCACTAATGAAATATGATAATTATAGATGCTATTTAAATTAGGCACATAGTCCCAAAAAATGACTTTAAAAACTAAATGGCCCTATCTGTTTAGCTTTCAGTATGGGGATGAAATGTTATATTAAAACAAATTGGTTCCAAAATCATCACATAAACCATACAAAACTAGGAAGTGAATTTAAAATAATATGTGTAAAAAACATTCTAGGTAAATCTATGAAACTATAAAATCTAATCTAAATATAGATTCCATAATATTTTAACTAAAATATGCTAAATAATAAGAAAGATGTTTGCATGAAATCGTTAGTCGGTCGACGATCACCTAAAAACATCATTTATTTTCATCAAGAGTTCGTGTCTTACCATGAATTCTAATGATATCCAATCTCATGTTCATGTTTGAACCTAGAGTGGATGGCTCAATCTAGCCAGAACATGGTTATCTACCTCCACCTACTGAAAAAGGAATCACCAATACACAAAGTCTACAATGTTAATTTTTATTCTTGTCCACCAATATATGTGAATAATATATCTATACATCTTCATAAAACCAATATGTATCGTAAAGGGGAATTTTTGGAATCCCAAAAAACCGCTTCACAAAACTGAATTGGAACAACTTTATACCCTTGAAGAAGGATGAGGTTATCAATACTTTTAGGGAAACCATCATGTGGATTACCTATGAATATTTTATCATAAAAAATCTCAAAATTGATATATCTATGCCAGAATTGCCTAATTTATTAATGAATTGTAGTATAAACTACCATTAATCAAAGGTGAGAAACATACCCCTCTTCCACCATAACCAATTTAACCATGATAAATAGACATTTTAGGATCCACTCCTCATATTCCTCAGTAACTTGTTTAGTATATGATTTCATAATAAAGGAATCAATTATTATGTTTCTATCCCAAGGTTTATAGAAAATGAATAAGGGGTAATCCTATAATTACTCTTTCAATTTCATCTATCTCATATTGCGATCACAAGGAGAGAAAATTAAATTGTGACTCTTTAGATATTTTTAGACCAAATATCACTCACCAAAAAGGTATTTTCTCTAAGTAATTTTTTAAAAAATTATTCTTATGAGATCAAATTCGTGGGTTTCATATTTTTACTTATGAGATATTAGATACCTAAACCCATAAGAAATCACTACCCAACTCTACATTTGAACACAACACAATTTGGATGACAATTCATCATAAAACACCACATACACCCCTATTTTATCAAGAAATTTTTTAAATAGGGAACTAAGAACATATATTTTAGACGCATAATATCTCTTTCAAAATTATCAGACCAAAAAAGGATCACCTAATTTAGGAAATGGCGGTCATAAGAGCTATAATATTAGATTAATCTATAATTAATATTTAGAAAAATCATTTCAACCAGATAATTTTACCACCCATGAACATATAATTAGAAGTATCCTAAGTGATGAAAAATTTGATATTTCTGGGATAAAATGATAATCCACACTCTGAGATTATTTTCCTATGAAAAAATACTCCCCAAATCCAAAATTTTCACTTTAAGAGAATAATATGCAGTTTAATATGAAATAAAGAACTATAATTTTCTAAAATGCTCCAAATTCATGTCCTCATACCGAAAATAGATGATGATTACATTGTTCATGGACACCATGGAGGAGTTTAATAATGGGTGGAAGATGTAGAAAATGTTTCCCATGAATATTTATTTTCATTTTGTTATTCCAAATGAAATTACTATGATCTCATGATGCATATAGTGTCACTAGA
Source organism: Viscum album (assembly GCA_963277665.1). Lineage (NCBI taxonomy): Eukaryota > Viridiplantae > Streptophyta > Magnoliopsida > Santalales > Viscaceae > Viscum > Viscum album. Next base: position 1,386,658,789 of record OY728157.1, read on the forward strand.
ACATTGCCTTCATAATGTACTCTTCATGAAATCAAATATGGTGACATTTAGAACTGTTATTGATCTTTAAGAAACACTTCCCTCCATCAATATCATTAAATATGATATAAATACTTGGTAGAGTGTATATGTTATTACATATCAACATAATATAATGATAATATTTTATAAAAATACTAAATATTAGCTCCACCTTCTTGGTGTATACAATGGGATATTTCTGGTAAGACACATTAATATTGATAAAAACATTCATTAAAAATTCAACCTCTTACACATTCATCTACTCAATCATAATTGAGGATGTCTAATATACTTATAAAGATATTTGTGTGGTTATGACATGAAATTCAATATAAAAATTTATTTCTAGATTAGTGGGAAACAATAGGATGTATCTCAAAAATCAATCTATGTACAACTTTAAAACAACTGAAAGTTGATCCCATAAAGCATCAAATTCTAAAAAATGTCAAAAAGTTGTAGTAATTGGTAATAAATGCATGCATGTTTCACCCACTGATCCCCTATAAAAATTCCACTTGAAAATAAATGTCTATGTTTATCTATTGTCTCAATGGTACACCATTATCTAATAATATAAATATACCTCAATAGAAAATGATAATAACCCATCCATACTAATGATAATATTGCAGAACCCTTATGATGCTTAGTTTATAACAATGTTTGGTATCTTTTGTAAAATAAAAATTTTTTAAAAAATATTTTTGTATTTCACGATCAGACATTCTCCATTGGAATTACTTTTTATAAGAAAAATAAAAGTTTCTGAAATTTTTAATCCAAACAGAAATGGGAGAAATGCTTTTATCCTCGTGAAAGTTATTTTCCACACAAAGATTTTTAGTTGAGCAGTACCAGACAACAAAGGTGTAAGAAGGATGGAAGCTTAATGTTATATAAATTTTTAGACCAGATGCACCATTAGAATCAGATCCGTCAGTATGCAGTTAAAGATTTATCAAACTCATTGTTAGTTAGAATGTATGAAGTTGCAATTTAAGGGAAGATATAATAATATCCTATATATATAAAACGATGATTTGTAAATATTTATTTTCTCATAAATCATGAAAAAAGCCATGATAAAATATTTTTATGAAATTGAGGAATCGTAAATACTATATCGGTTCTAGGAATCAAGAAAAAACATTACAATATACCCAGAATAACCAAGCATATAAGTTTTCAGAAGTATAAATGCGTTATAGATGATTTGGTTTGATTAGTTTTAAATTAGTGGAGCATAATTTCCATCATAATTGGATATATATTTTAATTGGGAATTCTATCATAATGATACTCCATCAGACTGACTCTAAGGAGGAAAGTCAATCCAATAGATTCTGAGAAAGAAATCTAGATTATAATGAGCAGAGGTAGAAGGAAAGATATTATTGAACGATGAAGAAAGTGAGATAGTTATGACGGGAGGTATAAAATTAGATAATAATGAGAAGAGGAATAATTTCATATTTTAATGAGCAAAGAAATAATGTCACATTGTAATGATTTGAGAAAGTTCCTTAAAAGTAAACAAATGTTTGGAATTTTTATAAGTATTATTACACAAGATATTGAATTTGATTCAAATTTTGAGAAGGTTTAAAGAAGATAAAGATGAAGTTTAAATGTGAGCGTTTTCAGTGATTTAAATGTTGAGTAATTTGTAATTATTCTTATTTAGTTTCCCACCTTTTTCTTTATGTGTTTCTTATAAATAGAAGTATAGTACATTCATAAAATGTAACCTTTTACCCATATAGGAAAAGGAGGAGCACTTTAGAATGAATGAAAAATATATATTTCTGGACATATATATCATTCGAAGATCAAATAGTTGAAAGTTTTCTTACCAGGATGAGGAATATTAGACTAAGGAAGATTAGACTATGGAATATAGGGATGAGGAAGATCAGAGTAATAAGTTGATCATAGTTTGATAAGTACAGTTCGATAAAAGGGTTAATTGTAGCGAGTCTATCATAATAAGACATTTTTACATTGGTAGTTTGAACTAGGGATATCAAAATGATGTTCTAGATAGAGTTTTTAAGAGAATTTTTTAATATATTTTATTTTGTAGATGAAATTGTTTTTAATAAAACTTTTTAAACTGATGGGAGTTATTATAATCATTCCTGTCAGGAGATTAAAGGTTTCTAATGGTAGTTGGAATACGTTGTATCCACTTATTCAAAATAATGAATTTCTATATAACCACATTAGTGATTATGGAAAGGATGTAGGTTCCCACGCTGAGGAAGAACCTCATAAATCACATGTTCATTAAATTATCTACAAAATTTTCATGCATGAGTATTTAATAAAATATGATAGGGATAAAAACATTAAAAAGTTATATTGATTAAATATTTAAAAGTATTGAAGCTTATAAAATTGAACAACTGATTCAACAAAGCCTTCTCAATTGTTATTTGACACTTTATAACCATAATTAGTATCAAACAGAATGGTTCCTTATTGAATAGTTTTCATGGATAATATCAAATTTTTCAATAGTAAATGAATTCCAACATTTTATGGAAAAAATTATTGTGGATGAAAAATAAGAAGTTTCCTTATCTCCAATCTCTTGGCCTAAACATTTTTATGGTGCTGCAATTGGTATTACACATATTGAGAAAGATTCTTCTATTGTGTTTAATGATAAGAGAAATATAAAATTTTATGGGAAGGATATATTTTTTCATCAAGTCCTTATTATAAAATTCTTATATTAAGGTGATGTGTCTCAAAACATTAATGAATTGGTGGGACAATTTGGAATTTAATTTGATGGTAATATTAAAGTAAAGGAAGAAAATATAAAAATATGGAATATTAAGTATGAAGGAATTCAAATTAGAGATGAAGAGTCCATTTATGAATAATTTAGCAGAGTAAATTAAATTATCTCTAGCATTAGAGGTTATGGAGATGTCATGGAAGATTATTCATTTGTGAAGAAACTCATGAGTAAATTTCTATACAGGTATGATTCTAAATTTTCTAATTTATAATATAAGGTTGATTTTTCTCTTGATTAATTTCATAGTTGAAGCATGAAAAACTATTATTTATTGACTATTCAAATTTTGTTTTCTATGATAATGCATATAGAGATACATGGGTCGAATCCTCAGTTATTGTACAATTTTTAGAGTAGATTTATTTTATTTACTTCTATTTTGAAGGGGGGGGGGTGTTTTCAGAGCTTAATTAAATTTATTGAAAAATGATTTTTTATTTAAGAAACATGATAAATTTTCAGGTGAGTTCATTATTAGTGATTTAATATTATGATATCCATGATATTTTCATTATATTTAGTTTAATTAACAGCCTTTTCACAATATGATTTTGACCTGAATTCCCATGTTTTGGGGATTTAATAGACAACATAAATTAAATATAGTTATAATAATATTAAATACTTGTTTATGGTTGTTTTTTTATTGTTCCAATAATTTTTTTAATCCACACATCGAATAAAACATTTCATTTATATATGACATTTTATTTTTAACATACACCATGTTAACCTAAATAATATTCCATAGGGAAAACCTCTCAATAACTCCACATACCAGAATTATAACTCCACCCAATGGTTGATTTACTCATACATTAATATGGTTATTAATACAGTTTTTAATTTTTATAGTGATGAGTTAAAAATCTATGAGAAATAAAAAGGAAAAATAAGAGTATTGTGTTGAACACACAAACGAAATGTGAAGAAAAGTAAAAAACATGCTTTTGATTGAATAAGAAAGAGAAATAAGAAATGGATTCAAAATTGATATAAAAAAATTTAAGAACATTAATATTCAAAAAATTATAGTAGATGATTATAAGATATAATTATGAAGAAACATGAATTTAAAAAATTGAAACACAAACACTTACGAGATTACAAATAAAGGAGAATAGAGAAGTAAATCTCTATAAAGCATGAAATAAAGGTATCTCAAGTAGAAAATTGATGTTAGAAGATACTCCAATGAATTTGGAAGTTCCCTTTTCATGAAAATATATCCTCATAATTTTTGAAATTAAAAACCATCTCAATGTGAGAATGAGTATCTATTTATAGACAAAGGTAGTATACTATTTTCCTTCCAAATTTTCCTCTCACGTTAGATATCCTACATGATAGTAAAAACAACCATATCTAGAGACTTCATATTATAAAATGTTTTAGATATAAATTTTTAATGTACAACATAAAAATTTGGCATACATTTCACATTTGGATCTATTGTTTTGGATGTTTTACTAAACAATGATCTTCTGTACATTTTTTTGTTGAGTTTTTCATTGGTCTGAATATGAGGGTATTTATTTCAATGATGATTCCCTCAAATCAGAAAAAGTTATTCTAAAAAGTTAGTATTATACATATTGGTATTAAAATAAAAAAATATAAGCTAAAATGGTCGATTGTGCTGTGAGAAAATTCAAGAAAGTTGTGTTTTGTTTAATTCACAGACATAATTTTGGGTTGGACGTCAATGCATCAGTTGCACCCTTCTTTGGTGGATTTCTCCCCTGAAACTTTTATCCAAGATGTGTTTGGATATTCAAGAATATATTCGTGAGTTTAATCAAAATAAATTCTTATCTATTGAGCATCTAAATTCTATAATCATGGATGGTCCATTTTATATCAAAAATTTACTAAGCCTTCTTGTGTGGTCTATATGAACCTTAAAATGGCTGAATTGGACAAACATATTTTCAACTGATATTTTGAAATTTTAATTAATAATAATAAAAAATAATAATCACTTAAATTGGGCTAGTTCTTTAAATTATATGATAAAATCATTAAACTATAGTTTAATTAATCAAATTTGAACAATGCTCTTTATATATATTTTTGATCAAATCATGAACATTGAAAAAAATTTAATCATTTTTATGTGAAAATTATTTGTTGAATGTAGCGTAAATTCATGAATTATTATTTAATATTAGTTTTCTCACTTTTAGTCTTTTTCATTTCATCATATACATCAAATATAAAAACATAACTAAATCAATTTTACTAACAATTTTTTTAAAATTTATTTTTCTCTAATTAGGTGGTATAGACTAGGTCACTCATCTAAGAAAAATCCACCAAAATCATTTCAACATAATCATACAAAAAAATATTTTTTTGAACCTAAAATTCTGAATGGTTTATTTGGGCACTTAGAACCCACTCATCTCAATTTGATAAAAATTTACTTATGGAGGCTCACTGATTCACCAAAAAAATGAAAATATAAGATTTTGAAAGAGCACTTAGCTTCAATTAAATATTTTAAAGATCAAAATAATCACGGAGAAATTTTTAGGTATTTTTATTGTCTATGGGATAGTAGGAATATAATTTACAAAATATAGGAGAAGAGGGGAAAACACCAACACTGGAAAAAAATACACTATTATTTTGAAATGATACATGTATGAAAATAGATTAACATATTTTCAATGGAATGAATGTTTAAAATAAAAGACATAGACACAATTAGAAGGGTATGAAATTATGAAACATGTACAAGACACTAAAAATTCTCCCAATCAAACAAGAAAATATGATTCATGTTTTTTTCCAAATTTGAACTTGAAATAGATCTCACTCTAATCTCCCAACCATTTTTTGATCTCCTCATGACTCTAGTTGAAACAATTAAAACAAGATCAAATATTAAGTAATATTTATTTTAGAGCCACCCAAGACACAAAAAATTACTTATTTATTTATTTTTTGATATTATTTTGTTTTTTTACTTTATCATTTTATATGAACACTATTCAATAACTTTGTACAAAAATGAAATAAACATGAATACATTTCCAATACTCACCAAATAAAAACCTCTCCCCCACACTAAAATGGATTATTTCCCTCAAGTATAGGATGGAACATTTAAAATTAGTAAAATAGATCCCAAAATAAAATCCATTCCACCACACTTAAATTACAATAAACTATGTAATGAAATTCTATGAAGGTGTTTTGAGGGGACAGAGTTTTGGGTTTTTAATGTGGTTATCTAGAAATAGGCATTAATAAGCTCTAATTAGATCACAAAAGGAAGACAGATATAGTGGTAATAAGACACTGTATGGCTATTGTGATTATCATGTGGTCCAGAAAAATTCCTTTATCATATTGATGTAAACAATGTAAGAAAATTCAACTCAAAGGTCTAAAAAAACAAGAATCATAATTGGGGGTGATAACACGCAATTTTAAATGATGGCCATACATGAACTTAGAAAGAAATATAATTTAATTCCTTACTAATGAGAAATAATGATTTTCAAATCAAAAATTGAGAATTGAGAATTTATTGTTCTTGACAAAAAATTCATTATCAATTTTTTTGATGAACACACAAAATTTTTGGGATGAAAATAAGTCATTTTACCCCCAAAAAAATGTGGGTGAATTTTTTTAAAATTTAGTGGTGGGTAATTATGACTCTTTTTTTTCTATTTTTTATTTTTTAGTTACTTTATTAAAATAAAACCCATAATAAAAGAGAAATAGGAAGAAAGGGTTTGATTATGAATGTTTAAAAAAATTGAGAATGAGAGAGGAAATATAATATAGATATAGAGATAGAGGGAGATAGATGAGGATGAATAGAGGGATATAGAGTAAAAAAAGGAAATATGTGCCAACTGGTTTGAATTTGGTGGGTTTCCATGTCCATAAAGAGGTGTGTTAGTGGAAGTTGATGTTGTTTCTGTGGCATGTATCCTATCTGGTGATGCATTCAAAAAATTTACATGACATAATAAAAAATAAAAATTCATTATTCAATTATGGAAAAACTATGAAAATTAATATTTCATAAAAGTAAAAGAAAACTTGTGTTTCCATACAAGAATAATTTAATTTACGTTATCTAGTGATTGACATTTTCAGTGGACTACCCATAGTACAATGGTGGACAACATATTTTCTCAACTTTAGTATGATTCCATATAAACATCACCCATGTGAGTAATGATTATTAATTGGATAATTTCATCCCTTCCTTGTTTTACATGAAAATAAATGGGAATGTAAAGAGAATGTGGGTATCATTACTTTAGTATTGAAATTTAGGAGTGGTTCTATCCACAATGTGTATATTTTCTATGATTGTAAGATAAAGAAGTTGTTTCAATTCTCATGGTGGATTTTTGTAAGGTTTAGATAACATGATATCAGATTATGAGATCCCAGTTGTTTTTAATGCATATATTTCTTCACTTTCCAATGTGAAGTAATGAGTATCAAAGCGTACATGATATTGAATATATTTTTACAGATCGTTAATTTCATAGTTTTTTTAAATAATGGTTAATTTCAACCTCATAATTGATTGGTTTAATATAGAGGGAACTAATCTCACAAACATAAATTACATTGGGAAAAGATAAGCACCTTGGTTTAGGGATCACCTTACATAGAATAGAATTTTCATATTCATAGATAAAAAAATCATGAATATTGGATAATTAGATTTGAAAAAACAAACGAGCATGCTAGTCCATTTTTCTGATTACCTTTCAAGATGGTACAATGAAGATCAGATGTGATATGAGATTCTAAAGAGTGTTCACGATCTTTTAGATATATAGAGTATACATGATAAAGTTTATTATAAACTTCTCAATTTATGACTTGTTTAAATAAGATGTATTATTCAAAAACCAATCTATCGTTAGAATATGAAGGAAATGGTGGATTAGGGTTTAAAAAAATCCCAAAAAAAACTTTAGAATAATTTATAAAGAATACAATGTGATTCTTGGATGGGTATCTCATGGATTGAAATGTATTGAACATGACTTCTTGGTTACCAAGTTCCATGGATAAGATTCCATCATTGAAATAAATCTTGTTTCTCTATGTCATGAGGAATTGTCTTCCGAATATTATAGGATATTTGAAGGAAGTTGTGTCACTATACATGTAACATACATAAAAATAACTTCAGAAGATAAGATCATTATCTCATATAAGGACATCCTCAATTATTACCATAGTAATTGACGTTCTTCTATTGGCTAAATGGATGAAAAAAATCATTCGGTGCACGGGAAATTGACTATGTTTGGAGAAGATGGATTTGGGAATGACATTTATTGAGGTTCCTAGTTCTATGGGTGTATCATTAATTTTTTAACTCCCTATTTATCATGGAAACCCTAAGGTCCCTAGATCTTTTCACTTCATGGGTGTGTACTGGTGTGTAGAAACATTTTTAGAGGTCTTAATATGTCCCTTATGGGTGAAAATTTCCTTAAGAAAAATTTCATAATTCAGGATTTTATTTTTGGAATCTGTGAGGGGAATATTTAATTCAACACATATAAACATGTAAATAATTTTAGTATCATCAATAGAGGTATTATTTGGCTTAGATAAAACTTGGGTAAAAGAAATTGGGTTCTTTAGAAGAATGGAATGAGGTGAGGGAGTGTATTATGGTTCTTTTTCTATCTTTTTGGTCTTTTTATTTTCAATATCAACATTCAAAGGTTCATTTGAGGATTCATCATGAGTGAAAAATATTTTCCTTTCTGATCTAAGTGAAATTTCACTTACATTACCAATGGGGTTGGAAAATCGTTAATATGGGAGTTGAGGATAACTGAATTGTTAATGATGTATGAGGTGGGATGCTAGTTGACCAATTTTTATTTCAATTTTTTTAAGGGTAGAATAGTTTAAGGATGCTATATCTTCCACCAAAATTTCCCATGGTATCTTAGAAGAAGAGGAATGTTTAGCATTGGGATTTCATTGATTTTGGTTCATAGGAAATTGATTGCATTGGTTTGGAAATTGAGAAGTCTCAATAGGATAGTGGAATCGATTATGGGTGATAGGATAATTTCTCCTTTAAGGTTGAGGTACAAAAGGATAAGGTTGTTGGAAGTTACCAACAATTTACTATATTGGGATTAGTTTGGATTTTGAGGAGGGAAATAAGGGGGGATGAGATATGGGATTAACATAACATAATCAATGGTTATAGGTAGTAGAGAAGGTATCTAAGTGGGGTTGGTTTAAGTATTTAATGCACTAAGATGATTTTAGAGTGTTGGTTTTCGTGTGAAAAAATGATTAGTAGATATCCATTGTAGTAGAAGAATTTGATAGATCATTATGAAGCTATGGGAATGTGTCAGTTGGATGAGCTAGTGAGTTACAGATTCAATTTTGTTTGATAGGTCCAAGAAACATAGATTTTAGAGAAGATGAGGTTGGAGCATTAGTATCTACAACTAGTTATCACAAAAGAACTTTAAGTTCACTTATCCACTCAGTCATATCATTTGGATCTATGGATTGATTCTCTATGACTTTTTTTCATGAGAACGTGCTTTAGTATATAATTTCTTCATATTTACATCCATGTTTCTTATTAGATCTCATGTAACTACATGATTTTTTCAACAAGGTAACTACCAGTTGCTGTATCAATGAGAGTTTCCTCTATAGAAAATAACCCTTTATTAAAGTATCGTATCCTGTGTGGTCAGGGATTTGGTGGTGTGCAATTTTTTTCAGATGATTTTTGAACCTCTCCCAGTACTCAGGGTGTTATTCATTGGGGATTGAATGGATACCACTTATTTCCATTTAGAAAGATTTAGTTTGATAAGCATTGAAGAATTTATCTCTGAAGTTTCACTTGATGTCATTACATGTGATTATAAAACCAGGAGGGAGGTAAATGATCCATGAATTAGTGGAGTTAGGAATGGAGAAAGGGAATACTCATATTTTGATTTGTTCTTTATAAACACCTTGAGGATTAATTTTAGAGGACACCATTTGGAACTATTTGAGGTGAAGAGGTTGATCCTCAATGACAAGCCTATGAAAATGATATATAAGATTAATCAAATTAGGTTTGAGTTCAAAATTTTCATCAATTATTGGATAATGAATACAATTCGGTTTTTAATTCTTATCAGGGGAGTTGAGTTATTTAAGGATTTTTCCATATGTTTATCCTTATCTAATTAAATTAGGAGGGAAAATAATGGTTCTTGATTGATTGGACTATCCAAAATGTTCTTGTTAATTTGGCAAAGAGTTTACCCAATTACTGGGTCAAAACAATCTTATGGATTTTTTGGGAGGCTATGAGACATTCAGAGATGTTGGGAATGGACGAGGAGGGATATTTTTTCTGTGTTTTTTCTATTTATTTTTTATGGGAAGGCAGGTATAACATAATGTATTTTTTTCATAATTTTTTAGTTTTTTTGATTTTTTTGGAAAATAAAAAAAACTATATACTAATAGTTGAACTATCCCCATAAATAATTTCTTTTGGAGTATGACTGATTGTCTCATATTAACAATTCCGTGTTCTGGTTCTCTACAAATGTGTATAGTGACACTCAGTTCAAATCCTCTTCAATGGTACCAATTTTATAGTCGACTGTTTTTTATTTATTTTATTTGGGAGGGGGGGGGGCTGTTTGTAGTGCTTAATTAAATTTATGGATGGATGATTTATGATTTAAAATAATTATGATGATAAGGATGAGTTCATTATTGAATATTTAATATTATTAAATCCTTGATCTTTTCATTTATATTTCATTAAATAAACACTCAGTTTACAATATGATTATGATCAGGAATCCCAAATACCGAGGCTTTAATCTGAGCCTTAACATAACAAGGGTTCTTATCTCAATAAATGCTTTTTTATGGTAATTTATTTATAGTTCCAATAATCCAAGAAATTAAAAAAGTAAACAAAACATGTCATTAATCCATGACAATTTAGGTTTAACATACTGAATGTTAACCTAAATAATAATCAATGAGTAAAAGATTTAAATCACTCAACATCCCCAAATTATGACTCACCCAAATGAATGATTTAATCACCAAATAAAATGGTTATTAATATGGGTTATAATGTTTATGATGATGAGTTAAAAATATTTATAAAAATAATGGGACAATATTAGAGTAGTGCGCTAATCACACACATGAAATGTGAAGAGAAGTAAAAATCAAAATTTTGATTAAATAAGAAAGAGAAATAAGTAATGGTTTTCAAATTGATGTAAAAATATTTAATAACAATGATATTAAAAAATATATGATGGGTGAGGATAAGATATAATTAATATAAAACATTCTTGAAAAAAATTAGAACATAAACACTTAAGAGATTACAAATTAATAAGAAAGAAAAATTAAATCAATAGAAAGAATTGATTAATTTTTTATCATCTTGATAAGAGTGAGTCATGAGTTCCCACATTTTCCTTTTATAATTTCTATTTTAAAAAATGAATTATTTTTGGAATATTATGATAAAAAATTATGACTGGATTTTTTTTGGATGGGTGAACTAGTCTCTACCCCTAAATCAGAGAGACAAAAATATTGACATTTTTTTGTGAGTAAAAATGATTTAGTTAGGTTTTTATATTTGATGAACATGAGGAAATTAAAAATCCAAGGTGTGGAGGATTTGATATTACATATTCCTTGAAAATTTTAATTTACACCCATCATATAATTTTAAATTAAAAATTATTAATTTCAATTCAATGTTTATGTTTTGTTCAGAAAAATATATAAAAACAATTTTTCGAATACATTTAATTAAGATGCAGTTGAATATTTTTATCATATATTTCAAAATACTAATCCAAGTTATATGATTCTTTTTTATAATTTATATTTCAAATTTAAAGATATCATTAGACTAGATCTTGGTCCAATTTGGCCATTTGAAGGGTCATATAGAGCACATAAGAAGGCCCAACTAATTTATGATAAAATTTGGACAATCTATGAAGATTGAATTTATGGGATAAATCCAGAATCCCAAATTTTACGAATGACAAAATTATATTAATTAATATATATACACATCTTGGATAAAAATGTTAAGGCCCAAATCCATAAATTGTTGCCCATTTTATGATTTGAACTCCAACCCACAAATATGTATGGGAATTAAAAACATCCAATCATTCTTGACATTTCACTAAATCTAACTGAAAAAATGAGATGCTATTTTGTTGTGATAATTTAAATATTTTTCAGATAATATTTTTAAAATAAATTCTTCGTATTTTATGGAATACTTATTTACATAAATGCATTTAAATTTAGGATAATAGAAAAACTCAACACAAAAATGGATAGAAGAACATTGTTTTGTAAAATATCCATAACTTTGGATCCAAATGTCTAATGGATTCCCAATATAGATGGTGTAATTTAAAAATATATATATTAACATTTGAATAATAATATTTAAGAATATTAGATTGTTTTAATTGAAAAATTATCAATCCTACTTGAAGTAACTATTTGGAAGGAAAACTGTCCAATCACTTTGGCTATAACTAGATAATGATTATCAATATAAAAGGGGATGGAATTTTATAGAATAGGAGGATATATTGGAATAAAAAATGCCTGATACATTCTTGGGATGATCTCCCAAATTTAGTTCTCTACTTGATAGTCATTTCCTCCATACAAAATTTTGATTTAAATTTATGTTCTTATTTATTTGTAATTGTGTAAGTGTTTGTGTTGTAATTTGTTTTTAGTACGTCTTTCTTCTTTATTATCTATTATCCTAATACACAATATGTTGTGATATATTAATTTTCATAATTTTTTTTAAATCAATTGTAAATCCATTCTTGATTTATCATTCTTATTCAACAAAAATCCAATTTTTTAATTCTCTTTATGTTTTATATGTGTGTTCAGAGCACTAATTTTTTCTTTTCCCATTATTTTTATTCTATTATTAACTAATATACATCAAAATAAAAAATATTAACAACAATCTCAAAATATTTAGGGCCTTTTTCAATATAATATATCATTCTTATGCGCTGAAATACAAAACCCTCTCATGGTGATAATGATTAACTATTTTGAGCCAAGGGAGGGGATTGTTTTCCTTCAGAATGTTACCCTCATGTTGAATCTCCAATTTTACAATTCGGATATCGGAATCTGGGGAAATATTATTTTTAAGACCATTTATATATTCATTTTTAATGAACAAATCTCCATATTGGGAATCCAGTGTAGTTTTGGGGTAATTGTTACGTATGTTTTACTAAACAATGGTATTGTTTCAATTTTTGTGTCAAGTTTTTCATTGGTCTAAATGTGAATGAATTTATGGTTATTAATATTGAATAAAATCCAAACTATTTACTCTAAAAAGTTGTTTTCCTACATAATTTCATTAATTCCAAAAAATATCATCTCAATTGGTGGATTTTAATGGTAGAAATTCACGAAAGATGGGATGTTTCTAATTATTAGATCGATTTATGGGGTTTCATTCAAAGCATTAGTTGGGACACTTTTTGGTTGATTTGGGACTTAAATTTTTTCCAAGATGTGTATGGATATTATAGAATAAAATCTAGATTTGTATGAAATTTTATGATTATGGATTGAGCCCCAAATTTAAATCTTTATGGATGGTCCATTTTTCATCACATATTCTGTGGGACTTCTTGTTTGGTCAATATGACCAATGAAATGGATGAATCTGAAAGAGGTACAATCTAATGATATGCTGAAATTTAATTCCATAATGTTATAAGATAATAATCACATAATTTGGATTAGTATTTTGAAATATATGATAAAAATATTAAATTGTAGTTTAATTAACCGAATTAGAACAATGCACTTTATATATGTTTATGAATAAAACAAGAATATTCAATGTAAATCAATAATTTTAAGTGATAATTATGTTATGGGAGTAATGTAAAAGCATTAATGAATATGTAAAATCAATATCATTCATGTTTCTTATGAAATTATAAAATCTGTAATGTTTAAAATAAAGATTAATGATGAAATGGTTTTTAATGCCATGAGAAATATGAACATTCAAGATGATAAAGATGGTGATCCATAAGATTTTGAAGATAAATAGGATGATGAGTTTAATTAAAAAATCATGTGTCTTATATCTAATAAGTATATAATTGGAAGAGGAAAGTATGGAGGAAATGTTCCTTCCATATTTGTTTGAGTGTGGTGGAATCTGATACATTTCAATGGGTTTCCCCAAGAAGAATGATGGAGAATATCGAGATGATTCTGATGAAAGAACTCAATGGAATAAGTGGAAAAAAAATGTTTCATGGAAGAAAATTCAGCAAACTGATATAAGAAGAGGATTACTAGATAAAAAAGGATTATACTAAGTAATAAATCTAAATTAGACCCAATTGAAAAAAATTCATCAAGAGACGAATGTTCAGAAAAAATCATAAGCTTTATCAAAAAAATTGAGAAAACAAAATATTCCTCAAATAGCAAATAAGGTGGTCAAGAATTATATAGAGAGTATCAGCTCAAATTAAATATTATTTCATGTATTCATCAAAATAAAACTATTAAGTACAAAATCATAATAATGAAGAATGTTTGTGAAGAAGCTTCTGAATGAAAATAACATGTCATCAAGAAGGATGTTAAATTCATTTAAGAATTAATGAATATGGAAAGGTAGTTGAACATATCAGTAAGAAATTTTTAGATAAGGAATAATAAATAAATAAGTTTAAATATAAACTTCTTTAGTCCAAATTTACCTTGAGGAAGATGATAGAGAACATCAAAAATGCTTGAGAAGTAAATTACGAGACTTCTAAAGTTAACGAGAAATCCCAGATCAAGAATTAGGTGTGTTCATCAACCTCCAAAAATAATGTTTTATATGGGTTTTCTAGCATTTCATTTCATAAGAAAATTAATAGGAAGGTTTGGGTGGAGAAATTATGTGAGAAACCTATTACATCAACAAAAGATTAAGACACACTCTTGAGGAAATATGGACCATGACCATATTATGATAGACAAAGAAGAAGTTATCAACCACTACCATGATTCAACATAGAAAGACTGTATTTCAATAAAAAAAATAAATTTTTAGGGTTTCTATTTTATTTGTGGAATCTATTGTCATAAGTCTTATAATTATTTTTATAAATCATCGCCTTTTAGAAGATAGTTTTAACATAGTGTAAATAATAGTGAAAGTAGAACGAGTAATTTTTCAACCACACATGAAGTTAGAAAAGAAAAATCTGAAGCTGTTAGAAACTTTCCATACAAAAGTAAATCTGAATGTCGGGATTAATCTTCTGAAATATGTGATATTTCTTTCCATTACTAAAAATGAACAAAATTATAAAGTTGATTTAGTAAAAAAACTCTAGAATTAAAAAGAAGTGATGAAGATTTTTGTGTAACTTTTCAAAAAGGGAAGATTACTAATAAAAGTAATAACAATGTTTATATTTTATCTACAAGGCCTCTGGAACTTATTCATTTTTATTTATGTGGGCCAATGATACATTACTAAACAAAAGGATAATTATACTTTGTCACTTTTTTTATGATATCAGTTGGATGAAAACATCATGTTTTTGAAACACAATTTAGAGGATGTGGAAATATTTATTTTCTCTAGAAACAAAGATGAAAAATATATGGGGGTTTATATAATGAATGAAAGACAAAATATTGATACCAAATTTAAAATAAAAAATTTTAAAACATATATGAGAAAACATTCAATCAAACATTAGTATAGTGCTCCATAAACACAAAAAAATGTATTATCAGAAATTAAAAATATATGACTGATTGAAATGGAAAATAGAATGTTAGAAGAATACAACCATTCAATGTTATTCTGTAAATAAGTTGTTATTATTATAATACATGTTCAGAAAAAATGTTTCTTTGGGTAAAAATCGTATATGAGTTCTAAAGAGGTTCGTTATTACAAGAATTATTCACTGATATAATTATCTATTTTTGGAATTACATGTTTACTTAAAATAAAAAATATTGATATGAAAATGTTTATTAGAAAGCTGATGAATGGATTTTTTTGGGTTATTCACTCAATGAATGATGTTAAAAATGTTGGAAAAAATGTTTAAAAATGGTGGTGGACTGATATTATGTGAAAGTTTTTGATAATCTAAATTTTTATATAAAGGTTTCTCGGAATGTTGAGGAAGAAAAATTATATGTTTCCAATGAAAATAAATGTGAGAAAATTATTGTTTATAAAGATTTGGATGAATCATGTGATGGGGAAATGATGATGGGAGAGGAACATTGAAATTTACTACCTTACAAAAACATGTTGAAATAAAAAATATTTTAGGGAATCATAAGGCTCTAGTTCAGACCAAATTAATGTAAAGATTAGGAAATAAAACTTCAATTATTTCAAATGATGAATCAGAATTAGATTCAGAAGATATTCAACACAAAGAATTGATGGTTTCAAAGAATAAAGATTTGAATCAACTTGAAAAAAATAAAAAATTAGATATTTTAAAATGTTTTAAAAATAAAACTGTTATTAAAAAATGTAGGTTTATAGAAAAAAGTTTAATGAACAAAAATATATTTAAGGAAACAAAGAAATAATTTTTTGTAAAGGATATGAACTGGTAGAAGGTGTGGATTTTGGTGAAACATTTTCCACTATTACAAGGCTATAAACTATTAGACTATTTCCAGTAGTGGTTGCTCAATAAAATTACAAATTATATCACATGGATGTAAAGTTAACATTTCATAAAGGATAAATTGAAGAAGAAGATTACATTGAACAACCTTTTTGGTTTTTTACTTTATGAGGATGAAAATATTGTTTTTTGATTGAATAAATATTTGTATTGGATGAATGAAGATCTATGTATATCGTATTCTTATATTGAAAATTCTGTAGGAATGCGTAATTTTTCTAAAGGAAAAGTTTATAGAAACATCAATGTGAAATATATTTACTATGGAACTCCAATTATAATTGTTTATGTGGTTGATATAAATATTTTTTGGGGATAGAGAATATTTTTTTTAAAATGTGCTAAATAAATGAAAAGGATCTTTGAGATTTCAATGTAAGGGGAATAAAAAATTTTCATTCATTTAAAAGATAAAGAGAATTAATTTTAAAATCCCAATATATGTATTCTGGGGAATTGTTACAAAATTTTTTCATGGTACATTCCAAAGAAGTTTCTACTCTTATATCAGTGGGGATGAAGTTTAGTAAAATGAGTCTCATAAAATTGTGCATGAAAAAGATTTTTAGAATTTGATAGGAAGCATATATTACTTTGTAGTCTCAAGACATGATATTGTTATGTTGTGAATCTATCTCCCAATTACCAATGTAATTTAAAATAATTACATATGTTTCAATCATGGAGAATTGTAATATATTTCAAAGTAACAACACCAGATTGGTTTCTATACAAAAGAAATTGTGAGATAAAGTGTCATGATTATAATGATGCAGATTGTGTTGGAGATCATAATGATAAAAAATTGATCTCAGGAGGAATATTTTTATTGGATGAATGTTGTGTATGTTGGAATTGTAAAAAATAAAATTTTGTAACTTTTTGGATAGTGGAATCAGAATATATTACAACCACTCTGGCTTGTACTAAGATGTTTTGGATGAATGTTCAGTTGAATTATTTTAAAGTAAAAAATTCTCAACCCCTAACGTTATTTAGTTATTCATATAGTAAAATTGATATTTCTAAAAATCATATCAAACATTCAATATCAAAAAATTTTGATATAAAATTCCACTTCATAAAATAGAAATTTTATTCTAGATATGTTTTTTGGAATATATTTAAAAAAATTATAAAATTTATCCAAAAGAAATGTTTTTTGAGATGAGTTTGCAACTTTATTTCTAGCCTGCTCTAATGAATTCCTAAATCACACTAGGAAGTCCCCCACTATGATTTGGATTATATAGAAAAATGGGGATAAAAAATAATAACTTTTTTACATTATAACTTTTTTTCATTTATCATTATTTTATGAGTTTGATGTTGTGGTTATCAGATAATAGGGGAGATAACAATCAATGAATGTGAAAAAAGGATATTTTAGAAAAGATAAAATTGAGGGTAAGATTGTATTTACATTTCCAAAAATATTTCTCTATCATAAAGTGATGAAAGTTATTAAAATATATTAATTTTTCTAGTAGTGTGGTGTCCATAAAATACCTTTTATGAAAATATAATGTTTTATTAAATTCAAAAAATAGGTGTTGTTTACAAAAGTTTATATATAAATATTTTATGAGAGTTAAAAAATTTGCGAACGAGTGTAGTGAAAAAATACACAGGGGGGGTTTGAAGAAACTTTCTGATGTTTTTTTTCTGAAAGTTTTGAACTTATTGGAAACTAAAATTTTTGTAAAATTATGTTTTTGTTCTTCAGGATCTGACCAAGTCCATCTATTTGATTTTTTTTATGAAAGAAAAAGGTTCTGAATGTTTGAATAAAGAATAGTGAGAGATTTTTTTTCATTTAAAATGTTGTTTTTTGTACACAAGATTGAGCATTATGAGATGAATAAGGTGTAAGGAAGAAGGAATATATAGTTTTTGTAAAGTTGATGATTAGATGAAACATCCGACTAAGTCCCACTGACATGAAGTTATGATTAATCAGACTCTACATTAGTAATAAAGTTAGATGTTTCAAATTAAGGTAAGTCATAATCCAGTCCTCTATATGTCATAAAATTCATTGAAAATAACAGAGTTTTCATAAATCAAGAAAACTCTCATGATAAACAATTTTGAAGAAAACAGGGAATCATAATGATTATATTGGTTTCAGAAATTATAAAAAAAAGTTCATTGGATCCAAAAGTACCAAACATAGAATTTTTAAAATGTCTAAATGAGTTATAGCTTATGAGGTTTTTATAATTTTAAATTTGTCGAGTGGAATTCCCCTCTTAATTCTAAATCCATTGTAATAGGAACTTCCATTTTAATGTTGTTCCATTGGACTGACTCTGAGTAGAAAAGTCAATCATACTGACTCTAAAGTGGAATGTGAATCAAACTGACAATGAGAAGGAAAGTTATATCATAATTACCAGAGGAGGAAATTTATAGTGTAATGAACATAAGAATAAATTTAGATCACAATGATCAATGGTAGAGAGTTATATTATAATTAGGATAAGAATAATGTTTGCTCATTATTTGATGAGATACAAATTCACATAGTAATGAGATGAGGATGTTCCATTGAACTGAAGGAATGTTTCATAGTTCAAGAAGTCTATTTACATATAAGACTTAAAAAAATTAAAATATTGAGAAGGGTTGAGGCAATCAAAGTTGAATATTAAATTCGACTATTTTTTTAAAGACTTGAAATTTGAGTGTGTGGAAAAAAATCAGTTTACTACCTTTGTGTTTGTTGGATGAATATAAGTAAAAGCACAATACATTAATAATTTGCAACATTTTCCCTGGAGTAAAAAATGAGGAGTGATATATAATTAATTTCAAAGATATAATTCCAGAAGGAGATCTCATTTAAATATCATAACATTGAATGTTTTCTTACCATACTATGGATGACCATATTGAGAATGATCAGATAGAGGAATATCATAAGGAATAATATAAAACTAAGAAATTGAGTATAGTATGATAAGTATAGTTTTACATATGGGTCATCGTAATGATTCCATTGTAAAGAGACAATCAAATAGAGGAAATCAAACCTAGGGTCATCAGACTGAGGTTATTGATTGATTTTGAAGGACAAAACCATTTTATGATCTTCTATTTTTTGGATCAAATTGTTTGTAAGAAAACATTGGAAAATTATGGGAGTTAGTATAATCATTATTATCGGGAGATATAAGGTCCCAAAAGGATTCGTCATATGTTGTATTCATTTCTTCATAATATTTAATTTCCATAGACCAACAGAAGTGGTTATAGAAAGGATGTAGATTTTCACATTGAGGACGAACCATGAAAATATGTTAAACATTTCTTTTTTTCCTACCTTTTGCATGCTTGATTATTTAATAATAGATGAAAAGGATCTAAAATTTAATTGGTTTTTAATGTTATGTTTTTATGATTTTTGAAACTTATATAAGTGAATAACCGATTCAACCCCACCCCGTTCTCTGTTGTTATTTGATCCTTTAGAATGTAAAATAATATATATATTTATTCCTTCCATGATGGTTTCCATTTAAAACCTCTCCCCATTAGTCATAATAATTCCCCATTGGTATGTTTAAGAGATAACCCGAAACATCAACTAGGAGTATCTATCAAGATAGATAGGGCCAATGAATCTTGTAGTCTTCAATTTATATATTAGTTTTGTATTAATAAAATAATGTCTAATTTGGATTTTAATAAGTATGGGTTCTAGTGTATAAGATAAAGAAATTATATCTCAAACCATATCAAGAACTACTTGATCAAATCCATCCATTCCATGTGTTCTTATATAACTCTTTTCATTAATTCTTCAAGCCTGGTGGGGAATACCTAGATGTGGGAGATGTATATCGAATCATTATCCACATTTGACAACCCTTCATCACTTACATCTATTACCCTAAAAATATCTCATAAAGGGATACCCTAAAAACTATGTGGAAGCCCTTAATATCGTTCTATCTTTTGATGTAGAGGAAAATCCACTATGACACCTTCTTTTCCCTCTTCTTCCCATATAGTCAAAGAGTATAAATCCATGTGGCCATAAATTTGATAATCTTTGTAAATCATATCCTCCTACTGATTTAACCATACATGATATTCTGTTGTCACTAATTCTCAATATTGAGAACAAGTGTGTGTGTATGACTAAATTGACATGGTATTAACATTTACCATTGACTATCTATATCTAGAGTCCACAATAATGTGGATAAAACCTATATATATCCATAGATATGTATCTCTAAAAATGATTCCAAAATCCAATTCTCTCTTCATAACTCTTAAATTGGTTGTTGTGTATAATGGTATAATCCATATCAAAATATTTATAAGTATGCCCCACTCAATCTTTTATTCTTACATAAACCCATTACACGCTCTGTCAAGTGATTGCCTCATAAGAATTCTGAACCTTGATGCATAATTAGATATTATCATACTTCCTTACAGAATGTCTAATGAATCCTAAACTCAAACCATTCTCAATGTATATAGGTAGTACTCTTCCAAACATAGGAACTAAAAATCTTACCATGAGAGAGTAACATATTTATACATATGTGTTTGTAAATCCAAACAATGAATCAAAAAACTATGAAGAATTATCAATTCCCTAATGAATATATTGTTATTCGGAATATGAATTAAATGTAATTCCTGAGTCACTACATATATACATTCCTCATTGTCTTGTGGATCAATATCACATTAAAAGATGCATGGTTTTTGATGAAGAGACTTGAGTTATGTATTTAGCCTTAGGGTAATCTAATCTTGCTTAACAATAAAGATTGTATATTTGGAATTCGGACTACCGTCATTATATATAATGTGTGGATGATCTTCTATACACACAATTGGGAGAAGGTCTACCCTATGATCACTTGATAGAGTAAACTCTTGATTAATTCCTCATATCTATGGCTCAACCCTAAAATTACCAGCGGAAGGATCCTAGAGAATTGAAATTTTTTCATTAAGACTCTACCTAGAAATATTATTTAGAAATCTATTGGGTTTCATCATTTATTTATCAAGATTAACTAATGCTATTTAAAGCATACTTGGGTGATATGACTCAAAAAGGACATGTAAAATTTCCATTTTATGAATACATGGGGAATATAATATCTTATTATTACAAGGTAAATGACTTTTTATGGTTTTTTGTTGATTAATACAATTTCATAGGCCTATAAAAAGGATATATCAACTGATCATATCTAAGATGGGTTTTCTCGTTTCAAAACCAAGCCCAAGTTCCCTTAACAACTTTAGCATAGATTTATTAAACTAAACCTCACATGACTTCTAAATACAAACATCGATATGATGACTCACAACCTCAACTCTAAACCACTTGTCACAACATAACCCGCTAAATACTACCAGTATTGGAATTTATAATTAGTGTTCCACCTCATGCTCGACTCCAATAGTCTAGGTATGGGTGACTAACTCTAATAAGGTATAACACACATGTGGGAGTACATACATTAATAGACATGAACAAAAACCACACATATCTCGAATGAATTATAAATGATGAAACAATATATATAATATGAAAATGTGTAATTATATTCATGAAAAAATTCAAACCAACCATACTATTGTGACCAATGAAAACTCTAAAAATAAAGGAAAATAAAATATCCTAATATCTGATGTAGAGATGGACTTGAAACTATTAGGAAACACAAATAGTCATCACATCATCTCCTAAAACAGAAATTTATCGAAACTATAACCCTTAATAATGTCTAAGAAACTACTTCACTAACTCTAAATCCTCAAATATTATCCTTGTACTACACATCATCTGTATATAACACAACAAGTGTGAAAAAATACCATGAATTGGTGAGTATAAAAACATGTATTATAATGAATCAAAAACAACATAGAAATAATCGAATGTCAAGTCAACTCAAAATGAAGATGAAAACTAGGATACCCATATTATATTTGGAGATTTTTCAAAATTAAGATATAGTGAAGTCATATTTCTATAGCCTATATCTATCAGGATCATGAATTTATGCAAACCCAAAGAACACAATGAATAATAATATGAGTAATATATAATAATATTTCAATATATAATCTTAGTATCTTAATAAATATATAGTGAGGGGAATGTGCCTCACTGAGGTAAGTGCGTTAGGTGATGGTGACAAAAACATGACAGAGGAACCAAACTTTTTTGAGAAAAGTATGTTGATCTGTGGAGTGTAGACTTTGTAGATAGAGGAACCACACCCTATAGGTAGGGTAGTTCTATAACTTGTCAGTCTTGTTGGTGACTCAGGACTTTAAATAAAAGTTGTGATCATGGGAATACCCATCAACATGATTGAAATTGAGGATCCCCACCTCAATTCTATATTGAATTACCAAATTCTATAAGATATGCTGGAGACCCATTTATTTCAATTAACATGTTATCAGGGGAGTACCAGACCTTTTTCTTGACTTGATCACATAAAAAACCTAGTTTTTTCAGTTAAATAACTCTAATACCCAAAATATATCATGAATGTACTATAATGTTAAATAGGACCACATAATTATTTTATATGATGAATAAAACATAGGATATGAAACCAATTTTTTCAATTTTGACACTCGAGAGTAAAGGTGTAATAATTATGGATGGGGCATATATAGAGATATGCATATACACTAAGGGTGCACCATATGTTGCTATTATTGTGCGGTAGATCACCTAATAGGAACATGAGTATGGTACCACATGAATTCAACATTTATTTTGTTTAGTTTTAGTAAACCAAACCATGTTTATAGCCTCAATGGACAATATTCTAGATTTCCTAGATGGGGATACTGACCTGATGGCTGACCAACATGCACCTCAAGACACATAGGGTGAATGATTATTAAATGAGCAACCTATTCATCCTTTAGAGGGGTCAATATATTGTGTTTAACCCATCTGTGAAACCTAGGTAGTGGTCGGGTGACCCGCTACACTGAGTTATCATATAAAGCACATCTTAGTATAGGGTAATTCTAGTGTTGACCTATTGTTGAGGATTTGAACATGTATGTACTATGAAGGAGTAATAATCTTTCCCTAAGAAAAAAAATTTATAGGAGAAATCCAAATCATAATCCCAGTTAGGAAACATAGCCTCTATCCCTAGGGCACGACAGTTCTCTCTACACAACAAGGACTCATCACCCAAATTCCCTCTACATGTTTTCATTATATCTCAGCTAAAACTATGTTTTCTTAGAAAAATTATTGTTTCCCAAGATCACTGCACTGTAAGTTTTCTCCTCCCCACATCACTTCCCACTTAACAACATACTGATTGACCCCACACCACGTCACTATATTAACTGCTCATCTAGAGCCACCTACATTAAAATAGCAACCATTATGATGGCCATCAGTGGTTCTTACATATGATGTAGGAGAGGGAGAGTGATATGTGTTATGAATATAGATCATAGTCATCATGGTTATGGTTTACCAACTACCTCTTGTGACAAACAACTATCCCAAGTTGTTTAGCGGGGCAACCCTGCATTGAGTTCATGACTTGACATATGAGGGGGTACAATGATTTTTGGATATGATCCCTAGTTTTAATATTGTGAACATATTCCTATGATATTCATCTTAAAAAACATTAAATAATAATAATAAAAATAAAATAATTTCCACCACGACAAATTTGGGTTTATCCAATGCCAAAAAAAGAGATAATAATGGTGGGTCTTTGTTGGCACTAAAAAAGAGAAGATAAAGTGGTCTCTTTAACAACACTAATAAAAAAGTGCTGATAAAGGGGAGACTTTATTAGTGATATAAAAAGAAATAATAAATGGGGACCTTTATCAGTGTAAGAAAAATTGTTGTGATAAAGGGTGGACTTTATCATCACTCATAAAAAACATTGATAAAGTGGGGTCATTTATTGTGATTTATTATGAGCATTGATAAAGGCCCAAGTTTATGAAATCTTTTTTTACAAGCACTGATAAAGTTTATATTTCATTTAAAAATTTATATTTCATTAAAAAATTTATATTAACATATAAATATAATTGTACTTATATAAAAATAATATATTTTTTAAAATATGATTTAGGGAAGGAGAAATTTAAATTTTCACTAAATAGATAAGATATTTAGTAAACAGTAGATTATAAAATAATTAAATAATAATATTAACTAATAATTTACTATTTATTATCATATAACAGTAATTTAATAAAAATTGTAAGGCATAAAAAATAAATGAATAAATGAATGGTCTAATATAAGATTAAAACATGACCAAAACTTCAAACAACTCTAACTATTGATTTGGGTGTCTGTTTGGGTTATAACACATAATAAATCGAATATTGCAAAGAGATATACATTGTGTTAGCTCAGGGAACTTGGATGATTGTTTTCTGAAGGTAAAAAGTCCTAGAATTCCTCTAAAATTGAGTTTTTAGTTTTGATAACCTAATTTTTTAATATCTAATAGTATTTCATCTTTGTTTAATAGAGTGACCTTGTCCATTTTTAGTCAATACTAAATTCATTACTATTTATTACATTCATATTGATATTAAGGTTTTGAAATATACTTTTTCATATTGTAGCTTCTTTTATAATAAAATATATGACAATCTTATCATATTTCCATATCATAAATCAACATAGAGAAATACATATTTATTTTTTTAAAATATATAAACTATATAGAAAAAATCACAGATAAATGAACCCTTTAACAATGCTAAAAAACACATTGATAAAGGGTTCCTTTATCTGCAATATAAATCATTGATTAAGGGGATACTTATCAACACAAAATAAAATCATTGATAATCGAGACCTTTATTATTACAAATGGAAAGTGTTGAAACACGCCACCTTTATTTTCACTATATGATAGAATTGATAAAGATTTACTTTTAACCATAATTTGGTATCAACATTTTTAGCAATGAGAAATCCTTTTACTAACATTGTTTAAAGTTTATATATAGTAGAGATCTTATGGGGGATTGGTGTACAAAAACATAAGACAAATATAGGATGAACAAAAATAATGGAGCACCCAAAATCAAAATAAGGTCTTATCGTAATATTCAATCATCATTACAAGAATATCGTCCTTTACTCTGACATACCATAGATAATCCTCAAAGAACATAAAAACAATAATCTTTCTATAGGATTTATTTTTAAAATTGTGTAAAACCCTAACTAGAGAGATTAATGAGGAATTTATGAACCTAGGATTTGGTCAATAGGATAAATCATTAAAAATAAGAAATGTTCAATGTATGGGGATTCTAAACCAAGACAGAAATTATATCACTCCAAACTAAAATCCCATGCCCTAAAAAATATGATAGAGATGTATTTTTTATCTAAGGATTTATTGTATATATTACTAATTCATCCCATTTTCACCATAATCAGTAATATATATATATATATATAAGTGTATATAATATTATAAGGTTTCTAGGGATGAAATTTAAAACAATTCAAGATTTTCGAATAATTTATAAAAAATATTCTTACAAAAAATTCAAGGGTTTCATGAATAATTATTTTTCACAACAAAAACCATATATTAATATAGTTTAAGTTGTCTTTATAATTAAATAAACCATATATTTTAAATATTTGTTTTCTATAATTAAAAAATATATCAAACATTAAAAATTAATTACAAGAACTAGCGTTGTGATGAAAATTTAGGAAAATGAAAATCAATTTATAACTGAATAGTATGAAAAAACTTCATGTTAATATTTAGAAGGATGATAAAAAAAATATATTATGTACGCCTTTTAGAATTAAAAACCTAATAGATCGTAAATTTTTATTAAAAATCAAACATTCTTAATTTCCAATTAAAATTTATTCAAATAATGATTAAGATATTTGTGACCAATAATGAGAAACTTAACATAAATCCAATATTTAATGTACTTTTAATGTTAAAAATTGTTTTTAGAGTTAAAATATAATCACAATTATCATATTTTTGTCCGAATATCAAATAAATAAATAAATAAATAAACTATCTTTTTGAAATGTGATATTTAGTTGACCTTGGGAGAAAAAAAATCATATATATTGATGGAATTTTTTTTGTCATTATTGTCAATATATTATATGTCAATATATATTTAACATGTTATTATGAATATAAGTCGTCAAAATTTATGTATTAATAGTTGATAAAATAATTGATTGTGATGAAATAATAGAAAATTATGCAATAAATGAATGATAAACAGACTTCCTAAATAAGATGATAGTGAACTGGTGAAGTATAGTGAGATTGCCATCAATGATGGTATAAAGGTAAAACCATATTGAAATTATCATAGGATCAGTATAATGAATAACATCCTTATTTTAAATTTTGTAGAATTATTTTATATCATATAATTATTACTAAAATACATAAAATAAATATTGCGGTATTTTTATTATTTATCCTTTAAGTTTATAGATGATAGTGAATGTTATAGATCATTGTATGAGAAAGAATTAAATATTATGAGGACTATGTATATAATGAGATTTATTATGGATGATAATGGTGAGTTGAGGTGTCTAAATCTTATATAATAGTGAAGGAAATAATAAAATATCTATACATTAATTGGTAGGTTCTGCATAACCGTTTTCTAAGAAATTTATAATTGAAGGGAATAATTTTTCTTGGATTTCTATGTTTTGAAAAAATATTTTTAATTGAAAAATGAAAGGTTATAGGCCAATATAATAGTAATCTATGAGTTTTTTTTAACATTGATATGATTTTTTATAAAGTTTCATAAGTAAGATAAAGAGTTTACATAGTCTTTATAATTGTTAATATGCTACAACATAACATTGAGTTCTAAATTATGAATATTGGTTAAGTGCTTAAATTAAGAGAAATAATAAATTTAATTTATTTATAAGATTTAATAATCATCTTATTGGTTACATATTATAATTATTAGAGGATTTATTAAGTTAATAGTTAAATTTGTAACTAAATAAAATACAACTAGTATTATAACAATTTTTTAAGATATGATAAATAATATTTATTAAGGACTCAAAAGGTAATATAATGAGTGACATTTAGAGAATATATATATAAATATTTAGGATTACATATTTTTGAGCCCATACAAATCCTATAATTTATGAAATTAAAATTGAATTATATTGTAAATTATTATTGATATTATTCATGATAAATGGAGGTAGGTTATTACCTTAACAAAATAAGAGATTAATATTAGAGAGAGGAAACATAAACATATCACAATTATCATTGATGATTAACCTTCTCACCTTCTGTGAGAGACTATTGGTGAGTAGCTTCAAATCCAAAAATTAGAGAAGAAAAATATATTACCATTTCTTAAGAATTGTTATCAGGTTGAAGATTTTGAGTTTTTGAAGCTATTATTTCATTTCCATGTTCATGTCTGGCATTGAAGAAATATTATAATGATTATCAATATGACTAATCCATATTGAATAAGTTCTTCTTGTTGGATTTAAATATACTTCTAGTTGATGACCAAGAATCTATTCAAGTAGATATTATTCATAAAGTGATGATATCTAAACTAATAAATAATATAATAGGTATTCTTGGATTGTTAATATGATACTTAAATAAATACATGTGATTATAAAAAAATTTTATTGTTTCAAAAATCACATCCACCATACTATATATTAATTTATGAAAAAAGTATATCACAGTTACATATAATTTACCATTCATATCAAAGATATTTTCTTCCATATTGAGAGAGTTCCTTTATGAAAATACTATGTTCCTTATCTGATGACTTACTTCTAATATACATGTGTAGCTTAGTGAAATTATTGAGATATAATATTCATTATACTAGGTTATAAGGTTCAATTAATTTAAATGTCCATCGTAAAATGTTTAAATAAAAAAATATTATAAAAACATATTCACACCTCTTAGTTTTCAACATTACTAGTCTAAGAACTTAAGGAAGTATGAAATTTAAGGTCTCCTTTTTATTTCAAATATATTCAAAAATATTATCTAATTAAATTAAATAATTATTTATGTTTGATGAATTAAGAGATTTAGTTATTATTATTTTTTTGTTTTCCTTGGGATAATGTCAAAAATATTAAATTATAAAATGGTGATGTTCATTTTACTCTTTAATTATGAAAAATATAATATTATAATAATCAAATAATAATTTCCCCAAAATATATCAATGAGTTTCCATTGTCATCTATCAGAATTTATATTTTGGTAATGAAGTGAAACTCTAAGTATATTATCCCAATATTATCATAAATTTCATATTTTTGGAATTTATAAAATATTTACCAAGAAAATAGTGGGATAGAAACAATTGTAATAATTCCTTGTTGAAAAAATTATATATGAAAGAACAAAAAATGATAAATCAAAATGGATTCAATTGAGTTGATCATAGATACGTATAAACATTTAATGATTCTTGAAAATATGAAGGATACCAATTTCATGTTTTTTGAGATAAAATATATTTATTGTAGATAATTTTTTTGAGTACATGTTAGATTTTTAAAATATTTATTGATGATTTCCTACATTTTGATAAAATTTAAAAATATAATGGGGAATAATCTATAAATTCTATGTATTATGAAAATATCGAACAATATTATGTGATTTTAGTGTTTTTTATCTATAGTAATGTTTTACTAACTTAGGTATACTTTTTAGGAGTTAATATATATATGGTTATACATTATTATTCATTTTTTGGATATAAAATCAGAATTAATATGATAATAAACCATGTAAAATGTTCGTCAGCAAGTTATATCAGATTACTAGTCATCATGTTGGTTATAATGATATTTTAAGATCAGGATGAATATGATTTCTTTTTAAGAGATACAACTGATCACTCATAGAATACATGTTGGTGAACTTGTATCGAAATTGAATCTTTAGAGTTAACAATATTAATTGTAACACACACACAAACACACACACATATATATCATCAATTTAAATTAAGTGAAAATTGGTTATGTATCCTTTATCTCAAGGTTATTAAATAGTTTATATAAACGTGAAGTTTCTTACTTTTGTTCATATCTAAATTCATTTTATAATTCATGTTAATAAAATATTATTTGGAATTTTATTTATTAGGTAAAGGTATTTGATTATCCAAGAAAGGATATGTCCATCCATATGATGGGTTTATGACATTATTACACCTAATTGTGTTATGTATAATTTAATGACCATTTTATGATAATTACATGTGTTTTAATTATATAAATTTTATTTATATTGGAAATTAAGAAACATATATTTTTTATATGTGGTTGATGTTATCATTGTATCATGATTAATATTGGTTTCAAGGAAAATGGAATTTTCTAGCAGACATGTGGTTGATTAGATCACACTAAATCCCTTCATAATTTTAGTAGTTGGGACTTGTTAACGAACACTTCTATTAGATTATTGTTTTGAATAATGTTCATAATCATTTCAAATAATAAAAATGTACGTTATGTTTGAATGTAAGAAAATTATAATTCGTATTTTTTGACTAATTTTATTAGTCGATGCATAAAAATTATTATATTTATTATAAAAAAATAAAATTTATTTCCATCTCATTGAAATATTTAATTGTATAAAAAATATTTTTGTAAATAATTTGTGTTCCAGTATAATGTAAATAATGGGTTATTTATTATATTAATACTTAAACTTCAAGAAATAATATGTCCCAAATGTAATTTGGGAATGATCTTGATGTAATGGGATTCCAAGGACAAAATCATGGGAGAATCTATTTTGTCTATATAAATATGACATTTAATCGCATATTTTGATACTTTTACCCCTTTTGGACTCTCATTAGTAAACCTTTAAAGGTGTTTAAGTACTTAAGTAACTTTAAGAGTTTATTTCATCCACCAAATAACATTTATAGGATCTTTATTATGATTCCTTTGGTTTTGGGGGTTTTATATCTATTAAAAGCGATTGAATTCCCCTCATTCAATAATCAAAATGAGGAGGGTGTATGGTTCTCTTTACATTTATAGAAAGATAATGTTGTTCTTAGAGTTATATAACTTTCATTATTCAAGGGAGATATCTAGTTTAATCATCCAAGAAACCACCATCTATTTTTATAATCATTTATTTTTCAATACATTGACTTTAGGGTGACTAGAATAACTTGGATAATAAGTGTAAGCCACTATGAAATTTTTGATTAAAATAATCATTGGATACCAAATATAGATTCGATTTTATAATATAAACTTATTCTAAATGTTTAAAACTTTTTGGTTTTATTATTTTATTATTTTATTTGTATGTTTTTTATGATGTTGGATATGTAATTTATTAATTAAATTTTATAATATGTGTTGGTATCATTACAAAAATATATTATTGGTATTTGTTCCATAGTTGATTAATCTAAAATATATAAACTAATGGTTAGAATGTTATATAGGATTCATGATAAATTTATATTATTTAAAATTTATTTAAGACTCAGATAAAACATTGATTGATGTTTTGATGATGTTTTTAATCTTAAGGAGGTAAATTATTGGTATTTGGATTACACACAACCCATATCTAAAATATTGGATTCCCAATACTCAATCCCACCAAAACCCTCAATGCTGATAAGTATATCCATCTTACTGAAATTGATGAAGATACAAATAAGTTTTATTTGTAATATGATCATGGTAGTGAACATCATATGATGTAAAAAAGAAATTGAATTATTTCCACATGTTATTGCATATATATATATATGATGCATTGAGTATGTTTGAGATAAAATCTATTGAATTATTGTGAATATTATAATTTATGGTATTTATATAGTACATATAATGTTTATGGTCCCACTAAATATAAAAATCTTCATTAAAATATATGTTTCAGAAGTTTTCCATCAAGAATAAAAATCCTCAAGAACATGATCTATCAAAGTGGTGTTTTGTTCTTAGATGAACATCAGGTATATATAATGTGTTAAATTGAAATAATAATTATTACCTTATTGTGAATAATAAGATACAATTTAATACACAACCCTGTTTAATTGGTTCCTGGAGGCATGGTGGTGATCATATTCATGATTTTTTTGGGAATGATTTTTCTCACTCAATAATTCAATATTTGTATTTAGTATAATTGGAAAGATTTTTAAAGATAAATTTATATAGGTTAATATACTAGCTTAGTTGAGTTAATACATGTAGGTATATAGATCATTTCCCAATAAATCTATAATAGTTTATGAATATTCAATAAAAGACCATATTGAACAATATCATATATAATAATAATAATGAAACATTTTTATGGTATATATTACTGATTTTATTAAAAAACATACTTATCATTGATACTAGTCATTGAGAATGAAAATTTAAATTTAAATAATTTCACTGAGTAGTTTCAGAATTTAGGAATTATTATTAAACATGAAGTGAAATTAAATGTTCTGTATAAATCTATCCAATATAGACCTACTACGAGTATCCTTTGTGTTGATAAGGATTATTATATGAATAATATGAAATATGATCTATTAAAAAAATGTTGGAAATTAGCTACCATGATTCCTAAAATTCATAAGAACCATGAATCTATAGAGGAATTCAATATAAATGATACAGTAAAACTGGTATATGAAGTGTTTGATTGATATGAAATATATGATGCAACCATGTCATGATGTAATTGATTTTTTCATAGCTAAATTCAGTTTCTACTCATGTTATCAAAATGTTTTGACACTTAAACAACAATTAAATTATTGGTTCCCCTCTCAAGAAATAGATGACCATTTATTTGTCCCTTAAATCTTCATGAAGATCATTTTATCAGTTCATTATTAACAATAATATTAATAATATTTACTATACCCTTACTATTCTTCACAATATGATGAGAATAACTATGAAAAACCTGAAAAGGTCATGTATGATGAATAAAGGAAATGGTAAAGTGATGAATTATATAAATTAAAATATTTCATTATAAAAATATTTAATCTTTATACTAAAATCCCATTAATTAAATATTGAAAAGGATGGATGATTTTTCTTTTAAAAAAATATAGCGATAAAAATGTAATTTTGATAAATTCTTGGCGATGCTTAAAAAGAAGTGCAGTGATGGTTTAACAAAATCCGGTATTTATGTTATATAAATCAATTTATATGGCTTTGAACCATGGGTTGTTAGATACAATTTTTGGATCACATAATTTTGGTTAGGTGTAACTTTTTATAAAATAAATGATGTTGATTAAGGAACAAGTGGAATTATGTGTTGGGAATGAAGAAATAATTACTATGTTATCTATAATGATAATTGATATTTTCATCACAGTTTATTTAAAGTACTACTAGAAATCAATTTAAAAATAAATTTAACAAATAGAAGTTTTATTTTATTACTTTTTCTAAATAGGTTAGGATTTTAATTTTTAATAAAGATAATTTTATGTTCTATTTATATAAATTAATTTTTTCATGGTCTTTATAAGATGTTTATTGTATTATATATGTTGGATATTAAAAATTTAACATATAATATAAATCATAAAAAGTTCAAAATAATTTATTTGAATTCAACTTCCCTAATTCATTATCTACTAGATAATATAAACAAGAATTCTATCCAATGACTCAATAATGATAGATTAATGGTTCAGGATGATTATTAATCACATTATATATTTATTCTTGTTTATTTGGTAAAATATTAAATTCTTAATTTAAGGGTAATTATAAAAGATATAAGGATTTATTAGAACCAATTCATACTACTATGTGTGGTCCTATATGTAAAATAACTCAATGAGGATATCAATACTTCATAATCATTACTAATTACTATATAGGGTATGGGTATGTTTATGTTATGAAAACAAGTATGAATACTATGAATATAAAAATTGTTTAAACATTAAGAACAAAAATCAACATGGAAAATATATTTATACACTCAGATTTAATCAATGTAGAGAATATTTGAGAAAGGAATTTCATAAATATTTTGGATATTGTGGTATTGTATCCAATCTAACATCTCTAGATACACCACATTTAATTAGGGTATTTAAAAGTATAAATAATTTTTTTTGGATATAATAATGTTTATGATGATTCATAAAGGTTTTTCAATTTATTTTTAGATATTTTCTCTAGAAGATTCATAATTTACACTAATTGATGATTCATAATTGGTTATTTTTCATGAACCAACCACAACCATCCCTAGACCAAGAATATGAGTTGACCCAAGAAATACTCAAGGCACAATCCCGACATCCTCAAGATAGAAAATAGATGTCAGGTCTTACAATATAACAATTAAGAATTAATTAACTGTTATGTAAAAACAAATATACCAGGAATAAAACAACTAACCAGAGTACAAAATATAAATAAAAAAATATGTGATAAATATGACTATAATGAAAATTACCAATACTTAATTGGAAAATAAAGGAAATACATATTTTTATAAAATAATATAAAATAGTTCCAATCCATTTAGGCCAATTCTTATAAATTCAAAATGATAACAAAACAAAATCCCAAAATGTCATGAAATTGCACAATGGGGCTCAAGACACGACTACCCAAAGCCTGCCTCCAATAGGCCTAGGGATGGAGACTAGTGAAAAGAAGGGATATCAATGACATGTATGCATTTTACTTATGTATCTATAATTAAACACTGTTCTCCATGCCCATAAAACACTAAAATTAAAGAAATGGAATCAAATCATTCATATATAAATAATACAAAAACTATATTATGAAAAAACTAATTGAAATCCTAAATAGGGAAAAATAAAATTACAAAAAATGGAACATGAAGTCAATGTTATACAGAATGTGATTATTATAAAATGAAACACTGCTATAAACCTTAAAATATCTATACCTAACTATATTCACATACTCATAGTCCACTAAGGACTTTATAAAAAGTCATACAGACTGCATAAAATGAAACACGCATGGGAAGAGCCCATATAGGGGTGAGTATAACAATATCCAGTAGGAAACAAGAAAATTAATAATCGTAAATCATAAAGAGTATTCAACTAATCATTGGTTATTACAATCATAAAGAGATGCATACAAATAAATATCTATATATACTTATAAAATACTTAGAGTCTCAAAGGTCTCAAACAATACTTTCCATAGTTTCATTGTGAGGTTCCATGATAATGCTCATTCTAGAAGAACCACTCCCCAAGATAAACTACTGCTGACAACACTCAGCATAGATGTCAGGCCTGTCAGGTCTATATAAGTTGAATATAATAAGAAAACTGAGAGGGTTAATTGATGATATAAACTCCATTAGAATAATACACATTTTTAAATATTACATCTCAATACATATATAAGGGGTTAATGCCAATGGTCATATCATCTTTAGAAACTGGGAAACATAAACAACTGGTTCATAAAACATCTATATTGTCTCTTATTTATTTTATCATTTCTAGATTATTTTTTGGCATATCATACATAATACCCTTCTTCATGTCATGGGGAAAATTAACATATAAAAGGGTGAGGTCAAATTCTTAGTAAGGGTTAACAAATTAAATAATATTCATATCATATTCATAAGAACATAACATTTGAAAATTTTATCCTGCATATAAAAAGATCACAATATCATATCATGGGATAAATCATAAAAGTATAGTGTTATACCAACAGTCATAACATAAGGAATGAAATTTTGTGGCATAAACACATAAGAATTAAAAATCATTGCATATAAGTCAAGGCCCTTTTACAAGACCATCATTGCAGACAAAGTCCATTACTGAACCAAGTCCTCTCCTCATTCCAGCCTTATTTCACTCACCAGATTAACTTTATTTTCCAAAAATGTATATATCATGAGATATGAATCTTTACACAACTAATTTGAGGGAGATATAGGTCCCACCCATCAATTAATGAAACCATTCTTATGTGTTCCACAAAAACATCAAAACATTCACCATAGCATAACCCATGAAATCAAATGGGTTTCTTAAACATTATTAAATCATAATTGATATAAAAAATTAGATTTATAAAATAAAATTCCATCATAAAAACAATCAAATAATAGTAATAACAGGGATAGAAACATAAACCTATGTAATCTATGATAGAATATATTTTCTATAAAACACGTGAGCTTCATTCTTGAGGAAAATATTATTTCTTCTTCAAAAACTTTTTCTTTTCTCAAACTGTTGGTAAATTCGAGAAGAAAAGAATTGTGTTGAAAATACACATGTAAAAATATATAAGAAGATTCATGGAAATATGGCATTATGAAGATATAAAATCCCATTCATGCTATATAAGTTAAAAAAACATTCTCCTTGTACTTTTGCTGGAATGTAAAAAAGTACATTGTATGGTAAAGAAAATAAATATTCCATCCAAACCATATAGTAAAAGTAAAAATGGGTAAAATGGCTTTAATCGTACATATAATAATAGTACACATTATATGATATTTTTTTAAGAAAACATGGACATGGATGATAAATACATACCCAATAGATACTTACAAATAAACAATCTCAGATAAAATGAGATTGGAATTGTTATCCCTTAACATAAGTCTGACATGTTTATTATATCTCTAAACCTATTGTATAATGATTTAAATAATGTTACTGATTTCTTCCAGAATCATAATCATTTTTATGATAACATTTATCTTCATATTTTATTCCATACTCGTTATTCGTTTATTAACTACTTTATGTTATTATGTATGTTTTTCTAGATAAGTTATTATTCCTCTTTTTAGTTTATAGTTATATAGCTTATAGCCTGTTATATGTATAATATATATCATATTTATTCATTAAATGAATTTATATAATCATGGTTTAATGAATATTATGTGGAACGAATCACATAGCACCCTGGAGACGGTAATCCGTACGTACACACGATCGATGATATCATTCCCATAATTGTTGAATGGTGTATAATTGGATGGTGAATAATATATCAAAAATAGTATCATGTTATAATAATCATATATAGTTATTATTTCAACCATTATACCCATCCAAGTATGGTAGTGGTGAAAAATAGATTACATCGCCGCATAGAGATGGTAAGTTGTACGTACGCATGTGCGATGATTTCATTTTTAGTAAGATAAATAGAAGGTAAAATAAAGTTGTTTCATATTTATAATAAAATATATTTATATTAGTGATTCTGATGTAATTACTTTATAATGAAACAACTAAATAAGATGAAGTAAAAAAAGATATAAATTTGAAAGAATCGGTATAAGAGATTACCTCTTCCACGATGTTCCCCCTTTAAATTTACTATTAGGGAACTAGAGTTGGTCTCTTGAGAAGACCAGAACATCTAGAATGTAACTAGGGATGTTGAGAAGAGAAATGATCAGGGGTTTTCCTATCTTGAAGGCTCAAAATGGAGTCTAGAGGAGAGATAGGAGGTTCCCTTTTCTAAGAGAGGAGAGGGGCACTTTAGGGAACTGTTCAAAATATTATTTTATTATAAATTCCATTTTGACTAAAAATTTTCCAAAACTTATTCAATTACAATATAAGATGATATCTTTTGAATAAAAATCATCCAATAATTTTTATTCATGTTTTGAATATATTTTTTTATCCTTATAGTTTTTGTTTAACCCTTATTTTACACTTTTAAATCTTAAAGTGATATCATGTTATATACAACTTGTGGGTTAGTGTAATTACCATAACATGTCAAAAGACCAAAAAAAATTTTATTTATGACATATTTGGACTTATATTAACCAATTTTCTGAATCTTAGATTTTTTTGGAATTTAATATAACTTAATAATTTTTTTTTATGTTTTAAGTTATGAATTGTTACAATTTTGGACACTATTCAAACTTTCCTTTTTAGAAATTCATAAAAACATTATTCCCTCGAAAATAAGGATTTAACTCCAATATAGTATGTAAAATAAATCCAAAAAAGTCCGGGATGACATCCAAATAACCATATTATATTTGATATAATAATTATAAATTCATTTATTTGAATATTTCATTAATGAGGTAATCACTACATCATATTTGTGTCATAAATATAAAAATATTTATATAATCTCTAAAATTTATAAATAAAATACCATGTTTTAGGAAATATTTTTATATTTTTAATGACTAATTATAAGAATATATATCATTTATATAACCGTATATTTAAATCAATTTATTAAAAGATATAACTTTAGGTTATAGTTTTCTATACTTTAAAATAATTCTTATAAAATGTCATTTTCACATCCTAGTGAATCCATGGGGTCCAAAAATATAACCAAGGATTCCCATGGTCAGAAATATCTCAACCAATATGATTAGGATGCGTTTTAGTGTAGTTTTATATCATTAAATTATTATTATTGTTTTCCCTTATTTACATGATTTACCCTTTAACCACGGTAAATACAATAATTACTAAAGATACTATTCCTAGTGTCCAAAAATAAAAGGTACCTATTCAAACAATTTGTACCTTAGAATTACATATATGGAACCCATTTCTCCAAATTAAAAACACAGAAGTTTTAGTAATTAGTTTAAATTTTTTCCCATTGTTGAAAAGAGAAAATGAGTTTTAAAATTTAAGACATTACAAAATATTGAAATGTTTTTACCTAAAAATTCAATGTAAAATTAATTATAATGAAATAATTTATATTAAATTCTAAAATTATATTCTATTTATATATTCAAATAAGTCAATATTATAATTTAACCGTATAAATTATCTCAATGAAAAAAGTTGTTTTTAATTAAAATTTAGCGTTTTTTTACTATTCATCCAAGCATGAAAGTTATCAGAAAAATATCAGAAATTTTTATAAAGTAAATATTTATATCCATATTCAAAATAAAATTTTTATATTTTCATATAGAAAATTTTAATATGAACAAATCATAATTTAAAATGGGTTCTCTATTCAAAGGTGTAAAATTAACCATTAAAAAATTGGTTCTTATACATAAAACATGGTTTTATCTATAACCTGTGACTAAAATTTCCATTGGATGAATATAAATAATATTTTATTTAGTATATAACACATATATCTCATTAATTTCATTGCCAAATTCTATTCACTAAAAATTTCAAATATATAATTGAATTATATTTTTCACAAATAATTAATGGCCAATGAATTCATAATGAATTTCAATATGTTAGTAATAATTATTCCCACTAACCTAAAATCTAGGATATAAAATTAATTTTATATTAAGGGCATCTCATAGTTTGTCTAAACTAATGATTTCATGAAAATAATGCGACAGAAGGATGAAAATTATTTAATGAAAATATATCTTAAAAACATCCGGGTGTTACAACCAACATAGGGCTCCACTAATTACATGTGTCTCCCTATAAATGAACATGATAGACATATGAAAAATAGTGGCTATAACCTATTCCTGATATTACTATAAATATAGTAGAGGAAATCATTATTGTACCTTGATACACTCCTTAAACACATGGGTAAAGAACTTCCAGTTCTTGAAAGTATCCAATAATCCAACCAAAACATCCCCCATCTAATATTCTTCCCCTAGACCCCCCCTACTCTAGAAATTTCTCCATCCTATATGGTTCATCATCTATCTCTCTAAATGAATCATGAAGTGTAGGATATTGTCATGTAATATTTCATCTACCATCCCAAAAAAAACTTATCTACCTTAGAGAACTGATTTTCTCCGACGGTCTATGACAAAACCGAATGTTTTATGAATTTGATCACACACCTGCTATCAGTTTCCCCTTATAATCCTTATCCCTAGGAAATAAAAACCTTATAATCTCATGATTCATGCTCAAACCCTACACATCTTCATCTATCACCAGCAGGGTCATCCATGGATTGGTCTGAATATCTACATCCACTTGAACCATCAGATTTGATTTTATGAACTGATCAATTTGTTGAAACTCTACTAGAATTCCACTTAGATAAAACTTTCCTCGTGACTGGGCCCCAATATAGTAACTTCATCACTCATTGGGTTGATCTCATGACCCTACTGTAGAAACCTCACTTGGTGTTATTGTAAATACATCCTGAAAGAAGATAAGATGTATCATGGTCAATATGGATATTGGTAGAGATTACCCACAAAATAATAGGGGAACCAAAAACACACAAAATATGTTCATTGTACCAATGTTTTCCCAATATCAAGTGCCTATATATACCTTGTGAATAATACATTTCGAAACACTTCATTTTGTGTAGTACTCTGATACAATTCCATAATGACCCAAACCAATTAATCATGAGACACAACTACCCTTATACTTCTTCCAATAGGCCTGAGGTAGGTGACTAGTGATGTGAAGGTATATCCCACATAAGGGAGAAATTATTTTTATTTAACTATATGAAAACACACACATCAAATGCCAGGAAATTATGAAATGTAAAACAACATGAAATAGTGCATTCACACATCTATAATTCCACAAGATGAGTATGATAAAAAGTATTGGAATGTAGAAAAGGGGGAAAATATAAGACCAACCAAAACTAGAAAGTAATGTATGATCTTCTTAGAAGGAGGAAACTTATGTTAAAATAAACCATAGTATAAAACTCAATTGTTATAGCCTAAAATAGATCCACCAACTTCTAGTCCACCAAGGACTTCACAAAAAGGTACGCCATCTATATAAAGCATGACATGTGTAGGAAGAGACCATGTATGGGTGATTATAACAGTACCTAATAGGATACCCCTAAAATTTCAAGGAATAAAAAATCAAATTTAGTTAGATAATCATAGGATATAAAAACTATAAATCAAGAAATAAAAGTAAATATCTAGATATACTCATAAAATATTCAATGTCTCAATGCTCTCAAAATATACACACATAGTTCCACTATGAGGTTCCATGATACCATCCATCAGAGATGAACTATTCCCTGAGACAAACTACTACTGTCAACACTCATCTCATAAGTAATGTTCATCACAAGTATCCAATAATAACCATATAAAAAATTTTGGGGTTTCATCCAAGATACACACATCATTAGACTAATACACCATAAAAAGGATCAAGTCATGATATAAAGATAGGGGTCAATTACTAGGTCTCACTTAGGGGACACTAGACCATATAAGAAGCCTCCTACTAGATAGGGGGTTGGTGGCCACATGAATATTAGTGATGAAAACCCCAATAACTCCATCTATGGAAACACAAAGTAAATGAGGATCACTTTGTGCCTCTCATAGAGATAATTGTTCCAAGATGATGAGATAACTATTGAAGAAGAATGATACAACTCATTCTAGAAGAAGGGATATCACTCTCAGTACACTGAACCATGTGAAACTGTAGTGGGGTCACCTTATCAGTTGATAATGTAGATTTTCATCTAACCATCACAAGAATGGACCAAATGAACACACATCTGATAATGGTCCATAAAATCTCAAACATTCTCATCATGACGCTGAGCTAAGTAGAATGATGAATAAAACCATTCCTAAAAGGATTACATGGTGTCTCTCTAGAGGTACACAATGTGTCTCACTATGTTTGGAACTACTCGTGTCCAGTTCTCACTTTACCTACAATTCACCGCAATATATGTTGTGTTCTTGAGGTATAAGGCATATGGGTGTTTGGGACAACACTCAATGTGTGACTTGCATATGGACATGTAAATTCCTACATAATCAATGTGTATCCAAGAACAAACATCAAGTGGGGATACAATATCTCACAAGCATGTACTCCATGTACATGTAGATCCACCTATTGGGTTGTACCTGACGTGTGGCATGGACCACTAGGCCTGAAACTCTACACATCTTCTCAGACATATATACCCTATACAAGATGAGTTTTTTGGATCAGTATCACATAATGTCAGACATGGGTCACATAGTGTGTGATATTTTTCACCACATTGAATGTCTAGTGAGACACATGAAGGGACTACATAGATTGTGTTTATAGAACTACACAAAATGTCTTCAGGTATTTCTAGAAAATTTAGAACATTCATTCATCATCATACGAGTCATACAA
Organism: Viscum album; assembly: GCA_963277665.1. Classification (NCBI taxonomy): domain Eukaryota; kingdom Viridiplantae; phylum Streptophyta; class Magnoliopsida; order Santalales; family Viscaceae; genus Viscum; species Viscum album. The sequence continues at coordinate 1,386,700,600 of OY728157.1, forward strand.
ACCCTCAGATTCCACCTTCATATTCCAAAATCAATTATGCCATATGATGAAGATCTAAGGTGGAATGTAATTCTTTTCTACCATTGACTAGATTCCATCAAAATATTTATATATAAACCACATAGAAAATAATTACATCACGCGTTGTCCATATCACACACCTGAAATTGTATTGAGAACACTTGATTAATCTATAAATATACTAAATTAGACATAAAACATAATTATATTATCAAATATCATTCACTAACCCATAGTAACAATGTGTTGCATCAAAGATCAAACAAAAAATTATCATTCACCAGGTATCCATTGAATCTCACGGCAAAATAAATGCCAACTCTGAACACATGTAAAATTTGGATAAAAAATAAAAAACCATGAAAGTGAGTTATGAACGATTTTTTTTCATTTTTTCCTTGATCCAATATAATAGTAAAGATGAATGAAGAAGTATTTAAATGAACTAAAAAATAAAAAAATATTATCACCAAAATACTAAAATTAAATCCATACCCACAAAACAACTGATCCATGAATCAATCTGTCAGTCGATTGATTAGATTTTTTCAATGGATAACCATATTGGGATAAATCCAAAAATAAAACTTCCTATATAGAGTTTGAATAAACCAATGACAAATAAAGATCCTAAAATGTTTCCATTGGAGAGATCCTTGAATTATTCCACAAACTAGTTATCGATCTTGGAACATGTTGTCATTCGAAAATAGAACGTCCTCCAATCTCTCTACAATGGTTCAAATAAATATTCATGGTTATGCAACTAAAACTGAGATTTTTACACAACTATACATTTAATGGATAATCTAGGTCACTATCTTGATAATAAAAATATATTAATTTATCTTAATTTAGTTTACATCGAAAATGATTTTTTATCAAATTCCCTACACCGATAAGGTTGATGTCGTGCCTAGAGTGAAATAACAATGAAAACTATATAGGGAACTCATATTTCTGATCCATTCCACCATTCATTACTTATTACAATTTTTAGGAAAAAATCATTTTCATAATATTAAGCTGGTTAATATATTTAGAAACATACTTCTAGGCACACCGGTCCGAGGAATCTCATACCACATTAGCGTGTAGCTCCAAAAATATTCCTTAAAATATTCCAAAGTGTTACATGGAAAAAATGGAAAATGACACTCACAAAGTTCTACCAAACCTCTCCATGTAACCCATGGTGACTCCACACTTACCAAGTAGACTAATATTAAAAATATGGAAACACAACATCTCAAACCAAAATTTATAAGGCAAATAACATGAAATAAATTCCGAATAACTATATAACCCACTTAATTTATAAAATGTGTGAGAGAAATCAAGACCAATTAAATCCCACCATGGAGTTGATTTAATTTTTGAATAAGTAAAAATTCATTTTTTATTTCATGGAATTACATTTATCAAATAATATTTTCATTTACAAGTATATAATATCCAAAATAATATCCAAATAATGTTTTCATTTTTCTCTTTTCGTTGAAATGAAACCAATCAGTTAGAAAAATATCCTCATACCATGCCTATTTTCAAAAGAAATTAAATTTATATATCTTCTTCAAAAAAAATTTACAAATAAAAATTTTCAAAACATATTTACAAACCATTATATGAAACAAACTAATGAAAAAAAATTAACACCAAGGAAAAGTGTCAAAATGGAATCAAAGTAATTATCCCAGAGACATGGTTCTTTATGTACCAATGAATCTTGTAAAAATAAAGAAATGAAATTCCTTACATGTAATCATGAATTAATCATAGTAAAATACTAAAAAAAATATTTTGGTGACTGTAATTGTAATTGAGTTGGAACCATCTATAAGATTATCGACGTAGTCTTAATTCTATAACCAACAGACTTCTTTAAACTAGTCTCAATGGTGGAACTCCCCTATATCCTCTTATACTATAGTGGGATTATTCCTCCACATCCAAACTTGAAATAAATGTATCTCATACAACACTATGATTAATAGGATCCCAAGTAACTAGAGAAAAATTATGTGAAATAAAAATTAATTAATAAATTAAATGTAGTAAATCTCAACACACATTTAACAGCCCCTTAAGAAACAACCCGAAACATGATGTCCATTTCACATAAATAAAATTAATCATTCAAATTAGGCTACAACCCAAACCACCATAATAAATAGTATCCCTCTTTGGGTTAAATTTTCAATAATGGGATCAAGATGGTCTCACACACAACCATGCAATTTAAAAAATAGTCAATGTGAAAAATGAAAATTCATCCAAATTTAATCAGAATGAAAAGTATTATTTATATTAATTTGGAATTCTATATAAAAAATATCCTTTAGAATGAACAATTAAAATCAATTTCTAAAACATTTCACCAAAATCTATTTGGAAAACCACCAATCTATCAGCTCACCCTTTCAATTTATTTCATGACCCATTCATGATCAAAACAATTTAAACATAACATTTTATTTAAAAAATACATTAAAAAATTTATCAATAACTATAATTTCAATAATAAATTTAAATTCATTGTAAAACCCTTATTCTATGTTGGAATACACCTTAAAGCCATTTTTAAATTCTCCCAAGCTAATACACATGGAAATAATTTGAAAAATAAAGTACTTAAATTCCTCAAGCACACAATTCTATGTAAATTTAAGGAAACAATTTAAATAACGTACCTAATTTCAATGAAAATTGATCTAAAAACTATAACCTATAATATTGAATTCTTAAAAAATCCTTAAGTGGTCATTAAAAAGCTCTAACTATAAGAATCCATAATTTTGAACCACACAAACACTAATTTGAAGAAAATAATCCCTATAGGGTTTTGGTAGGAAGTTAATATGGGAAACAATGAGAGGAAGAAGAAATAAGAATCACTAATAATAGAGGAAGAGTGGGTTTACTCCATAGATCCTTAATAAAGTGATTTTTTTGTCTTGTAACTGATGTTTCAATGGAAGGATAGCTCTCACATGGAGACTCTAGGCCGGTCAATCATGAATGAAGGATGATATGGGTTAAGAAACAAAAATAAAACATAGATAAATTTTAGAAAACAGAAATTTAGTTGATGTGTATCTCACATGTCTTTTTTACACAATTTGGAAAACTATGAACCAACCCTGTGGACCATATTAGAGACTCACCACACACTTTCACTGTTTGGTCTCATGGTTGTTATACTATTCACCATACATTATAAACACCTATATAACCGTATTTATAATGGTCACACAATTTCTACATGGTTACTCCTAACCATTCACTAACCATGAACCCCCTTGAATATTCTAAATTAAAAAAACATGATGGTTTTCAGAAACTAAAAAATAGAAACAAAAACATATAAAAATTTAAATTAATTAAAAATTATAATTAATGTAAAACTATCTACCCGTAAACATGGTGTGAAAAATCACCAACCTTTCCACATTCTTCCTCCTTAATGATCTTAGTAAAATTGTAACTCTATGGAGATAAGAAACAACCACACCCTATAGAATATGGTCGACTGGGAGGAAGATCAATCATGGGAGATGATTCAAAAAGTGAAAAAAATAAACAACCCCAAAACCCCACTGTAAGAGTCTATAATCATGAGTTGTTTTCTCCATAGTAACACTATGTAATTAGGAAGAAGAAGATTAATAGGAATGAAGGCATGGAATATATCTCCCCTCCTTGAAATTATCTAAATGGTGTGATAAAATTGAAACACACGGTGAGACTAGGAAGTCAGTAATAAGAACATATCTTCATGAATATCTAAAAAAATCACCCCCAAAAAACCATGTCTATTGAGATTACATATTCAAAAAACAACAAAACACACAACCAAAATATCACTCAACCTCCACAAATGAAATACTTCACAATTTCCAACAACTCTATCAGATAAAAAAATATAAGGAGAACCACTCATAAGAATTACATAACACGAAACAATATGAGAACCCGACTCAGGTCCTGGAACATTGTGGGAAAACTTTTACCTCGTATCTAGAACACTATCCCACAATGAACCGTACAATGTTAGCACCACAGAGTTATCATCAACATGAATACAAAACTTTTTTAGTAACCTATGAACTATCCCAAGGGATCCCTACCCATCATGAAACCAATCATAAAATTACGATGGTGTGAGAAAACACCTAAGGACATAAGATAAGAAAACATAATATAGCATGGAATTAAAAATTAAAATAAAAAAACTCAAATGAAAAATGTAAAAATTCCGAATAAGTAATATATAAATATTTAGAAATTAAAAATTCAAAAAAATAAATCCTAGATTAAAAATATATCATGTCTCCCAAAATAATGAACCACTCAATGAAAATACATGATATTCTAAGAAAACAAACCCAAGGAATACTACCAAGTATCTAAATCAAACTAAACTCACCAAGATGAATTCTTAATCCGTTCTAGAAAAATCACTGCTCAATTAGAACCTTAATAAAAAAATATAACAGTAACACTTATATATGAATTAATAAATTATAAAAAGATGTTCTTAAACCCACTAAACCACTTGTAGTTTGGGAAGAGTTGAAAATAATGGAATGATTAATTCCAAGAAATCGAGGAGACCAAAGGATGACCATTCTATGGAATAAATGGCCTATATTTTCTTATGACCTTTCTAGGAGGGATGAAGAAGAAAATATTAAATATAAAAATAAATTCCTATGATCCAAAATCAAAACAAATAGTCCCATAACCGACATAACAACCCAATATTTCATATTCCGTAATAAACATCATAAAAAATATTCTCCAAAACCAAAATTCTATAAAACAAACCAAATTTTTAAAAATATATTCTCAAATTAAATTAACTGAAATACCTCATTTTAAAAATGATGATATTACTGGTCCATTATTTTTAAAAATTATTTTATTAATTAAAAATCACTCTCACATTAACAAACATTCAAAATTTAATTTCAAAACAAATACCTCTTTAAAAAATTACGTAAGCACAAACCCTTTTTCCACGATAAATTACATTCAAAAATTAATATTAAAATCTATCACCTATGAAAAAAATTAAATAACCAAATTAAAATACCTTGTTTTCAAATCACAATATTTCATAATATATACACTTTTAAATTAACAAAACAACCACATGGTTTTTTAATGTACAAAAACATATTTTTAAAAAACAAAACCTAATATCTCCCCACAACCACTATAATTGAGTTTTAAAAAAAATACCACATTTTTCTTCTATGACAAAAATATTTTTCTAAACATAAACAAAAAATACCCAAAGGAAAAATCAGGTTAATGAGAAAAAATATAAATCAAACAACATCAAGTCCCATTAACGTAGATAAAAATTCACTTAATTAAAAACATACCAATGGTGAACACCATAGTGATCATTTTGAAAAGAAATGAAGGGGAAAAACTTTCAGAGAATAAATTTCACTATTATTAGTAGCAGTATGGGATGGTATACTATATTCCAACTATGAAACATGAACTTTAATGGATATAGTTCCACTATATATGGGATTTGTATAATTTCTTTTAATTTGTGGGATAACCATGAAACCTTGATTCTCTTACCGATTTCACAAATGAAACTCAAAAAAAACATTCAAAAGCATTCATACACTCTTTTGTGTCTAATGTATCATTGTAAAAAATTAAAATCCATCAAATACAATAAAAAAATAACACAAAATAAAGACTCCAATCCTAACAACCTATGTTAAATCGATGCTAAAAGTGAGTAAGATACCATGAATGTCTCACCACATCAACATTTTTAGTTATGATGATGATTGTTGTTGTTATAATACATAGAAACACCCAAATAACAATAAGGGTTTATCTAATACAATATTTTCCAGAACAGACCAATGTAATCTCTCAATTGGGAACTTGTCCAATCCTATGACACACTCGAGGTGTGTTCTTAATTTCATGACGCTAGTAACTAGTTCCACATATTAAGAACATAACCATTGGTAATGTTGCTACCCCTGTGAAAAAATAACAATAATAAAACATCCAATTAGAGTACATAATATAAATAATGATACATTCTATAAGAATTAGTAAAATTATAATTAAGAACACATAACTGAATAATAAGTGAAAGAAAATATATTATAAAATGAAATTAAAGAAATCCAATATCTTTGGACCAATTAATATACATCACAAAAGAATGAAAAATAAAATCTCATACAATGTATTGAAAAACATCTCTATGTGGATAAATGTCAGTAAATAAAACTCCATAAAACATTTTCATACAACATGAACACCCAACACACCAAATAAAATTTGTAACGTAAGGGAATGTGATGGAAATACCTAAGAACTAGATATGCCAAATTGTGTGTGTATGGTACGAGAAAAACCAATCCCTGTAGGATCCCAACAAGGAGTTCACGTCACTTCCATACATGTGAATACTCACTTATTATAGACTGAAAATTCATTTAGAAAATAAGTTTTTCTATTAAAAATTATATGATATCCAATATCAGAAATAATTTATTTTTAAATAACTCAATTTCTTTTTTTGAATGAAACAAATAACATAGAAAACATTTCATTGATATACTCCTCTTTTTCAAAAAAAACATTCATTTTGAAATCCTCTTTCAAAACAATTTTATATTTACAAACCATTATTTGAAACAAAAAATAAATAATAATAATAAAATAAACACAAATCCACCATGTCACAAGGGAAATAAATAATGAAAGTATAATAAAAGGTTTCATGTGTACATATTGAACTAGGAAAAAATGAAGGAATGTTTATTTTGGAGATTCATAAAATAATAATGAGAAATTTTGAAACACCTCATGAGGATACCCAAGATGTAATCAATTTTAATTTATTTACATGCCTATTGATTCATTCCGAATTCTATAGAGAATATATTTCTTTAAACTATCTATATCTGTGGAATTCCCCTATGACCTCCAATACCATAGAGAATCTATTATGTCACTTCCGGACTAGATATAAATGTCTTATATTCCTCACTATGATAACTATGAGACGCTTGGATGTCAAGAAATATGAGGTAAGAAATAACAAGCATAAATAAATCAAATTTAGTAAATCTCATCCCACCTCCAAGACCCTTACAATTAATATCCCAAATCTTGATTTCCATATCACATATATAATTTAAAACATGACCTTAATAGAAAAATACATAAACAAATGAAAAATAATATTTCACTTAGGGGTTATTGTTCATAAGTGTCTCAAGATGGTCTCAAACACACCCACACCACATGAAAATTATACAATGTTCTAAATAAGCCTTTATTAAATTATACTCATAATTCCAAGTAATTTTTACTTTAAAATCAACCATTGAAATCCATTTCCAAAACCTTTCACTAAATAATGTTTGCATACCCAATAATGAATAAACTCACAAATTAATTTTCTTTATAACCTAAAAGGTAAAAAATTTATCCACCACATTTTATATAAAGAAATCAATAAAAAGTTATCAATTCATGTAATTTTATATACCACATTAAATTATGAGCAAAACCTTTATGAAAAGTGAGAATACACCTTGAATTAATTTTTATATACAACCAGGATAACCAATAGAGAATAAAATTGAAAAATAAGTAATTTAAAATCCCCAATCACATGATGCTATTTAAAATAAAAGAAACATATGAAAATACCTGCCTAAGTTCAATGGAAATCCAATAAGAAGTCATCACCTATGATGGTGATTCTAAAAAAAGCATCAAGGGGTCTCCAGAAATCTCTAGAAATAATAAAACCTAATTTAGAATGAAAAAAACATTACTTTCGAGGAATACATCCCCAAGATGTTTTTGAGGAAGTGAATCCCATATAAAATGAGAGGTGGAATAAAGAAAAAGAATTTCTAATATAAGGGGATGTGTTTAATACCAGAAATCTACAACAAATCCTATTACATTGGCATTGGAAGAAATCTAGATGATAGGGACAACTCTCTCTATGTGGGTCCTAGGATGGTCAAATATAAATGAGGGAGGAGAGGAGCGGATTACCCAAAAACAAGATATAAAAAATTTTGGAAAAATATATTTAAAAGATGGAATGCTTGTATGGATTGGACACATGGTTTGGTAAACCACAAGACAACCGTATATGATCTACTATAGAATCACCACAATCATTCATATGTTCGATATGTAATTAGTAAAATGTGTGTAATCTATGTAAAAACCCATTGAAACCATCTATAGTGTTTTGAAAAGATTGTTCCAAGGTTACTCCTAACCATGTACCACCTAAAAAATTAAAAATTTCTAAATTAAAGAAATTGAGATTATGTAAGCAAATATAAATCCCAAAACATATAAAAATATAATTAAACCAAAAATTAATGAGTAGAATACTGTATATATAGACATATTTTATGACCCTATTCAAGAGACACCACATGAGATGTGGACCAGTAAGTTCCATAATTTATCTTTTATTAATATATATGATTGGGAGTAATATGTATGATCAAATATCTCAAGTAAACATGATCCCAATTCTTATAAAATCCCATTTTTGGTTATCACAAAGATACAATGCGTTATTATTTTTATGATTTTTTATATAAAAAATGTCTGTTTCACGGCTCAAAAGAAGATTTCATTCTTGAGAAAGATAGTTTTAAAAAACAACGTTCATGAGAATATTTCAAAAATTTTTAATTCTTTTTAAATTTTATTACAAAAAAATATAATGTATTGATAAATTTGATTAAGAACACGAGAGATATAGATTTATCATTTATGATGAATTCCATATGAAATTCTTAGAATTTATTTCAATATCATACGATGAATATATCACGGGTTATGACACAAATAAATGGTTAAAATAATGGAATTTGAAATGGAATCCTTGTACACTTATCAGGTTTGAAACATGGAATATTAACCTAAAGGGGTAAATCCCATTGATTGTAGATGTGTCTTTTTTAGGATGACTAACATTGATGGAAGAAAATGTATCTATAATTATCCCTTGGTTTCTAATGGTTAAAAAATATAGTATTTACTATAGTTATAGATTTTCTCCAAATGTTTGGATCAATTCCATTAAATTTTTTTTAAACAAAATAGTATATATTAATTTTATTAATATACCAAATAGATGTCAAAACTAAATTCCTTAAGGGGAATTTATTCAAGGATGTATTTATAATACATCTTTAAGGATTTTAATTTTTGAGAATTTTTTTTGTATTTTTAAGCAATAATGATCTATTAATGATTTGAAATAATATTCTCTATGTTAAAGTATTTTTTTAAGAAGCTATAAATGATTTTTAATTTATCAATAATAAATATGAAAAAATTTCATATAAATGGGTTATTGTGAGGATGGTTTTATTTATTTTGTCTAATATTATTAATTGAATTCAATTTAGAAATTAGATATTAATGTTACAATTAGTAAAAAATTGGTCAATGCATTTCAACATAATAAAAGTATTTTAGTGAAAAAATATCCATAATTCATAATAATATCTATAGAGATAGGTCTAAATGAATACTTATTATTTGTAAAAAAACATACAGTGGTAATGTGTTAAAATGGATAAACATGGAAAACTATAAAATAGTTCTTTTCTAATGTTACATGGAAAGAGAGTTTCAAATACACAGTGAACTTTAATTGTTTTAAAATAATAATGGTTGAGTATGATTGCATAGTATTCAATATCAAACTTATATGTAATGTTTTATACTCTTCTTAATGTGTCTTATTAATTAAGTAAGATGAGTAGAAAAAGGGTTTTGTGGGAATGTAATATACCTTAAAGTAGTTAAAGAAAATATCAAAACCCAAAAACAATATCTATTACAATATTTATCAATAAAATAAAATGATAAACCATAAATTATTCATACCTCACTATCTATGTAAAGTTGTTTGCAATAAATAATTTTATCTTGTTTAATTATTGGAAACCAGTGGGTTCCAACATCTAAATGTGTCCTCTAGTGTAACAAACCGACCATAGTTAACCCAATTGGCCACCCTACCTACCCTATGAAAAGGTCTATGGTGAATTACCTTATTTTCTAGGGTTGGAAACTAGTTATAGGGAATCAAAACCAACCAATTGGTATGATTTCTCCCTTGGAGTAGATCTCTTGCGGAGATGTAGAGTAGGTCTACAGAGAAGAATGTATGTCTAATTATATTTGGATATTCCTGGATTTTTGTAGTATACGTATCCTAGTTTGAGCTTACTCTAGTGACTCTGTTGACTATACTTCATGGAGGCTACAATTCATGTACCTATTTGGTAGTCTTCCTTGTATCTTTCTTTGTGGTTTAGGGACCCTACTGAGTATTGTTTTACATAGCCTTGTACGGGCTTCTCCCATTGGTGTCATGTATTTTGTAATAGATCGACGGATTTGACAGAGTCATTGGTCATTCGGAGATGGGTGGTGGTTCTGGGTGACCCGAAGGATGTGTTATGCTTTAGTTACATTTAGAAAACTTATTGTACCTACTCTTTAGGTAGGGTTTTATGTGGATGTGATCTTGGATCTGGTACTTTTCTATATTAGTTGGGTTTGTATTCTGTCCCGTTTACTTTTCAGTTTTGTACTATTAATCTCAGTGGTTGTATTTGTGGGATGAATATATGTTTAATCAGTGTTTTTAGTCTCTGTAATTTTTCATGGAGATGAGTGTGTGTATTGGTTCTTAGGAAAATTACTCCCCTTTGTGTGATATGCCTACTTGGCACTGGTCTTTAGCCCCTGGACTTTGGGAGGCAGGCTTGGGGTAGTCATGGATTGAGCCCCAGGGGATGGGTAAAGACATAGTTGTGTAATAGGGAATTAAATTTTATTTTCATTTTGGGGAAACATTGTTATTTGTTTTGAGTTTAGATATCTGGACAAGAAGTTCATTGTTTGTGTGGTGGATGACATATACATACACCATGAAAATGAATTTTTCTTTTTTGACTCCGTACATAAAAACACTGGTTCTATGCATCATATTGAAATTGAGTATGTCATCATGTCCTTCTTGAGTGAGATTCATCTCACCATGTATACTCTATTGATCTTGGTATATCTTTTTCTCTTTCAAGATGCCTTCAAAAAGCTACCCAATAAGAATTCATTAATGAGACCCCAAGGATGGTCCACCGAGCGATGAGGAATCAATGTAAGGATATTTCCTGGGATAACACCTTATAGTGATGTACTTGTGATACCACCAGCCGGAGAGCAATAGTTCCCACCAGCCTTACTATTATAGGATGCACATAGGCTCAGTTCATTGCATGAGTTACAAAGATAGAGACCTCCCAAGTTTTGAGGTGAGATAGATCCTCAGGTATCTTAGGATTTCATGGAGGTTGTTATGTGATTTTTTCACCTAGTTAGGATGCCTCTTGATCAGATGGGTGTCTATTACATGATTGTTCTATATGGATTGGTGGAGAGATGGTGTAGAATTATGATCTATACACCTGAGGTTGTGACCCTCCCTTGGATAGTCTTTGAGCATCACTTCAGGGTGGAGTTATTTATAGAGAATTTACACTCTAAGTGTATACAATAGTTGTTGAAAATGCAGGAGGGATGCCATATGGTGGCAGAGTACTCAGCGAGATTCACAGATATTTATAGTTACTCTACAGAAATGGTAAAAGAACCATTCTTCCAGGACTCTACATTGGAGTAGGGAATACACTGGGGGATCAGGGTGTTGATGATATCTTTTAGCATTCCAATGTTGGCTTGGGTGCTAGGTAAAGCTATACTGGTAGAGATATTTCTTGCAGAGAAGGAGCTAGTGGTGGGATCTACCGCCAGGTTTTAGGTGGTTGAGTATTCGGCAGTGGGTAGCTAACAGCTGACGTAGGGTTCTAAGAGGAGAATATTTTCTAGGGGACAACTCGAAGACATATAACCAACAATTTGGGGATTTTATGAAGGAGAAGGTTGACCAAAAGAATGGTATTTCTACACATGAATTGGTTGGGGACATATGGCTAGAGATTGTCTAAACAGCCATATGACTGACTAAGAAAACATGAAGGGACAACCGACGTAGTGGAAGAAGTTGTAACAGGGTATTACACCAGTCAACAGATGTGGTAGATGAGTGGTATGAGCAGAATAAAATTTATAGAGGTTCAATGAACTACCACCACCACCCTTAGGTGGTCCACCACGAGCACAGGGAGCTGGTGGACAGGGTCAAGGTCAACTCCAGGTGATAGAGGCTTATGATCCTAAGACTCTAAGTATGATCACAGGTATGATTTGTGTCTTTTCCACCCAATATGTAGTCTTGATAGACATAGGTCCTTGTCACTCTTTTCTTTCCATGACCCTTGTTTGAGTCACAAAGATTTCTATGGAACTATTGACTCGATCCCAACTCTTAAAGACTCATACATGAGAAGATTCAAAGATCACACACTGGTGGAGTCATTGTTCCCTTACTATTGGGGGTGATTGTTTTGGTTGGTATATATTCATGGCAGCATCAATGCCTTATGAACCCATTCTAAGTATATACTGGTTATCTAGAGTTCATGCTCTGATCGACTATTTTTGGCGCACAATGCGGTTTGTCCATAGAGATGGGACCATGTTTTCCATTATCAATCAGAAAAACACAAGAATAACCGGATAGACTCCCAAATAAGAGGTTGTATCCGATCTCATTTCAATTGGATATCATGACCCTAAATGTAGTGAATGGGATGATTCCTCAATTTCTTACAGTGGTGGATGAGTATGAGGATAACGTTTTGAAATATGTTCTAGGACTACCTCCTCACTTAGAGGAAGACTTTTTTATTAACCTATACCCTGGGAAATCACCAATTTATAGACCATCATATCAGATGGATCCCATAGTGCTTCATGAGATGAGGGTACAATTTGAATAATTGTAGAGGAAGGGCTTTGTGTGACCCATTGTTTCACTATGGGTAGCCCCAATCTTATTTGACAAACAGGCAGAGGGGATCTTGATTTCATGTGTGGAATTTTAGTGCTTGAATTTGGTTACCATAATTAATAAGTATCCAGTACCTTGGATTTATTAGATATAAAATTAGCTAAAGGAAACTAGATGTTTTCAAAGATAAAACATAGATCCAGCTGTCACCAGCTTGGTGTATGGGATGAGGACATACCGAAGACAACTTTTAGATGTATCTATTAACACTACAAGTACATAGTGATGCATGTTGGTGTGATGAATTCCCCAATATTTTTCATGGGAATGATGAAATTGATCTTCCAGCCATTCCTAGAGCTGTTTGTACTGACCTTTATTGACGAAATCATGTTGTACTCGGGGTCTGAGGGGGAGCACACGATACACTTTAGTATGGTCCTAGACATAATTCTAGAGTAATAGATTTATAGGAAGATCTTGAAGTGTTAGTTCATGATAAAAGTGGTCTAATTTCCATGACACATCATTTTAGAGGCTATTGTATAATTTCATACAGTGAAGATAGAGGCAGTGCTTTCTTGGGAGCCACCCATGAATATTATAAATATGTGGAGTTTCCTTCAGTTGTTTAGGTAATATCGATGGTCTGTGCTTGAATTTTACAGAGTACCAACATCCATGGAATCCTTGACATGAAAGGGGAAACCATTTTTGTGGACTGAGAAGCTATAGGATAGATTTTTGCAGCTGAGGTAGAGTTGGGAGAGTGCCACCATCCTGATATTTCCAGAGGAGGGTGTCTAGTACGTAGTGTATTGTGATTCATAAGGAACCAATCTTGGTTGTGTTCTGATGTAGGGGAATGTAGGGAATGAATACAAATCATGGTAGTTGAGCCCACATGAGCAGAACTATGTGACCCATGATCTGGAGTAGGCAGTTGTAGTCTTCACATGGAATATGTGGTGACACAACATTATGGGAGAGTAGTTTATCATTTACTCAGACCAAAAGGTCTCAAGTATACATTATCACATAAGGATATGAACATGGGACAGAGGCATAGTATATATTTCCTCTAGGAATATGACTTTGACACTGTCTATAATCCTTGGAAGGAGAACATGGTTGCAGTTTCTCTTAGCAGAAGATCAAGAACATAACAACTAAACCAGGCATCGAAGTAGTTGGAATCATTGCAGATATCCATCTGGGATGGACATAGAGCGGTATATCTCTAGTCAATGTTAGTTACCCCTCCACTATTATAGAATGTCAGTGAGGAATAGCTCGAAGAAACCATCTGTGAGATTACACATTCTCATATGTCTGTTGGGAATACCTCTAATGGATATTCAAAAGTTGGGGAGCATGTAATTTTTTAGAGGACACATAGTTTTACTAATGGAATTAGAGAAGGAGGAGTTTAGGGAGTTCCATAAATCCCCTTTAAAGGTACATCCAAGTTTGTGAAATATGTTCTAGTACCTTAGAATCCATTTTTGGTGGTCGGGGATAAAGAGGAAAGTGACAGATTTTGTCTCTTGAGGCCTCATCAGTCAGTAAGTAAAGACTGAGAACCAGGTTCCATAGAGTTTAACTCAACCCCTTAAGGTGAGAGAGTTGGATTGGGAAGGAATATAAATTTACTTCATGATGTGTTTACCAAATATGTTCAGGGGGCATGATACCATCTGTGTGATCATTGACTTACTAACCAATTCAGACCACTACCTTGCAATTGAGGGACAGGGATCGGTAGTGAACTTGGGATGCCTATATATACATGAGATAGTTCGAATCCATGGATTTACATAGATTATATTCTTTGATTTTGATGCTCATTTCACATACCGATTGTGGAAGTGATTGTTAGAGGAATTTTGGAATCAACTGCACTTTAGAACAACTTTCCACCTATAGAAAGGCAACCATACAGAGCGGACCATTCAAGTCCTAGAGGACATTGTACGTGCTTGCATCATAAATTTTTTAAATAGTTGGGGGGACCACCTAACTCTAGTAGATTTTTTATAAAACAACATTTCTACTCCAACATTGTTAGGAAACCATTCAAAGACTTGTACGGATGACCCAGCAGGTTTCGACTTTGCTGGACATACCTCAGAGAGTTGGTACTCTTAGGCCTGGACTTGGTGCATGATACTACAAAGAAGTTTTGTGTCATCCATGAGTTTATGAAGACTACATAAAGATGTTATAAGTACTATGTTGATAGGAGATAGTGGTGCTTTGAGTTCTAGGAGGGAGACAATGTGTTCCTCTGGGTCACTCCTCGACATGGGATATAGAGATTTGGCCTGGGTGGCAAGTTATCTCTGAAGTTCAAAATATGTTTTCTTATACATTATAGAGTTATCAAGGTGGAATACCAAATGTCTCTACATATATAGTGAAAGTGGGTTCAGAAATTCTTCAACATATCCTAGTTGAGGAGATACATGCACGACCCATCGCACATCATGGGCTGTGGTGAGCTGGACATCGATGACAGGGAGACTTTCCTAGAGTACCCAATGGAGATCAAGGATTAACAGGAGTGGACCCTTTGTAGGAAGAAAACTCCAATAGTGCATGTTCATTGTAAGAATCTGGATCTATAGGAGTGTATGCTGGAGTGAGAGGCTCAAATTTGTGCTCAGTATCCAAATTTATTTTTTTAGCCCTTGTTTTGGTTTACTAAGACGTAAATTCCTGAAATGGGGAGAATATAATGGCTTGGATTTTCCCGATTTTATTTTTTGGAAATAATTTGTGAAAATTAAAAGGATGGAGAAAAGAGAGATCATGATTCCTAGGCATGGTGTGCCCGTATTGGTATGATGAAAACTATTATGTTTTTAATAGATTATATAAGTGGTCTTTCGAAAAAAGAGGAATAACATCTAAAAGGATTACTAGATTAGAAATATTATGCCACTATTTCATTCAAAATGGATATTTTACCCAATTGATGACTTAATTTTAGTTGGAATGAGTGTTCAGTTTGAAAAAATGGATGTAACTATAAATATTTTTTTTATTTTAAAGTCCCAATAAATCATTATTGGTGGCATAGATTGGAAATATGAGACCACCATTGTGTTTTTAAAGTGTAATTTTACTTAAGGTAGTGTCTAACATCGGCAAACATAGGTCGGATGAAAAATTTAGTTTATGTATATTATGACAGAAAAATAAAATATACTTTAAAAAGTTATTTCATTTTATTTATTCTACGTTACGCAACAACTCATTAGAACTTATTTGTGGAGACCCAGAGACACTATAATAAAGCATTGTGGAAATGTTGAAAGAATGTTAAAAATGCTGAAACATGTTAACAAATTGCCTCCATTAAAAAAAGGTAGGGACTAGTGTGAAAATTTAGAATGCTAGAGAATTTTCCCTAGAGCCATGGAGTTTCCCCGAGGAAAGGTAATATAAGCTCTATCACTGGTGACAGGAGTTTGGAGATCAGATATGGGATCATGAATCGAAGAACACTGAAAAATGATGAATTCCGGTGAATGAATGATCAAGGATGCTTGTGGGAGAATCACCATTAACGAAAAATTCTCTCCTATGAATGATCCTCTTCTCAAGTTGGTTGTTTATTTCATTCCTGGAATCTTTATTTACCATTTATTGATTGAGACATTGAATATAGAACAACTCAGGAATAAGATGATCTATGGTTTGATCGTTTATACAGGAGGGATAAACTGAGGGATTAAATAGAATAAACTGATGATTATTCATCTTTATAATCCAGCTAACATGAAAGGACAAAGGTTGACATTAACAAGAACATATTCCATTCTAACGGTGTTCTTGTGCTATTTCCTACCCTATCCCTTGAGCTATTCACTAACTGACCCATGAGGTCACGTGAGGATTTTTAGAGAGGTTTTGAACTTGACTATATCCTCATAGGAAAGACAATAAGATATTGATCCCATGAATGTGATGGTGAAGACTGGATTTTTATAACAGTGTTCTTGGTTCAAAGAATGGACTGGCACAGTGATGTTGGTGGCCTGTAGAAGGGGAGCTGCCAGTGCAGAGTGACGCCGATGAGGGAGCATGATAGAATGGCTGTTAAGTAGCAAGAGGTAGTCAGTTCTAAAGCTAGAGGTGGATGGCCCCACGATATCATAGCTGTGAGCAGAGTCTTGGAGCTGCGGTTAGGGCGGGCCGCTACAATGCGTACCCACGACATCATGGGGAACTGCATGAGTCATCTAGATTGTTGTCCTATAGAACACGTATGGGAGAAGTGGTGGTAGGATTTACTTTGAGACATAGGTTCTCGACTACATCTTCTTAGTGGTAGGGGCATGACCCACGTGTTGCTCCCAGTTGAATGAACCGACCAGCACAAGTGGTTTGGGCTGGAGGAATCTAGGTTGCCAAGCTGCACTGAGTGGCCCAGTGCACCATGGTCCAGCGTCAAAATGAACCAGGACAGTTTGGTCCATCACAGACCCAACCAGGTCAAGTAGGGTCAGCCCCATCCTGTCAGATCGGGTTAGCCCCAACTGACCCTTTTTTACAAAAATGACCATAACTATCAAACCATTTTTCTTTTTGATGATATATTTCTATTGTGGGGACCCTTGTGAGGAGGTTTACCTTTTGGGATAAACTAAATTACCTTTAGTAGAGGATGGAGTATGACTTGTTCACTTGAGGATTAGGTGCATCCAGAAAAATTATACTAAGAGATGAATCATGTGACTGGTTGTGGTAAAGATGCAGAGTTAGTATCTTATGAAGAAGCAGAGTTGGTCTCTTGTGAAGATGCAGAGATGGTCTCCAGTAAAGATATATCATTGGTCTCTTATGATGATGCAGAGTTGGGATCATGCGAGGGTGCAGAGTAGGTCTCCTAAGAGGGCACATAGTAGGCCTCTTACAGAGATGTTGAGTAGGTATCTTGTGAAAACTGTACGTCACTTTGAATTTTGGCATTCATGGACTTTCATAGTAAATGTATCCTGGTGTGAGATGACTCCAGTGTGTCTCTTGATAGTACTTCATAGAGGCTACACTTCATGTGCCTCTTTGTTAGTCTTCCTTGTGTCATACTTTGTGGTTTGGGGTCCGTACTGAGTATTATTTTTCTCACCCCGTCATAGGCTTCACTTTCATTTGTTGTGTATTTTGAAAGTGATCGATAGATTTGACAGAGTCATAGTTGGGTTGGAGATAGGTGGTGATTTAGGGTGACCTAACAGACGTGGTACACATTAATGAAATATAGATAGCTTATTGTACCTACACTTCATGTAGGGTTTTTTGTGGATGAGATCCATGATCTTGTACTTTTCTGTTTGAGTTGGTATTGTATTCTGGCCTGTTCACTTTTAATTTTTTAACTATTACTCTCAGTGGTTGTGTTAGTGGGATGCATATCTATTTTCTCAGTGTTTTTAGTTTCAGTAATCTTTCTTGGATATGGGTTTGTGTGTGTGTATGGGTTCTTAGAAATGTTTCCCTCTTTTGTGGGATTTTCCTACTCAGCACTTGTCCTCATCATTTGGCCTATGGAAAGCAGGCATGGGGTAGTCATGACACGGGCCTCATGGGACATGTCATGACAATACATATCAAATTTGTTTCTTTTATTAAAATTATTCTATTCATAAATCTATCCAATATTTAATTTTTTTAGGATAATTATTCCATTTTATCAATAATAGATTTTTTTCAAATGTTTTCCATGTTTTACCAATTGTCTAAAATTTTTTTTATTATAGTCACTTTATGTAAACTAAAGAATTATTTTAATTAAATAATATCTATTAGTGCTTGAAGTTTCATATTTTACTAAATAATTAATTATTATTTTACATTTCTTATGTTGTAAAATTATTTAGGTAGACTGTCATGACAATAATATCTTATATAAAACTTTAGATAGTTGAGTCTACATATCCTTTCTTAAACCATCATAGAGTTTATATCATATCTTTTTCCAATATATTATTATTTTTTAGGTTTTACCAATAAAAATATTACCAAAATATCATGAAAAATATGGATATCTCTATAATGACTAATGTTGTTACAGTTTTGAAATTACCAAGGGAGTTTGGTCTTTTCATTTAGTGAAGGGTTCATTTTGAGAACCAGAACTCAGAAAGATGTTCTGAGCTTTTAAAAATCCATAAATTTGATTTGGATGGGTTTAAACGCTAATTTGGTGTATCGTGTGATAGAAATCATATCAGAAATAGTTGGGTGGATGGGCTATTAAAAAGGAGTAGATGTAGAAAATTCACCGCATGACCCTACAGTTTATGGAAAGAATGTATCGAGGTAATGGTTGGGATGTATTTTCCTAGGGGCCATCACAGAATTATGATAGGTTATCATCATAATCCATTAGGGTTGGGTCTAAAAAAGGGTTGAGGGTGTTTTAAATAAGAACCCCCCCTCAGGTTTCTCTCTCTAATTGGTGCAAAAACAAAGGGATTTAGAGCCCCTACCTTACTTTTTCTAAATGTTAGGTGGGTTCATAAAAATTTATTACACTATTAGAAATAAATATCTCTTACATTGGTCTCCATAGTTCTTCTTCCATAATTACCATCAATTTAAGTTCAAACATTTAGTTTATAAGATGATTGATTTCACCATAGGATGGGGAAATAATTATTCATGATGGGGATTTCATATACCACTTATAGAAGTCATCCCAAGAGGTATTATTCAAACCGCTTTTCTCTATTTTATGAATGGTATGAATCATGATGGATTTATTTAGGCTTTTCATAGGTTTTAGATAAAATTTTACTTCAATTAAATAATTCATTTTTAGAATTTGTTGATTTTTTGTTTCATGGGAAAATAAAGGGTAGACCACACCTTGATACTGGTTTGACATTCACGTCATTGATCTATGAGTTAAATTCCATTTAATATCTGTTTTGGAAATGGGTTTTATTTTAAAACTAATTATTTTTTTAGTTTTTATTGGTATGATAGATGATCAAAAACTCAAAGAGGGTAACCATGAGTTTGGGTTGGATTTGTGTATCATCTGCCACGATAAGAGTCCTTGGCTATATTTGAGTGTCTTGGTGGATTTTTGATTTTTTATTCAAGTGAATTCATTTGTATTATTTTCTATATAGTTATTTTTTTAGTTTCTCCATAAGGTTGTGATAAGATTATTTCAACCTAATAGTAAACATGAACTATATATCTTTCTTAACATTTTGATGGTCACACCCTAATTGAATAAGTTCTAGTGGACCTCATTATATATTTTTTATAGGCATGTTTTTTATTTGAAAGAAATTAAATTTCCTTTTTAAAATTCAATTTAAAAATGGGATTTGAAGAATGATATTTTCAAGTAAAATTGGTGGATTTAGAAATGGAGATTGAAATAGTATTTCAAAACAGATATGATATTTTCCAAAGAATGTTTTATGGGTTTTGGACCATGGGTCCAACATGAGTAATGGGGGACAAAAGGTAATTATTAAACCATTTTAAAATCATATTTCTGAATGTTTTTCAAAGGAAATCTAGATAGTCTTGGTGCCAGTTGGTTTTTGTCTATATAAAAATGTTTGGGCGATGGCTTGGTTTTTCAATGATTGTATACTCATGGTGATTTATAGTTGTGTCTATGTGGAATATACCATGTAGTTGTTTTTTAGTTTTGTGTATAGATATGTGAGAACTTTTTTAATACATGATTATTCATATTTTCTTTTTAACCCATTTAGAAATGGTTTTTACCAAAGTGATTGGTTAGTCTAGATGGTTCTGATCAGAGGCCTAGAGTGCCAATATGAGCCATGTTATATGTTAGAGATGTGGGAATATTACTTGAAGGACAAGTGACCTAGAGGTGTGCTATTGGTAAGTGAGACAAGTTGTCTAACATACTATATGCTATTGATGTGTAATAATTTTATTCGTTCAGGTCCATTATAATTCTGGTCTAGGTTGGTGTGTTTGATTGTTACCTCCTCAGATTCTACTAACATGGGGTGGGGTTCTTAATTTCATACTACATAGAGTCTATAAAGACTGGTTAGTGTTCTTGATTGTGACCTCCCCAATGTCTATGAGGATGGGTCAGTGTGAAGATTTTGACCTCCCAATTATTCGTGGGGATGGTTTAGTGTGCTTCTTGGATCATAAAATCATAGTCTTTGGTTAATGAGTTTAACATGGGAAGGGTTATAGTGTGATATGATGTGTTGAAAATGGTATTCACTCAAGGGAGAAGGGATATGTAATGTTTTATGGATGTATGACTATGCCCAATTAATTCATCAGTGCCTTTAGGGTTTGTGAGACACCCCAACCTGAGTCATGGGGTATTAGAGATACATTGTTTTAGTTACCATCTTACCTTGAATCTTCAAGAATGGGTTGAGTTATGGTCTAAGGTGACTTTATCCTTCCTGAAATGAGCAGAATTAGGTAAGTCTAAGTTTTGTGGTAGAATGCTGATCTCACGATGAACTGACTTTTATGATTGTTTTTGAATTTTTTTTATATTTCTGGGTGGGTGAGTTACATGAGCACAAATTCAGTCCTTATATACATATTTCATGCACATCCACAAGATAAAAATTGGTCATGGTACTATTGATCCCTTAGGGAATACTTATGGGTTTTGGTAATTATGGCATGTTGATGTACATGCTATGGGATTTGATGTACATGGGTACACATTTATATTTTTTCTCAGGTCATGGATATCACTTATTTATAGACTCATTAATTATTCAGTAGGTAATTGTGGCTAAGGATTCAACATGATGAAAATATGAGTTTGTCTATATGAAGTTTATTTTATTTTCTTAATATTTTTTAGCGTGTACAAGAAAGTGTTCCATACATTATATATGATTCTTGTTCTCCCATTCCTTTCTAGTTCTCAATATTTTTTAAAGAAAAATATAAGTAATTTATTACTTTTAATTATAGACTCTTAGGGATAGAGTGGATTCTATTTCTATGTATGTAGGTATTTTGGAGATTTTGATATATAAAAAAGTCATGATTAATATTAAATATAATTTGGGAATGATCTCAAGGTTTTATTTTGAGGGAATATACTCCCCATTACTATTATAAGGGATCACATCATGTTGACAATATCTATCATCTGGAATGGAATTACTAAGTTATTGTTGTTTCCAAGCAGGTTTTCTATTCGAGAAGCCATTTTCATATTGTTTCTAAATGGAATTAGAAGAATTATTTAATTGGATAGTGTCACATTGGGGTGGAGGTAGGTTGTCCAAACTTCAGAGTTTGATTGAGGACATTTTTGGTAAGCATAAAATCGATTGAAACCAAATTTACTAGGGAGTTACAATGGTGGGAATGTGTAATATTGGAAAGGATAGGTGTTAGGTTGATTTATAATTCCATATGGGATGTATGAGACTCAAGATGAGTCATAAAGATATACTAGTATCCAGTGATTTGTTTATACATCATGTAGTGGCATACATAAGGCATGATAAATGTGCCTATAGGTGGTATCATCTGAGATGATGCCTCATATAAATCCACTATTAATTGAAGTATCTTAAAATATAATTTATGGTTTATTAAATATAATATAAGGGATTAATAGATTAAAATTTATATAAGGGTCTTGGTTGATTAATTTTTGACTTGTTTATTTTGATACCACAGGGTAATGGATTTTGATATGTGTGATTTTGTTTTTGGGAAAATGTTGTTTTGAAAAAAAATAATACAGTGGAATGATGAATGTGTGAAATGGTTTTTTGAGGTGTTTTTGTTCTACATTTTTCATTGAAACTAGGATTTTGATATTATTTTGCATTTTTAGGTTTTTGGGAAAATTTTAGGGAAATTATTTTTAAAATGGGATTTACAAAAAGATTTTGTAAATGGGATTGGTGTTTGGAAAATGATCAGCTAGGACATGTATTTTAGGAATTTCAGTTTTGGTGTAAATACTTCAATTCCAAGGTGTTTTTTTATAAATTTTGGTGACTTTTTCATATGTAAAATGTTTTAAATAGGTTTTGTAATTATCAAAATATGCCTTGAATAAAACAAATTTCTTTGATTTTGATATGTTTTGGTTGGGAGTTACCCAAATTTTTGAATTATCTGCTTATCTTAGATGTTGTGAGTTTCTAGAAACCTCCATGTGTTATTGGTGGGTGTGGATCTATTTTGGTTGTGTGATGGGAAGAGAAACTAGTTTCTATTTTAACCATTTTCTATATATTCAATGGATGTATGGAAAATTCCTATTGATTGGTTTGCACATTCAACGTTTATGTTTTGGTGGTTTTGGGGGAGCCGTGGGTGGTGGGATTAGTGTGGTTTTATTGTGGATACTTATTGTGTTAAGATCATGGACTATGTTGTTGGTTTCGAGTAACCAAATATGTATTGCTGTGATTTGGGATTGGATCCCTGATGTGGTTTTGATATTTTTTTGGGTTGGACTACTTTCATTGTGTCTTTGTAGGAATGACTTATTATAAAAACAAGATTTATTATAAATTAAAATCCTCTTACAAATGAGAAAATTCCTTATTATGTATGGAAGTTGTATAAAAAACATGAAAAAATTTGGAAATGTTATACCCTTATAAGTTATATTCTATTATATATGAATGGATGTTAACAATCATATAAATTGATATTTTAGTCATTGTACATTGACAATTATGACCAACATAGATTAAGAGTTATGATAAAGTCAAATTTATAGAGACAAAAGAAGCGATGTCCAAAACCAACATGATCCTAACTTATGAATCCCATTTATTGGAGCTTCTAAGAGAGATATCATCATTATCGATTTAACATGAAAATATCAAGACAATATTCATCAACAAAATCATGATAAAAGCCATTTATGAGAGAATTTAATGATTTTTGACACCATGTATCTAACAATATTTACCAAACCACTCCAAGAAATTGTCACCAACACACACCTTACCCTTAGGTAGCACACTAATGTAACAAGGGGTTATGTATCTAGACCCTAATAGTATTAAATTTTATATTTTTTTTCATAAAATAATGGATATAATTATCCTTTTTATTATTGAGTTATTAAAATTCAAATAACGAGTTTGAAAAAAAAAATTTATTTCAATAAGGTCAAACATAAATTTTTTTTTGGGAAAAAATACTATCAATTGGGATACTATTTTTACTGAATTCATGTTTTATTAAAATAAATATTTATTTAATAAAATTAAATTATTATATAATATTTAATTATATATAAATGATATAATTTTATTATGGAAAATGTTATTTTTATAAGGATCAAAAGCTGTTATCATTGAAAAAACAAATATTTTTTCATAAATTTGGATTTTTGATATAAAATTATAAATTAAAATATTTACTGAATTACATTGATAAAATAAAAATTATTTTTAGAATCATAACATTAAAATTATACATGGGGTATTTTTCATTCTTTTTTGAGATAATTGTTTTTGGATAAAATTACAAACTGTTTTATAGAGTGTTATTGAATCCACCAAAACCAATAATATATATCAATGTTTAAAAATTAATTCTTTTTGAACATGAATCACTTCGACATCACCAAGGAAATTATTTATCAGTTCATTTGCTTTTATAATAAAATTTTTATAAAACATATATTTGGAATAAATAATTTTCAATAACAATGGTATGGTATCTAGTCTAGATTATTTTATCATACAGTGTCCATGACCTATGTCTAGAAAGTAATATGGGACTCTACTCTGTTGCGCTATAAAAACAAACCCAAAATCCCATTTATCTTCACACAAAACCCTTTTAGAAAGAATTTTAAATTCCTTAACCTATCTATATCCCTTCCCTGGATCCACCATAGTCTTATGAAACAACTTTGATGCTTTTAGAAGCTCCATCTCAAGGTAATGTATCCCCTCATTCTATTTTTTATTCAAGAACCACCATTATAATATACATTTTAATTTTTAATTTTTCATATAGGGATATGTTTTTAAATATCCCTATTATAATCCAAATAATTTATAGGGGATTAAATACCCATTTAGGATCATCAAACACTTCAATGAATATTTTTTTTCCTCTCTAGGCCATCGAAATTTTCTATAAATTTTCCATGCCATACATTTGTGTACTAAAAACCCATACCCATCTCTATTCATGGTTATTCACCTAGATGTAATGATCCTTCATTGATTCTATAATAATATTTATTTAAACCACACTCCTTAATTTTTGGATTAAATGTGATGAAATTAATCTTTATGTTATATGATATTTATGGCACACTTATCCATGTACATTATAAAAATGTGACGGTATAACTAGAATTATACAACCGTAAAATGGATTAGGTGATGTTTTTATCTCATGAGATACCATGTATGGTGAATGAGAGGTAATACTAAGAACAACATATTATGATTTCTTGGTTTTTATCCTTGAATTTTTTTATGAAGTCGTGTTTTACGTTGTTTCGAATTTCCAATGTAACCATAATCTTTTCATCTTATATATTGTTTTTGTGTTCATGTAGATGATTCTTACCCCTAATATGTTACCTCGATATTAATATTGAATAAATTTTATTTATTTAATATATTTTATGTAATGACTATTCCATTACTGGTCTTTATAGCTCACCCATTTGTTATGTATATTCCTAGGTCGTCTATTGTTGTTTTAGAAAGGAAATTGAATTTTAAGGGTTCGTTGTGGTGATTTTAAATAATATTTTACTACCGCTTTTTCATATATATTTTATATGTAACTAATTTCAAGAAGAAAATATTCCTCATTTTCTTTTGTTGTTTTATTATGTGTACCATTATGTAATAAACTTTGAATTAAGGTGCGTTGAAATACTAGTTTGTCTTAGCTGTTATCAGTGGAAATTATACTTATTTTTTGGGATTAGGATTATTAAAACAATGATAAAAAACATAGTAATAAGAATAAACATAATAAAAAGTCCCAATTTTTTTTGTAAAATATTGTGTATGTCATTTCCAATAAAATAAATCCCTGTATAGATACTACAAGTGGATGTGTCTCTAGAATAGCAGTACAGAGTGATAACAACCCCAAACAGGCAAATTTAGATAGAATCAATCATCATCTTCTACTTGAAAATGAGGATTTGATTTATTACTATTTTGACACTCATAAGGGATATGATTTTTTTAATTCAAGATCTCTTTATGAACCAGTATATTAGGAAAAAAATACCCATACACTTTTACATTAGAAAATAGGGCATGAAAAACATATATTGAAACCTAGAAACTCATTGGTTGAGGAATATATTTCAATTACGAGTTATCATTTTTAATGTTCGTGGTTATCCATTTATTTGACTAATTTTTTAAAATTAAAATCCCTAATATTTCCCTTTATATTAGTCAATAGATGCAAATAGGAAAAATGATGTCAACAAAAAATGTGACGGGAAATGTAATTACTTCCCAAATATGATTACTAACCTGACATGGGTAAGATTTATAAAATTCATGTAAATAATTACTAAATTAAATCATCTTTTGAATAGAAACTTGATTCAGAAGAAGAACTCACATCACCCTAAGAAATAATATGTTTAGATTTGAGACCTTTATACAGTATAGTCCCCTAGTATTAGTGGATCTTGTAATCCATTAATCATTGAATTGTTGATATACCAGATTTAAAATATATCCTCCGTCCATCAATGCTATGAAAGATATAAGGTCATGCTTTTTTTATCATATAGAGGGAAAATCAAATCATTGGTGGGTGTCAATAAAAAATTATTTCGGATATGGGGAATATCAAAGTGATGGAGGAGGAAAAATTATGGAAACCATTTTATGATAAATACTTTCCATAGAATCGTTGACTTAAAATGGATATGGATTTATTATTCCTTAATAAAAATGATGAATATTCCAATTGGGTGTATGAGAAAAAAATCACAAGACATGAATAATACACCTATGAATATTTCATTAACCAAAAATGTAATTTTTTTTTCTTCTTTGGTGATACAAAGATGAGTATATGAAAATAATTTTCATTTAATAATTTTACATCTATGAATAAATTAGATAATATTCCCTCCAAATAGAAATAGTGATCAAATAATCTCTAGGGTATCATATGTCTAGTGATAGGAAGTAGAGAATGGATTTTAATTCTAGTAGTATAATATGGAAATATCATGGGGATAAGAAATTTCAACATCCCAATTATAAAAAGTGTGGGAATAAGAATCATAGAAATGATTTGAGTAGGATAAGGAAATTGTTTAGGTTTATGAATAAAGGTGACCAAGCTAGTGATTGTTGATGTGATAAACCCACCAATGTTATAAAATAATGGACTTATCTAGTTAACCCTCAAACTATTGTCTAATTTCTCAAACTCACTGAGTAATGAAACTATTTTAATCAATTTAATAATCCAAGGGTTTTAAAAAACAACCGATGAAAATAACCCACAAGACATATAGTGGAAGGGCGAGCTTATTCCAACACAAATACTGATGTGGATCCTAACAACAAAGTGGTGGAAGGGACACTTGTTATGTATTATAAGATATAGAACATACAATTTTATTCATATTCATTTCATACATTAATATATTGTATTTTTATTATTACAATTTAAAAACCACATCAAAATATGGAAGTTTATTTATTAGTGAAGATTGAAAATGGGTCACATGTGGCATCAAAATAATATAAACCATTCTCTTTCAATAATTTTGGACGAATTATCAGGAAACATGGTTTTAATATCTTTGTTATAATTAAATTATATAATAAGAATAGATTTAATTTTGTTGTATATATCCAACAAAAATTATTGAGAAAAAGAAATCACCATATGTTTCACAAATCAGCTGTTGATTTTATACAGGTACATTAAAGACGATGAATATAATTTTGTATTATCAAATTAATAATGGATATTATTTCCATTGGATAAATAATATATTTCTAAAATGATATAGAATAATAAAACTGTCATATTTGAATACATTCCTTTTGTAAGGGAGTTCGATGATTTGTTTCCTAAGTAATTTCATAGTCCACCTCTATGATGTGGATTTGAGTTCTCAATTAAACATTTAATTATATGTTTTCCAATATACAAGACTCCATATAGGATGGACACCGATGAAAATCAAGTGATTAAGATGAAACTATACGGGAATATAGATAAAAAATTTATATTACCAAGTTCATCATCCTGGTGAGCGCCAATCCTTTTCTTGAAGAATATTTATCGGTCAATGTGCCTTCACATTGATTATCATGACTACAAAAAGTTCATGATAAAGAAAAAGTATCATTTAAAATGGATTTATGATCGGTTTGATCAACAAAATGGACCATAATAATTCTACAAGGAGGATATTTAGTTGGGAGATTATTATATAAACATGAAGGATGAGATTTATACCAAGACAATTTTTTTTTCAAGGTATATAAACTCTATTTTGATAGGGATTCTATTTGTACTCAATAGTCCTCCATATATTTTGATTGAATTTATGAATAAAGTCATTTGGTATTACCTTGATATTTTTTTGGCTGTCTGTATAGATGGTATTATGAGCAACTCTTAAATAATTGAGGAACATGATAAGAATTTGAATATTATACTGAAGAACTCATCGAACGAAAAGTTATATTCAACATATAGAAAATATGAGTTTTGGACAGAGCGAGTAACATTCATTTGGAATGATATCTTTAGGAAATGGGTATTTAAGGATCGTTCAAAAAATAGAGGCAATTTGTGTATTAAATATACCTACTTCTTTGATAATAATTCATAGTTTTTTTAGAATAGTTGGTCACTATCAATTTTCTTTTAGAATCCTCTCATGATTTTCAGGACCAATAACAATTATAACTCATATGGGTTCCATGTTAATCAAGAATGATAAATTCTACAAGGGATTTATGGAGTTAACGAAGAGAATAATCATTTTACATGTACTCACATTACCCACCAGTAGGGAAGGATTTAGGATCTATCATGATAGATCTAAAAATATATTGGGTTGTGTACTCCTGAAGGATGAAAATTTGATAGCCTATGACTATATTTGAATAAATATTTATGAATAGAAAACCCCAATGCCAAATATATATTTTTCCACGGTTATTTTAATATTTAATATTTAGATACATTATCCATGTGGGGAAAAGTGTGAAATATATGAAAATTATTGAAGACTAATGTATATTGTATCACAAATGAACCTCAATATGTTCAAAAGTTGTGGTTATATGAGATCAAGGATTCTGATTTTTCAATAAATTACTACCATAGAAATGTGAACAAAGTGGAATATTATCTGAGTATAAAGTGTCATATAACACAATACATGATGAAGATATCATGGGATCACATCTTCTTGGATAGGAAATGGATGAAAAATGGATTAATAAAATGATATTTATCCTACCATGATCAAATAATTACTCAACCATAAATTATTGATAGGATCATGGAGGAACTAAAATATAATTATGTGCTACGGAAAATTTGAAAAATATCCCAGAGTTTATATTTTCTTCTGATTTTTCTATATTTTTGGAACCCAGATATGTGAACCCTAAAAACTATAGTTGAAAAGTGATCTTCTGGATGATGAGAATTTCTCAACCTTATCTATCATTATAGGAAACACAAATATTTATATGTATTAGAAAAAAACTAGTGGGATAACATGATGATAATAATTTTGTAATTTGTAACTCAATTGTTGGTATGGAAACAATTTATGGTTGAACAATAAATTTCTAAGAGTATGATGAAACCGTTGAAAATAACAGTATGGTAATGGGAAAATAGAACCATATTTTTCATTATAAGACCCCGTAGGAAATAAAAATTCAATAACACCATCTGGGTGGTAGTCGATCAGCTTTCAGAGTCACTGTATTGTATTTCTATCAAGGGAGATTTCTCTCCCTGCTAACTCTCCATGATATACATAATATATGTGGTAAGATTTAATGGAGTTCCACTCTCTATTATATCTTATCGAGATCTATTTTTTACCTCAAGGATCAGGAAAATACATCAGGAAGTTTTGGTTATAGAGTTGATTTTTATGTCTTTTTATGATCCTTATATAGATGGTCAATATGATAGAACCATTCAAACTCTAGAGGATATTATGAGAATTATTCAATAGGTTTCCAATAATTTTGGGATCATCACCTTACAATAATGGAGTTCTCATATTACACCACTTTCCATTCCATCATTTAAATAGACCTTTATGAGGCTCTATATGTGAAGAGGTGTTGAACTCAAACATACTAGGATTAAATTTAAGAGTGGATGTTTCTGGGACGTAATATTATCCAAGAGATGATATAGTAGGGTCATAGGAATAAATGTTATATAAAATCCATAAAAAGTTGATACAAAAAAGCTGTGAAGATAATCACCGAGGATATCTGAAGATTAATGTGTGAGTCAACTAATTTCCTTCTCACATGTTCATGGAAGAAATTCACGAGGATTGTGAATAAGGGAATGCCTAGTCCTAGTGAAATCAGCCCTATTGAGTTCCCTGATTACATCAGATCTATGGATTATCAACTAACACTCCCACCCACACTATCTCAAGTAAATGATGTATTTCATGCACATATCTTAATTAATTACGTACTAGGTCCACGATATGTACTGAATCGGGATGTGGTACCATTGAAAAATTATATATTGTATGACGAGAAGCTGGTGATCATCTAAGATCAAAGAGACATGACTATACAATATACAAAAATTCACCTTGTCAATACTATACGGTTGAACCAAAATGTTTAGGTAGAAACATGAGAACTATAAGAGGTGTTGAATAATAATTACCCCTTCTTTTTCATCATTTAAAATATTTTTTTTGAAACAATTAAATAAGGTGGGTGGGGGGGATGTAATGACCTAATGTTTTATAAACGAAAAATAATTTTCAAATGAATAAATCCCATATAATGTAATACACTTCTAGAAAACACATTCACTAATTTGATTATATTGGATCATTACAATTTATATCCCATTATATATAAAAAACCATTAAATATAATTAGAATTAATATTTTATCTATTATACATTTATCATTAGAATTAGTCTATTATAACGATTAAAATAATGTCTAATAGATACTTACAAAAGAACAATTGACATCTACCAATCGGATAGTACCCCATGAAACCCATTTATCATTGTGTTGGATAGAGATGGAATTAGTGGGATTGTCCCTTGTGTAATCCCGTGATAATATAAAAAACTAAACACTAAAAAAATATAGGACAAGTTCACATTTATTGATATCACAACCAAAACCATGTTTTCCAAACCACCCCTATGAAAGTGTCACCATCGAACACCTTACCCTGGGAATGCATTCATGTAATAAAGTGTTATGTATGTACAACATAATTTTCTGATTTTTATTTGATTATTTTCAAGAAAATAATCATTATATATTTATTTTTAATTTTAAATTTTTAATTTATATTATATATTGTTTTATACATATTAGATTGTGATACAATGAAACAAAGAATAAATTTTTGTGAAATTTGTAGTCTCAATTATGAAACCCTATTTGATAAATTCAATATATTTTTAATAACTATCATTTTAATGAAATATTCTAATTAAAAAATATTTCTTTTGATTTAAATTACTTTATACTTTTATAAAGTCAAATATAATTTTTATATGGGCCAGAAACTGTTATGATTGAAAAACCCCATATTTTTCAATAATTGAGAATCCTATAATAAAATGTTTAAATTGTAATATTTAGAGAATTAATTTTATAAAATTAGTATTATATTTTCAATCATCATGTTGAAATTAGCCAATAGATAATTTTTCATAATTTTATGAGATATTAGATCTTTTGGGTTAAAATTAAATTCAATATAAACATAATTTTGGTTTTATGACATCATAAATGCCCAAAATTAAGGCAATAATTACTAAAAATAATACCGTAAAAATTTATGATTCCAAAATTATATATATTTTTTTGAATTTATTTTCTTAATTTTAGAAATCTTTAACGAATCCACCAAAACCAATATTATATTTTAATGGTATAAAATTAATTTATTAAAAACAAGAACAACATAACAAATGGTATTATTTCAGTGTTTTAGGTTCTTTTTATTAAAAATTATTGAAATTAAATCCTATTTTTCATATAAAATTAGAAAAAACCATTTCAATGATTTGGGTTTTTATTAATTTATCATATAGAGTCCAAAATATAAGATTATAAATTAAGAAATAATTCCTCTTTTTTCCTTTAAAAACATACACAAACACCTATTACTATTCACTCAAAATCCTAAGAGAATTAATTTAATCTTTATTTCACTCTATATATTCCTAAATTTTTTCCCCCAAACTCTTAAGAAGTTACTCCATGAGTTTAGATGTTCCATCTCAAGGTAATGGATCCTCTCTTTCTCATATTTATTCAACCACCTTTTTATATGAAGCATTTTTATAACTTTTCATGTTTGAACATGTTTTTTCACATTACTATTAGTGACCATAATATTTATAGGTGATAATTGACCCCTTACACTCACATTATAACTTTACTTGAATCTTTATCTTCCCCTATTGTGCTGCTGAAATTTTCATACGATTTTCCACTATATATATTTGTGTACTGAAAACTCATTCCCATTTCCACTCAACTATATTAACCTAGATCCACCTATCCTATAATTATTATGGAATTCCTTGTATTTAACCCACAATCCTTAATTGTGGGATTAGAAATGATTAAATAAATCATTTTTCTGTATGACATATATTGAACACTTATACATGTTCATGACATGAATGGGATGAGTGGGTCCATAATTATATATCCTTCGAATTCATTGGGTAAAAAAAAATTCTCATGTGAAACCATGTATATTTCATGGTATGTTATCCCAAGGACATTGTGTTAATATTCCTCTATGGTTTTCCTTGACGTAAAGTTTTTATGTCATGTTTTACGATGCCTCATATTTCAAATCTTGTGTTTATGATATTATATTATATACTTCTTTGATATACTTGTTTATGATTCTCACCACAATTTTGATACTTTGATATGGATGTTGAATAAATTTTAATATGTCAAATTATTCTATTCTTTATTTATTAACATATTTATCTTAATATATTACCACTTCTTTATGAATATTACTAGGTTATCCCATGTAGTTTTAGAAGAGAAAAGTAATTGTATGGTCATGTTATGGAGTTTTTAGCTAATACTTTTCAACCAATGTTTTCAATTTTTTACTGGGAACCTAATTACCAATTTCACTGGGCCTAAATATCATATTGTATTATGTTTGTTGTACCTTTATGTAATAAATGATGAATTATGGTGTATTAAAATATGGGTTTTCGTAGTTTGTATCAGAGGAGAATCTAATTATTTTTAGGTATTGGGATTTGAAAAACCTAAGGAAATCAATATTGATAATAATAATCATAGTAAAACACATATAAGCATTTAATGTATAGTAAGTGTTTTCCAAGAAAATAAATATCTGTCTGGATTGTAAATTTTGACGTGTCTCTAGTACAGTTATACAAAGGGCTGATAATCTGAAAAGGGTTGCATTAGGATTGACTCAATCGCCACCTAGTGAATGAAAATGTAGACTTGGGGAAAACATGAGTTATAACACCTATGGATATTATTGGGTAAATTGGAATGCTCCATTTAAACAATTATTAATGGAATAAAAATACCCAAATTATATTATGTTAGGAAATAGATAATGCATAGCTTAGATTAAACAATAAAATTCATATGTTATGGAATATAATTTATTGTTGAGTTATCCCTTTCATTTTAGTGGTTTCCAATTTATGTTTTTAGTAGTTTAAAAATACCATCATTATTTTTTTCACTTTATTTTAGTCAATGGATAAAAATTGGATAAATTGAGTCTACAACCTATATGGAGTAAAATGTGTTGAATTCTCAAATGAGAATCCCAACTCGATGATAGAATGAGTTAGGAACTTCAGGATAATAATTTTTCAATTAAGTAATTTTGTGACTAGAAAATAAAATCTGGAGGAACACTCGCATACATTAATTAATATCTTGTTGGATTTATATCTTTATAAAAAATGCTTCTAACATGTAGAGTATCATCTGATAAACTAATCATTGAACAGTGAATCAACTCCACTAAAAAGATCCTCTATTTCCATCAAGTATCTGAAAAGGAGAATGTAGTTTTTTTATTTATTGTATAGAGGGATAAGTTGATAAATTGTGGATGTTGAAAAAAATATATGACGATATTGGAGGAGATCTATGTGATGGAGTGGAATTAAATTCATAATTTTTCCATGAAATATTCTCCTCACACTATTTGATATAAAATAGAGAGGGATTTCCTAGGCCTTCTGAAAAATAATAATTAATCCATCATGGAATACTATGAGAACATCAAAATACATTCATGATACTTATCTAGATTTTTCATTGAACTTGAATTTAAATTTTACCATATCATTGGTGGGATGAAGACGTGTATATGAAAACCCTTAGTGATTAAATACTAATAAAACTACAAAAAAATTGTTTGATGTGCACTCATAGTCCAAATACATATTATAGTATCTTAAATATCAGTTTAATCTAGTGAAACAAACTAAATTTAGAATTTTTATTCTGGTGGTATGATGGAGAAATATCATGAGTGATAGAAATTTCATCATTATAATATTCCAATGTGTGGAAATAATCACTATAAAATTTCATTATGTTTAGTAGGAAATGTTTTACATGTGGGAAATATGGGAAAATAGAAATCAATTTTCAATAGGAGAACCCCCCAGTGTGATGAGAGAAATAAATTAGATAGTAATACCTCAAAAAAATTTCCATTGTTTTAACATCATGTTATAAGGACACTATGATAATCAGTTCACTGATAAAATGGTTTTTTTCATAATAAATAACGAAAAAAATCACCAAGGCCTAGAATGCATGGGAGAGCTTATGTAATTAAAACTAGAAATGTGGATCTCGAAAATAAAGTGGAAAACGTTACACTATTTATTCATTCAATGATACATAACATACCATTTGGTTCTGGTTCTGTATATTCTTTTATATCATTAATATATAGTAGAACTAATAAAACACCACCTCAAATAAGTTTCATGTTATTAATGGTGATTAAAAATTGGTCAATAGTACCATCCCAAGAATATAACTCATCCCTTGTAAAATATTTTGGATGAATTTACCAAAAAAACCTATAATAGTATCTTTAGTATAATTTAATTCTATTATAGGCTTGACGTTACATTCCTTGTGTAGAGTAAACATAAATTTATGAGTGAAGAAAGTCAACCCTATTATTGCAAGTCACCCTTATATTCTATAAAAGTATAACGAGGAGGATTAATACAATTTGGTATCATTGTCTCATGAGATGGTATTATTGTCTTTTGAGTAATATTATATTTCTCAAATGATTGATACTATGGAAAACATGATCCTTGATTACAATCACATTGTAAGTTAATTCAGTAATGTTTTTTAGATGAATTGTTTATTCACCCACATAGCTGAGAGGTTGATTTCTTAATCATAATTATACCATGTAATTTTCCAATATCGAAGAATACATATAGGTATACCATTTTTGAACTTCAAGAGATAAAGAAGAAACTATAAGAAAATATGGATAAATGGTTTTCATGCCTAAGTGCTTTATTATAGGGGTGAACTGGTCCTTTTCATATAGAAGAATAATGGGTTAGTGCAGCATTGTATTAATTATCGCGAGGTCAATAAGATAATGATAAGCAAATATTATCCACTACCATGGATTGATAAAGAGTTTAATTAGCTACATGCATCCCAATACTTTTACATGGTGGATATTTTGTCATGATAATAAAATTGAAATTTGAAAAAGGGGGATATCCCCAAGACTATACAAGACACTTGAACTATGAGTTCATACTGATTCAATTTAGATTAACTAATGCTTCAACTTTCATTAAAAACAAAATAGTGTCTTTAGGGATTACCTAGGAAAAATTGTGTTATCATTTATAAAAAATAATATTATCTACTCAAAAATAAAGAAGGAACATGAGAAGAATTTGAATTATATACTAAAGACTATGTAGAATGAAATGTTGTTTTTGAGGTTTAGTGAATATGTTTTTTGGATGGAAGAAGTAGCACTCGATAGAATGTTTATCACCAAAAAAGGGATATATTTGGATCCTTCCAAAATAGAGTCAATAAAATGATGGAAAAAAACTAACTCTATAATAGAAATATAATGTCTCATTGGATTATCTGGGTATTATCATTAATTGGTGTGATATTTCTCATGATTTTCAAGATCATAAACCATGTTATCTTGAATGGGATTCATGTTTTATGGGAAAGATAAATGTGATGAGATATTTAAATAGTTAAATTAAAGTATATTCCTTTAAATGGTACTCACATTACCCCCGGTGGGGAAGGATTTGTTTTCTATAGTGATGTGTTAAAAATGGACTTGGGTTGTGTACTCATGAAAGTTAAAAAACATTTAGATTATGCCACCCTCTAATTAATGATTCATATATTGAACTACCCAATTCATGATCTAGAGTTGGTTTTGGTGACCTTAACATTTATTATTTGGATAAACTATCTCTATGGGGAGATGTGTGACATATATATGGATCATAAAATCCCCAAGTAGATATTCGCACCAAAGGGTATCAACATGAACAAATAAAGATGGTTAAAGTATATCAAGAATTATTATTATTTAATCAATTATTATACTTTGAAGGGAAAAAAGTGGTGTATTCTCTGAAAAAAAGATCTTCAAACCCTATCCATGATAAGGATTTCAAGGGATGCAATCTTCATGGATATAAGAATGGGGGAAATGGAAATTATAAAAGGATATTCATCAAACCATTCCCAAATAAATTCTTAACCGTCCATTATTGAGGGAATCAAGGAGGCCTAAAAAGGTGATGAACATCTATAGAAAAAGGTAGTGGATACTCCAAAGGTCAACTTTGAATAACATGGAGTTATATGTTTTGGAACTCGGATATGTATCCCATAAAAACGTAGGATAAAAAGGGATGTAATGTATGATGGGTATAAATCATCGTTAGCTATTCATCCTGTAAGCACTATGATGTCTATATATCTAAAGGAAAACCTATAGTAGTATAACATAAATTGGGAGATTATAGAATTTTTATATCAATTC
This sequence comes from Viscum album, assembly GCA_963277665.1. Lineage (NCBI taxonomy): Eukaryota > Viridiplantae > Streptophyta > Magnoliopsida > Santalales > Viscaceae > Viscum > Viscum album. The sequence goes on from OY728157.1 coordinate 1,386,737,906, forward strand.
TTGGTATTACAATAAATCAAGGGGTAAAAATACAAGTTTTAGGGTAATATGAAACCATTTCTTATACCCATGTAGAAATGGGAAATCATAACCATGGATTTCTTCATTAGACTCTGCTTGACATCTAATGGAAATAGAATAATATTGGTCATAGTAGATCACCATAAAACATTAGTGAATTTCATTTCTATCCTTTAATATTTCTAGCTTGATCAACTCACGAAGATATACATAAGTGGATTTTTAAGACTGAATCAAGCACCCATATCCATTATATTTTATCTTGAATATATGTTTTCCATGTGGTTCTGAAAATACTTCAAAAAGTATTAAACATAGAGATGTGTTTCAATAATTCTTATAACTATCAGAAGTATATTGAATCTGAGATAACCATTCAAACAGTAGATGATAAGCTAAGATAATGTTAAATGGGTTTTTAAGGATTTTGGGGTCATCACCTTCCCCTACATGAGTTCTCATATAACAACAAGATTTATTCTGGAATTTAACCGGCACCTTCTGTAGCTCTATATGGAAGGTGGGGTTGAAATCCAACAATATAGGATGAAATTTGAGGGTGAAATCTAATGGGACTTAATATGTTTCATGATATTACTAATAAGGGATAATCTTTTTAATATCATATGAAATATGAAAAATTTCATCATAAACCCTATGCAGATAATCATTAAAGAGATCTAGAGTATGGTGTTGGAGAAAATGTGTTCTTTTATATATAATCTTAGAAGAAATTAATGAGTTTTGGGAAGAAGATAATTCATCGTCCAAGATAATCAAACACCTTTTCTACCCCAAATTGCGTCAGTGTTATATCCTATCAACTAGAACTCCCACCAATCATATATCAAGTACATGATTAGGAGACAAGGTCTCTTTTGTAGGGTGATGAGGGTGATTACCCTTTTATGAACTAGGTGATGATGGATTCTACACTGGTCCATCCCCCTCTAGAGGGGTATGGAATCTCATCAAATTTCAAGAGATATCAGATCCATTCCTTTACCCAATTTTCTATCCATGATCTCTAATGTTAGACAATAAGGATCCAAGTATCACTGAGGGGGGGGGGGGGTAAATTAGTGATATCTATATCTAATATGTTTCCTTTAATTTTGAAACAACCTTTTCGTCCTATTAAAGAGTTCATTCACAGCTGAACACACACCACCAAAGGAACACAAGAATTACAAGGTTCGCTACTCAATAAGAGTAGCTACATCCTTTGTATGGTACAGAAATAATCCAGTACCACACAATTCACTAGAAAACAATCCATTTATGTGGAATCAAACAATTAGAATATTCCCTTACACACATGTAGAACTTGGAAAAAATAGGCAAGTTTTTGTAAAACCTCTTAGCACAAATAGGGAATTTCAGTATTTTAGTTCTTCTTTACAACTGAACAAGTGTATTATCTGAAGTTGAAATCTTCACATTCCAACCCAGAAGTAGTAAATTACTATATTATGGACAACTGAATACGTCAGAATAACCCAAATCTTCTACACAAATTTTTAGGTGTCTTGCATGAATCTTTTATACCACGTGCTCATGATTTTACTTTCTTTATGGAACACCTCTTGCATGAAACATCAATCATGAACACAACTCTATTATTGTGAAAAACTTCACCTTCTTCTGTGAACCTATATTGCCTTTTCACACTCCATTTTACATAAAATTCTTTCACACCTCAGAGATCAAGATTTCTCAAGGTGTTGAGCTAATTAAATAAAAGGGTGTCTGCTCTTATCTATAGGAATCAATGACCTCCACGCGTAAAAACCCCAATGTTTTTTACAAGATATTAATGTGTCCTAAAGAAATTCATTTGACATTGAATTTGGCACGTAAGTCTCTTTTGTTCCAAACTCATATTTCACGCACTTTTTGAATCTTTCACGTACTTCAAGAAATTGACATTTTTCGATATTTGGATCTTGGAAATCCACTTGCATGAAACATACCAACTCTTTTCATCACGAATCATATCTACTGTGATATATAGTCTTTTATCAAACACATTTAGCATCTCCATAATTTCAAGGGAAATTACTTCAACTTCACCATCTTCTAGCAACATCATTCTTTCCAACTAAAACTGAATATGATTAGAATAAACTTTTCTACCCCTTTACTTCATAATTCTTGCATCACAGGCTCTCCAAACTTATGATATTTGGGAAATAAAAATCAAAAAAGAACTATCTAGTTTTCAATACCTTTACAAAGTGAATTGATTTCTCTTCTTTGACAACAAAATAAAACCCTCTATAACATAAATCTTATTCTCAATTCTTTCTCCTTCCAACTTGGTCCAACTAAATCTTTCATTCATTTCCAAATATTACTATTTTCACTAATGTTCTAGTTTTATTTGTTGGATTCCTCTATCTATAAAAATAAAACTAAGAGTTTTCAGGAACCTCATCCCTTATGAACTAAAATCTCATTTCATGATTCAAAAAATGAAGATCATAATTGGAATTGTTTTGACATACATGTTTTCAGATCCTGGGGTTACTATATTGACCAATTGATAGAACCCTAAACAATTGGAACATCATGATAAGTTTTTCCTCATAGAAAATAATTGATCTTGGACTGGTCTAGATATCCTTATATCTATAATGGATCTCTTTTTTATTTATTCAGGTGGTCTTAAAGTTTCCACATGAATCATGATACCTCAATCATAGAGGTATGAGTTATTTTTATAAAACTATATCCTCATTTTCAAAATCCTTCGATTATTCTAATTATAGGTAATTTAGTTTTTCAAAATCCCTGATTCGATTGTATAAATATATTTTTTTCAATCCTTTCCACCCATTAATGTGTTTTTAATTTGATGTTTCAAGACCAAGAATAATGTTTTTTGGATTTTATGTGGGGACTAGCTCCATTATAAATAACATATTGTGTTAGAATCCGATGTTATTTTTGTTCTTCATATAAAAGACCAGGTTACTCGATGTTTTTGTGTAGGTTCAGGATCATGAATTAAAACTAGAAGAATGTATCAATATTGGTTTGTAGTATATGTTATTGTATCTAGAGTTTGGAAACCCCAGATAAAAATGGGGACTGGTAGTTAATTGGGATGGAACCATCTACCCGTCTTGCAGCTGACTAGTTGGATATGAACACAATATAGAATGATTTTCTTAACTTGAAGGTGTCACATTCCAAAAATAAATAACCTTAATTAGTGTATATATGTGGATTATTGAGCTGAAATTTGGTTGGGAACAAATTGGTAGTGAATTACTGATCTCGATAAGTGGGAATTTAGGGGGTGTGTTAAATGAGGCCATTATAAACTAGAATAAATGTATCTAATGATTAATCCAATAATGAGTCAATGAAAAATAGAGAGGGGGATTCACATAATAAGGTGTTATAGGTGGAAGTTGAGGGAGGTTCACTGGTCTTCATGTACTATGGAAATTTGATACTGGGTCTATTAGTTGTAAACAAGGGCTCAATTAATTCAACAAAAAGGAAAATACTGAGTAGGTATGTTTAAACAATTAATTTTTGAAAAATATTACATGATTTTGAAATATAAGGATAATTAAAAAAATATGGGGCTTCAATTAAATTAAAAATTCCTATTAAATCTCCAATATCAGAGGAGAATGTATCAAGTAGTCTTTTTTTCTCTAATATAGTTTCTAAGGATGACAAATCCAGTCAATTCTTATGTGACTATGTAAATGGAATGATATAATGTGGAATGTAAAAACAAAGGAGGAGGAAGGGGTGGAAGGGTAGACTGGACTTAGTGAGATGCATAATAATTAAGAGAAATAAGTCCAAATAGAATAATGATTACTCATTGTTACATAAGATGTTGAAAAAATGTTTTTATAAAAATAATAATTTGATGGACTACCGATCCAAGGCTCATGAACAAGTGGCTATTAAGTGTTCAACTTATTATTTTGAAAAAAAGGCTTACTATGGTGATACTTTTGAATATTAGTAGACTCATTGAATGGAATACCTTCTTCAAGAGAAGGGAGGCTGTATGGTTAATAATAATAATTCCCAGGTAGAAGGTAAGGATTCTAGTAAAAAAAATTCAGGGGACCTTATTATTCACTCTAATGAGGAAATATAATAGGTGGTAATTTTGATCAATTCTTTACAAGAAGAGGGTTTAAAGACGATTGAGAGAATTATTTGGGTGGATAATAACAAAGAATAGTATGATTGGATCAATAACAAAGGTCTTATTATTTACACGAGTCCAGAATAATAGGAATATTAACTTGGAAGAGAATGTCCATACATGGTAACTAATGTATGACCAGTTTAAAGATCTCATTAAGGAATATCCAAACACAAATCCCACTTATCATCAACGGATTTTATATAGGTAAAATGTTTTGAATAGTATTAAAATTGTTTTTAATGATGTTTTGATCCCTTATGTTGTCTGTTGATCCCTGTGAGGTTTCTAACTTTTTCCATAAAAGTGTTTTTAAAAATAAAAACATTTTTTTTGGTTAGGTACATGATCATCTCTCTATTTATCTCTTGATTAAGTACATAGTAGACCCCTAAAAAGTAATAAATTTAGTGGTAGTGACAATAGAGAATGATCTCCCATATGAGGAGAAGCTGGTGAATATATTAGATCATAGAGACAATGATATGTGAAATAGTACAACTCAATTGGTCAATGTAATGTTATGGAACCACGATTTTGATTAAGAGATCTGGGAAATGAAAAAATAAATGAAACAAAATTACCCACATCTATTTTTGTTTATGAAATAATATTTTGAGGGTGAAAATTATCAATGTGGAAAAATGTAATAACAATAATTTTATATATTAAGTACCTTTTTAAAATGAATTAATTCCATATTATATAATGGATTTATAGAAAAAGTATTCACTATATTAGTTATTTTGGATTATTATAAGTTCTATGCATTTTGATTTAAAGAACTGTTAAGCATCATAAACATTGAAATTTTTTCCATTTTATGGAAACCATTAAGATTAGTAATTATTAATGCTTATGGTACAATTCAATTGACACCCATGGAAGAAGGGAATACCTCGACTAGTAGAATCGTACCCTATAAATCCCATTTGTAGGGGCTTCTAATGGAGTTGAAAAAACATGAATTTACTCTTTACATAGACCAATTATAAATTCAACAACTAAATCATGTTCAAAACTATTTATTAGATAAGTTTAAACATATCATGATCATGACCCAAACCATGTTCACCATACAAACCCATGAAATTTTAATGACCACACCCCTTTCCATTAATGGATATAATATAGTAATAAAGTGTTATGTATTTATCCCCTAATAGTATGTATTTTTATATTTATATTTTTTAAATAGTTATTATATTTAACATTTTTATTATTACTTCATAATAGATTAAATCATGAGTGATAAAAATTAAATGTTGATAATTTGAAACAAAAAAAATTAATTTTTGAGTGATGTATAGTTTCAATGAAAAAAAATCATTTGGATGAATTCAATAATATTTTAGATAAATTTTATTTTAGTAAAATTTTACATTAAATAACAATTATTTAACTATAAATGATATAATTTTATGAAGTCAAATGCTACTTTTATGAAGGTAAGAAACTGTTATCATTGAAAAAACATATATTCTGCAACAAATGTGTATTTTTATTAAAAATATTAAATTTCATATTTAAATAATTATTTTTTTAAAATAAATAATCTTTTTAAAATCATAATTTTAAAATTTTACATCAAGGTATTCTTGATAATTTTATGAGATAGTCAAATTTTTGGGTAAAAATTAAGTATGGTATAAATATATACTATATATTATTACATCATAAAATACCAAAAGTGATGTAATAAATACTGTAAAGAGTATCCTTGGAAAAAGTTTGTTTCATGTTTCAAATAACGTGTTTTTATGTTTTTTCATAATTTTATAATCACTCTTGTGATTCCTCCAAAATCTATATAATATTTTAATGTTTTAAAATTGAATCTTTATGATCCTGACTCACTTCCACATCACTAAGGGTATTGTATTAATGAGATCAGTTCATTGAATTATAAAATATTGAATACCACTCCACATGGGTCAAAACATTAGAAAAAACCATGGTTAGTTTTTTTGGTTATGATTATTTTATCATTTAAAGTCTAAAACCTATATTTTGAAATGTATAAACAATTCCCATATCTTTGGCAATAAACCCCAGCAAACAACACATTCATCTTCACTGAATGCTATATGAGTATGAATTAACTCTCACATTCCTTCTCTAGATCTCTTCAAAGGCACCCTAGGCTCTAAGTAAACTCGTCTAATGATTTTGAAAGCGCCCTCTCAAGGTAAGGGATCCTCTAAATCTCTTCTATATTCAAGATTTTATTTAGAATTTTCCTTTTATTTTTCAATTTTTCATTTGGGGATATGTTTTTAGACAAATATATTACAATCCATATGTTTTCAAAGTGATTAGAGACCCCTTTCACTCTCATTAAACCCTTTAATGAATCTATATTTACCACCGTTATGCTGCCGAAAGTAGCATGTTATATTCCATGGAATTCATTTGTATAGTTGATAACAATGACCATTTAAAATAATGGGTGTTAACCTAGACTAAAATATCCACCAGTTATTTGGTAATTACATATATGCAATCCACACTCCTTAATCATCTAATTGAACGAGATGTCATTAATCATTATGTGGTATGATATATGTGGCACACTTATACATGTACATGATAAGAATGTGATAGATGGGAATGAAATTATATATCCCTCCAATGCAACGGGTAATAATTCTATCTCAATATATTCCATGTACGGTTCAAGGTAGGTTATCTTAAGAATCTAATGTTATGATTCCTCTACTATTAGCCTTGACATATTTTTATAATGTCATGTTTTATGTTGTTTCCACATTGTACTTTTGCCTATAATTTATTATCTTATATTAGGATTAAATTTTCACATTTATTATTATAACCCCTAATTTTATATCTTGAAATACCTATTGAGTCATTTTACTACATTACCTTATGTTATGAATTGATTCTTCCCTTGGTGGTCCTTATTTCTCGCCACTTTCATTTATATGACCCAAAGTTATCACATGTAGTTTCAGATGACCATTATCATTTTATGATCATATTGTGGAGTTTTAATACAATATTATTATGACAATATTTTCATGTGTTTTTTCTCCATACAAAATTTTCCAAATACACCAGGACACATTATCTTATGGGATTTTATTATGTGAACCCTTATATAAAAAATAATGAATTAAGGTTTTTTAAAACATGGGTTTTCATAAATATGGTGGGGTGAACCATTATCAAAGAGATAGATCAATGGATCAATCTCGGGTCTTTTAGTGTTGGGAGGATAATAAAGAAGGTTCATGTATGTGAATTAGTGGTAAAAGAAATTCCTTAGTGTACATTAGTAGTGAAGTGCATATGGAACCAAACCGTGGATATAATTAATCACTAATGGTATGTGAGTATAATAATCCTTATCTTATCAATTAATTATATATTTCCATGTGTGGGTAATGATAAGTGTAAATTATTTTCGATCTGGAAACACCATTCAGTTGGGTGAGGCATGTTTCATTAGTAAAAATATCTTTAGGAGATAAGTTGATTTAGGAGATGAACCATAATTCATGGAATGATTCTTGAGGTGAAACATGATTTTTTCCTTGGTTCATAATGTAAACCATGATTTTTGGTGTGATTCGTGAGGTGATCCATGATTTATGGTATTATTTGTGATGTAAACCTTGATTTATGGGGTGATTTGTGACCTGAATGACAATCCATGTGAGGATTCATGGGTTGAATAGTGGTTTATGACATAATTCAGTGGGTGAATCATATGAAAAATCATAACTAAGGTTTTAGTTTGAGTATGTGTGCAATAAAAAAATTTAAATGGTGGTAGTGTGATTTGAGAATGAGTTAGATTAGGGGTGAAATTATTCCCAAGGATGAGAATGCAGAATAAATTGACTGGTGGATGTTCTAACTATGGATTCTAATCGAGTATTAGGATTTGACATTTATTTGGTTGTTTTTATGGTTAATTGATAAATTTGGATATTATGACATAATAACCAGGTGATACAGTATTTTTCTAATCATATATAATTTAAGCATCAAAGTCTACTGACTTGTTGATGCTTTGATGTGATCAGCTGATAATTTTTAGAAAAAATTGGTTAGAGAGGTGCAGACTAGTGGAATAGATATAGATGGATTTGGTGAGGTAGAAGCCACATCAAAATCATTATTTCATATGTTTTTGATATGTTATTTATATTGAACTATGGTTTTTTAGGAAAGACTATGTATACATGCATTGTGTTTGGAGTTTCGCAACCAAAGTGTGTTTGAAATTCTATGTTAATTATGATTAGTTAATTGTAATTCGATGATCAAGGTAGGTTGTGCTTCATGTTTGGGGTATTACAATGGTATCTATACGATAAGAACCATTATTAAGGATGAGTTTTAATGACCCATGTCATTATGGGTTCTAAATTCCTAATATAATTTATGAATTTCATTTGTGGAAGTGTTAATATTGATAACTAGAACTCCATAATGTCTTCAAATAATTTTAATATAATTAAAATCCATTTCTGAGAAGAGGTTAATGGATTAGGAGGAGTTCTATATTTTTTATATAGTGTTTTGAAATATTTGGGTGACGTTGCTACTAAAAGAAATTAGTTGTGTAATATTCATAGTGTGAGCCTATGGTTCACACTACAAATGCATCAGGGTAGTGGATATGGTGTTTTTACCTACAGACCTTCATGGTGTTAATATAGGTTCATTACATAAACCATGTGATTTGGGTTTCTAAAAATGGGGTGAGGGTGTTCTTAAATAGAAAACCCCCTTATGTTTATCTCTAATCCAAATGAAAAAATATGGGATGGTTTAACCTCTATACTCTCTCTTAATTATCATTGATTCCATGTGGGTCCTTGTATTTTTACCTTATGTTTGAAGGTAATCTCTCCTCCCTCGGTCTCCATAGTTATTTTCCGTTATTCTCTATTGATTTCTATTCAATGATTACGGTTCTGGGATGAAATATTTTACCATAGGATGGTGATATCATTTCTCTTGGAAGGACTTTCATATGTGACCTGAAGTGGATATACCTAGTGGTGATATTTAAGCTTATTTTTTCCATTTTTTGAGAAATAATCTTCCCTGTTGATTTAACTAGGATTGGTAGTTATTTTTTTAGAAAAATTGGCCAATGATTTAGGAATTATTTTAGTGTATTTTGTGTTTCCTATGTTTGGGGGTTGATTAAGAGTGGACCAAACCTCATTTATCATTGTTTGACACTATTTTATTCCACTTAGTGTTTATTTCCAATCATGCTACATTGGTAAAATATTTTTAATTGTTCAATTTAACCTATTTTTTTAGGTTTATTCATATGTTTTGTGCTCATAGACTGAGAGGAGGTCACCAAAATATTGTGATTTATTTTTGAATCATCGATCGAGGTATGGGGATTGATTTTATTTGAACATTTTTATTTAATGGTGATTTTTTATTTTTACGACTTCTTAATTATAACTATCTGCATGATTCTTGTATTGTTTTAGTTTCCATATATGTTTGGGATGATATTCTATTATCCGAATTGTTATCATGGATGATATAGATTTCTAAATGGTTTGATGGTGTCTCTATGATCGAACAAGTGATAAGGACCCTCATTTTAGATTATTTATAGGTGTGTATTGGTTTTTAAAATAATAGTAGACATATTTTTTAAAATTTATTAAAATATGAGGGTTTAGAAAGATCATAATTTCATGGAAGATTGGTGGTTTCATATTTCCAAATAGAAGTTTGTTTTCTAAATAATAATTTATTTATTTACAATGGGACTACATGAGTAAGGTGGCATGGAATACCCTTTTAAACGGTCATAAAAGGGGGTTTCCTTGGTTCTTAATGGAAATCATGTCTATCTTAGTGGTGTTTGGTTTTGGTCTATATATAAATTTTTGGTTTATTCCCTGGTTTTCCATATATTATATGATCACTGTGATATATTTTTGTGGTTTATAGGAATGTACCTTGATTCAAGATGATGTGGGTTATGTGTATTGATCTGCGATAAAATGTTTAAGGAATAACGATACTTTTTTTGTGTGGCCCCATGGGAATTGGATTGGTATTAATGTAATGGGTTTGGTCAGGATGGATGGGATATGAAGCCTAGATGGTCAAGATGAGTGGTGTGATTTTTTTGAGATAAGAGACTTGATCTTGAGAGACAAATTCCTTTGAGGTGAGTTAGTGAGATGTGAGATGGGATACATGCCCAGTTTGATGTTGGGTATATGTGTGGACTATATGCTTTTTGGATCTCTCCATCAAAGGATTGGGTTATTGAGATTGATTGTGAAATCCCTTGACTCCGTGATGTTGGGATTATATTATTGATTTTGACCCATCTAGAGACCACATGGATTGGTTATTGTGTTTAATTTCAATTGTAACACCATGAGATTTTAGAATATATTTATATTTAAATTAATTTTATGTGTTTGATAGCTTGATTTAAAAGTAAAACCAATCTTATAATGAACCATGATATCTTATACCCTAGCTCTTAAATTGTTGGGTATGAAAAAGATTATGGATATCATTAAATATATATAAAAATGACCCACTCAATAAAAATTTATTTATTAATTCATAGGAAATAGGAATGTAATTTTTATTAAATCCATATAAAGTTTAAAAATATGTTTATTAAAAATTGATTTTAATTGATTTTTTTGGGTGAATATGATAATTAATTTCACCATTTTTACTAATTTTATCTAATAAAATAATATATCATTTTTGAAATAATGTAGTGAAAATTTGGTAAATAGGTATCTTGTATTTTTTTCTTTATGAATACTATCTTTGGTAAAATATTTATCACTATAGTAAATTTAGAATAGGTAAAAAAATTAACAATGTAATATATGAATTTAAAATCACCCAAAAAAATTGATTTTATTTCAATGGATGACTGATTTTTAGCGATAATAATAAAAAATTCGATAATGTGGAAATATATTTCACATTACGTTGATAATGAACATAAAATTTTTTAATGTAAAATTAAATACAAAATCACATTCCTATTATATTAACATCTCTAATATTTTTTCATGTAGTATAAAAGAGATTATTTTTGGTACAAAATGTTTACTTGAAGTATTAATTATTTTTTATCAATGTACATTATTTTTAATTTTTTGTTATGGAATTGTTACCTTAATTTCTTATGCAACTGCGACACAATTCTTGTTCGAGTAATAAAAAAAATAATGGAATTGGTTTTAAAAAATTAAAAGTAATAAAATGTGGATGAATTATTTTATTCCAAAAAATATTAGATAAATATAATACATTAGTGATATGATAGAAGTTTATATTTTAATTCCATTAAAATATTGATTTTCTAAAGTCAAACTATGTGAATAGTCTGAATACTAACTAGTGATACTCTAAATTAAATAATATTTTTTAAAATTATTCAAAAACAATGATAATATTTATAAATGATTGACCAATTGAATGTTTTTTGAAAATTACATCTATAGAATATTTTAAGCCACATTTCACAACAGAAATAGATAGATTACCCTTATGTTATAAGAGATTTGTTGTCATAGTTATGGATTAAAAGGGTTGACAATGGGTTTACCCCAAATAATAAAAATAAAAATGACACCAAAAACTATCTAAATTTTATTGGATGATTTTATTTTGACATTATAATCATATTATTTGAATCAAAGTCCAATTAAAATAATTATTCTTTATAAAAGCATAAATTATATTTAAATATTTTAAGTAATTCTATGTTTTTCATATCATCAATAATAAAAGGGAACCACATATTCCTCCAAATTCAAAATAAGTATGCCTTATATCTCATCCAATACATATCCTAATACATTAAAAATTACTTCTATTCTAACTTGGCCTTCTAGTATTAGCTTAAGACCGTCCTAAGATGTTGTAATTTGTAAGCCAAAGGTGGTCTCTCAAAGAAGATTTAATCATCTTACACAATTCGTTAAAAGTTTATTTATTCTTATTGTTACCCTAAATATATTATATCTGTCATAACATAAGGACTCAAATATCATAAATACACTAAAATAGTCTTATAATTATAGGAAAAATAATTTCTACATCCATTCAATCAAATAGTAAATAAAGTCTTTTCGTATGCGTTTATGTATACTACCACCTCCATGTAGGAATATGATTCATTTTACATAGTCATATTTTAGGGATAATTATTTTGACGAATTTAATTTTTCTATATGATTTTTATGAAAAAATTATTATTTTGTAATTATAATGTATAATTTACCTTCATACATTCCTATCAACTGGAATATGATAACATAGCTTAAGCATACATGTGGACTACCACCCCCATGAAGCAATGTGATTTATTATAAATTTATGATTTACATTTATTGTAATAAGGATAGTTTTAATGAATAAATATGATATTTATTATTTCAAAATGATTCAATTAAGGTGAATTAAAAATTTTATTTTATTCATTATATCTATTGAAAAGTGAAAGCATGGGTTGTGTAAATGTATGGAGTACCATATCCATGAAGTGATATAAATAACTTTTCATCACCAATGTATATGAATGGTTATAATATATATATATATATATAATGATTAAATATGATAATTATTTCATTATAAATATTCAAGGGATGATGAAACCTCTATCATGGTGCAATTATCAGAACTATTGAACCGAAACATACTTGTAAAATAGTTTACTTTTCACTGAAAAATAATTTTAATAATGAAATTAATAATAAAATGATAATTCATAATTAAAACTGAATTATACATAGTATTTTATGAATTATAATATTCTTGGAATATATTTGTAAGAAATTCTACTTTAGGCAAGGTCTTTCATAAGCCAATTTCAGTTCATTAGTTTATAACACTTATTTATTAACATTGTTATGTCGTGATTGTGTATGAGATGATATCAAAGATTCATTATTATGTATTTAATTCTTTTAGATTGATTTACATATATTAAAATAATCATTCATGTATTAATTATCACGTCAAATGTTATCATATTTTCATTAGTTTTCATTGTATTAACATGATTTTATTAATATAAGTTTCAGGTCGTGAACCAATATTTATATGTATGTTATACATACTACCCATGAATTAAATTTATAATGTTAAATCAGTTAATTAATATTATTTTTTAAGACATATCATAAATGTAACATTAAATTATTTTTTATTAAAAATAAACAAAATTAGTAAGGGATTTATGTTACAATCTCAATTTTTTTACCATTATGTATGTTAAATTTACATTGGTCGAAATTATTTGAGGCTCATAATTTAGAATCAAATTATTCTGTTATATTCTTGTAATTTATTTGGATTTTATTTTTTCATTACTTCCTGTTCAATTTGGTATATAAAAGTTTTGATAAATTGTTTTCAAGAACTGTTGACTTTATTTCCTTTTTGACGAGGAATAATTTTCTTCAATGACCATATTTTCCTTAAACAAATTCATGAATGTATTTACTATTATATAATTAATTATTAAATTAATTTTATTTATTTTTTACATTATATAAAAAGGTTTAAAATTAATCATATTGTCATTTTATGAATGCGGTACTATTTACCATTGGTGAATACATAATCAGTGTTTTAACGTATACCGCAGGAATAAATTTCCCACCATCACGACCACCCTTTTATTTAAATATTAATTTACATGATTCTATGGATGTATTTAGAGAAAATATTTATCCTATAATTAAATATTTTTTATATATTAAATATTTTATTTCATAATGAAAAGGGAATTTTTATCAACAAATGATATAGTGATCATTTAGTTAAACTTTCATTTATTACAACATCCGTTGATGTTAATTATAACTATTATAGAGATGATACAATGATACAATTCTTAATTTTTACTAGATTATTACTTATTGTGAGGGTGAAATATTGAAGAAACGTATATCATTATTCATAGGTTATTCCAGGAAAAATGGTAAGTGTATTCATGATCCTATGAAATAAATATGATATAATGACCCATGTACTAATATAATAATTTGTTCTCATTTTGGAATTAAATAGTCAAATTCATTATAAATTCATCATTAAATAATTGGTATTTATAATTAACTAATCTATAATAATATAATAGTAAAATAACTTATGAGAGTAAAAATAAAACTTATTCACCTTATAAGTGAAATCATGATATATTTATACCATGTAATAATTAAATAAATGTTTTGGAAATGATAAAATATGTTTTTTTATTTTCTTAAGTCATAAATATTTCATTAAAATTTTATAATGAATATAATGATTTCAAATAAAAGATTTTTTATTTAATAGATACATAAATAAATATTTTTTTGTCTTATTATTATAATATAATTTTATTACACCTTAATTGATTATTAAAAGGGTCATAAAAAATCATAATTTTAATACAAGTATTTTTTGAATAAATTGTTATTTTAATTAAAAATTAAATTTCTCATTTTTATAAATTTATTTGAAAAAAATGGAGTTTATTTTTGAAATCTACGCATCAAAAAAGGGTAGTGTGATGTTTTGGGTATTTTTTAAAATACTTGATTTTTTGGTGAATAATAAGATACAGTAATTTACAGTATATATACATTATAAGTTCAATACACTCTTCCTTGAGTATTATCTGATGTATGAACCATAATCTAAAATCATCATTTATTATTTTTATATATTTAGTTATAATTCTCAAACGATTCATATTCTTGAGCCAAAAAAATAAAATAATGAAAATAATAATGAGAAAACACCCACATCATCCTCTATAAATACCACTCCTCACCAACTCTTGTCCTCAAAAATAATATCCATGTGGATTGTTTAATTTTTGGAAAATTTCCTTACCAAGACTCTTCCCCATATCCAATACCTATTGGTCTCACCAAAAGGCTCAAACCACGGTCCTTATGGTGTTTTTGAAGAAAGATAATTCAAGAGGTAAAATCCTCTTTAATTTTTATTTATTTTCTTTTCAATTAATTTTATATTATTATAATATATTCACCCCACCCACAATATACGTGGAATAAAAAATATAATATCTTATGTATACTGTAATTTTATCATGCTGATGTAAAAATTCATCATCAAATTTCTTCTCCTCTACCTTTTATTCTAAAAATGGAAACATCATCCATGATGTGTCAATTTACAACCATTGTGGGTGATACAATTTCATTTTTCATTATCACCCTCATGTTTGGTCATAAAACAATTATTATATATAAACATGATATTGAATAAAATGGTATATGTTCTCAATGATCATAGAAACAACCAAAATAAATTAAATTATTTTCATTAATATTTTATTTAATAATTCATCCTCATTTTAAAAAATATATGGTATCATTTAAAATTATGGAAGAATATTAACACCACTAAAATAAACTTTTTTTTGTTTTTCTTCTATTCGATAAGAAAATCCATAATGATCCAACCATGGAATCCATGAAATAATTTCACCCAAATAAATGAATATAAACAATCTATTTTTAATAAATGGGTGGAAATATTTTTTATGAATATCATAAAAGTTATTATAAATATTAATATGATTTGGGAATATATTGACAACACTCTTTAAATAATTATACATGAGGTTTGAACACTTTTGAAATAAGAAGAATCCTTGGTAAAGGAATTCTTGATTCGATTTTCACTTTTTGAGTTAACCATATACTTCATTGATAATGTGGTACTAAGATTATTTGTGAAATTAATTTTGATTATATCATGTTTTATTATGTTTATTTCAAATTTATACACATATTCTATTATTTTTATAAATTTCCACTTTAATTTTATTATATTTTCCAAGGAATTTTCATTAAAAATTCTCTTTCAAATTTCTATTTCTCTTAATTCAAAAGAAATGTTTTTTATGAAAGTATTTATATTTTATGATTATGTTTTGGTTTATGGTAGTTTTTTATAATGAAGGGTGGTACCTATATGTACCTACAATTCATTGGGTATGTTTGTGTTGGAGGTCGACCATATGGTTACTCCAGGTGTAACTATGATGGTAACACTACAAGGCAGTCGTGAGGGTTAAATTATAAGGTATCCAGGAGGGTTACAATTTAAGGTAGCCATTACGGTTAAAAATCATATGTTATCCATGAGGGTTAAAATATTATTTATGTAATACCCCATGTAAATTTTTTGGTATTATTTATTTTTTATATGTTTTATGGAAATCAATTTTTTCAGCATGTATGTATATGATACTCTAAGGGTGAGAGGTATATCATTGTGAAAATGATTTCATATATTTATAAGTTTCCATAGAATAATAGTTTGTTTATTGTTATTTTAATTACTGAATTTTTTTTCTCATACAAATTTTTAATTTTTGGGCATGTTTTAAGTATGCGTAACAGAAAATAAGAAGAAAACCTACTTATATTGAATATTTTTTATGAAATGACTTCGTATTTTTTTAGAAAAATTGTATTATTGAGGAAATGGATACTATTTATTAGTACCCTATTTTTATGCTTCTATATTGATATATAATAATTTAATCCAAAGTATCTAAAAAAGAAAACTTAAAATATCCCCAGGAATGTAGTAAAGAGAATTCTAAAATAATTTACTAGATAGTGTAATGTATAAGGTAGTATCCTTATAGTTGGTATCAAAGAATGGTTTATTTGACTTTAGGGGTTATGATGGTGTGAATAGAATACCATAATTAATTTTTAACATATTTTTGTATTTATATTATGTATTATTTGAAGATTACATGTTGGTTTATCAAATACATGTCTATTAATAATGGTTTTACGCATAAGAAACATGGATTCTTGAAGTAGGAAGGCACTGAGAGGATGATAACTTTCCAAATTTGAACCCTAGAATAGTGGTAATTGGAACCAAGTAGTTTGTGATAGTGATGGATTTGTTGATGTAGGAAATAAATTGTTATACTATCCATGTAAGAGATCATCCATATCTACAAAAAAATAAAATGGCGATATTTATAAATTTTTTTACTGAAACACCATCTTTCTTTAAGTGGATCTTATGACCTAGATATGGCTAAAGAGAGAATTAAAGAATATGAAAATATATATATTCTATCACGGGGTTCTCAAAAAAATCCCATGGTTAGTCTTTATTTTTACCTTTTGTAAGGTGAAGTCGACCAGTGGTGGTTAATGGTCAAGAATTTCAAGGATAATGATGATATTGATGCTTTGTAATGTGATGAATTTGCACATATTTTTCTTGAAAAATATTTTCTTAGTGTGGTTCAACATAGGATGGAAATGTAATTCCTTGAATTGAATCAAACGGAGGATGAATCAGTGGTTGTGTATGAAGAAATATTTACCCAATTAGTAAGGTATAATCCCAATATTATTCAATGTCTTTATATTAAAACCAACTGATTTTACTCAATTTTGGAGCACAAATTCTGATGGGGTTTAGTCTCATGTGAAATCAACATTTATGAGAAACTTGTTATAAGTGACAATAGTGTAGAAATTTTGTTTTCTTATGATCATTTATATATTGAATACATGAAAATGAAGAGGTTCATATGAAAAGAAATGAGTAATAATCAATCAAATAAATCTGTGGGTACGAAAATTCTGTTTATAGTTTTTGGGAAGTGTGGTAAAAAAAACACCATGGGGAATGCCATGACAAATTTGGGAAGTGTTTCTGATATGGTTTGTTTAGAAACATGGACATAAATTGCAATGAAAAATATAATTGTGATAGTGTTTTTAATTCTAATAAAAAACACTATTGTTTATTAAATTTTCTGATCTGGGGCGTTATGTAAATACCTACCCAAATAATGGTCTGTATAATGGGAAGAAACTAGACAATAAAAATAATGTGGTAGTGAGATCCTTTGAGACTAATTTATTAGATGTAGTTCCATCTAATGAAGTGGTTTAAGGTACATTGTTTTTTTTACTTAGATTTTGATAATGTTTTGTTAGATATGAGGTTTACAAATTCAATTATTTATTAGAAATTTTTTGTTAAGTTTTAAATTTCACCTCATGAAATGAATCTAGAGTTTATGGTCAAATAACCACGTGGAATATTATAGTAAAAAGGAATTATAATAATGTCCCTACTATCATATATGGATATGAATGACCTAAGAACCTTTTTGTTTTGAACTTTGTATAGTTTGATGTTGTTCTAATTATGGTTTGGATTTCTGTTTATCATATTAAGATTGATTATAGAGATAAAGAAGTAGTTTTTTCAGAATGATTTTCAGTTTGTATACATGAATGAAAAAATACCATTGATACTATATTAAGAAGCTAATAAATTGTTATAATATAGAAATAAAAGTTATCTTTCACATATAGTTCAAAAAATTAACCTCTCAGATAAATGATTTTCTAGTGGAAAATGAATACCTTTGTGTTTTTGTTGTTGTGTTTTTAAATGTTATACCAGATTAATAATTTTAATTTACTATTATATTTGTTCCTAATGGTAATCAAATTTTGAGACCCCCTTATCGAATGGATCATGTAGACCGTATTGAGTTGAAAAACCACCAGAATGATTTTCTTGATGATGGATTCATTCAACATATATTTTCACTATGGGGTTCTCCTATTTTGTTTGTTAAAAGTAAATATGGTTCCATGAGGCTTTATATTGATTGAAGAGATTTTAATAACATTACTGTCATGAATAAGTATCCATTTCCTCATATCTATGACTTGTTTGGATCAGCACTAGAGAGATCTGTATTTTTTCAAGAATTTATTATGATTTGGGTACCATCAAAGGTAGGTGAAAGAGGATGACATTATGATAATAGAATTCCAAACTAGATATAGTCATTATGAGTTTCTTTTTATTCTCTTTGGCTTGAACAATTCTCCTTTTATATATATAGATCTTATGAATAGAATAATCCCTAGGTAAATGGATATGTTTTTTTATTGATGATATTTTTGTGTTTTCAAACAAATATGAGGATCATGAAAAAAATTTAAGTATTGTCTTATATACTCACAAAAAAATATTTTATATGAAATTTTTTTAAAAATGACATTTTTGGTTGCAATAGATTTATTTTTATGGGAATATTAAGAAATTTTATTGAATAAATGTTTCTACCACAAAAAAATATGTGGTTAATGAATGTCTAAAACCTTAAAATGTTATAGAGATGGATAGTTTTCTTGGATTAGCAGGCTACTACCAACAGTTTTTCAAAAAAATTACATGATTACCTAGACTGCTAACAAATTTAACACAAAAGGGGTTAAATTTATTTTGAAAAAATAATGTGATGTTTTAATTATGAATTGAAAAAATGATTGGTGAATACTTGAGTTTTGTACACTCCTTCCAAATTTAGAGTAATTATCATTTACAATGATGTTTCTTATGTAGTGAAATTTTTGTGTTATGATGTAGAATTATTAAGTAATTTATTATTCATCATCAAAATAGAAATATAATGAATTAAATTATCCCATATATGATTTTTAATTTTAATATGAGGTTTTCTCTTTTAAAATTTGTAAGCATCATTTATATAGAGCCCAATGTGAAATATATACTAAACATAAAAGTTTGATGTATATATTTAATTATAAGGAATCAAACATGAGACAGAGAAGTTGGGTGGAACTGATAAAGGATTATGATTTCAATATCAATTACCATCTAAGAAAAGAAACCAAAGTGGAAGATTCCTTGAGTAAAAAACATCATGAATCATTAAATATGTTATATTTGGAACCTGTACCCTTGATTTTCGATTTCATGAATTTTTTCTTGGATTTTTTTAGTGCAGGAAATTATTCTATTTTTTTGGGTCAGTGCAGTCTTCTCTGTCAGACAGAATTAGAAAAGTGTAGAAGGAATAAAATGAGTTAAAATAAGTTATAATTGGTTTAGAATTGTAAATATCCATAATGTAGTGATTAAAATGATTGTGTATTGAGATTTGGTATAAGATTACATGTGCCTTGTGATTCCAATATAAAGAAAGAATTGTTGTGTGAAGATCATGGTTCTTACTTTATAGTTTTTAATGGTAATACTAAGATTTATAGAGAACATTAGGAGTACTACTAGTGGGGTGTAATGAAAAGAGATATTTCATATTTTACCAATAAATGTCAATCGGATAAAGGAGATGGAAAAATATGAATGGATATTGTTTATCCTTTTCTAGTGACATAGTGGAAATCAAGAAAATATATCCCTGGACTTCATTGTATGAATACCAATTACTTACGATGATTTCTCAATTGTACATCAGAGATATTTTCTGGTTACATGGAGTTTATCATTCCATTTTATCTGATAGCGATCCCAGGTATAGTTATAGCTTTTGGAAATGCCTTCAGAAGTTTTTGTGAAGAAGTATAAAATTTTAGCATGTCTCTTCATACCTAATCGGATAGAAAGACCTAGAAAACATTTCAGACATTGGAGGACATGCAATGAGTTTATTCAATGTATTACCAGGGAAGTTTGGATTAACTTCGTTCTTTAGTTGGGTTTTATTTTAATAATAGTTTTCATTGAAGTATATAGATGGCACATTTTGTGTCATTATATGTAAAGCAGGGACAAACTCTAGCATTTTGGGATGATGTTAGGGAAAAAAGTTGATGGGACCAAAATTAGTATAGGAAGAGAAAGAGAATATTAAGATGATCTAGAAACTACCGAGGATAGCTCAATCCGAATAAAAACATTATTCAAATAATATGAGGAATTAATTTTCCTTTTTAGGTAATTTATCATGTATTTTTTATAATCTCACATTGGAAAATTCTTAAACATTTTATTTGAAAATGATGGATTTATATTTTATCCCATCTAGAAAATAGATAGGATGAATATTAAACATTATATTGAATATATTATATATATACATGTATATATATATTTAATATAATAAAATAAGGGTTCTATTTTATTTTATAGGTACTAAACACAGTTGTGCACATTTAAATAGTTTTTTAGGAAAAATTTTATTTATAATTACATTGTCATTAAAGAATTCATTATATATGCATGCGTAAAAAAAATTAATTTAATTAATCCTATTCATACATACCATTCTAACAGATGGTTTCTAATGAAAACATTTAATGAAGAATATCTATTTTATCATTTATCCTTGAGGAGGCGTATCATGTATGCTATGGAACATAATCTTCCTTCATAAAATATCATGATGTTATATTATACACCCATTAAAATGAATTTTCCCACAAAATTAATCACTTGGATATAAAAAGATAAGGTTACATATTTCTCATCACATCCTTTGGTTTCCACATAGCTTCCTAAAATCGGTGGTTTCACCATAAAACGTTAACCATGTGAGTGGTCTTATTTCATAGAATTTTATCTCTAAGATCTAGAATCTATAACGTTTTTTCTTCAAAAGTAATATATTTCTCTATTAGTATAACCTATGAGTTTAGTACATGTGAAGGTTTAGGTATATACTTTCTCAATAGAGATAAATGAAAAACATTATGAACTTGATAGAGATTCAGTGGAAGATACAATTATTAAGATACACCCCAATATGATCACGAGTTTCTAAAAAAGAATTTACTCACAATTTGTAATTTCCCTTCGAGAATATAATGTTGAAATTTGATAATTACGTTATGGGAAACTCACATAATTAAATTGGTCAAATAAATATACTCGTAAAAATATGGAATTTAAAAGTTGAATATCACCATATAACTATGATTCTAATTAATATGATACTAGTTGAATGTTGAAATACGAAAATGGAACATAATTATAACTATCAAATTTTGAGGGAGAATGACAGAGAACATGGTCATTATATTTTAATGATCACAAAACCATAAACCAAATATATTTGGAAATGGTCATTTATATCATCATAAATGAAAATAATAGGATATCATTTTATTTTAAAATCATTGGAGATGATATACATAGTTGATTTCATCTCATAAGTAAAATATCACTCTTAGGATGTTCCCATATATATTTATTCTTCATTTATTACTCTATGAAATTATTATGAAACTATAATTATTTAGGAACTGGGGGATCATAAGATCCATAATGGAATGAAAATCCATCCCTTATATCTCAATATATCATCAACCAAAATTGATATCACATGTTATCCAATATAGAAAAATCAAAATATGTTTGATTAATACATTAATATCGAACACCTTATATAAAAATCAATGTAAAAATTTTCATAAATGGTTTTCCTTATAAACCTAAAAAATTTAATTATGTTCAACAATATTTCAAAATCAACTTTTCAATATTCCCACACACAACTTGATATATATTTTAATAGTTACAGACCAAACATGTAATGATATTTATCATGTATTCTTGTAAAACAAGGTAATAACCTAAATTAAGATTAAAATTTAGTGAAAAAATACATAATTTCAAAAATTAACTCTTTTTTTAGGCAAGAAATTCAATAAAATCAATCCATAAACCACATTGTCATCATATTACTAGTTAGTCCCAAGGTCATCGATATTATCCCATTAATTTTATCACAAAAATTAAATCTATTTTTCTCATTATTATCTCATCATAAAACACATATTTAGGGTTATATTTCACTTAATCATGTGTCCTCTAATCCTATCAGCTTACTTTTAATTCACATTTCCAGTCCCTCTACATTATTCCAGATATCCATTCAAATGCTTTTGGAAAAAATTATGGAGAAAAATAATTATATATTTCCCTATTTGTAGAACTTAATATTTGAATTCTAGTACATAAATACTTCATTTGTCCCACAACCTTCTCAACCAATTAACTAAGATTCATCTTATTATTCCATAAAACTTCTTTCTTTTCTCATGTCTTTTATAGTCACAATATAACCATTACACAAAACAAATTCATAATATTCTTCAAAGACATTACCCCAATTATATAAATTTTCATAAGGCCAATAATTCCAACATTTAAAGCATTCATTTATTAATAATTCCTTAGGAATGCCAATCTCCCAAATAATTATGTTAACAAAACCCTTTATTTATCCAGTGTAGTTACTTTATTTTTTCCCTTCTTTTCCACTACAAAAATATATTCATGTTCCTCTATGGAATCAACTTGGTTGTTTCTTACCACATTATATACCTACAGAAAATGAAATCATCTTTCCTTTATGGTCTCCACTAACCAATCTCTTCGTGGACTATTTTCTTAACTTATTTGAGGAGTCTGAGATTTTATTATGGTATACATTGTTAATCTTGTTCCAATAAAATTAGTTAGGTATAATCACAATGTATTTTATTCCAATCATCATCCATTTTGATTTATCATTAGAAAATGTTTTGTCATAATAAATTTTAACCCAATTCTTTATGGGTTAAACAAATGACTAAATCTATAAATCATAGTGTGAGAAATACTTATCATATAGTAAAATCACATAATCAATATAAATATATTATAAAATTTCAATTTATAGCACCTTTGTGTTAACTTTAGTTATTCATGTTCCTTACCTAGAATTTAGTATTGTAACATAGAAATTCCAATAGGGTTCTTACCATGATCTTTTCATCATATTTCACAATGGTTAACTAGGCCTTTATTTGATAAAAAATATAATGACCCACTATTTTCATACCAAGATATTACATCTAAATAGATGAGTATTCCTTAAAAAACTGCACCGAAGCATATAGATTATTGTATTTTGATACCTGAAAAAAACTAGTCCATAAAACACCTACATAACATCTTTAACACTAATTCATAACAATAACCCTTATTGAAATTTAAAACATAATATCTTCCATCATATCCTAGGTAAAATAAACAGAAGGGAATGGTTAGCTTATATGATTAGTAAGGCTGAACAAGGTAGGTATGAAACATAACATAAGCATAAGGCCATAATAACAAGCACATCAAATTGAAAATTATACTCTTCATTAAAAAGATAATAAATTTTGAATCATGGAATAAATCATAGAAGTTCATAAGACAAGTATCATAAGAGATCATGATGCATGAGAGAATAAAATTGGCATAAGACATGGAATTCAGCATAAAATTAAACATATAACTTTATTAAAATTATTAAATCGAAAGACGTTAACTCATTAAGTTAAAGACACAAAATTATGCCCTCGTATAAAATTATGGAGGTGAAACGTTATCCATGGATAATCTTATATACATGATGGATAGGAACATGCATGACATTATGAACGTGTAATAAAGATCATGCCTAATATTGTGATCATGTAATTAGGTTAATGAATATGGTTATTAAATATGAAATTAGGTTCATGTATAGCATTTGTAAACATGTGATCTGGACCACACAAATTATTTTAAACATTTAATCAGGTTTACAAATAAAATTTCTGAACATGTATTCAGGTTCATGCATGATATTTTTACACATGAGTTATCCATAATTATATAATTAATTGGAGGGAGATATATGTCACACCCTTCACACAACGATAACTATGAATATTTGTTCTACAAGAATATAAATAATTCATCACATCATAACCCATGTAAATAAATGAGTTTCATAAATATTTTATCATAACATAACTCCTGCAAAAGAAGTAAGAAAAAAAATATAATGATATAAAAAATATAAACCAAGTATAAAATATAATGGTGGTTTTCTTGAATAATAACCCAAATAAATTATAAGTAAGAAAAATAATGTAATCTTAGATTGAAAATATTTTTTAATTGCCGCAGGAAATAATTCCTAGAAATAAATTCACTTTTTTATTTTAATTCATTTATTTTAAAAGATTCAAAAAATTATAAAAGAAATAAGTTTCCTTGAAAAATAAACATGTAATATAGTAATGGAAGATTCAAGGTATTAATTTTTCATTCAATTAGGAAATTACTCTCATTCTGTATAGGATAAGTAAATAATTCGTTCATATTTTGTCAAAAAGTCACAAAAATATTTATTTTAAAAAAGAATCCTTTATAACTATTTTGAAAATAATAAAACATGAGTAAAAATGACATCATAAAATCATAATGGACGACTAAAAACATTTTCAAAATAATTTTAAAAAAATTTACATGGAAGAAAATTTGATTTTTAAGGGAAATTTTAAAAATTTATTTTTTAAAAATAAAATTCATTATAAATATCATATCATTGAAGATATCACAACTAAAATTAATACATTATGTGTATTCAATGTAAATAATCATAAAAAAATTGGAAATTTAAAAAAATATAATGTAAATTTATCCCACTCATAATCATAGCAAGAAAAGACCGTTGAATTTGAAGGCTAACCCAAAGAGTGAAATTTTTGTTAAGAATTCCCTTTCCACATTATAATCAGAGGAATAATATTCCCCATAAAAGTAATAGGTATGGTATAAAACATTGAATAAAATTAATATGTTGAGACTAATGATATTATAGATAAAAGGGATGTAAATACACAACAAAGAAGAAATATGTTGTGAAAAAAGCTCATATCTCATAGAAGAAAAGGTGAGAGAGACACCCTTAACATATACTTCCCTTTAGATTTGGTAACTGTAACATTCTTTATAAATGTGAAAAGAATGTAATTAGTTAATAAGAAAATTATAATAATATTTATACTACATTATTTTATATTTATATTACATATTACCACCCATTCATTAATAATATTTCAAAATATCCATTGTTTTAGGCATGTTCGTTTCATGATATCATCATTGGTTCATTTGTGTATAATTATTTATTCTCTTATCCAATTGAAATAAAACTCATGAAGTGAAATGAAATGGTATTTTTGAAGTTAGAGGATATTTAATGGTCCCATATGTTATTTTTATTTCTTACAATATGATGAATGATTAAAATATTAATAAACCATAATAATAGTGATATAACCATACTTTAAGGAGTAAATGTAATATAAACAAATTCATTGTTCATAGAGGTAATTAACATGAACAATTTGGACAATAGTTTCATTTCTTGGAATAATAAGAGATGAGAAATAAAATTTTCATGATACATTCAATATAAAAATAAAACTCTGATATATAAAATATTATATTTATATAATTCATTGATATACTATGTATGTGAGAAGAAAGTATAAGAAAAATAGAAAATAAAATAGGTGTTTTGGGAAAATTATCTCTTTCATATCACCACCTTGAAAGACCCCTTGAGTACATTGTATTTGGTATTTTTATTTTAAACATTGCATTTTTACATTGGGAGAGTTATTATTAAAGGTAATTAATGATATTTTATCTGATTAATGTATTTTTTCGAGAAAATGGGGTGGCAAAGAGTAGTATTTATATTTGAGGATGGGTAGTGTTTTTTGATTAACTAATGATTATTTTAGGTTTAATACAAAACACATTTGGGTGGAATTAATTACCAAGAATTTAACATTATTAATGTTTTAAATTATGTGTCGGGTTGAAAAAAACATCAAAACCCCATTTAATATTTTATTTTAATGTATTTAAATCTTTTAACTTTTCACTATAACTTGTTATAGTATTTTACATATACTATGGTAAATATATTTTTACGACAGTAACTTTTTATGCATAAAAATAAAAATTACCTGAAAAAATAATTTGAAAATTAAGATTCCAAATTCGGAATCCATTTTACCAAATTAAAATATCATAATTTTTAAAATAAGATTTAAAATTAATCATGCAAATGGGACAATAAACAAGGGTTTTGATGTGAAAATGTTCAAAAGTTTGAAATTTTTTTAAATCCAAATTTATCATTAAAATTATTCTAATGACCTAAATTGGACTAATATATGTATAATTGATCTTATTTTTGTTAAAAAAATAAAATTTGACATTATGAATTATTTAAATTGAATGTCAGTTTTCAATTAAAAGGTAGTATCTTTCACTACTAATTAGAAAATGAAACTTAACAGAAAAATACAAAAAATGCACCCTAATAAAATTTTATTATTATTTACTAAAAGATTTTTTTACCTATTAATATTTATAAAAGTGACAAAATATATTTTTAAAATTAGTTCACCGTCAAAATGAGGTAAAACAACCTTAAAAAATATAGCATTTTATGAATAAAAATGGATTTATTTTTATATAATGTCTAGGAAATGCATTTGATGAATGTTAAACATTATATTGAATATATTAAATATACGTTTCATTAACAAATACAATATGAGTGAATTTTTATTAATTTTTATTAAAAAAACTTGTTCTTATTTAAATAGTTTTTGAGAAAAATATTTCCT
Organism: Viscum album; assembly: GCA_963277665.1. NCBI lineage: Eukaryota > Viridiplantae > Streptophyta > Magnoliopsida > Santalales > Viscaceae > Viscum > Viscum album. The sequence goes on from OY728157.1 coordinate 1,386,765,410, forward strand.
TTTAAAATTAATTGGTCACAAAATAATTAAATATTTATAAAATTTTAAACCATTTTTTCATAATTTAGTTAAAATTATTTATATAATCCATTCTAACAGCTGAGTTATAATGGTATAATTTAAATAATAAAATTTATTTATTCATTTAAGCTTGATGTGGCATATATTTTACACCATCGAAAATGATGTTTCCTTCTAAAAATATCATAATGTTACACACGATACCCTAAAACATGGGGTATGGGTTGGGTTATAGTATAATGTGACTTATTCCTTCCATTAATGACATGATTTAGGTTTTGATGGGTTTCATGGTGACCTGGATAAAACTCGATGACCTGACTTATGTTATTGTGTGTGCAATAAGTGTTATGTCTCCTATTGGGTTTGTTAGATGGGATCAAATTCATGACTTATATATTTATAAAATGATCATATAGTAGATAATAAAAATTCAATATTTTTGATTAATTAAGTATTACTACTGGTTTATTAGAATCCACCTACCCACATACATGACATTAGTTGCAATGTACGTAGAATTGTTTTCTATTTAGTTAAAGAGAAAATGTTTTACTTGGTGATATACATAATGTTCAGTCAGTAGGGCACTGAGGATAAGGATTTAATGTCATTATTATGTTATTTAGTTCAGAGGGCTTATAGTTTTATTTTTTATGTTTTTTAGTATTTATAGAGTAATGTTCCATTTTTTTATATGATTCATGTTATTTCAAGTTTAGTTATCACAACATAATTTTGTTTTATGCACCAAATTTGCAGATTTAATTCTTTTAATTCTATATTATGGCGGAATATGGGGCCCCCAATATTATTTAGAATGATATTTTCGGGATGTCTTATATACATACTAGTCATGGTAAATTTATGGTAGAATATAGCCTTGAACCCATGGGTTTATATTGAGGTAATAGTCTCCCTGTAACTATTATATGACCACAAAATAGTAAAAAATCACTAGTGTATTAGGATGCATAACTGAGGGGTTGTAGAATCTATATGTGGGAAAGTGTTCACATTAGAAGGAAACATAATATTTTTAAGGGGATTTAAATTATTATAATATTATCCCATGTATTCATTTTTTGTATTCAGGCTTCTAGTGATTTAGTTTCTATCATACTATCATTTTATTCAAATATTTATGTTCAGTACATATTAATGTATAACATCTTATACAACATGGGATTTTTATTTTTTACACAAAAAATTTAAAAAATAAATTACAATTAATAATATTCAAATACATTCCTTTCATAAGGTATATAAATTTATTTCCAATAATTTCATAGAATCTTATGAAACTAAAACATACAAAAGAGAAGCAATGGTGTGATAGGGATCCAACCTTGACTTTTCATGAAAAATCCTAAGAAGCCATGTTAGAGAGAAATAAACACCAAAGTAAAACTATATATAGATTACTACTCAATAGATACCCTGAGTCCAATATAATCCTAATATATAGTATGAATATATCAAAATCAACCTTTATATTCATGCTTATAAACACATCAAAAATCATAGTCATTGATATATGTAATTAAAAATTATATCAAACAAAGCATGTAACTTTTTATATGAGTGGTATGAAATTTGTAATATGATGTTAAAAAATTTAAACTAAATTATTTATCCATTCATAATATAAAACATAAGTTATTCAATTATTAAAAATATGTAATGACAAAAGAAATGAAAAATTTGTAAATTTATTCACGAGACCGAGTTTTATGAAAAATTATTAAGTAAATAATTATAATTTTTTTAATACAACTTGTTTTATGGATAATCCATAACATATAATTTTTTTATATTTATATAAAAATATATAAACCTTATATTTAACAATTTAAATGGAATATAGTATCAAAGCCTTCATATTAAAGAAATGAGACATTTATTAAACCCATTATTTTCAAATAATCAATTTATATTTTATATAATCATTTTTCATAAACTAAATATGACAAATATTACATTATTTTAACATGTGATCATATAACCAAAAATATTTTTGTAATGGATTAAATAATTTTCTAATATAAATAATTTAATAGGAACATTTCATATTCTAATATGTTAATATGTCATTAAGAAATGAAAACCATTTTATATTTACACTTATTTCATAATTTATAAACCCTCAATATATTATTCAACCTTGTAAGTACTTTTTATCATTAAAACAAGTAAATATACATTAAATCTAGTCCATATGTACTAAAACATTATCAGTACCACCTAAATCCATATAGGACCAGTTCTAATGAAGGGTTTCTTGAATTTTAAGGTAAAACAAATTCCCAAAAAATTATTCATATTTTTTTACTAAAACTACATCATGGTTTCTACCATCTATGTTTTTTTTCAAAATAACATCATATAAATTTTATTTGGCTAATTAATATCTAAAAAAATCTAAAAAACATATTTTTTGATACGATAACATTTTTTACTCTATTACATCATGGTTGACTTAACGAAATCACTTTTCAATACTAACCATGAACATTTATACATATACAATTTCAAAAACATATTTTTTCATGATCAGTTTTGGAAGAACTTCATCTTTCCCATTACTATAAGTCCATTGATCAGTTTTATAAATTTTATAAATGAATTCCCATTTTTCTTACTAACTATAATAGAGTTTTAAAATATAATAAACAATGACTATTTTTACAAAATTTGACATGGTTCTAGAAATTTTTTTTTTATTAGTTTCTTAATGTGTTAAAAAATATATCTAAAACTATTGGAATTGGATTCGATACAGAAAAAGGGTTATGGGAGTAAAAACTTCTTCCAAACACACTAGAAACAATAAACCAAAACCAATTTTCTAAAGATCGATGCATTCATTTAAAAGAAATAAATCAAATAAAGAATGATTACCTTTTCTATAATGATTGGAACTATCCGAGATTCTTATACATGAGTTGTATATATATCAATTAGATGTAGACCACTAAATCCTTTCAATTTGGCGGTTCATGTATTTTCATTAAGAGCATCCAAATTTATGGGAAGTACATCCATATAGATATGATATTCAATAATAACTACTTAATGTTTTAATGGGAAAAAATATTGATAGATATTAAATTTGAGGAGTTTTCCTACAGTGTTTAATTGTAATCACAAAAAATAGGATTTATGTTCCTTTAATAATACACAATGATTATAATTGGTTTTCCAAATGATTCAAAATCATCTTTCCTACTAACGAAAAATTTCTAAATCTTTTAAAAAAACTAAAACTTTTTTGGGAGAACATTAAATTCCTTAATTTATAATTTAAGAATATTAAATGAATTTTTTTAATAATGAATCACTTACACTAAATTATTTAATAATTCAATAGAATTTCATTACTCTTTATAATTCCATCAAAAGTAATTTACATTATAATAAAATTAAATATAATTTTTTGATAATTAGTTTATACAAAAATTAATCATTATTCTAGGATCTACTATGTGAAACAATTATTCTTTTTATTTTCTACAACAAATATTTATTCCTCAATCCATAATTGTATGCATATATCGATCTCTAGAAAAACACAATTTCTAATCAAGATAAAATAGAGCATAGTATGATCTTTATTAAAATAACTCATATCTCTCAATGAATATACCCGGAATAAGTGGAATCTTTATACATTTTATACATTAATATATAATAAAATTTTATAATACAATATGTTAACACTATACATGGAACATTTTAATCTAGAATAAGTTATATGATAAATTCAAAAATATGAAAAATAGATTGAGGAAGTTGAATTAGTACATTAAATGTTATTCAACCATGTAGTTGATTAAATCACATTTCACTATACTAAAATGTATTTTTATTTCCTTAGGAAAACTCCATATAATGACTATATGAAATAACTTTTATATAAATAGTATAGATCCCATATTGGTTTAATGAAACTAATGATGTGACTAGTAGCTTAACCAACCAACCCTTTTTTATCTCAACCTCAACAATAGTGAAACAATGTTATCAAAGCATAAAGGTTCAAATGAAAAGTATCTTATTAACCTTAGTTAATGGAGATTGATATAACCTATAGACCCCAATGTATATCCTTGACTGTATGAAATTACACGTGAAAACCCATACTAGGATAGTATAGATAGAAGGTATATATTTATTATCTCATTTGTATAACAAATATCATATACAATATTCCACTCACAGTAATTTTAACATATCATCTCAACCCAATGTAATCTTTGAAGATCATCTATTAGAGATAACTCAATGTTATTATCTGAGGGTATTTTATCACTAGAGTATTTATATATTATACAAAACACACATGAATGAATGATAAATTAGTATTACCATTATTTTAAAATGTGATAAATATATATTCACAATAACCACTACTTCCACTTTCATATATGTAATACCCAGTGACTATAAATGACCATCGTGCTTATGATTCTATAATTTATTTTTCAATGGATTCAAAAAATTCTCATGTATAACCACTGATAAAATATTTATATCTACCCTCTCAATGATTTCTAAAATTTGATTGTATTCTTGAAGTATTTATTTATTCATTTGGTGTGACTGGGGTTTCTCTTCTATAGAAATGGATCCATTTTTCATCATTATTGTTCAATGAATCATATAGTACTAGAAAATACCCCATGTTTAGTAGTAAAAATCCTTATCTAAAGAAAATCCTTCAAAATATATTGTGCAATGATGTAATATTCCTTTGGGTTCAATACCTCCATGGTGGATTATTTTCATCTCCTCCAACTGATTGCTCCACTATTTATGAAAAAACATAAAACTATATTACAATCTCATATTTTCTTTATAGGTTTGAAAAATATAATTGTTTTAAATATTTATGATGATCTCTTTCTCATATACAGAAATTAAATATTCTACTAATTTCATCTGAATGAATTTTCTTCAAAATAGTCTAAATACCCTCAATATGATAAAATTTCTATCTTCTATTTATTTTTAAAGAATACGATAAATCGAGATGAGTACACAATATGGAATATATGATAGATCATGTGGGAAAAACAGAAATAACATTATCTATATTTCATTTTCCTAATTCAGTAGATGGGAATTAATTCTCTTTAAGACTTTGGACATTTAACACTAGTAATGACCCATTCATTGAGTTCTCTATAGCAATCCACTTTCTCCAATTTCCAATATATTTTTTTGAATGAAAATAAATGACAACATTTATCTATCTCTATAGATATTTGTAATGAGTATATAGACTACTTCATATATTTATTTCATCAAGAAGAAATTCCAACCATACCATTATAGAGTTTTATGTTATGAAATCATTTTAAATTTATTATTATCCATTATTAAAAAAATAATAGAAAAACCAAAACACTCAAACTAATGTGATTTGATACATAAAAATTATTAATATTTTTATGGAAAAAATATCTAATTAAATCATCAAACTATAATTTCTCTCTATGATAATATTTCTTAAATTCATAAATGTATAGTTTCTAATTATGATCCTTAGCAACATTATTTGGAACCGTAAAATCATTCTACTATATTAGTTAAATATTCTAAATAAATTTCCATTAAGGAGATAAATTTTGTAATAAGAAATGTAGATAATCAATGATACATGTTTTTATTATAGGCCATCATTTTTTTGGGTTTTAGTGGTGCTATAAAACACCATTAAATAATAAAATTTATTTTTATTGAATTCTAGAGGTGTGTTTATAATAAATCCCTATTAATAATTTAAATTTTTAGAAAAAATAATAAATTATAAGATAAATTATTAATTTATAAAAATACACACATATATATATATATATATATTCAATTAATAGTTAAAAATAATTAATATTATTAAATATCTAAAAATTAATATATATTATAAATTAATTTTTTAATAATATTATTTACTAACAGATAATTAAGAGAGGTTGAAAAATATATACATTCTTATATCTTTAGTATGAGGAGTTGGGAAATATTGATGCATAATTTAATGGTTTTTTAATAATTCAAAAAATAAAAATTTCCATACATATTTATATTTTAATGTCATGGAGAAAAATTCCTCTGAAACTAATATTTTATGAGAAGATCAAAAATCATACCTCAACATCAAATGTCCATGAAATTTTACCCAAGTGTTTTTTGATGGTCCAAGACCTCTCAAATTGAAGATTATGAAAATAACTATGATGAAATTATTTATTATTTTGGTAATAAATATTAATAAAAAATTCATTTCTATTCAAATAGATGTTGAAAATCAATCCTTAAAATCAAAAAAGAATAACTTTTGATCTAGGAGTCCATTTGGCCTCGATGAGATGTCAAATTGATGCTCGTGAATAGATCTATGACATGTTTATAGAAGGGGACACTATTGATTAGTTTTTCAAAGTAAAAATGTTTTCAAAGGCCTCCAGAACTGATTCTTTATAGATGATACCCTAATTTTGATCAATATATCGAATTTTAGATTTATTTTAGTAGTAATTCTTATAATTGATTAATTCAATTTTATTTTTCTCAATGGTTTTACATTCATATCGATAAAATGTGGTCAAAACTAGATTGGTCTTCCATATTTTGGGGTTATATTATATTATATATCTGTGTCTATATGTATGTGTGTATTTATGTATATTTATGTATATTTATTTAGAAATTATATATATATTTATCTATATTAAATTATAATAATATATAACAGTATATTTTTTTAGATAATTGTTTTGTATTAATGTATTTTTTTTAATATTTATATATTTTTGTAAATATTTATATGTATATATGTGTATATATATATATATTATGTGTGGATATATATAAATAGATATTTATATGTATTTATATTTATATTCATTTATTTTTATTTATCTATAGTTATATTTATTTATATTTACTTGTGTTTATATATATGTATATAATTATATTTAATTATATAAATGTTTGTGTTTGTGCATGTTTATGTTATATATATATGTGTTTTTATTCATATTTATTTAATGTTCAATATGTTTATATATATTTACTAATATTCATCCTTATATATATATATATATATATATATATATTTCAATCGGTCAATATAGGGTCTATGGGCCCTTCCCATTTACTAAATCAAATGAGAACACACAAAAAGGAAGATTGATCTCATACAAGGTGGGAATGAACCTCATCAAGAAAAAATATCCAAACTCCAAATGATAATGCCATCCATGATTACCTCAACAACTATCTCAACCACATGGATGTCAACCATGCCTACATTTCATAACCCTCTTCTAAGTCCCTTGATCATTAACTAATAATGGTGTAGAAAACTCACTATTCACATTGATCCATGGTCCCTTTCCAATGAAAGGTCTTGGATATCTAGCTCAGGTTTGGACATATTTTTTCCATAAATATGGATAGATAAAAAATCCAAAATTTATATATAATAATGAATTATAGGAGATCTGAGCTTTAAATTGGTAAAAATAACTTCAACTTGTAAATAATAAAAATCAAACATTTCCATGAAAGGAACTTGTGGTGACCTCTCACCCTCTACATCCCCTAGAAGTATTTTTCTACACTAATTAATTACCACTTCCTGCTCACATTCTTCATCTCTATATTTTACAACAATTATATAGATATATATAATTAAATCATCGAATCTTGATTGATGTGGAATGTTTCGTGTATAAAAATTTCCCTTACCAGAGCCTTGTTCATAGACAAACCGTTTGAACTAACCGGTCAGACATTGGGGAAATCAAGGAATCATTCCCATATCCACTATTCATGGATAGTTCATGCACCCATTTTGTGTGTAGTTTGAAAAAATGTACACTAATAGAGGATTCAAGAGTCAAACCAGTAGAAATGGATGAAACATATTACCCTACTTCATGAGAAACAGGCTATGAAAATTGCACTATAAGAAATACATGGGTGTCTCTTCCTACCTCAATGGTTCTCATAATTATCTTTTGAGAATCCCCAAAAGAAACCATTTTATCATTATTATTGATAATATCAAGGGTTTTCATGTTTCCTTCAGGGTATACATAATCATCAATCAAAACCACGTCCACTACCCCCGGATATGAGGAGTTTCCCTTGGAATGTTCTTGACATCTATTCCAACTTTTACATTATAGGAATTTCCTTTGGGAACATGTTGAGAGGCTATAATTATCACAATTTTACTAGTTTCAGGTGTGATATATACTTCTCTTAAATGATTCTTATGGTAACAATTCAAGGGGATCCATCCGACATGTCAACCATTTATAAATAAAATGTTATATTCTAATGATCACCTGAACCATATTTTGGGACTAACTCCTTGGACTTCTTAGGATTATATTTCATAAGTTGGTAAGATATTAGAGTACTCATCTCAGAAGACTTACTTCCTTTTCTAGAAGATGAATATAATAACTAGACAACCTGATATTCTATAATATCAAAGTTATCCGACCCACCCTTCAAGTCTAAATAAAAATGAAAATCAATATTAGTTCTCTTAGCAATAACAAATTCGGAGGATCAAAAATTACCTTCATAACCAGGTTGATGAACCACAAAATTTTCAACATTGTGATCTATAATATATCCTCATCATGAACCTATAACTCTGATCATATTTAAAGTGGTGGGAATCAAATCACATCCCACCACACATTTAGTTATTATCCCCTTCAAGACCCCAACTTATATTAACTAAAATACATTATTGTCTCAAACCATTATTGGATACCTTCCCTAGATGATACTTATTTGAAAAGGATCAATTGTGCAAAGATCTCTGACACTTAACAGTTGAATGTACATCCATCCAAAAGGAGTAGAAAACATTCCTTATTCTACATCTATCAAAGGTATATTTAATGTTATAGAAGACAATTAAAAATAATGAACATTTCCATAGTTAATAAATAATTCAAACATTGGATAATTGATCAGAAGATCTACTCATATGATCAAAGGATTAGAGAGGTATACCTCCACGAGAAAGAATGAAAATTTTCCATTTATTTACTTTTTTCATCTCTTCATTTCTTTTGATGAGAACACTAATAACTAAGGAAATCATCTATAAGAAATGCAGGTTCAATTGAAACTAGATCAAACAACAAATTGGAAACAAAATATGAGTAAGTAGGTTTTTTATATTTGAATAATTAAAAGTATGATCTAAATATCATTTCCTATGTTTTTTTCCTCAGGTTCACATTTCTAAACCCCTATTCTCTAGATGTCATAAAAACATTCTAGAAGATGATGTAAAAGAAGTTCTTCCCTAATTATGTAATTTTCCAACCATAACATCCCAATATTTCAATTAGTCTTTTTTAAGATCAGGTAATCTCCCCTGATTCTATTTGAATTAGAAAGAGATGTTTTCTACTATCGTATTCTTACACTCCTTGATCTTGTATAAATTTATGCCTTGGATTCCATTCAAAATAACAACACCCCCTTCTTTGGAATATTTTGGGATGCCGATTTGAGGTTGTCTAGTATCCCATCAAAGGATCGAAGATTCAATGAAAATTTTTCATCACATAAGGTTCCTGAATTAGTTTTAGCGGTTTCAATGATTAAAACCCATATCCATAAGAATCTTTTGTATTTGTTGGAGTCTAAGGGATAATTATCCTAAATATAGTCTGTGTATAAAAGCAATTCAATCATTAATGTGCATCACGTGGATACCTCGGATGCTATAATCTTTCAACTTCAAGACATTGTTACCTTTGGAATCTGAATCATATATATTTATAATATCAAAATTAGAAATCACGGAACTAAATGAAACACTAGGGAACATATAATGGTACTTCAGCAGCCCTTTTTTCCATCAAATATTGCTCCAGGTTCAAAAGAGTATCACATTTTGTTTCAACCTGTATCAGATCATCCAAGAGAGATGCTATAAAAAATTTGAATCCTAAGACACTTTGAGATCTCCATTGGAATGCGAGAGCACAACAATGATGTTCACACTTCCTTGAGTATATATATACATGTATACACATTATATTTTTTTATATATATATTCACTTTTTTATTTATATACATGAATAGAAATTTATTAATATTAATATATATTTTTTTCAGATATTTATATATATAACTATATTTCAAATAAATGTATATATAATTTTATTGATTAATATATTTATTTATTATTAACTTATTTATTATATATTTATTATTTCATGATTATTTATTTATTATATATTTATATATTACAATTTTTTAATTATTATTTACATTTTATTAGTTATTAATTTATAATTTATAATAATTATTATTTACCATCTATTATTTATTTATATATTATGAAATATTAATCATTAAATATTAATTAAATAGGTAATTATTAACTATTATCCCTTATTTAGTATTAGTACTTTTTATTATTAATTTATCATTTATAGTTTATTATTTATAATTTATAAATTTATATTGATTATTACGTTAAATGATTAATTAATTAATTATATTTAATATATTATTTAGTATTTAGTTTTTTATTAAGTAATTATAGATTATTAATAATATTTTAATGGTCTGTTATTTGATATTAATTTTTTATTATTTATTATTTTCTTGTCATTTGTTGTTCATTTATCAATCAATATATATTTTAATATATTTATTTTTATACATATAACTGTGTGGACGTATATTTAGTCACCACATGATTTGCCTGATGGAGTAGTAAAATATTTGTAGAATTACTAAGATGTGAGAGGTCGAAATGTAACCCTACATATATATATTCTCAATTTTTTCATGTAATGAAAAATTAATAATTAATTTTTTATGTAAATACTATATAATATATGGTAAATAATAAATAATCAATAATAAATAATCAATAATCAAATAAAGAAAAAACAAATTATAAAATAATTTTTAAATACAAAAATATATTATAGAAAAAAAAAGAAAAACCATGACTAAATGATCTGAAATAGTTTTAAATGAACCATGCATAGTTTCCTGGCACTATATCTCATAGAGATTTAGGAAAAGTGCTATGAACTTTTTTTTGATGATTTAAACCATGGATAAATGCTGAAAAAACCCATTTCTTCTGAAGAAAATGAAACCAAAATATAAAAATGTTTTTTTTATCATCTTCATGGATTCAAACTGGATGACCATTTTCATTGATCACAATACATGCTGAGATTAATGGAATTCTATTCAACATATATTCTAGTAAACTGAGCTGAACTCAAAATCATTAAAGTTAATTCAACATTATAGTACCTTAAAATAGATATTTGGAATGAAAATTGAATTTGGTGTTTTTGTGTAGTAATTGAAAATGAAATATGGGGTTGATGAATGAGTATCATTTGGAGAAAATTATGGGATAGCCTGTCATGATTTTTTTCAATTTATTTATGTTGAGAAAACTGGACCCATTTTTTGACTATCATAAAACAATGAGACAATCAATGATTTGACATGACTCAAAATATAATATTATCCATGATTCATTTAGATCAAAGAGATTGAAATTTTCAAAAGAATACTTTAACTAGAAAAGGTCTCATTTTTAATTATAAAGTTTTTCATACCCTAAATCATAGAGTGTTTTCGTAATTTAAAGATAAATAATATTCCCATGATTCTTATGAATATAAATATCCACGGTTAGTTAAGAAGTGTTAAAGTGAGATGGACTCTGATATTACTGGACCAAAAGAGAATATAATTTGTGAATACAAGAGGATAACCCATTGCATCCAAGAGAGCCTGTTTGTCAAATGATGATGTAAGAAGAGAGAACATGAGAGGGTCATTATGATTCATTGTACTAGAAAATTTATTCAATCCCAAGATATCCAACTAGATGACTATATGTGATAATGTAAAGAAGAACAGGTTTGGGTCACACTATAATGGGATACAATGTGATAAAAAACATGTAAAATTTGGAGTTTGGGAGGACACTTGAAAAAATATTATGAGTCATTATAAAAATCCCATTAGGAGAAATATGTTGGTTTATTTTGAGATGATGGATTAATCTACTAGGATTCCATTGTGAAGAACCCATCGGTTGGTGGTCGATGTGATGAAATGAATACTATACGGTTTTGGAAAATTTTATATGTATTATTTTGGGAGATTATTGATCAATATTTTCATGATATAATGTATATTTTTATTGTAGAGATTTATATTGGTGAAATCGGGTCTTGAAACATGACTTGATCCTTGGAAGGAGTTGGAATTCTAGGCCAAACCAAGTAAATAAATATAGAGCTATTTTTATTTATTCAACATTTCATACAAGGGAGATATATGAGAGAAAATATTTATTTCCATTAATATTAACTAGAATATATGTTCTTTTTTATGAGGGTATTATTCATAATAATGTAAAACTAATTATAATGTTGGGTGCATTGATTCACCCCCAGTCAGTTTTTATCCATGATCACTAGGTACTACACCTAAAAACAAGAATAAGAAATATAAAACCTATAAAAATATTTAACAGGATAGGATTCAATGAAATTAAATAAAATTCATAAATCAAATAATACATCATTACACATTTTTTATCCAATTAAAAAGTGTTTTTGATCATGTTAACTTGTTATAAACCAATAATTTCACATATTTATTGTCATCCAAGGATCAGTAGAATTTGTTCACACTTCAACAAATCATCTTTTCCTTAAAAATAGTGAAATAAAATCCTATTGAAATGTGAATGAAAAGTATAGATCTGAATGATATATAACCCTTTTAGAAATCAACAACAATTGAATGCAGTCCTAAAAAAATAACCCTTAAATTGAATTATAGATCATGTTGTATTCAATATTTTTCAAACATTTTAAAAATTTAAACCACTTTCTTTATAAAAATATGGCTCCTAAAAAATTTATTTCATTAATTATGTTTAGTTTTAAAACTTATTTTTGGGTTTACATAATCATACCATCATAATATATGTATTTAAAATATGAATCAACCTTATATTAATTGTAGGTGTGTTATCAAAATGGTATCTTATATCATTCTATCATAAGGAATATGATGTTTTTTCAAAAACTATAATCAAACACAAACCACGAAATAATGAATTTCAATGATTCATTATTTGTGTTTTATTACATATATTTAAATATAGATAAAAATAAAACCATGTTAAAAGTTATTTGTTATCCATCAAAAATAAACTATATTATGTAAGAAGTACTATGGATTTATTCTCATTCCTTGGAGAAAAGATGTATTTCATTGTAAAGGGATAAAAAAACTTATTTTTCCATGTAATTAAAGATGATTATAGTTCTCAGTCGTGATTTTTTTTATTCTTGAATGGTTGATTAGTAAGAAGAAATTTTCTAATAAAATTACAACAACTAATTCAACTATAATATATATATATATATATCAAAGAAACAAATATATTTAAAGAAACAGAATTTATAATAAATTCATTACCCAACTAAGGGTAGTCCGAGTAATCTAGAATCTTATGTAACTTTATTGGGATAATTGTAGAGAAATTTCACACATTAAGAATCTCATGTGTAACAATAGATCAAATAATATTCTTAAATGATTTCATCTTAATAATTAAATTTTTGACATAGTAAATAATAATATATTTCATTTCCATACATAGGATAATATTATAAATCCACTTTTGAAGTATTTTATTTAAATAATCTTAAAATCCACATCATCTAAAATGGAAGATACACGGGTGGGAATATTTCGTTCAAGTGGAATATTATTATCATTTGGTCTCTAATTTCAACCAATTATTATCGGATTATGGACACTTTTTAACATGTATCATATATTAACAATAATATTTTATCATTCATTTATTTTTTTTGTAGAATATTGAAGATAATATGATAATTAACACTATAATATATATATATATATTATCATTATATCCATAATAAATTATCATTATATTGGGTTATGATGATATGTTAAGATTATTGTATATAGTATCAGTTTTATAAAGATATAATTGATGAATCATTGTATTCATGTTAGTGAAAGTGTATTTAGATTGACCCACATAGACTGTACCACATGGATTTTCATATAAATATATATAAATATATATAATTAGTGTTACTCAAGTGAACATTGGACAAAAAACCTTCAAAATGAGGATGTCGAATAATTTCCCCACTTTTTATGTTTTATACTTTGATACGCATCAAAATTTCATTGGTGGATTTTCTGTAATAAATTTTGATTGGGTATGGTATTTACAAATAAATGGATTTTGTTAACCAATATAAGATTTTCCAACCCATATGATGGATTAATGACATCAATACCCTCTATTTTGTGTTGGATAATTTAGTACATGGCCATAAAAAGATTATTACATGTGACTTAATTATATAAGTTTTACTCATTTTTTTCATTGAACCATTCATTTTAGGTGACTAGTATCACTTGGATAGAAAGAAGACCCCAATAAGGTGTTTTTTATTTACATTTTAAGTGCATATAAAATGTGTAATAGATTATACAATTCAATATTCATATAAATATTCAATAACCTTTTAAAAATTCTATTTTTATTTCATTTATTATTATTATTATTATTTCATTTATTCATTATGGTCTTTCATCGGTTTTATTATACTTTCTTTATATGTTGAGTGTCATTATCATTAATAAAACCTGGAAGATTATTCAATTAAATAATCATGAAAATATGTCTATTAATCATGGAATATATATACTAATGTTGTTAAATAGAAGAATTGTTTAGGTGGGAACTGTTTTTAGAAAAAAAATCAATTTAGTATAAGAATATTAAAATGATTCTACTAGAATCTTAAAACTGAATTATAAGATCATAATTATCAACCAAATATAAAGGATAACATACATTATAATATATTATCTATAAATATGTTTGTGTATAAATAACTCTAATAAATTATAGTACATGTATAATTATACCTATATGATTATTAGAAAATTATCTAACATTGAAATAATTTTGAGAGCTAGAAAACATTCACATTCAAAATAATCAAAACTAGTGTCTAACAATCAATGAAATAAATATATAATGGTTTTGGATTTATGTGTGAAATTTTACGAACAATAATGATTCTTATAATAAATCTAGTGACACATTGATATTGACACATGAATATTGATGATATATAAATATATTGTTGTGAATAATGTAGATATAGGATGTTTCATGTCTTCAAAAAATGAGAATATATAACCAAAATATTTTATAAAATTATTGATATAATTATACTATCAATGGTATCATTCCCAGTATAATATGGGATATGGATTTACTAGGGATCCAAAACAGCACTATATATAACTAAAGAGGAAAAAATTTTCCTTAGAGAGAGTGTTTCCATGATGTTGGACACATTAAATGAAGTTAATTCCAATTTTAAATTGGATAAAAAAGGTTGGTGATTGATGAAACATCTATAAGAATATTTGTTTATCCTATTAATATAAATAAAACACTAAATAAGTTAAGATATATATTCAAAAAATCCCAAGAGGTTTCTTGTTGAATCCAATATATATGTTGAGAAGAGATTTAGGGAAACCACTATGATATTGGAGTGTGTTGATTTTCAATGTATTGACTCCAAAGTAAAAAATATTTGAATTTTATATAGATGTTAGAAGTCAAGAACCTAAATTTATAAAGGCCAAATTTATCATATAATCATCAAAATTCACCCTAACTATTTTTTTAAAATAGATATATTGGGAACCAATCACTAATAAAATAAAAATTTTAAGAATTAAAAAATACCATGTATATATCAATGGATGTTTTATTCCGTCTAAGAAAATTTTTTCCTCAAACAAATCTTGATTTTTAACAAGTTTATCAACTAAAAAATAAAGAAAAATTATGGAAAAATTAAATTCAAGTTAAAAAAGAAATATTTAAAGGTTATTTTTTCCCATTTAGTATAAAGTAAAAACAAAATAGTTATGGGTATAAAATTTGTTTCTAAAGAAGAAAATAGAGACATGAATGGAGGTGTAGTTAAGTAATGTTTATCAAGAAAACTATTAAAGTGAAAATCTTTTTATGAATTTAATCAATACATGTATGTATAAAAAAATATTTGTAGAAGATAATATTTTAAAGATTAAATAATTATGTTAATGATTACAAAGAATATGAGTGTGTGATATGTGAGGTTTTTTATCTCAATGTTGAAAATTGTAAATCATATAATTTTAGGAATAAAATAAAAAATAATTATAATTTAAACTAGGGGGAATTATCAAATAACATTTTTGAGATATGCATACATAATAATATTGTGATTTTTTAATAAAAAAAGCTATTTATAAAGAGAATTCAACTCAAAAAAATTATTTTATAAAATTTATGAACACATTATGAGTTATTTTATTGAAACTGAATACATAGAGAATTAAACTAACTTGTGTAAAGATAACAAATATATCTTTATTGGATACATGATTAAATCAATGATAATATACACATATAACGATTAAAATAAAGAATTTAAATATAAATTTATTGATAATTTTTGTGGAAATTGTGAAAAATCGAGTTCAAATACTATAAACTATATTATAATTCTCCCAAAAAATGTGATGTTAAAGGAAGTCGGTGTGTACTAAAAAAGAAGTAATAAAAACAATGTTTTTCATTGATGGAGTTTATTTTGAAACACCGTGTAGGGAGAAAATAATTTTTTAATGGATTAATATGAACTTTTATAATAACATTTTTGTAATAAGAAATTTTGTTTGGAAGGACAACAAGGATTCTATTTGAACAACTTATAAAAATAGTCCACCAAAGGACATAATTTTTTTGTGCAATCAAATGTTCTAATTTTTTTTCAAATTATATGATAATTTAACTTACTAACATTGATATATTATTTATTTATTTTAGGAATTAAAGGTTAGTAATCTATTATAATTTTTTATGTGATATTGATGTAAGAAATAATATATCTATTTTTTCCAAAGGCTTATTAGGTAATATAGACAACATGGTGATGCAACTTATGTTAATGATATTGTGATATTTCAAAAGAAAATGTTTATTGAGAAATATTAGTGTAAATCTATCAAAATAAAATTATTTTTATGTTGAGTAAACCATTCCATGAAACATTCTAAAAAAATATTCCATTGGTAATTTTTGTTGACTATTTTAATTTTTGGATTAGTACAGAAAATTATGAATCATATAAAGAGATATATATTAATATTTTTAGAATATATTAATTTTGTTGAAGGAGTATGACACAAAATATAAATTTCTATAATGATTCATACATATGGGTATTTCATGACTTATAAATAATACGTAGAGAATAATAGTAATATATTATATTCATATGATGTATATGAAAGTGCTGAGACTAAGAAAACCTGAGAAATATTGTGTGTCAGATAACTTCCAAAGTAAACACATGTCAAGAATTATATTATTTGGTATGGGTACCTATAAAGGGTTTGCAATAATGTATTATATTTTCAATGAATTTTGGATGTTTTTTCCCAAAAATTTTGGTAACCATGTCCCATTACAAGTTTGAATGACATTTATCTAGGAAACTCCAATGGATATCAATGGTATAGATTTGATTTTATCTATATAATGAATTTTGGTAAAATTTTATCCACTCCACTATCCTAGATTTATATTTTATTTAATTAGCATGATGTCCTACCAAAAATAGTTTTCAAAGGAAGAAATGTTAATACTAAAAAAAGGAAATTTGAAATAAGGATCTTGGACCAATGATGTATGTATTAACATTTTACTGGGATTAGTTTCAATAAATTTCATTATTAAGGTGATACAAAACATGATACTCATCCACATATATGTATTGTTAAAAATAATTTCATTCATCATGAAAATTAGTTCTAGATCAATTATAAGATTGATATATAGTTTAATAGATTTATATCTAAGTATGAGGAGTTATCTAAATAGTAATCCTTTGGATAATATAGATGTGAATGTTAGAGAACAAATTTACCAAATTCTGACACATGGGTAGTAAATATTTGTTGTGTATCATACATATTTTCTAAAAAATAATAAATTAGAAATAATATAGAGTTAATGAATGGAGAAGAATATATACACATTTAAATGGGTCAAGAGTTCCCTAGTGGTTTAGTTATATAATTTAAAACCGTTAGTATGTTCCACCCATAAGTAAAAATTTTATTTCTATATATTTTTTGTTTAATGATTGTTTTTTATTTATTATTAATAAATAAATTTGTGATATATACATTAATGAGATTTTTAGGGATTTGGTAATATAGTGAATGGTTTATAAAATTTGGATATGAAAAATCTACTCTAAAATATTTATGATAAGAATTTCATGAATGATTTTAGAACCACATATATTTATCATTATTTATTTATAAATATAAATGAGAAAATAATTAAATGACTCTATTGAATTTTTTGTTGAACATTTCGATTATAAACTACATGAAAAATATGGATATTTTTTATTAAGGTGGACAATAAAATAATGTTCTAGGAGAAAATGAGTGGGGGTTAATGAATTATTGAATCTTTTATACTGTGATATATATTTTTATATAACAATTATTACTAAATAAATTGTTCGGTTTAATAACTTTACATTCCTTATTGACATGTTAAATATCTATGGTTATATTATTCTTATATGGAACAAGCTTGAAAAAATTAAAAAGTTTAGATATTTTAGATATTTCAAAAAAATTTAAATAGGAAGAAGTATTACAATTAACCAATCATATTATGGTGGATAACACCTAAGTAATTATAATAATGATTATTTGATAGGTTGTGATAATATTTGATAACTCCCTACTCTTGTGAGGACTTAATGTAATAGCATTTCATAGAGGGGGATTCATACCTTGGTATACATATTTTAATCAATGGTGAGTTAGTTTGACCTTCCTATATCATTATGAGGATATTTTTTGATATTTTATTTTTATACTAATTTGAGTTCCATATAAATAAATCATAATGTCACCATGTGATATATTGAATAGTTTGAATCCAATTTTTTCATTTATCGGGATACGTGGTTGTGAAGCATGTGTACGATATTTGGATTTTGATAAACAAGACCTGAAATTGAATGATTTTTTTTATTATCATAATGAAATAATGAGAAATTATTTTTATAATCATACTGAACAAAATGTTTTTGTGCCCATATTTAGTATATTACAGGAAAAGGAAAATTTAAAATGTGTTGTCAATGGACAAAAAATTAAACTTTAGGATGTTCAATGAAAACCAACAAGAATTGTTCATAAGATAGAAAGTGAGTTGGTTCTGTAATATGTTATGGAGATAGAACCAAATCAGGTTATTCAAGTACCTTATAATTATAGAAGGTTTCATTAGGTTTATAAGATATAATAATTTCTTTTGGAAAATTATAATGTGTAAATTTTCATAGATAACAAACATATTGCATATTAAGATTTTATCGAGTGCTCTAATTCTGAGAAATGGTTAAAGGTATTAATATCAAATATAGACATGATGTACACTAATCACACTTAAATAATGAATAATACACATAAATGTATGAGATATATAGTGCGTAAATGGGTCTATTTCAAAATAATTTAAATTTAATGTAGAGTGTCGATATATACATCTTACATGGTGGTAGAATTATAAAAATGTCATGATACTAAATATAGAGATACCTTTTGACTTATTTATATAAAAAATTTATTTGGTTATTTTTTAATATAACAACTCATTATAAAAATGATATACATCAAATCAGTGTGAAAACAATATCATTAATTGGAATTTCGTGGATGTCATCTATTTGTTACAACACAAATGCCTTGAAGTTCTAAATGATTATTGTAATGATTTAAAAAATTTACAATTTATTTATGGATTCAATTAAACTTCTCATATTTTAAATATATAGTTTTCTGATGAAATCAGTGAGTTTAGTTTCATAATGAATGTGAATGAATATAATTTATATAAGAATGCTAGTGGGAGTGTGGTGGTGTTTTTCATTTTTTTATACTGATGGAATACATCATAAAGGAAATTAAGTCTTGATTCTACATCTTATATAGGTAAGTTTGGGGAAATGATTGTTCATGAAAAACATGGGTGAATCATCCTACACAATTGGTATGAAAGTACAAAGATATAGGTCCCTGAGATTTCTTTTACTAAATCATAACACATATATTAGTAAATTTATTAAGAGTTCTAGAATAGAGAACTCTAATAAGGGGTATTTTCCAATTTTTCTTTACACGATTCACGGAAAATAACTTTATTCATTTTAGGATTTAGAGATAAGACATAAAATATTCTTTTTTAATCAACTATAGTTTTTATTTTATATTCCATATTTTGTACTCAACCAAATGTCTCTTATTCCATAACAATAACAAGTAGATACCCATAAAATCCTTGAGAGAGTCATTGGATTGATTTAAAAAAATCATTATATACTTAAGAGGAATGGAGGAGATGTTATTAGTATTTTGAGGTTAAGGTAAACTCATTATAATGGGATATGATACTAAAAGTCTCCAAACTAAAAATGATGGAATGATATACAAATATGGTTACATGTTGTTTCATAATGGGGGTGAAATATTATCGAAATTCTCATGAAAATCCTATGGTTGTAAACGTGAAAATGGAGGTAGAGTACATCAGTACATCATATTCTGTGAATGAAGCATCTTCGATTAAGAAGTTCATCGCATAAAATGGATCCCTTCCACCCATTGGGGGAGAAATTAATCTTTAATAAGACAAAAACAGAGTTATTACTCAGGAAAATGAATATTTATATCACTAAAGTATAGGGAACATCCTTTTTCCATAACATCTCAATATAAAAAAAGCTTGAAAGGGTTAATTTAAAAATCTTGGGGTGAATACATAGGAAAAGGTAGTGGATCAATTGAAAAAGCTATTATTGTAGGAACCAAATTTGGTTAATGTAATGTCTAAATATATTATAAACATGAGGCATTGGATGGAATTATTATATTCAATGTATATTTAATATGGTATTATAATATATTAAGTACTTATTTATCATCTATTCAAGTAAGAAATTTATATTTAATGAAAAATGGAATGATAAAATATCCTTAAAGTACACCTTTATTTCTACTTAATCGATGATCATCACGGAGTATTACGGTTTTTAATGATATGTTAGGATGAACATGTGTAGAATATTATTTTCTACATAAAATAAATCATGAGATAATAATTGAACTTATTATTTATATTATCTAGTGAAGGTATATCACATGGAATGCCATACAATCAATAATATATATAGGTGTGTATGATTATTATTAATCACCACTAACAAAGTTAAACAATATTCTTAGAATGTGGACCTCCATGCATTAAAAAGATTCTTATTACATCCTTTTTGTTGAGAAAATATGGGGTTGGATTAGTATTTTATTTAATATGTCATCATTTGAGTTTATCCAATTTGGGATTTGTACTCTTGTATGATAGGAATTATATTTATGACCTATATTTATTTTGATGAAGGAAATGAATGGTAATGCTTAAGTGGGTGGCATGTTATATGATCAAATATTTAAATGAATCATATATTTTGTATTCATTCACTCTAGTTAGTTTATTTTCCAGATTCTATAATATATTATTTGGAATATACTATATTGAGTTGCTCCATGTCTTGTGGTCATTTTATATATTAGAAAAATTTATTATATAAGCATGCATTTAATTTCAAAAGATACATCCGATGGTAGACATGTTTGTATGGGGATATGAGTATGTATGATTGAGATCATGGAAAATGGAATATTTCTAATGATTTTTTTCTATGGCCTACTATTTGATTATAATTTTTTATTTTAGATTTCATAATTGTTGTCAATTCTACAAAATCCAAAAGGGTCTCACAGTAGGTCTTAGAATAAGAATTTAATTTAGTATAATTTTTTTTCTAAAATTAGAGTGAATCTATATAATAATGATATCTAGAGGATTTATAATGGGTTCTAAAACCGTTATAATTTATTTATATTGTCCAATATAATTTAGATATAAGATAAAAATAAAGGGACATATTAGCTGAATAATAAACCATGATGCAGTGAGGGCCACTCTCTAATTGTTTATATTAAATTGTGATTCTTGAAACTACATCGTGATGCATGTTATGTATAATATCATATAGCACTCAAATGATATTACTAATATAATTAAAATTCTTATTTAGTTTATTAACACATAATATGATGACATGTAAATAAATTATTTATTATTAAAAGTGTTCAACAATTGAATGACATAAATATTAATATTTCATATGATTTATAACGGTTGAATCCAATGGTTAGCTATTTTATAATGTCTAGAATGGTAAACTCCAACATGATTCTTCATTCTTCAAATTAGGCCAATAAATTAGTGTTTTTGGTTATCATTCAAATAAACTAGAGTTCATCTCCAAATATGAAACTCTTATAAATATACTATCAAAATTCACCATTATGAAGGATACTTTTGATGAAGAATAAGTATTATTCCAAAATTAGAAGATCCCCTAGTCAGTGGACCCCTTTGGAGGCTTGATCCCATTTCTTATTACTGAGGGAACTCAATCAAACTCAGAAATGGTGAGGATTTAACATGATCATTAAGGTATTATCATTTTATTTTATTTTATTTCCTTTTTATTGATTAATATCTACATAGATCTTTACTACGGGTTGTATCCATGTACTTATAATTACTGTGATAAACTACCAAACACTTCACATGCACAATGAAATATCATAAAATGTGTATGTAATATTTCATAAATTAATTAAATAGTTTAATGAACATTTTTTTAAAAAATTCACCAAAATACATAAAAATACATAAAAATGTGCGTGTGTTTGTCTATTATAACCACAAACACACACATGTTAATAATATAAACCCACACACATAGTCATGTGTGAAAGTGTGGTTTTTTAATGTTCCAATAATAATATTTTATTATGATTTTATAAACACTAATAATAATATTACTATTACTATTACTATTGTTATTATTACAATTTAATCCCCTCCCTAAAAGTTTTCTATTATTTACATTATGTTTATAATAATAAAATGAATATAATAGAATATTTTTCTACTATTAATAAATTAATTATATTCTATTTATTGTTAATATTATAAAAATAATATAATAACAATATAATAACAATAATATATTATATTTTTAGTTAGATTAATGTTATTAAGTGTTAAAATTATAAAAATATTATTTTCATTGTTAATGATATATTATTACTATAAATATTTAATATTAATATATATTTTTTAGATAAATATAATTTTAATGTTATATAATATTTAAAGTTTAATATTAAATTTTAATGTTATATTATTATTATTATTATTATTTATTAATAATAACTACATGTGTTTGTGTTTGTGTGTAACACCCCGAGATTTTATGAAACATATTCTTTTTAATTTCATTAATTTCTTGTGTTGTACGCTACACCAAAAGGAGCTTGCACAACACGCATCCTTGACTTGCCTTGCATTACACGCAATCGCGTCCTTCCTCGATAGCGTGTGTAGTACGCAATACCGAGTTTCACTAAACAACGATATGCTATTAAAATATTATTAAAACTAGCCGTTATGAATAGTAATAACCACTTTTTGAAATTTTGAAATTTTTATATTTCAAAATGGACTTCATTTCTAGATTCGGAATATCGAAATTAGCTTAGGGTGAATTTTTGGTACTTTTCGGATAACTTTCAATTTTCTGATGAATAGTGAAAATTACTAAATTTTAATTAAAAACAACCTTTTTAATAGAAATAATTAATAGTGACAAATTATTAATTTTAATGGTTTTAAATTATATTTAGAATATATTTTTACAATTTAATACAATGTTGGTTATTGGATGTAATTTTACATTTAAACCAGACATAAACAACTATCAATCTTTTGATAGTTATTATCTCTTAAGAACATGCTATTTGTTTTGATGACAGGAATTAATTTTTAAATTAATTAATGAAACTAATATGTTTTGAATTAGGTAAAATAGACATCATTTTTTAATTCATAATATCAAATATATCTTAGGCCTAATTTTTGGTATTTTTCTGAAAACTTTCAATTTTTGATTAATAGTGAAACCACTAAGTGGTAGTTAAAAAAACTGAATTTTTCATAAAACTTAATTTTACCGCTTCTGTGAGTGGAATTTCAAAACTCCGAGAGAAATGGTTAATATCAAGGAATAAAATGTGGTTCAATGAGATGAAAATAATTTTTGGGGAATAGTAACTTTTTACTTTTTTTACAACGGTTAAAAGAAAATAGGGTAATTAAGGGTAAAAATGATATTAATATTACCATAACACATGTCCTAATTACATTGGACTAGTGTAATTCGAACAAAAACAACCTTAGGAATAAAATATGACCATTTAGGCCCACTTGGATTAGATTAGGACATTTATTATTAATTTATTTAAAGAAGGGTTAAAATAGTTAAAATCAATGGTTAATAAGAAAATCATTTTTAATATAGGTTTATACATTAGAAAAATTAGACTATAAATATTCATTAGAAATATGAAGAGATTTAATACATAATTATATTTTATTTTTAATTTTTAGACTTTAAATAATTTAATTTATTTATGACACAAAGATGATGCAGTAATTATCTTATTAATGAAATATTGACATAATTGATGTTATAAATACCCAAATTAATGTAATTTGAGACTTTTTATGAATTACAATAATTTTTTAGGTTAATATGACATGTTATTATTGCTTTAATTAAATGTTTTCGAACTAATCATTCTGTTATGAGTTTCACAAAAATCAATTACTAAATAGTGTCAAAATTGACATAAAATAGTTTTTAAAACAAATATTATATTAGTAATTGTTATTTTATTCATAAAAATCTAAGTTTAGGAAAAATGACTTAGATAAGGTTATATATATTAATAATAAACAACTTGGGGTTCATTTTGCTGCTTATAGTAAGATTATTAACCTTATAGTATAAGAACACAAGAAGACACAGTAAAAGTAAAATTATTTAATTTAATGTTAAATCTAAATGATAAGGTTAAAATAGGAACCCAAACTTGTCTAAATTCTATTGGATGAGAGGATTTGGACCCATCACCACCTTATCTTCTAAAGAACTCAATTTGGAGCTATTTAAAACCGAATTTGGATTTATAATAAAATAATATTTTTAGTTATTCCAAAGGTGCCCCTCTCCTCCCTTATAAAAGGGAACCTCCTCCCTCTCTTCCTCACACCCCTTTGAGCCTTCAATATCGGCCAAACCCTGACAAAATTTCTTATCCACCTCACTAGAAACATACTAGAGGTTTTTTTCTTCCTCAAAGACCAATTTTAGTGCCCTAAAAGGAGGTCTCAAAGAGGCTCTTCAAAGAAGAGGTAATACCCGTTACCGATTCTTTCATCTTTATTTCTTCTTACACTTCTTCTTCTTTAGTTGTTTCATCAAGAAGTAATAACATGAGTATCACTCATATACTGATATGTTAATATAATTATGAAACAACCCTATTTAACCATCTATCCATCCTATGGAAAATGAAATCACCGCGCGTGCGTACATACGGAATACCGTCTCCACATCGTGGTGTAATCTATTTTCCCCCACCACCTTACTTCGATGGGTATAATGATGTAAATAATTACTATATATAATTATTTTAAAGTGATATTGATTCTTAAATAGTATACATACACTCCAATACAATTCCATGATCAGGAGAACGATATCGTCGCTCGTGCGTACGTACGGACTACTGTCTCCACGACCCGATGAGATTCATTCTCCACGTTAACCATTCATGAATGATTATAAAGTATGTATAATAATTAATAATGAAATATATGACATTATAATGATTCTAGATTTATGTGTATATATATGTATGTCATCTACTTAATTCCATTCAACTCAATAAGGAAAAGAAAACATCGTTCATGCGTACGTACGGTCTACCGTCTCCATGAACGGTGTATTTCTTTTCATTTACTGATCTATTATATATATATATATTATGAATATATAAATCATGTTTTATATTCTGTAATTACGTAATCATGATCTATGTAATCATATGAATAATTACAAGTCAAAACACGGACGACAAATGAAACGATTTTACCCAAAACGCTCTTTAACATGGAATTTACAAAAGAATGGGTAATATAAAGCCATAAGTGAACCATATATGATATCATAACAATGATTATGATTCTGGAATAAGTCAATGACATTATTTAAATCATCATACAGGATGTTCGGACACATACGAAGCAAATCGGACCTAAGGTAGGGATAAATTTTGCAAATCTCATTTTTATCCGAGATTGTTATTCGTAAGTATTTACTGGGGTTATTTCTATCATCCATGTCCATGTTTTATAAACGTTTTTTCAAGTATGTTTAAAGTCATTTTAACCCATTTTTGACTTTTTGACTTTTACTACATGTTATGTAAGGAATCTTTCTTTTGTTTACGTTACGAGGTACTTTTTTGACTTTTTCGGCAAAAGTACGAGAAGAATGTTTTTTAACTTATATGGCATGAAAAGATTTTTACGGTTTCCTAAAGCTTTATTTTCATGAAACTTCATCCAAAAGATTTCATTACTGTTTTCAACAAAAACACTTTCTTTTAAAATTGCATGACATTTTGTGAAAAGAAATTGATTTTGAAGAAGAAAGGATATTTTATTCAAGAATTTAGTTCAAGTATTTTATCAAAACCATTTTTCATCTTAGATTACATTATTTCATATGTGTATGTTTCAAGTATCATGTCTCTATGATTTAAATGGTTTCACATTTCTTATTATGATATGATATCCATTTCTTTTATTTGGATTATGTGATGATGGAATGATGTTTATGAAACACATTTTGTTTATTAGGTTTTTACGAATGATGTATGTTATTTTTGTGGAAAAAATAAGAATGATTTCATTATGAGATGGGTGGTACCTATATCTCCTTCAAATGCATTAGGTAAAGATTTTTTATCTCATGAGATAGACATGGCTGGAACGGTAAGTTAATCCGGTTCAGTGTTACAGGACTGAAACGAGGAGTGAACTCAATTCAGAATGGGACTTTGTCCACTAAGATGGTCTTGGCAGCAATGCCATGGCTACTATGGAAATAATTACATGTTCTTAATGGATTCCACAATTACATGTTTTATTCCCATGCTATTTTATCATGGTTTATGTTCCATTATGATATATGCCTTATGTACTTCAATGTTTTATGTCGTTGCTCATGATTTTAATGATTAAAAATTATGTTCATGTTTTTAAGTTCCAATGTATATGGTATGTTTTATTTTATCCATGCTTACCCTTACTGAGCATTTGAGCTCAGCCTTTTTATGTTTTATTTTCCCCCAGGATCAAAATAAAGGTTTAAGGTCAGGAAACAAAAGGTGGAAGATCTTTATGGGAGATGTTGAAGATCTTTCACCACCATTAGAAGATTACGTTCCAAGTTTCAAAAGACACTAAAATATTACGGTCCTTGTGTGTCTGTTTTTATTATGTATTAAGTATTCCACAAAAGTAATGTAATTTCCATGTACGTCAAGCTTCGGGTCTCTATAGTAGGTATTAGAGGGAGGTTTAGTCAACCTTTGGAAACAAGGATGCGAAAATGTTAGTGAGATCCCTAGAGATATTTCTAATGTATGTCTAGGGATGTCCCTAAGGATAAGTATACGTTTAGGATATAGTCATAGAAATATGGTAACGATATTAGATTAATCCAAAGATGTTAGATATTGAAGTTACTCCCCCTTTATTATGATTTTTCCCTCTCACACTATTCTTTTTGGGTTTTAGACGATGGCTGGAACCCGAAGGAACCGTGTTGATCAATGCAATGGACAATGCAATGATTTTCCTCCTGAACAAACAAATGTTATGGGAGATGGAGTGAAAAATATTATTGCTAAACTTACACAAGCTATGAATCATTCTGGACGTCCAAATGAGCAGAGAAAGGAACAATATTCTATTGAGTCCTTCATGAAGAAACGTCCAACTTCTTTCAGTGGGTATTCTGATCCACTTGTTGTTGAACAATGGATTAGTACTAATGAAAAGATATTTTCAGTTCTTCAATGTTCTGAACATGATAAAGTCATCTTAGCAGTGTATCGTTTAGAAGGTGATGCTGATCAATGGTGGAATCTTATCAAGAATACGAGGCCAAGAGATGAAATTGAGTCCATGGAATGGGACGAGTTCAAGAACTTATTTTTCAATAAGTACTTCCCTCATATTCTTCGAACAAAGATGGAGAAGGAGTTTCTTGAAATAAATCAAAAGGATGATGAATCTGTTGGTATTTACGAAGCGAATTTTAAAAGGCTTGCAAGGTATGCATCTGGATTTATCATCCAACCTGAAAGTAAAGTTGATCGATTCATCAGTGGCTTAAAATAAAATATTCGAAGGGCATTAGCTATAAGAGACTTCAGTAGCTATGAATAAATTGTCTGTTGTGCTATTAAGGTAGAAATGGAAGTTGGTGTTACTTATCCATCTCATAGTTTTGACAAAAAACGAAAGATGGGTTTCAAGGAGAAATCTCAGAATAATGGTGAAAAGAAGATGAATGTTTCCTTATGCTCAAAGTGTGGAAAGAAGCATGGTGGAGATTGTCTTAAAGGGACTAGAAAATGTTTTATGTGTGGAAAATAATTTCACCGAGCAGATGAGTGTCGAAGTAATGGAAAAAGTGTTTATAATGATGTGAATAAAGAAAAGACTGCAGAGAACGACCCGCCAACACTTCAATGCTTCAAGTGAAAGGAAATGGTGCATTATGATAATAAATGCCCTAATCCAAGGGTTAGTGATGATCAACAGGAGAAACCACTTAAGGAAAAGGACAAAGGGAAGTCACATGCAATCACTATTGGCGATGTTGAATATGACAAAAATGTGGTGGAATGATTAAGTGCTTATGTAATGGGATTCCAGAATAATGTTGTATATTGTATAGTGGAATATTGGAATATTTATGTTTTGGTCTATTGTGGTTTTCAATAATTTTATGGCATCGGTAACCATGAAAATTGATTGAAATATTTTTGGAAAGCAGATGATATGCACATAATGAAGGGATAAATAGAATCTAATATGTTTGATAGTATTCATGAGCTCATGATTGATATAAAGACTAAGTGATATCATGGTTTGAGGATATAGAATTTTGAGGATTTTGGTATGTGGAAAGTATTAACTTTTAACTACATTCATGTTTTCACTAAGGTTCAATGGATATTCATTCTTCAAGAGAATACATGATTAAGGGGATAAATGATGGCATTCACGTGATCATTTTCTTTATACTATGAGCTTGGACCGAAGTATTTTAGATAAGCCTAAAGATTGGAATAGATTATTTTGGACATAAGTTATTATTGTTTAAGGATTGAAGTTTTTTCGATATTATTGATGGGATGTTATAGTAATATAGTTTTAGAAAAAGGACAACCTGCAGGACGGGTGACAACCCATCGCGTCGGACAAGGGTGGGGGAATCGAACCCACAACCGAAGTGTGACTGGCCTTTATCGCCTACCACTGGCCTACAGGAAGTCCCTGTTTATTAGAAACTAGTTTTATTATATTAATCAGTATGATATATGAACTATAAGTCCATTTTAGGAACCATATACGATTAATCTCACTATAGATGGACTTATGTATTTTTTGATAACTTTTCTAACCTTTTGTTTGAGAAAGATGGAATGACCCATCATTCTATCACATGATCTTCTAACACATCACGAATGACAAATTCAACTTCATTTATTTAAGAGATGAAGTGGAAATTGTTTAAATAATGACAAACGGTGAGACTATACCAAAATCACGAAAGTATTTCTTCTAATTCCAATTTCATCAAATTAGGGAACTGATCTTGAAAACCAAAATGTTGTCCTAGTGCTCTTATATCTGTTGAATCAGATGGTACCTTAGATCGTCACAAATTTATGGCTTTGTGATTGCTGGCTTTTCCATAGCCATGTTCTCTACCACTCTCCATCAGAACATGATGGTTAGATTTCTCTTCCATATCCATATTTTCACCAATGTGGAAACCTAGTGATTAGTTTATTTGGGTAACCATTACGTTTCATAATTTTGTTTTTAAAGATTGGTTTTGGTATTCCTTTTTACGATGTGGGTTTCTATTAAAGAAACTTTCGAATAGTAAACCATTTATAACCCCAACGAATTTCGAGGGCGAACTTCAATTTAAGGGGGGTAGAATGTAACACCCCGAGATTTTATGAAAAATATTATTTTTAATTTCATTAATGTCTTGTGTTGTACGCTACACCAAAAGGATCTTGAACAACACGCATCCTTGACTTTCCTTGCATTACACGCAATCGCAACCTTCCTCGATAGCATGTGTAGTATGCAATACCGAGTTTCACTAAACAACGATATGCTATTAAAATATTATTAAAACTAGCCGTTATGAATAGTAATTACCACTTTTTGAAATTTTTTAATTTTTATTTTTAAAAATGGACTTCATTTCTGGATTCGGAATATCGAAATTAGCTTAGGGTGAAATTTTGGTACTTTTCGGATAACTTTCACTTTCTGATGAATAGTGAAAATAACTAAATTTTAATTAAAAACAACCTCTTTAATAGAAATAATTAATAGTGATAAATTATTTATTTGATTGGTTTTAAAGTATATTAAGAATATATTTTTACAATTTAATACAATTTTGGTTATTGGATGTAATTTCACATTTAAACCAGACATAAACCACTGTCAATCTTTTGATAGTTATTATCTCTTAAGAACACGATATTTGTTTTGACGACGGGAATTAATTTTTAAATAATTTAATGCAACTGATATGTTTTGAATTTGGTAAAATAGACATCATTTTTGAATTCATAATATCAAATATAGCTTAGGCCTAATTTTTGGTATTTTTCTGAAATCTTTCAATTTTTGATGAATAGTGAAACCACAAAGTGGTAGTTAAAAAAACTGAATTTTTCATAAAACAGAATTTTACCACTTCTGTGAGTGGAATTTCGAAAATCCGAGAGACACGGTTAATATCAAGGACTAAAATTTGGTTCAATGAGATGAAAATAATTTTTGGTGAATAGTAACTTTTTACTTTTTTTTACCACGGTTAAAAGTAAATAGGGTAATTAAGGGTAAAAATGATATTATTATTACCATAACACATGCCCTAATTCTATTGGACAGGTGTAATTAGAAAAAAAAACAACCTTAAGAATAAAATATGACCATTTACGCCCACTTGGATTAGATGAGGACATTTATTATTAATTTATTTAAAGAAGGGTTAAAATAGTTAAAATAAAAGTTTAATAAGAAAATAATTTTTAATATAGGGTTATACATAATATAAATTAGACTATAAATATTCATTAGAAATATAAAAATATTTCCTACATAATTATATTTTATTTTTAATTTTTAGACTTTATATAATTTAATTCATTTATGACACAAATATGATGCAGTAATTATCTTATTAATGAAATATTGACATAATTGATGTTATAAATACCCAAATAAATGTAATTTGAGCCTTTTTATGAATTCCACTAATTTTCTAGGTTAAAATGACATGTTATTATTGATTTAATTAACTTTTTTTGAACTAATCATTCTGTTATGATTTTAACAAAAATCAATTACTAAATAGTGTCAAAATTGACATAAAATAGTTTTTAAAAACATATTATATTAGTAATTGTTATTTTATTCCTAAAAATCTAAGGTTCGGAAAAATGACTTAGATAAGGTTATATATATTAATAATAAACAACTTGGGGTTTTTTTGGCTACTTATAGTAAGTTTATTAACCTTATAGTATAATAACACAAGAAGACACGGTAAAAGTAAAATTATTTAATTTAATGTTAAATCTAAATTATAAGGTTAAAATAGGAACCTAAACTTGTCTAGATTTTATTGTATGAGAGGATTTATACCCATACCCACTATAGCTTCGAAATAAATCAATTTTGAGCTATTTAAAACCGAATTTGGATTTATAATAAAATAATATTTTTAGTTATTCCAAAGGTGCCCCTCTCCTCCCTTATAAAAGGTCACCTCCTCCCTCTATTCCTCACACCACTTTGAGCCTTCAAGATCGGCCAACCCATGCCAAATTCCCTTCTAAACTTCCCTAGAAAAATCCTAGAGGTTTTTTTCTTCCTCAAAGACCAATTTTAGTGCCCTAAAAGGAGGTCTCAAAGAGGCACTTCAAAGAAGATGTAATGCACGTTACCGATTCTTTCATCTTTATTTCTTCTTCCACTTCTTCTTATTTAGTTGTTTCATCATGAAGTAATAACATAAGTATTACTCATATATGGATATGTCATTATAATTATGAAACAACCCTATTTCACCATCTATCCATCCTACAGAAAATGAAATCACCGCGCGTGCGTACGTACGGAATACCGTCTCCACGCCGTGGTGCAATCTATATTCCCCAACCAACTTACTTGGATGTGTATAATGATGTAAATAATTACTATATATAATTATTGTAAAGTGATATTGATTCTGAAATAGTATACATACACTCCAATACAATTCGATGATCATGAGAACGATATCATCGCTCGTGCGTACGTACGGACTATCGTCTCCACGACGCGATGAGATTCATTCTCCACGTTAACCATTCATGAATGATTATAAAGTATATATAATAATTAATAATGAAATATATGACATAATAATTATTCTATGTTTATGTGTATATATATGTATGTCATCTACTTAATTCAATTCAACTCAATAAGGAAAAGAAAACAGTGTTCATGCGTACGTACGGTCTACCGTCTCCATGAACGGTGTATTTCATTCCATTTACTAATATATTATATATATATATATATATATATATATTCTGAATATATAAATCATGTTTTATATTCTGGAATTAAGTAATCATGATCTAAGTAATCATATGAATAATTACAAGTCAAAACACGGATGACAAATGAAACGATATTACCCAAAACGCTCTTTAACATGGAATTTACAAAAGAACGGGTAATATAAAGCCATAAGTGAACCATATATGATATCCTAACAATTATTATGATTCTGGAATAAGTCAATGACATTATTTAAATCATTACACATGAGGTTCAGACACATACGAAGCAAATCGGACCTAAGGTAAGGGATAAATTTTGCAAATCTCATTTTTATCCGAGATTGCTTATTCGTAAGTATTTACTGGGGTTATATCAATCATCCATGTCCATGTTTTATAAAAGTGTTTTCAAGTATGTTTAAATTCATTTTTAGCCATTTTTTAATTTTTGACTTTTATTACATGTTATGTAAGCAATCTTTCTTTTTTTTACGTTACGAGGTAGGTTTTTGACTTTTTCGACAAAAGTACGAGAAGAATGTTTTTTTAACTTATATGACATGAAAGGATTTTTACGGTTTCATAAAGCCTTATTTTCATGAAACTTCCTCCAAAATATTTCATTACTTTTTTCTACAAAATCTCTTTCTTTTAAAATTGCATGACGTTTTCTAAAAAGAAATTGATTTTGAAGAAGAAAGGATATTTTCCTCAAGAATTCAGTTCAAGTATTTTATCAAAACCATTTTTCATCTAAGATGACATTATTTCATATGAGTATGTTTCAAGTATCATGTCTCTATGATTTAAATGGTTTCACTTTTCTTATTATGAAATGATATCCATTTCATTTATATGGATTATGTGATGATGGAATGATGTTTATGAAACCCATTTTGTTTATTGGGTTATTACGAATGATGTATGTTTTTTTGTGGCACAAGTAAGAATGATTTCATTATGAGATGGGTGGGAACTATAACTCCCTCCAATGCATTGGGTAAAGATTTTATATCTCATGAGATAGACCTGGCTGGAATGGTAAGTTAATCTGGTTCAGTGTTACAGGACTGAAACGAGGAGTGAACTCGATTCAGAATGGGACTTTGTCCACTAAGATGGTCTTGGCAGCAATGCCT
Source organism: Viscum album (assembly GCA_963277665.1). Lineage (NCBI taxonomy): Eukaryota > Viridiplantae > Streptophyta > Magnoliopsida > Santalales > Viscaceae > Viscum > Viscum album. The sequence goes on from OY728157.1 coordinate 1,386,799,693, forward strand.
TGGCTACTATGGAAATCATTACATGTGCTTAATGGATGCCACAATTACATGTTTTATTCCCATGCTATTTTATCATGGTTTATGTTCCATTATTATCTATGCCTTATGTACTTCCATGTTTTATGTCGCTGCTCAAGATTTTAATGTTTAAACATTATGTTCATGTTTTTAAGTTCCAATGTATATGGTATGTTTTATTTTATCCATGCTTACCCTTACTGAGCATTTTAGCTCACCCTTTTTATGTTTTGTTTTCCCCCAGGATCAAAAGAAAGGTTTTAGGTCAGGAATCAAAAAGTGGAAGATCTTTATGGGAGATGTTGAAGATCATTCACCATGATTAGAAGATTACGTTCCAAGTTTCCATAGACACTAAACTATTACGGTCCTTGTGGGTCTATTTTTGTTATGTATTCAGTATTCCGCAAAAGTAATGTAATGTCCATGTACGTCATGCTTCAGGTCTCTATATTGTGTTTGTGTGTGTGTGTGTGTTATTTCAATAAAAGTGTTATTTGGGATAAATTAAAATGCATTCCAAATAACAATGTTATTAGTGAAAAATAAAACAACAATACCAAAGTAACCAATTTAAGTATGATATATTCAAATTTCTCTCAAATAATCATGTTATTTTGGATGAATAATTTATAACATTCCCACTCTAGTAAACAATGAATGGTAACTAGATTGCACTGCCACGTGACCTCAATATGGACACCTTATATGATAGTGGCTACAGACTACTAGTAAGTGTATATGGTAATACCGTGTGGAGACTGTACCCCCATTTTAGTGTTTATGATAATAGGGAAAAAGAAATAAATATTAATCAATACAAATAATTGGTGTATATGGAAGAAATTAATAAACACAAACCATCAATAATATATTAAATGCAATTGAAAAAATAGTCAAGGGGATACTGATTTCAAACTAGTCTGATCACAAGAACAAAATAAATAAAATAAATGCCTCTAATACATCACCATGAATCACCTAATCCATTTCCTAAATCCATCCAATACATTTAACTAAATTTTCTAATCCCAATTCTATTCCAATGCTAAGCTTGTGAATAGTGAAGAGATGCTCAAATACCAAGGTTTTATGGCCTCCAAAGAAGGGTGTGAGTACATAAATTGGTATGGAATGACCAACAAAATACCACTGATGAAAAATATGTGAAATTATATTCTCATGTGTTATTATTATTTGAATAAATAAAATAAACCCCAGAATAATAAATAATTAACCACTACTGGTTCATGGGTTCATACATGACACCTGAAACTGACCATACCAATATTAGCTTGTTTTAGAGTACCTCTAATCATAATACAAACATATTGAACCTATGGGTGTAAATGATCGATATCTAGAAACAATAATCTAAAACCATGGGTCTAGACTCTCCCTCCAATGAAACAAGAATCAAATGACTATTGAGGGAACACTCCCTCCCCAAGACCATATCACACAATCATCAGGGGTGTGATATCACATTTATTTAATACTTCATAGTACTCAAGGGAATTATATCTCCCAAGACAATATGACATAGTCATTTTGGGCACAAATTATCCTCTAGATCACATTACATATTGATTAGGGAAATTCCCTCTCATTGGGATAACAACACATATTCATCAGGGGTATACTCTCTCCCATGGATCACATAAAATATTCACCGAGGGAATGTTCTATCCTTAGTATCACATCACATAGTAATCGAGGATATCACCTCTCTTAATAAAAACAACACATTGTCATCTTGGTCACAAACTCTACTCAGGATCACCTTTCATAGCCATCATGTTAACACACTCTCTGTATGATCACATAAAATTTTAGATGAATTTTTAGGGAATGTGGATAAAATGTATTATCTCAGTTCAATTCCCATCACTCATTGGGACTGGCATCCAATTTCATGCTCTTAAATATTTCACATCCTCACTAGAATCATGGTAATAATGCATCAACATCACACAATGGCGATAAATCCAAGACCAATCCTTTTTTGTGTCATCCCATGACACATCATTCATGGAAACCCCTTAGAGCTCCACTATCATATAACCATCACTCAGTTCAACACCTAAAAATAATAGGGAATAATACCCTATGAACAAATTAAATTATTATTTAAGCCACATTTTCATCATAGGAATTTCCCACAAGAACCTCCAAAGAGATAATGTGTGAGAGTCTTCTTACTAGGACACACATATTATTGGGGGAAGGAACACTCCTTATATGGTCATCTCAAAAGAAAAAAGAAATAAATTCATCACTTTGTATAAAATTTTCAGACTAATTCCAAACATATCATTTCATTGTCTCCCTCTAATTTTAGGTGACCAAAGTACCTATAATAAGGGCCACTATGATATATTAATATTTTTAAATTATTCCCCTTAGTGTATATGTTTCATGTGTCATACATTCCTTGTCATGGAATAATCCATCACCAAAATTTTTATCCAACATGTTGACAAGGAAATTGTAGCCTTGAAATATTTCTAATGTTATCCTGTTTAATAGACCTACTCGGGTTTCCAATTCAATGACTATAGGACATGCTGCATCTCTAAATTCTGAACACACTTCCACTGATTGACTCCAAAATGTGTGAATCAAAAACAATAACAATACTTACTGCTCATTTCCATCACATGATACTATAATATGAAGATAATCCAAGATATTCAATCCGAAGGCACTATAGGGTCATCAATAAATTTTTCACAATGATTATGGAGTTCTCAATCTTCAGCATAAACTCACATAAACTAATTCTAATCCAAGGTGCAACTCAAAACTAGATTTTCCAATTTAAATGAATTCCCATTTTTCCATTAACATACTTGTCTTTTCCTCTACGTACCTACAGTAAAAAATATGAAGAAACACATATAAAAAGTGGGTAATGCTCCTCATATTTATTTCCAACCAAACGAGATAAGTGTCGACCTCAATGGGAAGGGATCAAACACACACGATTTTCCTTGAGAAGCCTTGATAAAATATTAGATAATGTGCATAAAATCCAGTTCAATTAACCTAATATGGTTTCAAAGTCACTATATATAATTATATATATAATCATTGGTCATTCCTCCTTTAGTCGTCCTCTCTCGAAAATGATCGACTTCAACTGCCAAAGAACCATAAAACAACTTGACCACGATTCATTAAATATCATAGGAATCATGAGATCATTCATCTATAATAATGATTTTTAAAACTTACATTTGGATAAATGTTATGGGGGTATCAACACCATCCTCAATAACTTTTATTCCTTCACCCTGAGCACTTGCACACCATTGACCTGATCTTTTCTCGGATCACCTCAATTTCATCTTCACCCAAACACCATCACTTTAACTTCATCCATCACTAAATAATAATCCCAAATATGGTATCTTAACTAGATTAAAATTAATCAAATTTACCAACTCAATTATATAAAATCTCTATATCGAGTATCTAATGGTGGGTCTCACAACATCAATACCCTTCCAACATAAGGGCCATTCCACCCATGACCGATCAGATGCTCTAACTATGATAATTTCTTTCTGCTACTTCACAAAAAATAATATTATGAATTCCATGCCAATTATCCATCCATTACCATCCATAATTAATATACATTTCCAAAATATTCATATTCAAGTGTGAACAAAAACATCAATGAGTGTCCATTTTTAGATCATAGGTATTCCACCCATTGAATCCTCCAATAGTATATTCATAATGAGGGCCACACCCTCTACCATCCAATGGTGTACACCCCAAAATATTTCTATAACTGTAATAACATTCACGTGTGTCATCAATTAGTTCCATCATTAAACCATGTGTTTCCTTGATCCCATGCATTGTACATCGATTGTTTTCTATCGACACCACAATAAGATTTATCCTCGATTGAACATGCATCAACACTCAATCCATCTGTCATAAAATCCATTAACAAATGGACCTTTCAAATTATAATTCAAAACATGGGAATCAATGACCAAAATATATCATCAAACATATATTTTATTTCCCTATATATGACCACTCACTTATCCATAGTTCAACTGGCATCACGTTTAGTCACACAAACTATGTCGATCTCATCTACATATAATGAGAATAAACCACCTTAGGACCTAATCATATAACCTGAATATTTATATCATAAGTTTTACATCCTCTAAATTGGGAACCCTCAACATTCCTCTTATATATAATACATTTCACCATGCCATGAACTATCCAAATGAACCCCCACCGACCAGTATCATTCCAAAATTTGAATTGTCTAAGAATTATATAACATCATTCAGGAAGAGAACCTTAAAATAATAAGGTTATGAATAATAATAATACATCATAAAAATAAAAAGAATTAATACCCCAAATAACTCTAAGAATATTACATATCTAAAGCACAAATCCTTAACATACATTTCTCAAACCACTCAATACGTAACAACCAATATTTTTTGAGAGAAAATTTTTGAGTAGAAATTTGAATTTATGATTTCAAAAACATGAAAGGGGTAATATAGTATTTTTCAAGAAGAATATCTTAGATAATTATTCTATCCATTCCTCTAGTCCAAGAATAGGGTGTCTACAATAAAAATGAGTTTTGTGGAATTATAATCCATTTTAAATTTAGTGAAATAATTAATAATTAATATTAAATAAATTAAATATTAATTTTTTCACATAGGTTTGTTCAATTATATCATTTTAATGGAGAAAAAAATGATATTATTTCTCCTCTATTAAGGTTGGAACATGGGGTTATTTCTTAGTGAGTTGTAAAGTCATGGTTGGGGTTAGGTCTAGGTCGATCCCCTTTTCTTTTTCTTTTTCATTCCTTTTCTCCCTTTTCATTTCATTCCATTCTTTACATTCCTTCCTTATATTCTCACATATTCCCCTATGGATTATCTTTCATATGATCAAGACCTAAGAGAGGGAGAGGAATAATGATAAAGAGATATGTATAGAGAGATGTACCACCATGGAGCTTGGGAGGCACCAGAATACCATGTGATAATCGTAAACCATGGAAACAGGTGATGGCTTGGAAGATTCCTCCCAAAGGTATGGAATTTTTATGTTTTCATAATAGATCCCTATTGATTTTTAATTTTATAATTTTAACAACTTATTATTCTTAATAATATCCCATTGTTTTACAGCCTTCTATTTTATTGAGAAAACCAAACTTTTAGGAATTTCATAGGATTTTTGTTCAGGAAAACCCATCTACACTATGTGTTGTTAAGGGAACAAACACAGTGTGTTCTTACTATTTAGGGAAGATAAAATTTTGATGTAAATAGCCTATACTAGGGTGTATACTCAACGAAAGGGAACACAGGCGTGTAACTGATTACTTGGTCCGACTTCCCATTAAAGGTAGACATGTCCATGTAGTATACGACTTGTCAATTTATGGGTCACACTCCCATCAGAAGTACACGACCAATACAAATACATGTCTAGACCATGGACGGTACATATGAAGGTACCCATTATAGGGTATATGACATATACCCATATTACACACCAGTTACTTGGAAATTTACACACCAAGTCCACCCATATTACACACCCGCGTGGGCATTTGGGAGTACACGTCGTGTACTCAGGAAGACACATCGTGTACTTCCCATTTGTAAACCTTAACGGGTTTTTTGTGTCTCTTAATCCAGGTGTTATAATTGGACCAATTATTATTCCATTCTTAGAATTTTTCTACATAGATCGAGATGGAGAAAAACTTCTTGTGTATTGAGGACTCCTAAGTATAATTATAGGTGTTTTACAAATATGGAGGTTCTTCCTCCTCTAATAATATCCAGTGTCTTTTAAGATTGAGACATATTCTAATATGATACATTGGATATATATCTTTATTGATGTTTTTTAGATTTTCTTTTAAGGATTTCCCTATTTTGATATGTTCCCTTCTTACTTATAAGGTCACAAGACTAGTTTTTAGCATGGATCCCCTATAGGATTCATCTGTTTATGTTTCAACCTAAAGGATCCTGAGTAGAATGACTCTAAATTCATTCTGTAATAATGGTCACCTATGGTATTCCAATGCTTACATGATAACCTAGGGAATCCATTGTAGGGTCTCTTTACCTTTAGATTATTATGAGGATCCTATGTAGGATGCCTTTTCCTTATTAAATGATTATATAGGGTCCCTTGTAGGATGCCATCACATGTGTTATTTAAAGAGGTTAATTCTAGGAATCCTTGGTAATTCTTAACATTTAAGGATCCCCTATAGTATTTCCACTTTATGTTATAGATGAGGATCCCTAGTAGGATGCCTTCCCTTATGTTTGAACCTTTGAGGATCCCATGTAGGATTCCTCCTTACTTTATCTATTGAGGATCCTGAGTAGGATTCTTCTTTTATGTTATGTCTTGGGGGACCTATCAACTTCCTCAATGTTAACTGACCCTAACATAGTACATTGGGTTTGGGTAGAGATGGCTATGCATGTCAACTTAGAACTGGTACCAAACTTTTATGCACATGAGGCTGTTGTAGTAGTGGTGGGTTTAGGTTTTCAACCACCCTCAGTAATTTATTTATACATTAAATTTTTAATTACGGATTCATTGATGTTATCTAGATGATATTCCTTATTAGTGGATATTGAGATTTACTTGGGGTGTCTTTATTTCTCTTTGGGATGGCTGGATATTCTTCTTGGGATACGACATCTGATCCATGATATTTTCATATGTTTATTTGTATACACAGAGGTGCTACCTAGGATCTGGTTGTTGAGCCTAAAAATTTGATTATTATATTATTTGGATTTCCATAGGGGATTTTTGGTATTTTTATATTCAACCTTCGATAATGATATATGGGAATGTCATCTATAGTAATAATAATTGTCTATTATTACACTCCCTCAAGGGATGAGGATGATTCATCTCTCCTCTCGTTGATATATAATGAGGATGAATATGCCCTCTTGGACCTATGGCATATTATAGGGATGATTAGGCTCTCCCTAGTTAGTTACATGACAGTGGTATTGGGAGGGGAGTCTCACATCATCGGATACCCAAAATTATTATTCTCTTCCAAAAGGTAGGGATGATATTGATCTCTCGTATTAGATAATCCAGGGGGAATAGCATCCCATCAATGAATAATTATTTTATGTTGTCTACGGTTCAGAATAAAAGGGATTATCCATGTTCTGAATGTCATGACCACCTATAGACCAGAAAAACGGCTCAAAAATTGGACTTTATTTACATGTCATGAACAGAATGGAGTCTAGATTAGTGACCATTTCTAAGATGTCTTTGTGTACATTACTAGAATACTTGATTTCAATTAATATAGGAGAGTACAGGTGAACCCCAAGTGTAGGACATGGATCCCCCTATGGTGAAATTGATTTCATTGACATATTTCTGGAGTTGGCCGAAGTAGGTATATTTAGATTGGGATTACAGACCTATGGATTGACTCAATTATACACAAAATTATGTGAAGGATTATCAGCTATAATCCATTCCACATGTTGTCTAGAAGATTGGGCTTACAAACCCAATGATCAAATACTAATTAGTTTTATGATATTTCATTCACCTTAAAAATGAATATTCTTATTTATGTATATATATAGATATGTGAATAAAAATTTATACACATATCGATATGGGAATCCATGGGGGAACATCCCCAATTGATTGAGATTACAGACTTGGGGTTCGAATGTGGTTTCATGTTAATTATTATTACTCACCTGTTTAATATTGTCTCAAATAAGTTCTCTATTTTTCTTTTTCATACACTTATGGCCACATATTTTATAGGTTCATCATTAGGGTGGAATACTAAGATTATTTCACTCTCTTGCATTTCCACCTCGATGTGTGCAGAAAATATGTATTTTTTTCAGGTTGAGAATGGTTTCACGGTGGATTGGGATAAGGCCTAGAGATTCATGTTCGATTAGAGATACTCATGTTGGATCGTCTGTTTAGGATAGTGCAATTTTGATACTCTTTGGAGACCGAGTACATTGTATGGATCTGAGTTAGTAGTAGAGGTATATATTTTTATTTCAGGTTCCTTTTTTATTTATGGTAGTTGAATGTTCTTCTTAGTGGGTGATTGGTGTTGTATGCATGATATAGTTATTTGGGATTTTATAGCATTTTAATTTATAATTACATCATTTTCTATTTTAGTTTATTTAATTATTATGCATTCTATTTATTTAATATTGTGTGTGATAATTAATTATTTACTCTATTTTATTACTATGATATGAGAGAAAAGTCTCCCATTTTCACACACTATACCATCACTGCTATTTTGAATCCTTTAATATATGGGGAGGCATGCTTGATTCCAAAAAACCCACTAGCTCAGGACATCATTTTAGTGGAATCTGGAATAGGATGTTACACAGTTTTATCAGAGGTGTTTTTTTCCTGGTCATTACTATATGGGATATGGTAGAAAATAGTATTAGAATTGTGTCAGAAGCAGGGATTGATATCTGAATGGTGCATCAATAAAACTTATTCTGGTAATAAGCCTTGGTCGCCTGGGAATCAGATTTTTGTTTTGATCTATGATGTTATAGTTGAATATGATTTTCTCGTTGAATGAAATACATTTTTCATTGACATGATGATTTATTATGGACTTCTAGATCTTGGATTTTGGATAGAGGTCATAGATAGATTTTGATTCTTGGATTTGAATGGAATGAGGCATCTTATGCATCATATTAGGCACATTGGATTCACATCATATAAGCAATCTAGTGTGACATTTTATTACCAAATAAAGCCTATTTAATGGGTCCTATATGCATCTACATATTACATTCATAATAAAGGTTATTTGGAACTTTGTTTAGGGGTTGGTGTTGAGGTGGATGCCTTAGTCCTCATGCACAAGACTGCAATGGACCTAGTAAGCTGATATCGAATTTGATTCTCATATGTTGTACCCCTTGTAAGGTGTTGTTTTTTATTTCATTATTATCATGTCGAATAACTAATTTTTATTACTCTGGATACTAAGACTATTCCTGTGAATTGGACCTCTAGGGTTTCTTTTCATGTACAGATTCCCATTGAGTGTCAATTCGGTCGCTTTTTCTGATTTGGAATCAAGACCTATCTAGAAATGTTCCTAATGAGGATGATCAGTGAATATCAGGCCTTTTTAAGCCATGTTTCCATTTCTGTCCCTAGGAGGTCATTGTGATCATTACCTTCTTTATACTGGTTTTAAATATTGGGCTTTGTGGTTAGCCTTTATGACCACATTGTAAGACATGATCTATAGGATAAGTGAGAGACCTTGAGTCCCTTAGTGTGGACTCGAAACCATGTAGGTCAATGTCTATTTGGTTTGAGGGAAACCATCATGAGAGAGGATGGACCAAGTTTAAGAATACCTTTTTAGGAAGTGATCTTAGTTTTATTCTTGAATTGGGATTAAGGCCTGGTAGGTGATCATGTTTTGTGACATCGTCATGTTGATGGCTTCAGGTTTTGAAAACCATCGTGGGTGATTTGGGTTCAAAACTGGCTTCAAAACGAAGGATTGTTTGGTTCCTAGCCTGGTTGATCAGTGTTTCTAATATTTCTAATGTTGTTAGAGAGCATGTAGATTCTTATGACTAAAACAACACCGAGTGACATGCAGTCATGGAATAAAAATTGTGGAACACGAATGGTGCCTGATTTTGAAGAGTAGTTAAAAGGGATATAAATTCTTAATGAAACTGATGTTCCATTTGGAACAGTCGTCATCAATTTATAATTAACAACTCTCTAGATCATGAGTCATGTGATAAAGGTACACAATAGTTGCACATGGGGAAATTAAATCATAAAATGGTGAGTGGATATGTGTGAACTAAAGGGCATTGTTTTCCTAGAATTTATGTTTGATTGGTTTCCCTAGAGGTGTGGTTATGTTATAAATGTCCCTCCATGGTATAGGTGGAATCAATAATGAATGGGTACATCAAGATAGTTTACTCGAGGATGAATCCTTTTCAGGTATTGATAGGATTGGGAAAGTGTCTCGAAGATAGCTATATACACCTTTGGATTGAATCTCAGTGTACTCATGGTTATAGAAGATAATGTTATATCTTGACATCATCTTGAGTTTTCTGATAGAGGGTAGACCCTACAAAAATATTCTATTCTTTTAAATGTTATTCCATATTTAAGGAATAAAACATGTTAAAGTTCCACTTTAGGAATGGTATAAGGTAATACATATGGTTGGGAGTACACCATTTTTTATCTAAGAGTGGTGACCCACACTTCAATATGAGATTTCATAATTTTTTGTGGGATGTTGATCTCAGAGATTTATTAGGAGATGGTGACAGATGTATTTCTATGGTGGGGTGTACAAGACCAGTTAGAGTTAAGTTTATACAATACAGGATATTGTAATTAATGATATGATTGAGGCCATTGAATAGTTCTGATAGCTTGATGGTGTAGATTTTCGGGGTGAGATAACAACTTATAGTGTTCCCACAAGGCTTCTCATGGACAAGAAGGCTTATGGTTGGGAGAATGTAAGGACCCATATTTCTACACATTGAATTCTTGAGTAGAGATTTGAATTTTTTCTTTCAGAAGACTTTAAGGGGTAAAATGGTTATTTTACCTTGAAGATGATCTCAGATAACCATTCTGACAACCCCATTTGTCCCGGAATAGGGTGTTTGTCAAAGGACTAGATTTTGGTGTAATTCCAAGCCCTTAAAGATTTAACAAAATAATTAATATTATTATTTAATAAATTATGTATTAATTTAGGTCCATAGGTTCGTTCAGTCATATATTTTGAAGATAGAATCAGATTAAGAGTTTTTCACTTCCATTGAGTCTAGGATGGTTAGATATTCCTAGGAGGTGTGTGAACTCATCATTGGAAATGGGGATAGGTCGAGACCACTTTTCATTTTATTTTATTTTATTTTCATCTTTTTCTTTCTTTTATTTTATTTCTTTTCCTAACCTTATTCTATAATATATATTTCTGTATTCTACTTCTTGTGACCAACTGAAAGAAGAGGGAGAGGGATAAAGAGAAAGAGAAAGAGGGGAAGAGATAGAGAGTCATCTCCTTGGTGCCCAGGATTTTCTAGCTATAGTATGGTAACTGTGGACCATAGAAATAGGTAAAACATCCATAAACTAAACCCAAAGGCAATCCATTTTTATGTTGTCATCATATATAACTATAGTGTTAACATTTCTAGTTTTATCCTATAATAATCTTTCTTAGAGGCCCTTGTGGACTGATCTATATTTTTTGGGGAAGAAACCATGGTTTTTGGTGTTTCGGAGGTTTTCTCTTCAGAAAAACCCAAATATATGACATGTGGTTTAGGAAAAAAAATCCATATATTATTCTTGTTTGGGGGAGATGAAAATTTCTAAGTACACACCTTGTACTAGGGTGTTCCTTCCACGTACCAAGACTCAACCATGTAGCCGAGTACCCAACCAGGAAGTCTATACGAGAGGAAAATGGCTATGTAGTGTACATGGAAAGATCCCGTTTTGAAGTACACATTATATCCAAATACATGACCAGAACATGGGATGGACACATGAAGGTACCCCATGTAGGGTACACACCGTGTAGCCTCCTAACATGCCATGTCCTTGGGCGTTTACATTAGAAGTCTGACTAGACTACACACCCAGGTGGGGTTTTGGGAGTATATGATATGTACTCGAGCATACATGTCGTGTGTGTCATCTTTGTGACCCTTTAGGGGGTTTTGCATATTTTTTACCAAGCATCATAATTTTATCCATGAGTAGTCCATTTTGAGTAGTATTCCATGTAGATCTATATGGTGAAACTATTGTTGTACTTTTATCACTACAAAGTGGTGTTTTAGGTATTTTTTAATGAATAGGTTCTTCCTCCTGTAATCATATCTAGTTTGTCATGAGTGTGATATCTATTCTGAGTAGTGAAATGATATATCTCTCTTGACTGATTTTTTTTTTATTTTTTTAGAGAATCTACCTTGTGATCTGTTCCCTTTTAGCATGTTAGGATACCAGAAATGTTATTACTGGAGATCCCATGTAGGATTCTTCTATTTACATTTCTACCTATTGGATCATGGGTAGGATAACTTTATCATCATTATGTAACAAGGGTCCCCTATGGTATGCCTTTTGTTTTGTGACTTGATGGATATAGAGGGTTCCCTGATACTCATAGACCCTAAGCTAGTATGGTAGGTTTTCATTGAAATGGTAGCAGCTGTCACATTATAACCCATTCAAAAAATTTTATCCCATGAAACTCTAGTTATAGTGGTGGGTTTAGTAATTCATCCACCATCACTCATTTATTTATATTTTCACTTGTTTACTTCTAATGCATCGATGTTAGTCATGGGTGCATCCTCGTTTGTGACATTTGAGATTGAAACAAGGCATCTTTATTCTCTTTGGGATTCCAAAACATTCTTCCTGGGATCCAACTTCTAATCGAAGTTATTTTCATAAGTTTATTTGCATACCTAGAGGTACTAATAGGGATTGGGATGTTGATCTAGTATATTTGACTATTATATTATTGGTGTTTCCTTAACTGCTTTATGGTACATATCTATTGAGACTATGATTATGATATATGATCCTGGTGTCCCTTGTAATGATACTCATGGATGATTTATCTCTCACAAGTGATGATGGTGATTCTTCTCTCTATTTGGTATATGATGAGGATGATTTAACTCTCTGAGACATGTGGCTTATGATAGGGTAGATTATACTATTACCGATGGGTCACTTGTTTTTGAATTTGGAAATGGTGTCTCACATCATTTCATACCTGAAATTAGTACGATATTTTAGATTTTGGGGCTGATTCCTCTCTCCCTTATGAGAGAACCCAGAGGTGGGCTTCCAGTCGAACGAGTGATTTCTCCTTTCAGACTGAATAGTGGGGAAACCCTTAAGGATTATTCGAGTTCCAAATGTCATGACCACCTATTTAAGATGACCTAGGGATCCAAAATTGGACTAGATGTACATGGAAAAATAATAATGGCATCTAACTTAGTTACCATCTACAAGATGTATAGATTTACTTCCATGGAATCTCTAATTTTATTGGCTAGATGTGAGTATGGGTGAACCCTGGAGTAGGATGACTATCCACCTATAGTGACATAGCTTTCTCATAGATATTTCCATCATTGGACAAAGAATTTATGTGTTGATTGGTATTTTGAACCCATATATCGACTTAATGATACATAACATGGGTGTCATGGCATACAACTCAAAACCCTTACATAGGATGTCCAAGATATTGGGTTTGTAGACCCAATGTTTGACTTCTAATTGGATTTATTATATTTCATTAACCTTACTCTAAAATATTCATATTTATTTATATATTTATACATATGAGACTATACATGTATACACATATAGATATGGATATCCATGGTGTCGCTTGACTAATTGATCGTGATTATGGATAAGGTGTTTGAATGTTGTTTCACCATTATTGGATTTACATATATTTTCTATTGTGTCTCATTTAGGCTGAGAATATTTGTTTTTCATGCACTTATGGAGAAATATATTAATGTTTCATTGGTTGGTCTAGCCTACCAAGATTATTTCTCAACCCTTCATGTGATAACTGGTGTGCATGTAGACCCTATGTCTGGTTTTCATGTTGATCATAGCTTCATGGTAGATAGGGATGAGATCTAGAGTTTCTTTTTTGAGTAGATCTAATCATTTGTGATATTCTATTTGGGTAGGATCAATTTGATAGTTTCTAGAGAATGGGTACATTTTCTGGATTAGAGTTATTGGTAGACATAATATATATTTTTTCATTTTCACTTTGTATTTCCTATATTTGTCAAACCATCCCAATGGGTGGATAATGTTGTATGTATGAAATATATGTTTGTGATTTAATATAATTTTCATTTATTATTACAACATTCTCTATTTGAGTTTATTTATTGCTTATATAATTGGTCTATTTAGTTTTTTCTATGATACATAACTATTTTCACGATTTTCTTACACTAATATGAGAGAATAGTCTCCCCATTGTAACACATTCATCCTTTGTTTCTAGGAATCATACTTTGGAATACATGGAGGCATGCTTAAGGCCTCACAACCATCCAGCTTGGGGAACCATTTTAGTTTAATCTTAGCTAAGAAATTACATCAAGGATATTCTAATCCATAGGGAAACCCATGCTCAATCTAAACTGTATTCATTAGTCATACCTCTTAAAAACTGAAAATAATTTATGTATCCACATTAAAAAATTTCATATATAAAATATCATCAGTGCACAAACATTAAATGGAAAAATCTAAAAATGATTACCCTCACTAAGGAACACCCATTCTCGAGCTAACTTTTTTCATGAGTTACCCTCACAGATATCTCGTAATCAACTCACTAAAACCCTCAGTCACATATCATGGGTAACTAAGTCCCGCTATCATATAAACTAAGTATCACTAAGGTCACAACTCATGAGTGACATATCTCAATTCCCAACTTAATATCAACTAGAAAGTCATAGGAAAAAAACACCCACTATAGGGTCTCACATTTACACAAAAACAACATGACATGCCTAATCACTACCCCTCCAAGGAACCAATCCTCATAAAAAATATACATATGAAAATAAACCATCTGGGATCAAGACCTCATCAACCAACATAAATATAAATATATGTATATATGTGAAAATATCATCCATGATTATTAATGTTAAATATATCATAACCATGTGGTTTGGTTAAGTAGAATTCCATAAAAAAGTTATATGGGGTAACATCGTATAGGGTGTTCATTATAGTATACTTGGTAGAAAATATTTTCTCTTCAAAACCATTATGAAAGAAACCCTTAATGTGGCCTATCACCAGGGCATGAAATGAAATTATTAACCATCTAGGGTAACTATAAATTTCATTCACATAGGGACCAAATAGTTATCATCGTCATGCATCTTTTTATAGATCGACATGACCTGTCAATAGAGAAAGAAAATTCATTGGTTCAGATAAGTAGATTTCAATTCCAATTTATTTAACAAAACATTATACTAGTTTTTATAACATTTTATGAAACTGAACCACCATCATCAGTGATACAAATTTCATAAGAATGTGAATTTAATGTGAGTACAATGTACAGAATATGATTCATTATGGTCCAACCTTCCATTATAGGTCAGGATCTAAAATTAAAATTAATAATAAATAAAATAAAATTAATGTCAAAGTGAGTAACTCTATGTTAATATCATCCAACATTTAAATTTTAAATCAAGAACGTCAGTCCCATATCCATGATTACCTTAACTTCCATTGGGAATGGTGTTTTTGATGCACTTGTATGGGTTCCATCATAAGAATTGAAAAATTCCTAAGTCACCTGTCTAAAACCTCCGTAAATTGTAAGATAATAAAGGAAAATCTAGGATACCACATTGTAATATATTCTTCATGGATTATTATGAATAGTTAATTGATGGGAGAACTATGTGACATCAAGATCACCTCCTTATATTATATAGGTCTTCCACTAACAAAGGGGGTATAAGGTAGTACATTGGGGTTAGTATACACCCATATTAGAGTGAATGATAATAGGAAAATTACAAAAAAACTAAATAATAGGTATTAGAGTTCAAGGAAGCAATAAATAATGTAAAACCATCACTAATTGTTGAAATTGAATATGAAAATAGTCTTACTAATAATTATCACATATTAGGGAAAGAACCGACACAATATAAATAAAATCAACAAAATATGTGGCTCTATTAATTCACAAAGTGTCACCTAATCTACCTACTGACATTGTCCAAGACATCCAGGTCAACGATTTAATCATGGGACTCTATCTAATATGAACTTGCAAACAGTGAATAGTTGCTCATATACTTATGTTCCTTGACCTCCCATGAATGGTTATAGTATATAATTCAAAAAAGTTCCACTAATATAGTTCCATAGGTAATCAGTGATGTTAGTGATATGTTCAAGTGGTAATCACATCTAAATAAATAAAATAACCTATAATAGAATAAATAAATAACCACTATTTATCCTTAGGTTTAGATGTGACACTAGGGATCAATTGTACCTATTTATTCTAGTTCTAGAGGGTATCCCATATTAATACCAACAAATAGAACCTAGGGGTGTACAAACACCCTTATGGTAAATATTTTATCTAGAACCCAGGGATGAGACTCTCTCTATAATGAAACAAGCATCACACAACCATCAGGGGAATTCTCTCTCCCTCATACCACATCACATAATCATTGATCGAATTATATCTCCTCAAGATCATACAACATATTCATCGGTGGAAAATAATCTACTTGGTACCACATAAAATAGTTATTAAGGGAACACTTTCTCCCCATGATCACTTCACATAGACTTCATGGGCATTCTCTCGCCCCAAGATCATATCAAATTGTCATCAGGGGAACATTTTATCCCCTTAATCACATCACATAGTCATTGGGGGATCAATATTTCCCTAGTATCACATGGAATAGTAATAGAGAGAATTATCTCTATACGAATAACATCACATAGTCATAAGGGGAACACATTATCCTTGGGATCACATTACATAGTCTTTGGGGAAATTCTCTCTCTATGAGAACAAATCTCATTATGAAACCTCATAAGGGTTGGTTGATTTAATGCCATATCTATAGTCTAAACCCAATTCTTTTATGGGTTAGAACCCCCCCCCCCCCCCCACTCCATCCACATATTTATTTCACAAACTCACTTACCTCAAGGTAAACATTCATTGACATAACAAACGGGAGATATATTAAAGCCCAATCCACTTACGTGTTACTCTAGGGAATGTCAATCATTCAAACCCCTTATGGATAAAAAAAATTCCATCCTTTCCACTCAATTCAACACCCTTCAATTATAGTAAATCACATCCCACAAAATAGATAAATTCGAATTGAGGAATCATTAGCCACCTAGGAAATTCACATAAGCACAACATGAGAGATAATGAAAAAGGACCTTATCAATACCCATGTAATTAAGATGTCATATCATGAACCCAAACATTCCTTAAATATCTACAGGTTACACCATCCTAGGAAACAAATATTATTGGGGATTTGAAAATTTCCCCATGTTAATATATGTATCAAATTATCTTAAATGTGTCACTTAGTTCTCAATATTCCTTATCTGTCCAAATATCTCAGTTCATTACCTAAATCATCTCAGAGGTCACCAAGGAACCTATGCTAAGGACCTATAAATAAAAAAATATACAGTTTAATTATAAACCCATGTATATATGAATCATAGAGAATATGTTCATATTAATTACCTTAATCATTATCGGGTGAGGAATACAAATAGTGTAGAAGGCCTATCATGTCCTTGGAACTTTTCTCATCTCCCACATATGAATTTAATTGTAATTTTAAATTTATATTTAATAAAAATATGACAATATTTGGAGACCACATTCCACATACACAACATATATAAATAAATTAAATTACTATAGGTGTATATATAAGGGACCACCTACCTCACATAAAGACTTTCCCATTTAATACATAACTTGGAAACTTTCTACACAAGAACATTCAAGTCCACCTCAGCTCAATCGAACATCAACCATCCACCTATAACCCTATCATATTCTATGAAATTTTAAACTATTAATTATTAAATATTATAATTAATTTGAAAATTTAATTAAAAAATATAGAATTCATAAAATATCACCAAATGATATGTACATTCTGGAATAATGACCAACCACAGATGGAAGGTGTGAAATAAATCCACAACATCTTTCTGGGAAAAGGACATAAATTAAACAAATTTTTAAATGATAACATTCTCCCAAATTCATCAAAATCACTATGAAAAATTATGGTTCATCATACGATAATAAATATTATGTGTGATGGAAAGTAGAAATTATATCAAGACATCCTCTAGAGAATCCATATTAAGAAATCACTATGTAAGATTTTTTACAACATGCTTCATTGGAAATCAAAAAATATCTTCATAATAACTTGCCTAAAATTACAGGAGAAAAACAGGGAAAAAAGAAATAAGAATAAATGATAGGTCATACCTCAAATTGTTGAAGAAATATTCTCATAATCACCAACAACCAAAGTGGATTGACAGTGGGATGAGTGGAGAGGAGGACTTTCTGAAATTACCTCATGAGTTCATGGTCCCCAAAAACTGAATTACCTAACACCAATATTAGATAAATTATCATAATAAAAATCTACTAATAAATACCACATTCCAGTGGTTGGTTCTCACCGATTGGCCATTGAGACCGAGAAGAGTTCTTGGTTTTTTCCTATCCCACTGGTAGGCAGTTGGATAGATACTACTGAATGTCAGCATCATGAATTAGATAATATTATCCAAATTTCCTCTTAAAAACTCATAATACTTAAATTTAATAGATCTAGGTCCAAAAATAACTATTTAATATCCTATGACCCTTATAATTCCAATCCTAATTAGAATTTTGAAATTCAAAAATATGACCAGTTTTAGAAATTTAAATTCTGTTTGGATGCTCACTATTGTACAAATGAGGTCCTTTGCATCATCTAACCATAATAAATAAATATCCATTTTTTAATTATAAATATGTTAATGTATATATAAATATATATATTATATTACATCCAGACCTGATATCCACTTAACACATTCCCCATGCTAGTGGGTAATAATGCCTCCAGCATGCCTCACCATATACAAGAGGCTATGAATTAGTAAAAATGGTATAAGGTTGTACATTAGGTATACTTTACACCCATATCAGAGTGACACAATAGATAAGATATGTAACATGAAACAATAGAATAATAATATAAACAAACACTATGATAATTGGACTAGTAACCCTCCATAGCATAAATCATGATATTACAGAATAGAATATTAGAAAAATAAAAATAAACATTTGTAAAAGAATAAATAACCAAAAAATGTAATAATATCAAAATAACAAAGGTTGAGTCATATATAATGATTCCAATCCTTGTAGTTATAAAAAAAGTAGAAACATGGGAAATACATATAAAACATGTTATAAAAAAGATATAAAATGTCCAAAATACTACTTCAATTTCATAAAGAGAATATGATTTTTCCACTTCTCCCCGGTTACATACTATATGTAAAATCAATCAATCATCTATATCAGAGACCATTCCCTCATCCATACCTATAGGCAAGTAATCTACTTAGGTTCCAAAAGTGTACTGAGTAGGATGTGAGATAAAATATTAGTAGGCCACCACCAATGTTGCCTAGAAATAATCCAACTTGTCTATATAACAACAAAAGTGCACATGTATAAAGAATAATGAACAATACCAAATAAATAATTAACATATGTATCAGGTTCCTCCAAGACACTTAGCTATCTCTACCTACTTCAGAATAGGACATCAGAATTCTAATCAGTAAACATGCCTATATATAGTAATATATATATTATATTTATATACTATATCCACTTATATTCACTAAGTATATGAGTATATATATAGTATGTACCTAGATACTTTTGTTGGAAGGACGTACGTTGTCACTCAAACATCTATAACCATTCTAACAAACTATAGGCTCATGCAGAGGGTACATTCCGTAAATATCATAATTTATGTGGGACTTCATCATCAACCCTCACGATAGTATGGTGAGACACCATGACAAACAACCTAATCAAGGTAATGTGGAGTTCCTTGCTCATTGTCTTTATAATCTTATAATAGAGAGATACATCATGTTCAACACCCTAAGTAAGGGAGAGTGAGTCATAATTCTCAACAAGTCCCTTAATCATTGTTTACCTAACAATATAAATGGAATATTAAAAATTAAAATAACTTAAGGGATCAGCATTAATTCATCATAATCATCAATCCCAATACAACCAAGGTCATCCAATTCCATACATATCATATTTTATAACTATATAACAAGTGTTTCATCCTTTCCACCAATTTCCCTCTCATTTATGTAATCCATATTATTAATTAATGCATGTAAATTTATACTCATGGTCAAGAAAAGAACATGGAAGGTGTTCAGGTCATTTGAAAAATTATATAAAAGTGAGAAATTCTATTTCCTAGAAATTATGAACACTTATTTGGTGTTTGGATATTTAAATAGTTAATATAAGGATGAAAACTAATTTAGAGACCCAGGAAGGGGAAATTATTAAGTTCAACATCCTGAAATTTCTATGCAAGGGTCCCTAGGACTGTAGCAAAAATAATATAGTTATTTAGACATTAATAACACATTTTATGGTGTTGAATAAATAAATATTATAAGTGGGACAATGGTGAAGCTATAAAAACAAGTCAACAATGACACAAAAAAAATTATAAAATCTTACACAGGGACTTATATGACTCCTCATCCAATATTGTATTCATATCCAAAGTATATTGAGAGAAAAATGAAAAGTGGTCCAACACCCTAAAAATAGGGCATATGAACTTTCACATAAATAGAAAAATATATATGAAGAGAAACATAAATTGGAAGTAATAGAATTGAAGACCATATATATGCAGATCCAACAAGATCTATGATGTTGGATTTGGGGTCCTGATAATGGGAAAATGGAAATCCCTAGGCGGAGGAGAAAATATAGATTATATGAGATGGGTGAGGAGTTCATATGATATGATTAGAGGAAGAAAATAGATGGGTGATACATTAGACATATTAATGTAAAAAGGGTAAAATCACCATTCTTGATATGGTTGCATGGTTTGGTGACACAGTTGGCTGAAACATGTGCCAACAATTCCCCAAACCATTTCCTAAGGAGAGACCACACATAATTCAGGCCCACAGTATTACTAACAGTGCACAATCCATTCTTGAATACACACTCACAAGACTTCTAAAACTGAAACAATTGTGATTTTGTTCTCACATGCTTGGGGAAAAACCATGTGACCACCTTCATTTCATTGATTTTGGTACACGATTATCCCACATGATTGGTACTGACTTTTAACTAACCATGCACCCCTACTCTTTTTCAACATTTCATGGATCATCAGGCTCCAAACAAGGATCGTATTCTTTTGAAACCTTTCATAGGTCATAGGGAACATTTACCAAAATTATATAAAGGATTTAAATCTAAAAACAAATTAGTCATACCTTTGAGAAAATATGGTTTGTTACAACCTACCCTCCTTAAAGAATCTCATCCATGAGTTAGCCTCTTGAGGGTAAAGAGGTGTCATTTTGAAAAAAAAATTACAAAGGACTACTATATCAGCATCCTCATTGTAGGTATTGTACTCATTTGTTTTTCCAAAGAACCTAATCATGAGAGACTAGCATGCCTCATATTTCCTTCAAGCTCTGATCCATGATATTAATTTTATAAACATTGAATGAATAACCCCAATAACATAATCAATTCAAGTTGGAATAGGTATGAGTGTTTTGGAGTAGACTTTTAAAGATGTGATACATGAATAAAATCACACATAAAGTGGTATCTTTGAGGAACTGTTATCTGGTAATTCACTGGTCCGATCCACATTAAAATCTCAAAGGGACCAATAAATCAAAGAGAAAGAAGACCATGCCTTTGAATACATATATGGCCCAAAGTTGGTGAATCATGAAGTAAAAACAAACCCATAATATCTAAATCAAGAGGTTGTTGAAATTAGTGGGAATACAACTGCTGTCTGGACCGAGTTATCATCATAAACATTCTATTCAATGGGACTTTCTCGTGAGCCTCTTGAATGAGACATTGACCATGAAAAGATGCCTCCCATACCTTTAGAAAGAAAAGAGGAGGGTGACAAGGCCTAAAATATATGTATTTATAAAGATCCATATGAATGGTATACTAAGTTTTTTATTTTAAGAGAACAAATACATTGGAATGTGTTTCTCCCAAGAAATCCTATAGTTAAGTAAACTTTCAAAAATCATGTCATCTAACACCCAAATTTTATGCCCCATATGTCAGTCGGTCAGAGAGTGATAGGTCATGTTATGTAGTCCATGTGTACCCAAGGCCTTCAGAAACCCCCTACAGAACTGAGATGGGAAAAATTTGTTCCTACCATATATGATATAACATGGATCTCCCTAAAAATGTATGATCTATTTGACCTATATTATCACTATCCCATCTGTAGAGATTGTATCTCGAGTAGGATAAAAGCGTGATACCTTTTCCAAATATCAAGGACTATCCAAACTATATTTGTTAGTCATGGTGATCTGGGTACATGAGTAACAAAACCTATAGAAACATCATCCCCTTTCCACTCGGGAATAGAAAACGACTGCAAAGGTCCAACAAATTGTAGATGTTTTGCCTTCACCTACTAACAGTTGGAGAACCAAGGGATAAATCCAATTATCTTTCATTTCATATTAGACAAAAAATATTGTTGACATAAGTCTAAATCCTTTATGGTGACACTATGATGTACAAGCAATTATAGGGAAAGATATTCCAATATTAACATGTCCCAAATGTCAGCTGGAACCCATACATTCCTATAAAAGCCTTAGGAATCAACCTCACCCACAGTCTAACCAAAAAATGATTCATCATTTGAGATAATTTACAACTTTATTGGTCCTTTAGGATTATAATGTTTCCTCATTCTCACATGTTTCAGAAAAGTAGAGGTCACTACTAAAGATGAACAAATACACATCCTACGATCTTCCTAAACCACATATGTCTGAGTCTTCCAGATTAGATCATTGACTACATCATTTCCTTTTCTAGATGTGTTGGAATGATCAAAATTGATGGAATATATATACTCAATCCATTTGTGATACTTGATATTAAAATCACAATATGAAAAGATTTACTTATGACTTTTGTGATCAGTGAATACCAAAAAATGAACTCCAAGTAAATAGAGTCTCCAATATAAAAAATAGGGAACTACCTCAGCTATATTGAGGTTGTGTGTTAGTTAATTATGCGCATGATTCCAGAAATGATGAGATCTATACATGAAGATTCATTCATCCTACATTAAAAATCCTCCTATACAAATACCTGATGCATCATAGTAGACTATATAACATCTGACTATCACCGAAAGAATCAAGATCCATACTGAAGTTAACGTTCCCTTCAAAATAAAAGAAGCTACTTCATAGGCTCTTAACAATAAAAATATGACACACTTATTATTCATACTAGTAAGAGGTGTTACATGTATCATAAATCTGAGATGAAATGTATGTAATATCTAGATAGCCCCAAGAAGCACCATATATAAAAACTTTCTTTTGATTCTCCCTAGGAACAACATCTCTCACCTACACTAGGTCTACTAATACTTCTATATATGAGATGATGTGACCTGGGAAGTGCACTTTCTTGATCTAAAAGTGTAATGTTCTTATCTTTAATAAAGATGATGATATCTTAGTGTATTCAATATGATATCATGATGGTAGGATAGTTCGTTCAATTAAAGGGAATACACTATAATGTTTTCCATGAAAACAAATAAAAATGAATTCGGATATGGAAGGAAAACTCTATTCATTAGATCCATAAAAATGAAAGGTGCATTCGTGAGATTGAATGACATGACCAGGTACTCATAGAGACCAAACCAACTCTAGAATGTTTTGTGTGGTATTTATAATGATCTAACATGAACATGATGATAGCTCGACCTCAAATCAATCATTGAAAACACTCTCACTCCTCATAGAAAATAAAGTATGCCATCTATTCAGGGTAGGGGTACCGATTCTTAACCATGATCAGGTTCAACTATATGTAATTCCTATAAATCATTAGGGTAACATCCTCCCTCATGGGAAAAAAGGATTGGTGACCCCCAAGGAGAAGTGTTGGGGCATAAAAATCCCTTCACCTCCAGATCCTCCAACTCTTTCTTGGGCTCAAGAAGCTGTATTGTTACTTTATTATAAGGCGTATTTTAAACCAGTAATTATCCTAGAACTAGTTCATTAGTAAATTCGGAATATCACACTATAGGTAGTCTAGAAAGTCTTTTAGGGGATACATGCCTAAAACAATTCACTATAGAAGAGAAAAAAATGGTTTGTAATCCCTATACATCAAATAAGAGACTAAATTTTTCTTCTTCCACAGTCGTATCCCCTAATACTTAGGTCCAGATCAAGAAGCATTGACATCCCATTCTCCATTGTTCCCATGCTTATCACCCTTTGGTTTTGTTAACTTCACCCTCTAGTGATAACAATCAATATGTTCTTGATGGGGAACAAACCAGTACATCCAGATGATTACATAAAACACTATCATTTAAAGGTTGAAGAGAGTCCATATAAAAAGATATTCTCCTATCTCAATGGAAAAATCACTACAATGGGTAACAATATCTAATCAGATACCTAATTGTATATCAAGTTTCACCAAGTCATATAAGTGTTCTATCTCATTTCCTTGACACTACATGATCATCTAAGATATAATGTAATGCGACACACCTATGTCAAACAATGAAGACGATAATGTAGAGGTTTCTAGAATAGTGTCTCATATGATAGAATGTGTGGTTATCCAATCCTTTGACATATGATAAACATCATATATCTGACCCACACCATTGGGATCATTTACAACCTAACATACCTTCAGAATCTCAATTTCTGGTTTCAGGAATCTTGATTTTTATTACCATTGTCAGAAACATTGCCTCATATTGAGTAGCCTATGGTATTATCTCTATCATTCAAGAGGGATACCACATGCACCAATCCAGAATGTAGGATATTTATATATCCCCCACTCACTAGGAACTAATGGAAATTCCTCAAATAAGATATGAATATTCCCCATCATTCTTTAGCCTCTAAATTCCAATAGATCCCATAAATACTGTTGGTTTGTATATCCCAACTTCTCGCATTGGTGACAGATAAGGAAACTATCGATATGAGCTTCCTGACTACTGTTACCCCCATAAGAAATCTCAAAATGACACTTGTTTCTACTGGAAAAACCACTGGAATGTTTGGGTTATGAATCTATCTAGTCCACACCACTAGATCCCATCATATTTATATTAGTAATGAGATACGATTTAACTATATTAGAAATAATAAATAGTCAAAATATGTTGACCTGTGATTGGATGGACTATACTAGACAATCCTTTATTATCCTGGTGGTTATAAAATTGTCACCACCAATGTTCGAGAGAATATATGTAGCTTTTTAAAATGAGTGGAATATTACATGAAAAACAAGGATCCCTATTGATGATTCATGAAATCTATTTCACAATCATACATAAAAGTATGTGGGAAGAATAATTCATAGAAGATCATCTAAAAATTTCCCCCATACATGCCTTTATGTTGATCTTCGAGGGTAATAACATCCCACAATCTATTGGAAGAACCATGTACCATATGCATAGTGAGTTTCATATTCTACTCAAGATGAATATCCATATTCTCCATGATAGAAATCACGGACTCATCCATGACATAGTATCATGTGGTCCACCAAACCCTAAAAAATGTGGGAGGATTCAACTACAGAAACAACCAATCAAATTTTCCATATTCGGAGTAAGTTGAGAGACTCCTTACATAGATTGAATCATACATAAAATCCTTATCAGAACTAGGATTTCGTGTATATGTCAGTAAAATAGGTGGTTCCATAGGTGGAACTACAACAGGGGTGAGTGGAATATTTAGGACCACCACCTATAGTTCATGGTATTCACCCCCTTAATGGTGTACGACTCAATAAATTCCTACTATCATGATTCTAAAATTCCAAATTCACACCTTAGAAAACAATTTTAACTGTTAAACAGATTACAGATTGAAAACTAGGACAAGTAAATATCCTTGTTATTAACATATTACACCTTTATTCCTACTATAAAATTTCTCTCTATATGATAGGGATAGAGCATAGAAGGACATAATATCCTAAGAGTCACACCTCACTACCCAAAAAAAGGTCGTGGTAGGTTATAGATCTCATATTAGATGTATAAGAATATTGTTTCAATTTAAAAGTTATATTAATTTTCAGTTTTTTCTCATGTAAATTATTTAATTCTCTTCTAATTTTATTATTATATGGATCAAAATTTCCCCTTTATAAGGTTCCAGACACCTTATGAATTGCAATGTGGTGTCCACTTAATCCCGACCTAAACATGTTCTAGACCATGTGACCAATGGTCCATGGTTCATCATGCCATAACTGACTACTAATGGTGTCTACATTATCCTATGCTGCACAAAAATTTTAAATTATGATAGATAATTTAAATGTCAAATAATTTTTATTTGACATCGAAGAAATATTGGAACATTTTCATATATAATAATAAATGAACAAAAAATATGTGATATGAAAAGACACATAGAAATTAGACGTTGCATGGAAACATGTCGGGCATATTAGTCATAAGTTTCCTATAATTATGCATGATATGTCACACCCTCATATCATTAGTCCAATGTAATGAAACCTCATTATAATAAACCAAATATGAATTACATCATAAGAAATGTCTGTCACCCAACATGGATGGATTTTCAACATTAACATACATAGTCAATAACAGTAATAACCCTTTCCTTGGAAATTTGGGCTTCCCCTATAAGTGGGTGAGATACTGCTAAAAATAAGAACATTACCAAATCCCACAATCTCCTAGACTCCTATATAATACCCAAATAGTAATAAAATGAAAAATAAACCACTCTGATAACAGTTTGTAATGTCCTAACCCAAGATCCACACACCTGTGCCCTAAGCCAGTGGTCCACATGGGCTCACACACGCCTACCCTTAAGCTTGTGGATACTGAGTTGATGCAATGTTCTATGGTGGTATAGTGGGGATACTATTCCCTCATATCATAGTGGAACATTTGATAACATATTTAGTAGACAATAGATGAATCATGATATAAATCGACACTATGAAAACTACACCAATACCCAACTGTAAAGGAAATCCTGGTATAACAGAATTGAAAAGAAAGAAAAGATGAATAAGAAACTACAGATGCATAAATAACTAATAAAATCTACATTTATCAAAGACCTAATGTATGATTCACATAAAATGTTTACATGGCATGATGATATACAAAAAGAGGAAACATGGGACATGGATATACCACATTCTATACAAAAATACAAAAAATCCCAAAACACTACTCCACTAGAATAATGAGAATATATTCGGTCATCCCCTTCCTTGATCCATACTATACGTAAAATGATTCAATAATTTATAGTAGGGTGCTTGGACTTTTCCATAACTATAGACAAGAAATCTACTCGAGTACCAAATGCTACCCGCGTAGGGTGTGAGATAAAATCCCTATAGGTAACCACCAATGGTGTTTATAAATAATATAGCCTATTTACATAGAAGAATAAGTGTGGATGTATAAACAGAGAGTAATAATGAATAATTTATTACAAGGTAGCTCTAGTTCCAACATAATACTTTGTTAGGTCAACTGTCTTTTGAAAAGGCTGATAGACGTCTAATCAGCAACCATACATATTTATAGTAATAATATATATAGTATAGTTTTATGATATATACACTTATACACCATATGTATGTCAAGATGTAAGTAGGAATATTACATGACAGTAGGTGGTTGTTGGACCTGGGGTGTAACTCAAGCGTCTATAACATTTCAAATTATATATAGGCTTAAAAAGAGGGTAGATACCAAAAATATCATAATGAGTGTGAGACATCATGCTCAACAATCAAGATAGGTGGCATGATACATCATTCACAACATCTAAAAAAGGAAATATGGAACACCAATCCCAACATCCCAATAAATTTATAAATGTGATAGATATCATGCTCAACACCCCACATAAGGTGTAGTGAATCATAATTCTCGACAAGTCCCTTAACCATCATTTAACATCCTATATTAATGGAATATTGATAATAAAAATAACTTTTTCGGTCACCTATTACTAAACATAATCATCAACCTCATTACAAAAAAAGGGCATCAAATTCCATAAAATTCACATTTTATAATTATATAATAGGAGTAATTCCATTTCAACCCATTTCCATCTTATTTAAAAAAATTCATTTAAATAGTTATGTTATGGATATTTATAATAAAATAAAATAAAATCACATAGATAGTGTTCCCATCCATTGAAAATTTACAAAAAAGTTGGAAATTTAATTTCCAAGTAAATCTGAACACTTTGGGTGAGATTTTTTATTTAAAAAGATAATAAAAAGAAGGAAATTAATTCGGCACACACAAGGAGTGGTTGTGGATGAGGTTGAAATCCTAGAATTTCTTATCAAGGGGCAATGTGACTGTATCGAAAAACACATAAATATTTAAAATCATGGGATTTATTTGAAGGTGATGTGTGGAAATGGAAGAGATGAAGCATAATAGAGAAGCTACGAATATAACTCTACTTATAAAGAAAAACAACTATACCAGCTACCATGTGGTCTTAGATGACTCATCATACAATATCGGAATCAAATTCAAATTATATAAGAAGAAAAACAAAGAATGGTCCCACACTTTGAAAATAGGGAATATGAGGTTTCACAAAATAGACCAAGAGATATGAAGAGTAAATAAAATTGTGATAAATAGGGTTATATATCCTACCGATGTAGATCAAATGTGACTGATGACATTTGATTTAGTTTCCAGATGTAGAAGGATTGGGGATTCCAAGGTGGAGGAGAAAATAATTCTCATGGTAGGGGGAGGAGGAGTTCATCCACTATAATATGAGGAAGAAAATAGAGGGGGTGATATATTATATTCTGTAATAGAAAAAGGTTATAATGAACCATCCTCATAGGGTCAAAATGTTTCGCTACACGGTTTTTCAATCCTTGCACCAACATTGCACCAAACAACAACCTAAAGAGGGACCCCACATGGGATAGGTGCACAGTTTGAAAAACTATTTGAATGATGTGAATGAATAAACTATCCAAATCCTTCTAAAACACATGGTCATGTTCTTGGGCTCACAAGGTTATAGAAAAATAAATGCAACCTCCAGTAGGATACTAAGTTCCCCACACAGTAATCCCATAGAGTTAGTAATAATGATGCACTAACCCTATAAACCACCCTAATTTTCCATTTCTCAGATCTCTCTATGATCTAAACACGCCCTTCACACTTTAGAAACCCTCATTTGGATGCATCTCATGTTTTTAAGATGAATCAAAGGATATACATTAATAAAAAATTAATTTATACCTCAATGAAAATCTAGGTCGTTACATATTATTACTGTATATATTATTAATTTTATATATAATTAATAAAAACATTATAAATTATTATAATTATTGAAAATATGTATTCATTATAATATTCTATATATTATATTTATTTAATATTATTTATCATACCCATCATTGGGGCCTGAAAAATATAGTTTATTACACCCACACAGTCTTTATAGATGTGATGGGATTGTATACACAAGAAATATGGCAGTTTATTCAAATATTTTATAAAATTTCCTTTTTATTAAAAATAAAATAAAAGAAAATATTCATGACATAATAAAAAAAGAATGGGATGAGATAGAGATAAGACTAGAAAAACATGACCGATTTAATTTTTAAAATATGATTCTTCAGTATCTAAAATAATTACAATTTTATGATGACTAAATTGGGTTATCCATAATTAAAATACATTTTTATATTGAATATTGATTTTATACATATAATTTTCTATAGTTTATCTAATAAAATAAAAATAAACCAAACATTTTCCATAAACAATCAAACAAATTGTAATTTTTATACTAAAAGGTTAGACACAACCATCTATGGTGGTTATACGTCACATTTCTTCAAAACCATTGATGAAAAAAGATATATTGGATAACTAAAAAATTATAAAATTTATTAGACTATGTAAATTGTTATTGTAGAATTTTATAGTTTCATTTATCAATATAAATTAGAAAATACATGAATTTACCTCAAGTAGAAATGAAAATATATGTTTCTATGCCACATTCTGATAAATATTGATATTTAAGTTAGGATAACCTATACGTATATTTTAATGAAATAAATACAATGAAGAAGAAAATGATAAAAATTTACATCAGGTGAATCCATATTGAATTGATCAGTTGAGAATTTAGAAATAATAAATAATATACTTCCAACAGATATTCATAGACGTATAATTAAATAATATGAAAGGTATTATTGATAAATAAGAATATAAACATTGGGAATCTTTTTACCTGACAATAATAAGGAAAAGTAAAATAAAGAGGATCATAGAATGGTGTAATATTATTTATCCTAATAAAATTATATAATTGATATACTATAAAATGGGATAATTTGATACCTTCTATCAACTTGGTAGAAACATGTTTCCCTTATGAATTAACTGAATAATCTATATAATAAATTCAAAAAATACCCCTTCTATCTTCTCGTTATTAATACATTCCATATGTCCACATCATTGTCTCACTAACAGATGTTAGACTACAAATATGTGAAAAAATATCAACAATGTTCACTTGGGATTCATGGGTAGGCCTTATAAAAAGGCCCATTTTATTTATATTAGTGTAAAAAGGACTTTTTTAGAAATTTTTTGGTGATGTTATTTTTAACACAACTTGGGGAACACATTACACAATCCAACTACTAACTATATTCCACAAATTTGGAATTTGAGTTGCATGATAATAAGGACGATTAAATTTTATTTTGAAAATATACAGCGATGAAACCTCATTTGATTAAAATAACCCTAGAGAATTAGAGATACATAATCTAAGACAACACAGATGAGAAGAAACAATGAAAAGACCATCTTCCAACAATATATAACCCGTGCTTGATAAACTACTTCCATCAGGACATGAATCATTGTAAAGGAGTGTTAGGGTCTAAAGTGAGAGTTTGGTAGAAAGGGAGTATTTATATTATATCAAACCTTTAAAGTATAAAATAACTCTATAATAATATAATAATAATAGGTAAGATGTAGAAATTGAAATTAACATAGAATAAGTAAAGGGTTGGACTCTCTAGAGAAACTACAGCCCGAGTTGAGGCCTAACCCTCTAATTTTTTTAGCGGAATCAAAAAACTCTAAAATAAAATATATCCCTTCCCATTTACCTTATTCTCTAAATTTTTTTTTATCCAGTAACCCAAATAACTATCCACCGAATACAAAATCTCAAAATACACCACTTACCATAAAAAATATGAGTTTCCCGCTTTATATTGTAGTTAGACGCCCATTGAAAAGAGAAAATCCATTTCTATGTTACTATCAATATATAATCCTTGAAAATAAATCTTAAAATTAGGATGGAACTTCATTATAATAACTCGTTATATTTACTAATCGATCAAAAAGAATTAGTGGAGGCATTGGTGGAATCCTATACGACTAAAAAATTATACAATATCATCTTCAATATATGATATATGTGTAATTATTTCAATATAGGATTCACAAATATACATGATAGATATAAAATATTAAAGAATTTTCACTTTATATAATTTACTTTTCACATTATTGATTGATGAAAGGGATTAACATAATTTGGCTTCTATGTAAAAATCTTCATTCTCTTATGCTATTAACTTTCCCACAGTCCTCCCTTAGGAAACTGCCATCTAGCGTGGTGGTACATGAACTACATGAACTAATTATCCAACCTATGATTCCGTATAGAGAACATAGTTATACCTCTTGTCTAAAAGATTACAATGAATAAAAATCACCAAATTTATCTTATAATGTATAGATAAAAATACACCTTGTTGAGCCTTCCCATGTTAATGATAACATTTTTTCTAATATGAGAACATATAATCCAACATGTATTTCCATATAATATTATTTTTTAGATAACCATTATTGGTGCTTAAAAAATACCTACCAATAAGTTCCCCATTAAAGACTCCACTCATCACCCTATGATCAAGTTTTTTATTTTTACAGTGATAAGTATGATGAGCAATCATCATTATACCTATATGTTGTTGTGATGAAATAATTATTTGAGAAAGACCCACCTACTAATTCACTAATTCCTACATAACATGTAGCTTCTTCATTACACTAATTCATCCATCCTTATCATTGTTACCATTTTCAAACAAGAATACAGTCAAAATTCTTTCAACTTCTTCCAAACATACAACATGGGGCTTAGTCATTTGTACCTATTGTATGATTTCTGACTCACCCCAATAGTCATTGTGAATTTATTTGTTATACACATATATTTTATTATTAATAAATCTTACATAAAATTCATCTAGTATAATTGAACCCTACAACATGCTATAACCATCTAAACTTCTCTTAAAAATATGATATATTGCCACTTCTATCTAAAGAATCACTGAAATGAGTTTACAAACCATCATTTCCCTGACTGATAGTAACTCCTCCAAACACATGATCTAAAGTTGTTACGATATTATCTTATTAAATGATTCTCCATGTGTGAGGGAGTTAGAAAACTATTGTAGATTCATACCTCATTAATCAATAATGATCATGATATTTAATGTCTTATACTGTGATAAAATATCCTTCTTATATGAGTTATTGTTTTCCTTTATGCTGTTACTTTCATGAAATTCAATTAAGAATACCTATCTTTAAGAATCACTCTCAATCTAGAATCTATATAAATGAAATCACCAATTATTGAGGTATGTATTGAGAGAGAGGAAGAAATAATCTTTTTATATTAAAACCAAGAATTTCAATGTACATGAATTCTAGAATAACTTTGGAAGAATAGAGAAGAAGTATAAATAGAGGAGAATAAGGAATTTAGATGGGGAAGACTCATGGGAGATACCGCATCCCATGTCAAGGCCCATCCATAATAAATATTACATTGGATGGAAAAACTAAAAAATAAAATCCATCCCAACTTACTACCCTCAATGTAACTATTTATTATTTCCCCAAAACTCAACCACTAAGAAACTACTCTATAATTATAGAAGACGTCATTTAACAAAACTATTATGAACCCCCCCCCCCCACAAATTAGATGGATCCTATTAGAACATTAATATTTATTCACATGTTCTTATCAAGGAGAGTGTCCCAAAAAACATCACAAAAACACTATTGATAGGAAAGGACAACCAAACTCAGAGATCTAATATAAGGGCAATGAAAAACACTAGTCATAATTTTGATGATATTAGAGAAAATAACCCTTAATTGAACTTTAATATTATATGAAATAGTATAAAAAATAGTGAAAATGTGATCTTCTATCTTATCTGTGTAGTCTCCCTATATTTCGCTAATAAAATCACTCCACAAGATCCAAATTGTGCACAGAAAACAATTCACATGATCCTCCTACAACTTGAAACCATTTCAATTATAACTCTTACACATAGTGACATGAAAATAATTATTGAAGAAACATTAATGAAATAGTATATCATTAATTAAATTAATATGTATTCATATTTCTTCTCATTTATTCGAGAACGCCATCAATGAATTGGACACCAGAGCTCTAGCCTGATATAAATTAGGATTCATTCAATCCACCTACGTTCCTCCAATAAATCACACAAATATATCCTGATAAATATAGTTTCTAATTTTGAAAAGTGAAACCTTATTTCTTTTAAAATATCCTAAAATGAAATGCATGATATTTTTTTGGGAGTATGTATTCATTATTATTAAAACCATGAATAATAATAAATTAATTCCAAAATTCATAAAACATAATATGAAACATTTTCAAAATTTAAATTCCCATAAGAAGACTCCAAATATAAGAATTCAAATCAATGAAATTATAATCACTATTATCTTTAAAATAATTATTAATTGTGAATGATTTATCTAATCCTTTATATAACACCTCAAGATTTATTTAGGAATGTTGGGGACGTACCCATTTTTAAAAAAATTGAAAACATACAAACCACTTTTGTGGGAGTAGGGAGAACCCAAAAGCCCCTAACAATCCCATTGTCTTAAAGGAAATGAGTCCAAAAAACTAATGGATCTAGAGTCTAGTAGGATATCCCATTATAAATGTACTTAGAAACCTATTAAATATAATCAATGAAAAACCATAGCCGCTTGCTGGAACGCCGCCTCCGCTAATGAACCCTCAGTCGATTGTCGAAGGACCGACGCATGCTGATATACCATTATCCACACCAGACCAGATTTGACATCCATGACCTAATCTACCCCACCATCACCGAGGCCAAGAACATCACCATTAATATTGCCACCGTGCACCTGGAAGCCCTACCAAGTCACCTCCCACCATCCTGTTACTACCATAAGGAAACCCGAGGACTTCCATAAGAAGCGCAACCTCACCGATGAAACTTTTTCCCACAAACCCAGATTTGCATGAATCAATCAACAAAGAACTATTGGACTCTAGCATACACATAAGACATCAGATTTTATATGAGAAATAATTCCCTCAAAGAAGATCGGAACCTCAAACATAGATCCACCGGTGGAACACACAGCTGCAAGAACCACCGACCAAATTCGTGCCGCATGGAGAAGGCATGACACCGAATATGATGCAATTGATGATCTCCATTGTAGGATAAATCCATTGTCGGATATAATAGAGGTCCTCCATCCACCATGGAGAAGATTCGACATCGTTATTATTTCATTTCGTTCCACTGAGGAGGAGATCCACGGAAACACCTCAAGATTTTAGAATTTATTTTATCATAAAAAATACTATGTTCGATTGATCCAATAATGAACTTAAGTGTATAATGATTAAAAATAAATAATATACAGTACTATATTTTTAATTGAGTTTGTTAAATAAATTAATTTTTTAAATAAAAGGGGTTAAATTAATATAACAAAATATAGTAGGTTTTAAAAATGGTTTTTTGATCTATTTTGTTGAAGTACGAATTTTCATAGAAAGCAAAACTTTTAGGGAATGATATCAATATAATTTAATGGAAAAATGTAATTAATAACTAAATAAATAAAATAAGGACATGCAATAAATATTTCATTAATGATAATGAATACTAATATATTAATTATTTGTCAAAAAAAGTTTGGTTGAAAATAATTATTTTTATTTTCTGGTTTATTTAAAAGATAAATTTATTTTATTTGGAGTATTTCATTTATTGAAAATGTTTTTATAATTATTGTAAAATAAATAATAATCATTCATAAAATTGAATATGATTTTTTTATAAATTTATATAAATTCATTTGATGGTAAAATGAGATATTTTCTAGAAAACTATTTCCATGTGTGCGCCGTATTTTTACCTGAATACATTAAATTGATGAATTTTAAAATATTAATATTATAATATTTATTATTTAAAAGTTTTATATAGTAAATAATTAGTTAATTAATTATAAATTTATATTAAAAAAGATTAATAACACTTAATGTTTAAAAGGGTCGTTTTTTCTACGAGTGGTTTGTTATTTTATAATATTATTTATTTAAAAGTTATTTTTGAAATTTTATATTTATAAATTGATAATATGGAATTAATTTTAGAAATAAAAATTTTAAAAAAATATTTAGATAATTAATTTGGATATTTTTTACCATGTTAATTTTTGGTGAATATTGAAAAATTCTAATTTCACTAATACAACCATCTTTATAAAATTATCATGATTTGAGATTGACATGAATCTTAATTAATTTTTTTGAAAAAATAAATATTTTAGAATTAAAATATTTCTTTTCAAAATATAATGTTGATCCTGTAATCATTTGTCTTAAATTTTAGATCTGTAAGAAAAGTTTTTATTCCAATAAAATATATTTTTTGGTTCATCTCTTTTAATAAATTATTAATTCGGATACATTAATTTTTGGTTTAGTATGAAATTAAAATATATTTCATTATACTAAAAATATTTCAATTAATTACATTGGAATCAAAATTATAATGTACTTTAGTAGAAAATCATTTTTACTCTTAAAAATGGGATTTTTCTAAAAATAATTATTATTTCATTTTGATGAGTTTCATTTATAATGTTTTTTCTCTCCTATATAAATTGCATATCATTGAATGTATGGAATATTTTTTTTCATGTTATTATTTTATAATCATTTAAATTTCATTTTAATTCATAATGAATAGTAGGTGTGGTAATTTGTTTCCACACAGTAGATGTTAAAAGAGTAAAGAAGGTGATTGATGCGAGTGATAGGGTTTCATGTTTTTTAAAACATTTCTAAATGTTATTTGTTTTGTATCACCCTAAGTTTCAATCAATTAACCCTTTCTATATTATTTTTATGTAAAGTGTGTAATGCCCCGACCCCAGTTACCCAGAGTCGGTACATTATTGCATAACATTGGCATGATCCCAAAAGATCAAGTCTCAAAAGACCGATTAGTTTAGTAGCCTTGGAAACACTAGATACATTAATAAATGTTACATTACATCATAAATTGAAAAATCACAATAACATAGTCCCCATAGTCCACACTTCCAACCCCTTCAGACAATCCCTGTATGTCAGTCATAAAATATATCTTCACATCCTGGGAAAAATAAAACACTGAAAGGGGTGAGCTCAGATGTTCAGTAAGGATAACAATATAGCGGAAGCTTTCATAAATAAACATAAACATTTAAGGAAATTTATAACTAAAACAAAAGCCTTTTAAACTTGAATTTCAACATAATATGGAAAAAGTAAAATGAGATAATGCCATTTACTTGTTCACATTGATATTCTACTGGTCGAATAATCAAATGCAATATTAATAACCACTTTTATAATGATGGAATGCATAATGCCAGACTATCATAACCACCTAGACAAGGCCTCGTTCCAAGACACTAGTTTGTCTCATGAGACCTGCTGATGTATCGAGGAGCTATAGCGGGCTCCACCTGTCACTTATTAAGTCCAATTCATTCCTAATATGAATAGGTATAAACATATCATAAACCATAACATAATCATATAACATAAAACATGCATAAAGGAAAAATAACATTTACACATTTCAATCACAAGATATCAATACAACACATTTATATAATAAAAAACACTTTAAAAACCATTTTCAATAAAAAAATAAAAGAAAATTAAAACTTTGTATTTATTTTTTATTTAAAAAATAGTTATGGATTGTAGAGGAAGCCGAAACTCAAATAATGATCACGGCGGAAGAGAAGTCATTGTCGCTGCATACGTACGACAAGAAAAACATTCCTTTTTGTCGTTTAGTAAAACGCTTCGTATAAAAAGATTCCTTTTGAACAAACGTAAAAGTCAAAGGGGTTTATACATCGTATAAAAGAAATTTGTGTATAAAACAAAATATGCCTCAATGAATGGAGATTGAGACGAAGTCCCTTACAAAGATAATTCTTAAATAAAATAGATCTATTATGTGTATTCTCTATATTTACACATAAAGAAAGTATAAATACATGATAGGACATAATAATATCATGACATAATTTTAAAATAAGAGATTAGCCCAAAGAATAGAAATTGGGTTAAGAAGTTCCCTTACCCCGTGTCCGACTTGACTCGATCGTTCTTTAATCTCCTGAATAATAAACTAGAGTTAATTTCTATTTTAATAAGAACCTTTTTAATGTTCATTATTCCTTTTATATCACTTATTACCATGTTATGAAAATTATGTAATTATTTAAGTTAATAACGGTCATTTTGTCGATCTTTGGTACTTGAGTCAAAAATAAACTTCTTATAATTACAAGTTGTTCATGTGGAGAAATATCCATTATATCTAGAATTATATTCATGATGTAGATATCATATATATCATATATATCGAGTATATATATGCATTTATAATATTACATAACATTTAGAGGTAAGAAATGAAATGCACCGTTCATGGAGACGGCAAGCCGTACGTACGCATGAACACTACTTTCATTTCTATTTCGAATTTAATGGAATGAAATTATAATTATATAAAGGTATACTATAATTCCATTATAATAGAATGTAGAATAACATTTAATCCATCCTTTATACATCCCACATATGGCATTAACGATTCAAATCACTTTGAGGGGGCGGTAGTCTGCACTTCCTAAAATGAAATTATCACATTTACCCATAATGGAAATCATAAAGGTATGTCATAAATTAAAAATACAGAATCATAAGTAAAAAACATAATATATATCATATATAAAAATATTTTCATCATAATGGCCACCGTGAGAGGTGTTAAAATAAGATTCAACAATCATCATTTCGTGTGGCAGTAATTCGCCACCCATAGAAACAGTATGTTCTTTAACCATTAAATGAAGGTGTGTGTAAGTGTAAATAAAATCATTCTCATAAAGACAACCAAGTATATTTAGGATACTGGTTTTTTTAAAACATAAAGTAATAAAAAGATTTTAGGGGGTTGTAGAAGCAAAATAAATCAAAAGAACACAAGAGAAGACATTACCTTAAAATCGGGTAACTCTTTTTTTTTGATTTGAGCCGAAGGATTCCTTGGGAAGACATATACCCAAAGTGAGGCTTCTAGGGTAAGAGAGGGAAGTTGTTAGAGTATTTGGGAAGAGTTTTTCCAAGCCAAATTGCATGATGGTGTGAATAAGGTGGTAGAGGTGGGGGCCTTTTATAAGAGGAGAGGAGGGGCACTCTTGGAAAGATTGAAATGTTACATTATTATGAAATGATTTTCGGATTCTAAAGGTCCCACAATAATATATTTCAAGGATAAGGTGATAAGGGTTATAAATATACTCTTACAGTAGGATTTTGACAAGTTTAAGCCTTAGAGTTTACATTATCATTTCATTTTATTTAAATCGTTAATTAATGAGGTAATCGCTGCATCATCATGGTGTCATAAAAAATTTAATTTATATATTGTCTAAAAATTATAAAAAAAATATCATGATGTATGAAATCTTTATAGATTTCCAATTAATATTTATAGTCAGAAATTTAACTTATATAACCCCATTTAATAATTGTTTTAGTAAAACAACACATGTATGTGACAATTTTATTTTTACTTTAAATAAAAAGTTATTAATGACATTTTCTTACCCAAGTGGCTCCATGGGGTCCCCAAGTTGACCCATGGATTTTCATGGCCGGCCATGACTCATCCAATAAGGGTAGGAAAAGTGTAAATATATTTTCATATTTTTATAATATCATTTTTACCTTAAATTTCACTAATTACCTTTAATCGCGATTAATTAAACTTAAAAGTTACTATTCACCAAAAACTTATATTAATCGTATTGAACTACATTTTACTTTTTAATGAAAACCATGTAAGTATGACTTTTGAAAATCAAATCACAGAAGTGGTAATGTTTTATTTAAATGAAAAATCAGTTATTTTAACTACCACTTAGTGGTTTCACTATTCATAAAAAATTGATGTTTTTCAGAACAATGCCAAAATTTCACCCTAAGCTATAAATGATATTTTGAATTCAAAAATTATGTCTATTTTAAAAAATTCCAAACATATATTTTGTAATAATTAATTTTATAATTAATTTCCGTTGTCACAACAAATAGCGTGTTTTCAAGAAATAATATATATCAAAAGATTGACAATTGTTTATGTCCAATTTCAAAGTGAAATTAATTCTAATGAACACCATTGGATGAAATGGTAAAAATATATTCTAATTATTCTCTAAAACCCCTCAATATAATAATTTA
Source organism: Viscum album (assembly GCA_963277665.1). Classification (NCBI taxonomy): domain Eukaryota; kingdom Viridiplantae; phylum Streptophyta; class Magnoliopsida; order Santalales; family Viscaceae; genus Viscum; species Viscum album. The sequence goes on from OY728157.1 coordinate 1,386,839,620, forward strand.
TCACTATAATTTATTTTTATTAAAAATATAGTTTTTAAGTATTTTTCACTATTCATAAAAAAATTGGAAGTTCTCAGAAAATTACAAAAAATTCAACACAGGTTAATTTCGATATTATGAATTCAAAATGAAGTCCATTTTGAAATATAAAATTTATTTAATTTCAAAAAGTGGGTATTAAAATTCATAACGGCTACTTTGATTGGTCGCGGTGTGTTAGAACTCGAGGTTGCGTACAACACACACTGCTCTATTATTCAAAGAGAAGCATACCATGGAAGCTTGGGGTGTTACATTCTCCCCTCCTTTAATAAATTGCATCCTCACAATTTAAAATTTTTATTTGATTATAAAATGTTGAAAATAGAAAATACCTTTGTGGAAAATCCACATCGAAAATAAGTTTAACAAAATGTAACTTTAAAAGAAAGGAAAAGAAGTACAAATGTCACCCGAGATAGCCGACACTCTGATTCTATGAAAATATGGATATGGAGGAAAAAAACCATCAAGGTCTGATGGAGAGTTTTAGAATACACGATTAGGAGAAAGTTAACCACAAGAAAATCACGAACTTGTGATTGGTTAAACGGTCATTGAATCCTCAGTTGGAAAAGTTAACAGACAATATTTTTTTAAGTTACCTTTTATAAAGTTGAGGAATTTATTTGGTAGATTTACTAAGAACATAATGGAATATACATACTTGTCATGTAGACTTTCATTATTTAATAAATTTTTACCACAAACACATCATTCACTCAAAAAGATAAAATAAATCAAAAAATTATATTTATCCTAATCGTACAAGGTTCCAAATATTAACACATACCATTTAGATTAGGAAAAAAAAAATTTAATAACCAGGGTCTTCCTGTAGGCTAGTGGTAGGTAATAAAGGCATGTCGCACTATGGTTGTGGGTTCGATTCTTACAGCTTTTTCCGACGCGACGGGTTCACCGCCGACCTGCTGGTTGTCCTTTTTCTAAAACTATAGTATTATAATGTAACATAAATAATCTTAAGAAATGTTTTAACCTTAATCCATACTATCCAAAGTTCATCCTAATCCATTCCAACCTTTGTAGTTATCCAAAATACTTCTGTCTAAACTCACAGTACAAATTTTATTAGGAAGGTAAACACAATGAAGATCTTTTTTTTTCTGCGTAATAACACGTGAACACCTTTATCATGTATTATTTTAAACCACTGCAACATCCTGAATTACGATAAATCCTTCATGATCCCATATTCTTTAAAGAATACTTGATATAATTATTCTATCAAAAAAATTATACAAATCATTAATCTATTTCAGGGAAGTCAAGAATATCCAATATAATTTATCCAAATCAATCACTATCTCGGTATCAGAACCATATTTTGGTTTATCTTTATCTCAACCATATATTTTCCAAAAATTTAACCTTCTATTGAGTCACTTTTCTTGGTTCCACACAATCTCATGTCCTTGATGAAATAGTACTGTTGTACAATCCTTATATATATTTCACATTATTCTTATAACCATAATATATGTCTTGAGTCCAAAAACACAAATACAATAATTATTCAACTTCATCTGTAGTAACAGCATATGTTTGTCCTTTCTCCCTTGTCATTTTCTGAGGTAAGTTTCCTTGGCTCTTAGGGCATTCATTTGCATAATTCCCCATTTCCCTACAATTGTAGCATTCAACTTTGATAGCCTCTTTTTTTCCCTTGCAATCACGAGCGTCGTGACCTTTTTCTCCACATTTATAACAATATCCCATTCCATTTAGGCAAGAACTGGGGTGATTTTTCCCACAATTATCGCATAATGGAAAATCCTCATTCCCTTTTTCCTTATATCTATCTCTTGTTCCACCGTTCTCTTCTTATCTTGCTTGACTTTATTGTCATACGATTTAGAAAATTCCTTTTCTGTCTTGATAGCACATGAGACAATATCTTCGTATGATGAGAAGGTTTATGAGACTAATGCTCGACAGAGAAATGGTTTTAACCCATCAAATAAACGATTGATCTTACTTATTGGGTTACGCATATAATCTGCAGTATGCCTCGCTAACCGTGTAAAGGTAGACTCATACTTTGCGAAATTCTCATCCTCCTTTTGCCTCAGACTCAGAAATTTCGTTCCGTATCTACTCGATGGTCATGAGGAAAATATTTTTCTAAGAAAATCTCTTTGAACTCCATACATTCCATATTTGATATTTCATCATCTTCCATTGTGTTTTGAATCAGCGACCACCGTTGATCGGCATCTCTAGTGAGGCAGTAAACTGCCATGAAAAGATTCTCCCTTTCGCTACTCCCCAAGGCCTGGAATATTTTCTCTAAGAAATTTATCCATTTCTCAGCTTCTAAGGGATTTGTACTCCCATTGAATGTTGGTGGTTGTTGCCTCATGAAGCTGTTTAACATTGATCCTCCACGTTGTGGATCAGGGTGCTCCATACGAGTAAGGTTATTATTCATAACCTGGGTGAGTTGTCCCAGTATGGTGATAAGCTGATCAGCACTACTCGTAACACCAGCTCCATTATAATTATCTTGAGGAGGAGGGAAATCCCTATATGGAGTGTGCACATTGATATGGTTTCCATTCCTTCCACTAGGAGCCATTTCTAAACAATGTCATATACTAGATCTGTTTATGAATCTATATACACAATAAAAAACTTTCAAAACACTTAACATAAATTAAACTACTTATGGATATAATCCATAATCATAAAAATGTTTTCTTTAAGGATGTATACACTCATGAACCCTTCATAATGGTTTGTAAAGAAAATGATAATAATACTAAGCATATCCCCTGGGAGTGTCGTAACCAAGAGTGTAGCAAGGCCCATTGTCGTGCACCAGTTCCCGTTTGAGTCTAGCTGAAAGCGGTGTTTTCAGGTTCTACCCCTACGTACATCTGTGCTAGAGCCACCTCTACATGCTCGTATCCAGACAGAGATGTATTGCTCAGAAAATTAAAAAAATCTCTACAATAACAAAATTTTAGGAAGTTCTTCTATATTAATCCTCAAAGTCTATCTTTGGGCTATGTGCTCTAATCGGAGTTTATCGAAATCCAGCTTCCAAGGATAGTACTAAAATTCCTCTAATACCAACTGTAACGCCCCGACCCCAGTTACCCAGAGTCGGTGCATTATTGCGTAACATTGGCATGATCACAATAGATCAAGCCTCGAAAGACTGATTAGTTTAGTAGCCTTGGAAACACTAGATACATTCATAAATGTTACATTACATCATAAAGTGAAAAATCACAATAACATAGTCTCCATAGTCCACACTTCCATCCACTTTAGACTATCCCTGTAGGTCAGTCATAAAATATTTCTTCACATCCTCGGAAAAATAAAGCACTGAAACAGGTGAGCTCAGATGCTCAGTAAGGATAACAATATAGCAGAAGCTTTCATAAATAAACATAAACATTTAAGGAAATGTATAACTAAAACAAAATCCTTTTAAACTTGAAATTATGCATAATATGGAAAAAGTAAAATGAGATAATTCCATTTACTTATTCACATGGATATTTAAATGGTCGAATAATCACATGCAATATCAATAACAACATTCATAACGATGGAATGCATAATGCCAAACTATCATAACCATGTAGCCAAGGCCTCGTGCCAAGACTACAAATAAGATTTTGTCAAGGCCTTGTGCCAAGACACTAGTTTGTCTCATGAGACCTTCCGATGCATCGAGGAGATATAGAGGGCTCCACCTGTCACTTATTAAGTCCAATGCATTCCTCATATGAATAGGTTTAAACATATCATAAACCGTTACATAATCATATACCATAAAACATGCATAAAGTAAACCTAACATTTCCACATTTCAATCACAAGATATCAATACAACACATTTATATAATAAAAAACACTTTAAAAACCATTTTCTTTACCAAAATAAAAGAAAATAAAAACATGGTATTTATTTTTTATTTAAAAAAAAGTTATGGCTTGTAGAGGAAGCCGAAACTCAAATAATGATCACGGCGGCAGAGAAGTCGTTGTCGCCACATACGTATGACAAGAAAAACATTTCTTTTTGTCATTTAGTAAAACTCTTTATATAAAAATATTCCTTTTCAATAAACATAAAAGTAAAAGGGGTTTATACACCGTATAAAAGAAATTTGTGTATAAAACAAAATATGCCTCAATGAATGGAGATTGAGACGGAGTCCCTTACAAAGATAATTTTTAAATAAAATATATCTATTATGTGTATTCACTATATGTACACATAAAAAAGTATAAATACAAGATAGTAGATAATAATATCATGAAATAATTTGAAAATAATAGATTAACACAAAGAATAGAAATTGGGTTAAGAAGTTCTCTTACCTCCTATCCGACTTGAATCGATCGTTCTTTAATCTCCTGAATAATAAACTAGAGTTAATTTCTAATTTATTAAGAACCTTTTTAATGTTCATTATTCTTTTTATATCACTTATTACCATGTTATGAACATTATGTATTTATTTAAGTTAATAATGGTCATTTTGTCGATCTTTGGTACTTGAGTCAAAAATAAACTTCTTATAATTACAAGTTGTTCATGTGCCAAAACATCCATTATATCAAGAATTATATTCATGATTTAGATATCATATATATAATATATATCCATTATATATATGAATTTATAATATTACATAACATTTAGAGGTAAGAAATGAAATGCACCGTTCATGGAGACGGCAAGCCGTACGTACGCATGAACGCTACTTTCATATCTATTTCATATTTTATGGATTGAAATTATAACTATATAAAGGTATACTATAATTACAATATAATATAATTTATAATACCATTTAATCCATCCTTTATACATCCCACATATGGCATTAACGATTCAAATCACTTTGAGGGGGCGGTAGTCCGCACTTCCAAAAATGAAATTATCACGTTTACCCATAATAGAAATCATAAAGGTATGCCATAAATGCAAAATACACAATCATAAGGAAAAAACATAATATATATAATATATAATAATAGTGTCATCATAATGGCCACCGTGAGAGGTGTTAAAAGAAGATTGAACAATCATCGTTTCATGAGGCAGTAATTCGCCACCCACAGAAACAGTATGTTATTTAACCATTTGACGAAGGTGTGTGTAATTTTAAATAAAATCCGTCTCATAAAAACAACCAAGAATATTGAGGATACTGGTTTTGTTACAAAATAAAGTAATAAAAAGATTTTATGGGGTTGTAGAAGCATAATAAAACAAAAGAACACAAGAGAAGACATTACCTTAAAATCAGGTAACTTTTTTTTGATTTGAGCCAAAGGCTTCCTTGGGAAGACTTCTACCCAAAGTGAGGCTTCTAGGAGTAAGAGAGGGATGTTTGAAGAGTATTTGGGTAGAGGTTGGCCAAGTAAAATGGCTTGAAGGTGTGAATAAGGTGGTAGAGGAGGGGGCCTTTTATAAGAGGAGAGGAGGGGCACTCTTGGAAAGATTAAAATGTTACATTATTATGAAATGATTTTCGGATTTTAAAGGTCCCAAATGATATATTTATAGACTAAGGTGATAATGGTTCGAAATATACTCATCCATTAGGTTTTTGACAAGTGTAAGCCTTATATTTTACATTATCTTTTCATTTTATTTAAATCGTTAATTAATGAGGTAATCGCTGCATCATCTCGGTGTCATAAAAAAATTTAATTTATTTAATGACTAAATATTATAAAAAAAATATCATGATGTATGAAATATTTTTAGCCATCCAATTAATATTTATAGTTGAAAATTTAACTTATATAACCCCATGTAATAATTTTTTTAGTAAAACAACACATGTATGTGACAATTTTATTTTTTACTTTAAATAAAAAGTTATTAATGTAATTTTCTTACCCAAGTGGCTCCATGGGGTCCCCAAGTTGACCCATGGATTTTCTTGGTCGGTCATGACTCATACAATAAGGGTAGGATGAGTGTAAAGGTATTTTCATATTTTTATAATATCATTTTTAACTTAAATTTCACTAATTACCTTTAATCACGATTAATTAAACATAAAAGTTACTATTCACCAAAAACTTATTTTAATAATATTGAACCACATTTTACTTACTAATGAAAACCATGTATTTAGTATTTTTGAAAATCAAATCACAGAAGTGGTAATGTTTCATTTAAACGAAAAATCAGTTTTTTAACTACTCCTTAGTGGTTTCACTATATATCAAAAATTAAAGTTTTTCAGAACAATGCCAAAATTTCACCCTAATCTATAAATGATATTTCGAATTAAAAAATGATGCCTATTTTAAAAAATTCCAAACATATAAGTTTCATTAATTAATTTTATAATCAATTCCCGCTGTCACAACAAATAGCGTGTTTTCAAGAAATAATATATATCAAAAGATTGACAGTTGTTTATGTCCAATTCCAAAGTGAAATTAATTCTAATGAACACCATTGGATGAAATTGTAAAAATATATTCTAATTATACTATAAAACCACTCAATAGAATAATTTATCATTATAATTTATTTTGATTAAAAAAGTTGTTTTTAAGTATTTTTTACTATTCATAAAAAAATTGGAAGTTCTCAGAAAATTACAAAAAATTCAACATAAGTTAATTTCGATAATCAAAATACAAAAATGAAGTCCATTTTTAAATATAAAATTTATTTAATTTCAAAAAGTGGGTATTAATATTCATAAAGGCTACTTTGATTGGTCGCGGTGTGTTAGAACTCGAGGTTGCGTACAACATACGCTGCTCTATTATTTAAAGAGAAGCGTACCATGGAAGCTTGGGGTGTTACATTCTCCCCTACTTCAATAAATTGTGTCCTCGCAATTTAGAATTTTTCGTTGAATATAAAACGTTGAAAATATAAAATACCTTTGTGGAAAATCCACATCGAAAATAAGGTTAACAAAATGTAACTTTAAAAGAAATAAAAATAAGTACAAAGGTCACCCGAGATAGCCCACATTAGGATTATATGAAAATATGGATATGGAGGAAAAACAAACCATCAAGGTCTGATGGAGAGTTGTATAAAACATGATTAGGAGAATGTTAACCACATGAAAATCACAAACTTGTGATTGGTTAAACGGTCATTGAATCCCCAGTTGTAAAAGTTAACCGACAATGTTTTTGTTTTAAGTTACCTTTTATAATGTTGAGGAATTTATTTGGGAGATTTACTAAGAATGTAATAGAATATACATACTTGTCATGTAGACTTTCATTATTTAATAAATTTTTACCACAAACCCATCTTTCACTCAAAAATATAAAAGAACTCAAAAATATTATATTTATCCTAATCGTACAAGGTTCCAAATATTAACACATACCATTTATATTAGGAAAACTATTTTCTAATAACCAGGGACTTCCTGTTGGCTAGTGGTAGGTAATAAAGGCTTGTCGCACTATCGTTGTGGGTTCGATTCTTACAGTTTTGTCTGACACGAAGGGTTAACCGCCGACCTGCTGGTTGTCCTTTTTTAAAACTATAGTATTATAATATTACATAAATAATCGTAAGAAATGTTTCAACCTTAAGCCATACTATCCAAAGTTCAACATAATCCATTCCAACCTTTATATTTATCCAAAATACTTCTGTCTGAACTCACAGTCCAAATATTATAAGGAAGGTAAACACAATTATGATCTTTTTTTTCACGTAATAACATGTGACCACCATTATCATGTATTCTTTTAAACCACTGCAACATCCTGAATTACGATAAATCCTTCATGATCCGATATTCTTTAAAGAATACTTGATATAATTCTTCTATCCAAAAAAGTATACAAATCATTAATCTATTTCAAGGAAGTCAAGAATATCCAATATAATTTATCCAAATCAACCACTATCTCGGTATCAGAACCATATTTTGGTTTATCTTTATCTCAACCATATATTTTCCAAAAATTTAACCTTCTATTGAGTCACTTTTTTTGGTTCCACACAATCTCATGTCCTTGATGAAATAGTACTGTTGTACAATCCTTATATATATTTCACATTATTCTTATAACCATAATATAGGTCTTGAGTCCAAAAACACAAATACAATAATTATTCAACTTCATCTGTAGTAACAGCATAAGATTGTCCTTTCTCCCTTGGCCTTTTCTGAGGTAAGTTTCCTTGGCTCTTAGGGAATTCATTTGAATAATGCCCCATTTCTCTATAGTTGTAGCATTCAACATTGATAGCCTCTTTCTTTCACTTGAAATCACGAGCCTCATGACTTTTTTCTCTACATTTATAAAGAACTCCCATTCCTTTTAGGCAAGAACAGTGGTGATTCTTCGCAAAATTATCGTATAATGGAAAATCCTCTTTCCCTTTTTCCCTTTATCTGTCTCTTGTTCCATTGTTCTCTTCTTATCTTGCTTGACTTTATTGTCCTAAGATTTAGAAAATTCCTTTTTTGTCTTGATAGCACATGATACAATATCTTCGTATGACGAGAAGGTTTGTGAGACTAATGCTTGACGGATAAATGGTTTTAACACATCAATGAAATGATCGATCTTACTTCTTGGGTTACGTATATAATCTGCAGCATGCCTCACTAACCGTGTAAAGTTAGACTCATACTATGCGACATTATCATCCTCCTTTTTCCTCAGACTCAGAAATTGCCTTTCCATATCTGCTCGATGGTCACGAGGAAAATATTTTTCTTAGAAAACTTCTTTTAACTCCCTCCATTCCATATTTGATACTTCATCATCTTCCATTGTGTTTTGAATCAGCGACCACCATTGATCGGCATCTCTAGTGAGGCGGTAAACTGCCATGACAACATTCTCCCTTTCGCTACTCCCAAGGCGTGGAATATTTTCTTAAAGGAATTTATCCATTGCTCAGCTACTAAGGGATTTTTACTCCCATTGAATGTTCATGGTTGTTATCTCATGAAGTGGTTTAACATTGATCCTCCACGTTGTGGATCAGGGTTCTCCTTACGAGTAAGGTTATTATTCATAACCTGGGTGAGTTGTCATAGTATGGTGATAAGCTGATCAGCACCAGTTGTATCACCAGCTCCATTATTATTATCTTGAGTAGGAGGGAAATCCCAACATGGAGTGTGTGAATTGATACGGTTTCCATTCCTTCCACTAGGCGCCATTTCTAAACAATGTCATAAACTAGACCTGTTTATGAATCTATATAGACAATAAAAAACTTGCAAAACACATAAAATAAATTATACTACTTATGGATATAATCCATAATCATAAAAAATTTTCCTTTAAGGAAGTATAGACTCATGAACCCTTCATAATGGTTTGTAATGAAAATGAGAATAATCCTAAGCATATCCCCCGAGAGTGTCGTAACCAAGAGTGCAGTAAGGCCCATTGTCGGGCACCAGTTCCCGTTCGAGTCTAGCTCAAAGTGGTGTTTTCAGGTTTTACCCCTAGGTACATCTGTGCTAGAGCCGCCTCTACATTCTTGTATCCATACAGGAATGTATTTCTCAGAAAACTCACAAAATCTCTACAACAACAAATTTTTAGGAATTTCTTCTATATTAATCATCAAAGTCTATCTTTGGGCTTTGTGCTCTAATCAGAGTTTATCGAAATCTAGCTTACCAGGTTAGTACTAAACTGCCTCTGATACCAACTGTAACACCCCGACCCCAGTTACCCAGAGTCGGTGCATTATTGCGTAACATTGGCATGATCACAAAAGATCAAGTCTCGAAAGACCGATTAGTTTAGTTGCCTTGGAAACACTAGATACATTCATAAATGTTACATTACAATATAATGTGAAAAATCACAATACAATAGTCTCCATAGTCCACACTTCCATCCCCTTAAGACTATCCCTGTAGGTCAGTCATAAAATATTTCTTCACATCCTGGGAAAAATAAAGCACTGAAAGAGGTGAGCTCAGATTCTCAGTAGGGATAACAATATAGCGGAAGCTTTCATAAATAAACATAAACATTTGAGTCAATGTATAACTAAAACAAAAGCCTTTTAAACTTTATCTTCAACATAATATGGAAAAAGTAAAATGAGATAATTCCATTTACTTATTCACATGGATATTCTACTGGTCGAATAATCACATGCAATATCAATAACCACTTTCATAATGATGGAATACATAATTCCAGACTATCATAACCACGTAGCCAAGGCCTCGTGCCAAGACTAGAAATACGATTTTGTCAAGGCCTTATGCCAAAACACTTGTTTGTCTCATGAGACCTGTTGATGCATCGAGGAGCTATAGCGGGCTCCACCCGTCACTTATAAAGTCAAATGCATTCCTCATATGAATATGATTAAATATATCATAAACCATAACATAATCGTATAACATAAAACATGCATAAAGGAAACATAACATTTCCACATTTCAATCACATGATATCTATACCACACATTTATATAATAAAAAACACTTTAAAAACCATTTTCTATACCAAAATAAAAAAAATTAAAACTTTGTATTTATTTTTTATTTAAAAAAAAGTTATGGCTTGTAGAGGAAGCCGAAACTCAAATAATGATCACGACGGTGGAGAATTCATTGTCGCCACATACGTACGACAAGAAAAACATTCCTTTTTGTCTTTTAGTAAAACGCTTCGTATAAAAAGATTCCTTTTGAATAAACAAAAAAGTCAAAGGGGATTATACACTGTATAAAAGAAATTTGTGTATAAAACAAAATATGCCTCAATGAATGGAGATTGAGACGAAGTCCCTTACAAAGATCATTTTTAAATAAAATAGATCTATTATGTGTATTCACTATATGTACACATAAAGAAAGTATATATCCAAGATAGGACATAATAATATCATGACATAATTTGAAAATAAGAGATTAACCCAAATAATAGAAATTGGGTTAAGAAGTTCTCTTACTTCGTGTCCGACTTGAATCGATCGTTCATTAATCTCTTGAATAATAAGATAGAGTTAATTTCTATTTGCTTAAGAACCTTTTTAATGTTCATTATTCTTTTTATATCACTTATTACCATGTTGTGAACATTATGGAATAATTTAAGTTAATAACGGTCATTTTGTCGATCTTTGGTACTTGAGTCAAAAATAAACTTATTATAATTACAAGTTGTTCATGTGGTGAAATATCAATTATATCCAGAATTATATTCATGATTTAGATATCATATATTTCATATATATCCAGTATATATATGCATTTATAATATTACATAACATTTAGAGTTAAGAAATGAAATGCACCATTCATGGAGACGGCAAGCCATACGTACGCATGAATGCTACTTTCATATCTATTTCGTATTTTATGGAATGAAATTATAATTATATAAAGGTATACTATAATTAATGTATAATATAATGTATAATACCATTTACTCCATCCTTTATACATCCCACATATGGCATTAACGATTCAAATCACTTTGAGGGGGCGGTAGTCTGCACTTCCTAAAATGAAATTATCACGTTTACCCATAATGGAAATCATAAAGGTATGAAATAAATGAAAAATACATAATCATAATGAAAAAACATAATATATATCATATAAAAAAATAGTGTCATCATAATGGCCACCGTGAGCGGTGGAAAAAGAAGATTGAACAATCATCGTTTCGTGAGGCAGTAATTCGCCACCCACAGAAACAGTATGTTCTTTAACCATTAGACGAAGATGTGTGTAAGTGTAAATAAAATCCTTCTCATAAAAACATACAAGAATATTGAGGATACTGGTTTTGTTACAAAATAAAGTAATAAAACGATTTCAGGGTGTTTTAGAAGCAAAATAAAACAAAAGAACACAAGAGAAGACATTACTTCAAAATCGGGTTACTTTTTTTTGATTTGAGCCAAAGGCTTCCTTGGGAAGACTTCTACCAAAAGTAAGGATTCTAGGAGTAATATAGGGAATTTGGAAGAGTATTTGGGTAGATTTTGGCTGAGTCAAATGGCTTTAAGGTGTGAATAAGGTGGTAGAGGTGGGGGCCTTTTATAAGAGGAGAGGAGGGGCACTCTTGGAAATATTGAAATGTTACATTATTATGAAATGCTTTTCGGATTCTAAAGGTCCCAAATGATATATTTCTAGGATAAGGTGATAAGGGTTCGAAATGTACTCATCCATTAGGTTTTTGACAAGTTTAAGCCTTAGATTTTACATTATCATTTCATTTTATTTAAATTGTTAATTAATGAGGTAATCGCTCCATCATCATGGTGTCATAAACAATTTAATTTATTTAATTTCTAAAAATTATAAAAAACTATCATGATGTATGAAATCTTTTTATCTTTCCAATGAATATTTATAGTCGAAAATTTAACTTATATAACCTCATGTAATAATTGTTTTACTAAAACAACACATGTTTGTGACAATTTTATTTTTACTTTAAATAAAAAGTTATTAATCTCATTTTCTTACCCAAGTGGCTCCATGGGGTCCCCAAATTGACCCATGGATTTTCTTGGTCGGCCATGACTCATAAAATAAGGGTAGGACAAGTGTAAATGTATTTTCTTATTTTTATAATATCATTTTTACCTTAAATTTCACTAATTAGCTTTAATCGCGATTAATTAAACTTAAAAGTTACTATTCACGAAAAACTTATTTTAATCTTATTGAACCACATTATACTTCCTAATGACAACCATGTATGTCGGATTTTTGAAATTAAAATCACATAAGTGGTAATGTTTCATTTAAACGAAAAATCAGTTTTTTTAACTACCAATTAGTGGTTTCACTATTCATCAAAAATTGAAGTTTTTCAGAACAATGCCATAATTTCACCCTAAGCTATAATTAATATTTCGAATTCAAAAATGATTTCAATTTTAAAAAATTCCAAACATATAAGTTGAATTAATTAATTTTATAATTAATTATTGTTGTCACAACAAATAGCGTGTTTTCAAGAAATAATATGTATCAAAATATTGACAATTGTTTATGTCCAATTTCAAAGTGAAAATAATTCTAATGAACACCATTAGATGAAATGGTAAAAATATATTCTCATTATGCTCTAAGACCACTCAATAGAATAATTTATCACTATAATTTATTTTGATTTAAAATTTCTTTTTTAAGTATTTTTCACTATTCATAAAAAAATTGGAAGTTCTCAAAATATTAAAAAAATTCAACATAGGTTAATTTCGAAATTCCAAATACAAAAACGAAGTCCATTTTGAAATATAAAATTTATTTAATTTCAAAAAGTTGGTATTACTATTCATAACAGCTACTTTGATGGGTCGCGGTGTGTTAGAACTCGAGGTTGCGTACAACACACGCTGCTCTATTATTCAAAGAGAAGTGTACCATGGAATCTTTGGGTGTTACAAAGTGTTTGGGTGATGTTTGGGAGGGTTTATAAGACATTTGGAATATTTTTAGGGTTTTAATAAAGGTGCACGATTGGCGCAAAGTTAGTGGAAACCATGAAAATACAAAAGGAAACCATGCACCGTGAGACAATGGCTAATGGAACAGCACATAAATAGGCGTATGGTTTGATGAAACCACGTGGCCACCAAAGAGAAGCCGTTAAATGTGGGGTAATGGTAATTTTAATTTTTGGTGAACTTTTTGATTAACTATGTGATCCATCCATGTGATGTTCTCCATTAGGTAGAGAATAACACACAATTAACCCATGGTTTTCCTTACTGTTAAACTAATTATGAACAAGTTAAAGATTAGATCCTTAAAAAGTTCATCTACCATGTTTTCTCTTCAAACTTCAACTTTTCTTCTCCAAATTTACCCTAACTCGAGATTTCTCCTTCCCAAAGGCTCTAGAGGAATTCCCCATAAATTTAGAGATGATCTAAAGGTGTCTCTTTGTATGTTGAAGGTTTATTCTTTTGGTATGTTATCGTTTATGGGATTTTTAGTGGATTTTCTTAAATATACTTTCTGTACACTCTCAAATTATTATATCTAGTTAATTTTGGATGGATATATGGTTGTTTAGGAAATAATGGTTATATTTTTCCTTATTGATGATATGGGAAGAGATATAAGGTTGTTTTTTGAAGATTCAACCTAGTTTCATTAAAGTTTTATTATTTTTCTTCATTTATTTATAAATCCTATGGTAGGTAGATTCACTCTCGACTCCTCTAATTAAAACCAGAAGGATTGATTTCAAATTTTTTGTTATTTATTAAATTAAAAGAGACTTTTTTATGAAATGATTTTTTTGGAAATGTTCATTACTAATGGTTTATGGAGTTGTGAAAATTGTTTTTATAGGTGGAATGTGAAAATAATAACTAGATTTTAAAATTATTATTTTATTGTTTATATTTGGTTTGGAAGCATGGAAAGATGGTTTTTAATAAAAGGTTTGGTTTTAATTAATGTTTTTTTGAATGAAAAATTAAATAAAAGGCTGGTTTTATTGAAATGGTTTTTGGTTATGGTTTTAAATAATGGTGCCGTTTTATTGAAATGGTTGAATTGGTTTGGAAATGGTTTTATTCGTATGTTTTTTTGTTTAAATGGTGATGAATGGATGTATAATGTTCATGATGTTAAGTGAAACAAGATTTTTGGAACCAGCAGTTTGAACGATCTCACACCAAATAGTGGATTTGACCTTGGAATCAATGGAAGTGATCAAGGATAATATTATTTAGCATTTGTTAACTAGTTTTAGGTTTTTTTCGTGAACATTTCACATGTTTTCCAACCACGAGGAAAGATGAGTTTACAATTGATGTTTTTCTAGGGAAAATTTGTATTTACTTTTCTTATTATAATAGGGAATGAAAATAATTAAGGGAATTTAAATTGCAGTAGTAAGATTTGGAAAGAAAAGGGTTCATTCTGCGAAGCATGTATCCATGGGAAGAACTGGTCTTTTTTCAAAAACGGAGATAGAAATCAGTAGTTGTTTTTATATTATTGTCAGATTAAACATGGTTTGATAAATACTATGTATCCACATACATGAATTGATGATATATTTGATCAATTGAGGGGTGCTCAATAGTTATCCAAAATTTACTTGCAATGAGGATATCAAAAATTGTGGGTTCAAATGGAGGATATTCTAGAGGCTACTTATAGGCGTAGATATTCCCATTACGAATATGTGGTAATGACTTTAGATATTATGAATGAACCAGGGGTCCTTATGGAATTAATGAATTAGATATTAAAAATTTATCTATATTCTTTTGTGATGGTGTTTATGGATGAAAAATAGTAGCATTAATGGACTAGGTAAGATCTTAACAAACACTTGTTAATAATGTTAGGAATCTTAAAGGATCAACATATTTATTTCAAATGATCAAAGTGTGATTTTTGGAAATAATAATTATGTTTACTTGTACAGGAAATTTATGAAAAAGTTGTTTTTATGGATCGAGAAAAAACAGAGGTGGTTATCTCTTGGAAACTGCCAAAGAATGTCTTTGAGATACACAGTTTCATTGGTCTAATTTTTTTAATATTGAATCCTTGTCCATGATTTTTCTTGAATTTTATCTTCTAATAAAGCATTTAAAATTAATGATGTTCCATTCCAATAGAATTTATAATTTTATAAGTCAATTAAATAAATTAATGTTCACCTTACATCAACACCAATCTTGAATTTTATAGAATCTAGAAAAGGGTGTATGGTGTATTATGATACTTCGGGATCATGGTTGGGTTGTGTTCTCCTGAATGGATATCATTTTTTTATTATGTCTCAAGGAAGTTTTGGTTTCAAGAGAATAACTACCCAAAATATAATTTGGAGTTATCTATTGTAGTCCAGGACTTGTGTACTTATCATAATTTTCTATTTGGGATAAATTTAGTGTGTTTACAAATCGTAAGATTTTGAAAAATAGATTCCCACAAAGGGACTTGAATTTGAGACAATAAATATGGATGGAGTATCTTGAAATGTTCAAATATAACATGATGTATAAAATAGGTGAAGGAAATACACTGGTGGATTCATTAAGTACAAATTCATATGATCAAGTGAAAAAAGACACTACAATTGAGTGGCAGTTGATACCAGTGTTAGAGGACATGAACATAGATTGTGAAGATCGAGTAAGTACAATAATATTTATTATAGTTTTCCTAGTTAATGATTTGGTGAATATTCTTTATATGTCATTTTAATTTTATTCACAATAAATTTATATGAGTTCAAAACTCAATGGTGGGGAGACCATTGAGGGATAGAGGTTGGATGAGAGTTCCGTGTTGTGGTTCATAAATAAGATGGTCACACCTATATATTGTCAACAAAAACATCTCTTAATTATAAAAATAAAATATTGGTTGTTAATTTGTGGATAAAATATACTTATAAGCCATTTAAAGAACAATTTTGGTGGGTTGACATGAAAATGAAGGTAGACAAGTTTTTTAGTGAATATTTTCTTTTCAGTAGGTTAATCTATGTCCAGTAGGTATATTTCAATCTTAATATATTTGTAATGACTTGGATTTTATAACGTTTTATTTTTATAAATTACATGGAAAAATTTTGAGACCATATATTAAGATGGAATATGATTCTAAGGCATGGTGATCCTGGAATAGATCAAAGAAAAATGTTATTTTTTTAATAAAGTGTGCTGGAGGTTTTTTTAATATGGGAATAACTTCTATACGGTTTCTGAGATCCGAAATATAAAGGCACCATTGTGTTTAGGGAAACTAATTTACCTTAGGCGAGGCCCAAAATTAACGGAAATGGGTTTCTATGAATGGTAGAAATTGGATGTTATCACCATTGAAATATTTTAACAAAAATATATTGTTGGGAAAAGAAATGTTTTTTATTTCAATGAAACCTATATCAAGAATTCAAGGTTATCACCAAAACCCTATAATTAATCTCTAGCAAGGATGGGAACTCTCTTGTTGATGAACACATGCGGATCGAGGATAGATGATGACATAGAAATTTGTTCTTTATTAATGACTGATCCAACAATGATGTAGGGTGTTTGATCTCTTAGTGATATCCTTTCTCTTATTAGATTCGAAAAACTAATATGGAACAATCCATGAATAGGTTCATCCATTGTTTGTCTATTCTTGAGGGATGGATAAATTTCTATGGGTTTTAAAAAGGGAGACAGATCTTTGTGATTATCTATTATTGTTCTTGTTAAACCATATAACATGAAGAAATTAATGATGAAATGAATAAGGCCAAGATCCGTTCTTTACACATTATAATTTTTTTTTCATATCCCCATTATTTTTTGTTCTTCGACATTGAACCCTCATGGTCATATAATTTTTTTGGAGGCTTTGAACTTGATCAGGCACTCAATGGTATAGAAAGACGGATTGAGGCCCAAGGTAGTGAAGGTCACGACTCGAAGAAAATGGTTGTGGCCACATTTTGAAAAACTTAGCACTAAATTAACATGGGTGACCAGAATAACCAGGTTCGCTGTTATCAGACATCGGTAGTAGCGCACATTTGCAGATGAGTGTGGGTGTAAAAATGGATGGTGGTATCCCATGGCAGCAACTGTGTGTGTAGGATACTAGATCGTGGAAGTAGCGTGAAAACACCATGTGGAGACCGCGGTGGAGGAAGCCGTGAACGATTATCATGGGCCATGACAGGAGGTTGTGGCGGTGATCTGGGATGCAGCTCGGAGCATCATAAAAAAACCCATGATGGAGATCTTGTGGGGTGTGTGGAGGAGGTAGTCCACCTCAGTGAAATTCATTTCATTTCATTGTTGACCAAGAAAAATGAGGGAGCCACGCAGTCAGGGTGGACCACGTTGACTTGGGGGGCACGACCAATGTAGGCTACATCCGACGACCATATGGGTAGGGTCCAGTTGGCCTTTTAGGACATGACTAGTGGGAAAAGACCGGTGGGGAAATCCCAGTGGGATAGGCTAGTTTGGACTAGACCTAGTATGGACCGGGTTAGGTCGGGTCTAACAATCCAGCTTGGACTTGAACCGGACTCGGCTCAGACTGTTTTAAAAAAATTGTCATATCATTCAAACCGTGTGTCCGTTTGATGAGCTGTTTATCTTGTTGAGACCCTTGAGATGGGATGGTACTTTAATGATACTCAAATTGAGTTTTTTCAAGGTATAATATTAACTAATGGATTGATGACTTTGTTCTCTTGTTACGAGCATTCTAAATGGAGAATCTTGCAGCAGGTGAATATGAGAGCTTTGTGACTATGTGATACTTGTGAATATGTGAGCTCTATTTCTATGTGATCTTTGTGACTAGGTGATATTGTAGAATACGAGACTTGGGGAATTTATGAATCAACAAAACTCTGTGTTTTTTTGAAACTCTGTGTGTTATCAACACTTTTTGTGATATCATCTCAGGGTGTTCTATGGACTACAACTGATTATTCTACTTTTGTGCTTTATAATTACTCCTTTGTGAGATAATAGTACTTAGTGTATTTCCTTTATGGTATACTATGTATTTAATCATGTTATAATTCATATATTTCATAGTTATTTACATCATTTATTTCCTTGTGGTATACATTGGGTATTTCTTACTAGTATTACTTTTTTGTTTCAAGGTGTCCTACTATATATTGTTTTATTAACCCCTGCACTGCCTTTTCCCCTATCTGTCTTGTCTTGTGAAAATTATCAACGAATTGACAAGGATCTAGGTTGACTGGGACCAGGTGGTTCTTAGGGTGATCATAATGATATGTGGTCCTCCTAAGACATTAAGAAGCAATACTACACCTACCCTTCATGTAGGATTTTCTACAGACGAGTTTTGGGAAATTGTGAATTCCCTTGACAGACACTTTCATTTGGTGGGATTGTAATTTGTCCCTATTAAATTTCTATTTTTCCTATAGTTTTACTCTATGGTTGGTATATTAGTGGGTAAATGCATTATTTATTTATTTTTACTTTTAATCGTTGTGGTCTTAGACGTGGGGGCATGTGTACAAGTTTATAGTGAAATGCATCCTATTTGCCGGATATGCCTACTCACTGCTAGTCCCCATCCCCTGACATATCATAGGTAGACTTGGGGTAGTAATGGCACATGAAAATCTGGGATAGGTCGTGACAGAGTGGTTTAATAGTGGGACATTTTTATCTAAATTGTTAGGAGTTTGCGAGGTTGGTTCAAAGAAACTGTGTCGAGTCATTTAAGTTAGACATCTAGGCTAGGGAATCTAGTGTTGGGGTGTAGGTGATGTATCTATACATAAAAACACTAAATTATTCTTTCTAACTGAGTACATGAAAACACTAGTTGTTGTGAAATTAATGGTACATCAATCATATAGGATTTGGGTGTGTTCTTATGTCCTTGTTGAGTTAGCTCACCAGGTATACACTATTGTCCACGGTTTATCCTGATGTATTTTAGTATGCCTCCACATAGATATCCAACTAGGATTATGATGGTTTATCATGGGGATGATCCTCCTAGAAATAAGGCATCAGTACAGAGACTAGTACTATATATATCACCTCCAGGTGGTGTACCATTCATACCACCACCCATTGAGCATCAGTTACTACTAGCACTACTCATAGGGTATGCACACAGGCTGAGGGCATTTTATGAGTTCTAGAGGTATCGACATCCCATGTTTTAGAGTGAGATAG
Source organism: Viscum album (assembly GCA_963277665.1). Lineage (NCBI taxonomy): Eukaryota > Viridiplantae > Streptophyta > Magnoliopsida > Santalales > Viscaceae > Viscum > Viscum album. Next base: position 1,386,859,319 of record OY728157.1, read on the forward strand.
TCACACATATATATAAGGATTGGATAGAGATAGTTACACATGTCTTCTTCTTTATCAGGGTGCCTTCCGACCAGATGGATGTTCTACCCACAATACTTCTTCAGGGCTCAACAAGGTGATGGTGGAGCTTAGTGATCCATACTCCTGATGATAAAGAAATCTTTTGGGTATAAATTGATCACCTATCCCGGGAGGCGTTCTTTCAAATGATGTAACGCTTAGTGCCCATACACATGCTCCCGCATCTATAGCAGGGAAGTAAGATAGTAGCAGAGTATTCAACAAGATTAATAGATCATTCTCTCTACTCTATGGATATTGTACATGAACTGTTCTTCAGGTCCTAAACCTTAGATAAGGGGATACAATAGGATATCAGGGAATTTTTTATATCCCTTAGAATGCCTACTTATGGTGGGGTACTCAAGTGATCTCTCCTTGTGGGGATCTTTCTGGAAGAGTAGACGTAATCAGTGGGAGCAACCAGCATGCACCAGGTAGCTGATTCATTGGTGATTGGTAGACGACAATAGACACAGAGACCCATGTGGGTCAAAAAAATTAAGAGACAACCCCTTGAAATAGGATTATTGGTGTGTGGATCCCAATGTATAGTGAGTCGGCTGAAGGAAAAGTTATGTTACTCATGCAGTGGTTGGGGGTATATGGCTATAAATTTCTTGAATCGTCATATGGATGAACATTAGACAGTAGAGGAACCACCTAGATAGAGGAGGATGAATGAGTTGGGTGGTCCATAGGGCTATGATCATGGAAGAGGATTAGGTCAGGTTGCATGAGGTGGGTGGAGGTTTGAGGTACTACCACCACCACTCCAAAATGGTCCCCCATAGTCTCATAGAGATGGGGGAAGGGATGAGACTATAACACCTTGAGATTTTATGAAAAATATTCTTTTAATTTCATTAATGTCTTGTGTTGTACGTTACACCAAGATTACCATGCGCTATACACAACACCGTATTAGCTTGCAGTATACGCAACACTATTCTTGGATCGTGTTATACACAGTTTCATGTTTATTTGATAGAAGTTATTCTACGCAACAATGAGTGTATATATATATATATATATTTTCAATGTATAAATAAAATATGGTTGGATTCTGTTATACGCAACAACAAAGGAGTCGTGCACTACACGCAACCCTGACTTGGCTTGCATTACATTCAATCACGACCTTCCCCGATAGCGTGTGTTGTACGCAATACCAGGTTTTACAAAACAACCATATGTTATTATAATATTTTTATGAACTAGCCTTTATGAATAGTATTAACTAAATTTTGAAATTCATAACATTATTATTCATCTTACACATTTTCTAGATGATGGTATAAGAACAAAATAATTTTTTCGGTTAAAATAAGTATTTAAAAAAATGCAGTTTTTCCGCCTTTTGATGGCGCACCCACGTTAAATATAGTTTTTGAAATGTTTATAAGTTCAATTTGACAAAATAAAATTCTTATTTTGAATCAGGATATAAAAATTTACATTAGATAAAGTTTTGATATTTTTCCGATAACATTCATATTTTAATGAATAGTAAAAATATGCAATATTTTAATTAAAAACAACTTTTTTCATCGTAATAACTTATGTGGTAAAATTATAATATTGAATGGTTTTAAAGTATAAATATAATATATTTTTACCATTCAATATAATTTATGTCATTAGCATTGATTTTACATTAAATTCGTAGGTTAAATCAATTCAATCTTTTGCAATGTTTTAAAGAAAAACCCGTTTTCTTTCGACAACGGGATTAATTTTAATTTAATTTCTGAAACTTTTCTGTATTAAATTTGGAAAAATGGATTCCATATTTGTAATCAGTGGGTACATGTTATTTTAATAAGATACTTTTTATTTTTGGGAATTATGAATAGTAACTACTGTAAATTTTATTTACCATAGTTAAATGTAAATCGGGTAATTTAAGGTAAATATAACATTATAAAATTACCCTAAAACATGAAAAAATTCTATTGGATGGGTAAAAGTAGACCCATATAACCTAAGGGTCGGATTATATTTATTTTATGGACTTTTGACCATGAAAATAATTTAATTATTATTAAAACCAAAGAAAGTGACAACATGTCACTCTCTTAAATCATCTAAGTATACTAATTTTAATTGAGTGATAAACATCATAAAACTTCAAACATGAATAGTATCTAGAAATATAATAAAATTATATACATCATGATAATTTATTTATAATTTTTAGTGATTAAATAATTGTCATTAATGGTGATACATTAATGATACAGAAATTATTTATTAAGTGGAAAATTAGTAATATTGATTTTATTGAAAACATAGTACCCATTAAAAGGCCCTAAAACCTGACCAAAACATATTGGTAGTGTATATATACACCTTAATCATCCAATTACCTAATATATAATCGTTTGGAGCCTTATAAAAGTGATTATGACACTTATATTAATTTATTTTAAATGATGGCAAAGTTGTCAACTTCATAATGTAATAAATATAAAAATTTAAATATTGTGATTTTAAGATGATATTTTAGAGTAAAAGTATTATTGTTAAAGTTAATAGATTTATATGCATCATAGGATTTTAATTTTAATTTTTATGCAAAAAATCAGTATATTAAATAATTATACAAAAATGTTGTAATAATTATTTTATTAAAAGATAAACCAAATAATTGGTTTTAAAAATAATAAAATAAATACTATATGAACTATTTAATGTGATCCACTAATTTTATAGCTAAATATGACCTTTTATAAATCTATTAAAGCTTTTATTTTGAACATATCTTCTGTATATATTTTATTTAAATTCAAATAAATGAATAGTGTCAAAATTGACACTATTGTTATTTCATAAAAATAACATATTATAAAATTGTTTAAAAATTACAAAAATATTTAAAAATTATAAATTTATATTTATATGGTCTATAGTGTTATAAATTACATAATTATGGAAAATTCACAACAAATAAGTAATTATTTATTATAATTTAAATTTTAGAATTTCATTACCATAAATAAACTTAAATAGATTAAATAAGGATAAATTAAAATGATAAGGTCTAAAATAAGATCCAAACATGTCTAAATTTGATTGGTTGATGATATTACAACCCTAAATCATCTAATCTTATAATATTAGTCATTTTGGTAGGTTTTTATGAGGGGTTAGATTTATTATAAATTAATATTTTTAAGAACTCCAAAGGTGCCCCTCTCCTCCCTTATAAAAGAGAACCTCCTCCCTCTCTTCCACACACTACTTTGAGCCTTCATGCTCGGCCAAACCCTGCCCAATTCTCTTCTCCACTTCTCTAGAAACATCCTAGAGGTCCTGGTCTTCTTCAATGACCAATTTTAGTACCCTAAGAGGAGGTCTCAAAGAGGCGCTTTAAAGAAGAGGTAATTTCCGTTACTGATTCTTTCACCTTTATTTCTTCTTCCACTTCTTCTTCTTAGGTTGTTTCATTATGAAGTAATAACATAAGCATCACTCATATACTAATATGTTATTATATGTGTGAAATAACCCCATTTCACCATCTATTCATCCTACGGAAAACGAAATCACCAGGCGTGCGTACGTATGGAATACCGTCTCCACGTCGTGGTGTAATCTATTTTCCACCACCACCTTACTTGGATGGGTATAATGGTGTAAATAATAACTATATATGATTATTGTAAATTGAAATTTATTCTGTAATAGTATACATACACTCCAATAAAATTCCACGATCATGGGAATGATATCATCACTCGTGCGTACGTACGGAATACCATCTCCACGACGCGATGAGATTCATTCTCAATGATTAACCATTCATAAATGATTATAAAGTATATATAATAAGTAATCATGAAATATATTAAATAATAATGACACTGTATTTATGTGTATATATATATATATATATCTGTATGTCATCCAATTAATTCCATTCAATTCAATGAGGAAACGAAAACAACGTTCATGCGTACGTACGGCCTACCATCTCCATGAACGATGTATTTCTTTGCATTTATAGATCTATTATATATATGTATATTCTGAATATATATTATATATAAATCATGTTTTACATTATGGATGTATGTAATCATGATCTAAGTAATTATATGAATAATTACAAGTCAAAACACGGACGACAAATGAAACGATTTTACCCAAAACGCTCTTTAACATGGAATTTACAAAAGAACGAGTAATATAAAGTCAAAAGTGAACCATATATGATATCATAACAATTAATATGATTCTGTAATAAGTCAATAACATTATTTAAATCAATATTCAGGAGGTTCGGATACCTATGAAGCATATCAGACCTAAGGTAAGGGATAAATTTTCAATCTCATTTTTATCCGAGATTGCTTATACATAAGTATTTACTGGGGTTACGTTTATCATCCATGACCATGTTTTATAAAAATGTTTTCATAAAATGTTTACCATTATTCCATGAATGTTTAAATTCATTTTTACCCTTTTTACCACATTGTATGAATGAAATCTTTCCTTTGGTTACCATATAAGGTACTTTTTGACTTTTCCGACAAAAGTACGAGGAGAATGTTATTTTTAACTTATACGGCGTGAATGGATTTTTACGGTTTCATAACGCCTCATTTTAAAGATGCTTCCTCTACAAGATTTCATGATTATTTTCCACAAAACCCTTATCTTTTAAAATTGAATGGAATTTTGTGAAAAGAAAATTATTTTAAAGAAGAAAGAATATTTTCCTCAAGAATTCATTTCAAGTGTTTTGTCAAAAATATTTTCCATCTAAGATGAAATTATTTCATATGTGTATGTTTCAAGTAAAATGTCTCTATGATTTAAATGGTTTCAATTTTCTTATGATGAAATGATATCAATTGTTTATGGATTATGTTATGGTGGCATGATGTTTAAGAATCACATTTTATTTCATGAGTTATGTTATGATGTATGATTTATGATTTTGTGGAACACGAAAGAATGATTTCATTATGAGATGGGTGGGACCTATATCTCCCTACAATGCATTGGGTAAATATTTATATCTCATGATATATACATGGATGGAACGACAAGTTAAACCGGTTCAGTAATTTAGGACTGGAACGAGGAGTGAACTCGATTCAGAAAGGGACTTTGTCCAATAAGATGGTCTTGGCAGCAATGCCTTGGCTAATATGGAAATAATATCATGTGATTAATGGTTGCCACAATTACATGTTTTATTCCCAGGCTATTTTATCATTCTTAATGTTTCTTTATGATCTATGCCTTACGTACTTCCAGGTTTTATGTCATTTTTCAAGCTTTTGATGTTTAAACATTATTTTCATGTTTTTAAGTACAAATGTATATGGTATGTTTTATTTTATCCATGCTTACCCTTACTGAGAATTTGAGCTCACCCTTTTAATGTTTTCCTTTCCCCAGGATATAAAGTATGGTTTTAGGTAAGAAAAAAAGGGGAAGATCTTTATGGGAGATGTTGAAGATCTTTCACCACGATTAGAAGATTACGCTCCAAGATTCCAAAGACACTAAACTATTACGGTCCTTGTGTGTCTGTTTTTGTTATGTATTAAGTATTCTTCTAAATTAATGTAATGTCCATGTATGTCAAGATTTGGGTCTCTACAGTTGGTATCAGAGGAAAGGTTTAGTTAACCTTTGGAAACTAGGATTTGAAAACTTTAGTGAGATCCCTAGAGATATTTATAAGGTATGTCTAGGGATTTCCTTAAGGATAAGTATACGTATAGGATATAGTCCTAGAACTACGGTAACGATCCTAGAATTTAACCTAAGATTTTAGATATTGATGGTACTCCCCCTTTACTATGTTGTTTTCCCTAGAATGATTTTTTCCTCTCAAACTATTCTTTTTGGGTTTTAAAAAATGGCCGGAAACAAGAAGATTCATGATAATGGAGGATATGATGGACAATGGAATGATATTATTCATAAGCAACCAAATGAAATGGGATTTGGAAGTCCAAACATTGTTATTATGCCTAATCAGCAATCTCATAATATGATCAATAATCGCAACTTTGGTAAGTTTCCCGACTCAGATAATAAGAGAAAGATGGAGTTTATGGTGATCATAAAGGAAAGAAAGTTCAATTTCCCTCATGTAAATCATGTGGGAAGAGGCATCAGGGAGATTGTTTCAAAGGAACTGGAAGATGCTTTGGGTGTGGAAAAGAAGGACACAAATCCAGTAAGTGCAAAGGAAAAGGTTCAGTTAACACCATGGACTAGGATAATGGTATTTCTACGAAATCAACAATGATTAGATGTTTTAAATGTGGAATGTACGGGCAATATGCAAACCAATGCCCTAATGGAAAATCTCATGAAGAGAATCAACATGGTCATATGGGTAGTATTTATGTGGATGATGATGAGGAGACTACAAATGATATATGAGCTGAAAGAAGTGTTGAAGCTCAGTTGGTTGTTTTAGAAGGTAGTGGAATGATTGTAGGTTTATCGAGAGTTATGTTGTATAGTTAATGGTACTATGGAATAAATAATCATCTAAGGATTGTTACACTATTTTTTTTTTCCTAAAAGTATTTTAATGTATATGTTGAATGGTACCAGTAACCATGGAAGGTTATTCAAATATTTTTGTAAAGTATAGATATGTGCATAATGAAGGGATAAGAAGATAATGAGATGTTTGATTGTATTCACGAGCTTATGACTGATATAATGTCTAAGTGATATTATGGTTTGATTATATATTTTTTTTGGGATTTTGGTATGTGGAAAGAGTTACCTTTTGAAATTATTCATGTTTTCACTAAGGTTCTATGGTAATTTATTTTTCAAGAGAATATATGACTATGTTATTCATGTGTTTGGAATACAACCAACAAGATATATCTTATGATATATGTGGGATAAATGCTTGTATTCGCATTCTTGGTAGATAACCTTTATAGTAATTATTTTCATTATAATATGAGTTTGGACCGAAGTATTTTAGATAAGCCTAAAGATTGGAATGGATTATGTTGGACATAAGTTAGTATTGTTAATGGATAGAAAATTTTTTGATATTATTTTTGGGATGTTATAGTGATGTAGTTTTAGAAAAAAGGACAACCTATAGGACGGGCGACAACCCATCACGTCGGACAAGGCTGTGGGAATCGAACCCACAACTAAAGTGCGACTGGCCTTTATCGCATACCAATTGCCTACAGGAAGTCCCTGGTTAGTAGAAACTAGTTTTATTTTATTAAGCGACGTGATAGATGATGTATAAGTTCATTTTTTCGTATACGATTAACCTCACCAAAGATGGACTCTTGTATATTTGATAACTTTTTCTAAACTTTTGTTTGAAAGGGATGGAATGAACCATCATTCTATCACATGATCTGCTAACACATCACGAATAAAACATTCAACTTCATTTCTTTAAGAGATGAAGTGGAAATTGTTCAATTCATAAACAACAGTGAGATTGTTCCAAAATCATGAGAGTATTTCCTTTAATTCATCAAATTTAGGGAAATGATCTTGAAAACCAAAAATTTTGTCCTCGTTCCTTTATATCCGATGAATCAGATGGTACCTTAGATCGTCACAAATCAATAGCTTTGTGATTTTTGGCTTTTTCTTAGCCATGTTCTCTACCACTTTCCATCAGAACATGATGGTAAGATTTTTCTTCCATATCCATATTTTCACCTATGTTCTCCTACGTGGAAACCCAGTGATGAGTTAATTTGGGTAACCGTTACATTTCGTACTTTAGTTTTTAAAGCCAAGTTTTTGTATTCCTTTTTACGATGTGGGTTTCTATTAAACAAACTTTCGAGTAGTAAACCATTTATAACCCTGACGAATTTCGAGGGAGAAATTCATTTTAAGTGGGGTAGAATGTAACACCCCGATATTTTATGAAAAATGTTCTTTTAATTTCATTAATTTCTTGTGTTGTATGCTATAGAAAGATTACGATGTGCTATACACAACACCGTATTAGCTTGCAGTATACACAACACTATTCTTGGATCGTGTTATACACAATTTCATGTTTATTTGATAGAAGTTATTCTACGTAACATTGAGTGTATATATATATATATTCAATGTATAAATAAAATATGGTTGGATTCTGTTATACGCAACAACAAAGGAGTTGTGCACTACACTCAACCCTGACTGGGCTTGCATTACACGCAATCACGACCTTCCTTGATAGCTTGTGTTATACGCAATACCGGGTTTTACTAAACAACGATATATTATTATAATATTGTTATGAACTAGCCTTTATGAATAGTATTAACTAAATTTTGAAATTCATAACATTATTATTCATCTTACACATTTTCTAGAACATGGTATAAGAACAAAATAAATTTTTTGGTTAAAATAAGTATTTTAAAAAAAATTCAATTTTGCCGCCTTTTGATGGCGCACCCACGTTAAATATAGTTTTTGACATGTGTATAAGTTCAATTTGACAAAATAAAATTCTTATTTTGAATGAGGATATAAAAATTTACATTACATAAAGTTTTGATATTTTTCCGATAACATTCAGATTTTAATGAATAGTAAAAACATGCAATATTTTAATTAAAAACAACTTTTTTCATCTTAATAACTTATATGGTTAAATTATAATATTGAATGGTTTTAAAGTATAAATAGAATATATTTTTACCATTCAATATAATTTATGTAATTAGAATTGATTTTACATTAAATTCGTAGGTTAAATCAATTCAATCTTTTGCAATGTTTTAAAGAAAAACCCGTTTTCTTTCGACAATGGGATTAATTTTAATTTAATTTCTGAAACTTTTGTGTATTTAATTTGGAAAAATGGATTCCATATTTGGAATCATTGGGTCCAAGTTATGTTAATAAGCTAATTTTTATTTTTGGTAATTATGAATAGTAACTACGGTAAATTTTATTTACCATAGTTAAAGGTAAATTAGGTAATTGAGGGTAAATATAATATTACCAAATTACCCTAACACAAGACAAATTTTTATTAGATGGCTAAAAGTAGACCCATATAACCTAAGGGTCGGATTAGATTCATTTTATGGACTTTTGACCATGAAAATAATTTAATTATTATTAAAACCAAAGAAAGTGACAACATGTCACTCTCTTAAATCTTCTAAGTATAAAAATTTTAATTTAGTGATAAACATCATAAAACTTCGAACATGAATAGTCTCTAAAAATCTAATAAAATTATATACATCATGATAATTTATTTAGAATTTTTAGGGATTATATAATTGTCATTAATGGTGATACATTAATGATACAGATATTATTTATTAAGTGGAAAATAAGTAATATAGTTTTTATTGAAATAATAGTACCCATTAAAAGGCCCAAAAACCTGACCAAAAAATATTGTTAGTGTATATATACACCTTAATAATCCAATTACCTAATATATAACCGTTTGGAGCCTTATAAAAGTGATTATGACACTTATATTATTTTATTTTAAATGATGCCAAAGTTGTCACCTTGATAATTTAATAAATATAACAATTTAAATATTGTGATTTTAAGATGATAAATTAGAGTAAAAGTATTATTGTGAAAGTTAATAGATTTTTTTTTCATCATAGGATTTTATTTTTAATTTTTATGCAACAAATCAGTATATTAAATAATTATACAAAAGTGTTGTAGTAATTATTTTATTAAGAGATAAACCAAATAAATGGTTTTAAAAATAATAAAATAAATATTATATGAACTATTTAATGTGATATGCTACTTTTATAGATAAATATGACCTTCTATGACTCTATTAAAGCTTTTATTTCGAACATATATTCTGTATATATTTTATTTAAATTCAAATAAATGAATATTGTCAAAATTGACACTATTGTTATTTTATAAAAATAACATATTATAAAATTGTTTAAAAATCTCATAAATATTTAAAAATTATAAATTTAAATTTATATGTTCTATAATGTTATAAAGTAAACAATTATGTAAAATTCACAACAAATAAGTAAATATTTTTTATAATTTAAATTTTAGAATTTTATTACCTCAAATAAATTTAAATAGATTAAATAAGGATAAATCAAAATTATAAGGTTTAAAATAAGATCCAAACATTTATAAATTTGATTGTATGATGAGATTACAACCCTATCTCATCTAATCTTCGAATATGAGTCATTTTTTGGAGGTTTTTAAGTGGGGTTAGATTTATTATAAATTAATATTTTTAAGAATTCCAAAGGTGCCCCTCTCCTCCCTTATAAATGAGCACATCCTCCCTCTCTTCCACACACTACTTTGAGCCTTCAAGATCGTCCAAACCCTGCCCAATTCTCTTCTACACTTCCCTAGAAACATCCTAGAGGTCCTGGTATTCTTCAAACACAAATTTTAGTGCCCTAAGAGGAGGTCTCAACGAGGCACTTCAAAGAAGAGGTAATTTTCGTTACCGATTCTTTCACCTTTATTTCTTCTTCCACTTCTTCTTCTGAGGTTGTTTAATTATGTAGTAATAAAATAAGAATCAATAATATACTGATATGTTATTATAAGTATGAAACAACCCTATTTCACCATCTATCCATCCAACGGAAAACGAAATCACTGCGCGTGCGTACGTACGTAATACCGTCTCCACGTCGTGGTGTAATCTATTTTCCACCACCACCTTACATGGATGGGTATAATGGTGTAAATAATAACTATATACGATTATTGTAAAGTGATATTTATTCTGTAATATTATACATACACTCCAATATAATTCCATGATCATGGGAATGATATCATCGCTCGTGCGTACGTACGAAATACCGTCTCCACGACGCGATGAGATTCATTCTCAATTATTAACCATTAATAAATGATTATAAAGTATATATAATAAGTAATCATGAAATATATGACATAATAATTATACTGGATTTATGTGTGTATATATATATATGTATGTCATCCAATTAATTCCATTCAATTCAATGAGGAAACGAAAACAACGTTCATGCATACGTATGGCCTACCGTCTCCATGAACGGTGTATTTATTTCCATTTATCGATCTATTATATATATGTATATTCTGAATATATATTCTATATAAATCATGTTTTACATTCTGGATGTATGTAATCATGATCTAAGTAATCATATGAATAATTACAAGTGAAAACACAGACGAAAAATGAAATGATTTTACCCAAAACGCTCTTTAACATGGAATTTACAAAAGAACGGGTAATATAAAGTAATAAGTGAACCATATATGATATCATAACAATTAATATGATTTTTGTAATAAGTCAATAACATTATTTAAATCATTATACAGGATTTTCAGATATGTACGAAGCATATCGGACCTAAGGTAAGGGATAAATTTTCAATCTCATTTTTATCCTCGATTGCTTATACATAAGTATTTACTGGGGTTACGTTTATCATCCATGACCATGTTTTCTAATAATGTTTTCATAAAATGTTTACCATTCTTCCATGAATGTTTAAAGTCATTTTTACCCTTTTTACCACATTATAAGAATGAAATCATTCCTTGGGTTACCATATAAGTTACTTTTTGATTTTTCCGACAAAAGTACGAGGAGAATGTTATTTTTAACTTATACGGCGTGAACGGATTTTTACGGTTTCATAACGCCTCATTTTCAAGATGCTTCCTCTACAAGATTGCATGATTATTTTCCACAAAACCCTTATCTTTTAAAATTTAATGTAATTTTGTGAAAAGAAATTGATTTTAAAGAAGAAAGGATAATTTTCTCGAGAATTCATTTCAAGTGTTTTGTCAAAACTATTTTCCATCTAAGATGACATTATTTCATATGTGTATGTTTCAAGTAAAATGTCTCTTTGATTTAAATGGTTTCAATTTTCTTATGATGAAATGATATCAATTGTTTATGGATTATGTTATGATGGCATGATGTTTAAGAATCCCATTTTATTTCATGGGTTATGCTATGATATATGATTTATGATTTTGTGGCACATGAAATAATGATTTCATTATGAGATGTGTGGGACCTATATCTCCCTCTAATTCATTGGGTAAATATTTATATCTCATGATATAGACATGGCTGGAACGGAAAGTTAAACTGGTTCAGTAATACAGGACTGGAACGAGGAGTGAACTCGATTCAGAAAGGGACTTTGTCCAATAAGATGGTCTTGGCAGTAATGCCTTGGCTAATATGGAAATCATATCGTGTGATCAATGGTTTCCACAATTACGTGTTTTATTCCCATGCTATTTTATCATTCTTAATGTTTCTTTATGATCTATGCCTTACGTACTTCCATGTTTTATGTCATTTTTCAAGATTTTGATGTTTAAACATTATGTTCATGTTTTTAAGTTCAAATGCATATGGTATGTTTTATTTTATTCATGCATACCCTTACTGAGCATTTGAGCTCACCCTTTTTATGTTTTCTTTTCCCTAGGATATAATGTAAGGTTTTAGGTAAGAAAAAAAGGGGAATATCTTTATGGGAGATGTTGAAGATCTTTCACCACGATTAGAATATTACGTTCCAAGTTTCCAAAGACACTAAACTATTACAGTCCTTGTCTGTCTGTTTTTGTTATGTATTAAGTATTCCGTTATATTAATGTAATGTCCATGTACGTGAAGCTTTGGGTCTCTACAGAGACCTACTTTAGGCGATGGATGATTTTAATCCCAGGGCTCCTTGTATGATTAGAAGTACTATTTTTTACTTTTCCACCTAAACATTAGTTTGATCGACAGATATGAAAGTAAATATTTTCTCACCATGACCCTTGTTTGTGACTCCGAGATTTTGGTGGAATCGATGACTCGATCCCTATGCTTAAATACTTATAAATGGGGCGATTTGAGGATAAAATACTAATTCCAATAGTGTTACCTTACTCTAGGGTGTGAGAGGATTGGGTGGCATCTCTTGGTGGAATCATTGAGGACTTACGACATCAATCATTATATAGACTGGTTATTAGCAGTTCATTCATAGATTGAATTTTTTAGTCATAGAGTGTGGTGTGTGAACAGTGATGGGACTCAATTTTATTTTTTCTTTGAAAAGAAAACACATGCAGTGTAGGAAATACTCACATGAAAGAGGGTGTATCCAATTACTCATTAGTTGGATAGTCTCACCATCGATGTAGTGGATGATAGAAGTCCTCATTTTCCAACAGTAGTTGTATAGTATGAGGACATATTTCTTGAGGATGTCCCCGGATTACCTACCTATAGTGATACTGACTACTTCCTTGATATATACACCCAGATTGTGCTAATGTCTACACTTTAATATTAGATGGCTCCTTTGGATCTTTGTGAGTTGAGGGTATAACTAGAGGAAATGCAGATGAAGGGCTTCATTAGATCCCGTGTTTCACCCTAGGAATCCCCAATACTATTTCTAAGAAGGAATATGAGAGCATGAGATTATGTGTTGAATTATGGTTCCATAATTAGGTAAATGTGAATAATTAGTATCCACTACCAAATATTGATGACCTCTTTGATCAACTAATTGGAGTGAGGTTGTTCTCGATGATATACCTCATATCTCGCTATCACCAGAATCAAGTACAGGATGAGGAAATCTATAAGACAACCTTCATATGTTGGTTAAACAACCACGAGTACTTGGTGATGTCATTTGGCGAGATGAATGGTGTAGAATTGTTTATGGGGCTCATGAAGAATATCGTCCATAATTACATAGACTAGTTCACCATGGTCTTTATTAATGACATCTTAGTGAACTCAGTGTCTGAGGAGGATCATGTGATACACATGAGGATGGTGTTGGGCATACTCATAGATCACCACCATTAAAATAATATATATAAGTGTTAGTTCATTATACAAGAGGTCCATTTTATAGGACACATAATTTCAGAGGCTCGAGTTGTGGTGGATCCAGCGAAGATAAAGGTGGTGCATGCTTGGGTTCTATTGAAGAGTGTTATCGAGGTTGAGAGTTTCATGGGTCTGGCTGGGTACTATCAAAGGTTTATACAAAACCTTTATAGAGTAGAAGAACCCTTTATGGCTTTGACATTGAAGGTACAACCCTTCGTGTGGAGATAGAAGTTCCATTAGTGATTTCAAGAGATGAGGCCGAGTTTGATGAGAACTCCTATATTGAAAATACCAGAAGAGGGAATAAGGTTTTTAGTGTTCTATGATGCATCACGTACTAGGCTTGGATGTGTCCAGATGTAGGGGAAAGTGGCGATTTCTTATTGTTCATTTTATTTGAGGAAGCATGAATAAAACTATGCTACCCATGATCTTGATCGAGCAACTATAGTCTTCAAAATGAATATGTGGGGACACTACCTAATTGGTGAGTAGTTTACCATCTACTATGACAAGAAGAGTCTCATGTATATCTTATCGCTGAAGGATTTGGGCTTGAGATAGTGCAGATGGATACTCTTCTTCTAGGACTATGACATTGATATTTTCTATACTCCTAGGAAGGGGGATATTGTAGAATATTTTCTTAGAAGAAGATCTAACATGTAGTTGTTGAGTGAGAAATCAGAGTAGTTAGATGTGTTGGAGATATAATTTTTGAATGGAGATGGGGCAGATTATCTCTAGTCTATGGTTTTTACAAGTCTAATCTAACAGTGTGTCAAGAAGGTTCATCTTAGAGACACCGACTATGAGACATTACATGCTTAGATGTATATAGGGCATGTCGCCGATGGATATTGGAATGGTGGAGAGAATTTCGTTATCTTCAGATGATGGATAGTAGTACTAGAGACTTTGGAGGAAGAGGTCTTAATAAAGTTCCATAAATCCTCTTTAGGGGTACATCATGGTGTGTAGAAGATGTATCAGGACTTCAAATGTCATTTATGGTGGTCAGGGATGAATAAAGAAGTGAAAATGATTGTTTTTAGATGCTTCACTTGCCAACAAGTGATGTCTGAGAACCAGGTTCCAACAGGATTGACTCAACCCCTAGAGGTTCTATAGTGGAAGTGGGATGAGATATTTATGGACATTGTGATGGTTCTACAAATAATTTCCAGGGGGAATGATACCATATTGTTGATCGTAGACTGACTCACCATGTCTTCCAACTTCCTACCAATCCATGAGCATAGTTCAATAGAGAGTTTCAGATGTCTCTACGTGCAGGAGAATGTTTGGATTCACATAGTTTCATCACCAATCATCTTAGATCATGATGAACACTTTATATCTCCAATGTAGAATGTATTTCATGAGGCTTTTGGGGCCCGATTACTCTTGAGCACGGCGTTTCATCCCCAGATGGATGGCCAAACAGAGATGACCATACAAGTTCTTGAGGACCCGCTACATGCTGGTATCATAGACAATGTTCACAGTTGGGAGGACCACCTACCTCTGGGGGAGTTTACGTAAAAAAAATATACCTATCCACCATTGGTATAGAATCATATGAGGCGCTATACGGTTTACCCTTAATGTCTCCACATTACTGGATGGACCCAAGAAATTCAACATTCATGGGGACAGAGTTTGTGAAGGTGACTATAGAGAAGGTGCAAGTTATCTAGAAGCTGATGAGGGCTATACAGTGCCGAAATAAGTTGTATGACAATAGTAGATGGAATCCCTTCGAGTATGAAATGGGAGACCATGTGTTCATTGAGGTCTCACTTTAATGGGGATTGTGGAAATTCGGTCAGGTCAATAAGTTGTCTCTAAGATACATTGGCCCTTTTGATATTCTAAATAGAGTTGGTGAGGTGGAGTACCTCCTAGATCTACCCTTGCAGTTGCATCAGGGTCATAACTTCGACCATGTATCAGAGATAAAGAGTCAAATGCATGATCCATTTCACATCATCGATTTGGGCGATATGGGAATTGACGATGGGGATACTTTTGCGGAGTACCAGATGGAGATCGAGGATCAATAGGAGATGATCCGTTGTGGGTGGTCGATTCCTCAGGTGCACATCAGGTGGCAGCACGAGAATCTTCAGGATAGAACATGGGAGTGGTAAGATCATATTTGTGTTCAGTAAAATCATCTTTGGGGTGATTATCCATTGTTTTGGATTTTGGGGATGTAAATCCCTAAGGTGGGGAGAATATAAAGACTCATATTTTCTCCAGTTTTATTTTTATAAATTAATTGGAAAAATTCCAAGACAAGGTGATGAGACGACATATAATTCTTAGGACCAGTGTTCCTTAAACAGTTCGATGAAAAATGAAATGTTTTTAATAATGTTCATGGGTGTTTTTTTTAAATTATAATAAATTCTAAATGGGTTCTCAGATCATATTTCTAATACAGTCATTTCATTGAGAGGTGCGACTTTACCTTAAGCATGGACTCAAATCTAAAGGCATGTGTCATCTATGAATGTTATATATGTTAAATAACCTTCACTAAAATATTTAGATAAAAATAGTTTATTGGATGCAACCTATTTTTTCGTTTTAATTAAACCATTTTTTGGAATTCAGGGTTACCACCATAACATTGGAATTTCTCTGAGGCATGGAAGGAACCTCTCTCAAAGATGAATACATGCGGATCATATATTGATGATTAAGTAGACCTATTTTCTTCATTAAAAACTGATCCAACCACAAGGTAGAGTGTTTTATCTCTTTGTGATTTCCATTCCCTTATTAGATTCAAATGATTAATGCAGACTAACCCACAAATAGGTTGATCTGTAGTTCGGCCGTTCTTGAGATATGGATAAATTGTTGCGAGGATTAAAAAGTAATATATATATTTTTGATAATATATTCTTGTTCATATTAATCATTCTAACATGAATGGGTCAAGGTCGATATGAACAAAGCCAAGATTGGTTCTTCAAGAATTCTATGTGTTTTCTCTATCGCTATTATTGGTGTTCTTTTCCAATGGATCCTCAGGGTAATAGTGCAATTTTACAGAAGGCTCTGAAAAATATCAGGCGCCCTAAGTGAATGAAATGTGGATCGAAGTCCAATGAAGTGAAGGAAATGACCCAAAGATCATGAATGTGGCCCCCGTTTCAAAAAATGGAGCATCGCAAGAGGGAAGTAACTTGCAATACCAGGGTTGTCGGCGACACATGGCGGTGCACGAAGCCATGCTTCGGCATCCACATGTGGGTGAAATGGAGGATGAAGGTCACCCAAAACAGTGCGAACACACTGGCGGCGTGGCTAGACTGCATGGAGCCCGCTGTCGAAAAATCTATTGGTGGTGACAGGGGGCCACGATAGAAGGTTGCAACTGGGTGTTGGGACCCGACTCAGAGTTGTGTTAGAGGAACCAATGGTGGCGATGTCATGGTGTGTAAGGAGGAGGAATGCCGGCCTTGTGAAACATAGCTCAGCACCATGTTGACTGGGTGACATGGGGGTGCCACATGGTTAGGGTGGACCATGTGGACCAGTGGGCATGCCCAGGGCTGGCCCTGTTCATTATAGTAAATTGGCCAGTAAGACGGTCCAGAAATGGGTGGCCGAGATTCTTGGGTGGCCCTGTGGGATGGACCTAGTGGCCTAGAAGGCTAGTTCTAGTAGGACTAGTGGGATGATCTGGTTTGGATAATAATAGACCAGGTGGGGTTGGGTCCGGCGGGTCAGGATGGACCCAAACCAGACCAGGGTCAGATCGTTTTACAAAAATAACCATATCATTGAAACCATGTGTTTATTTAACGAACCATTTGCGGAATTGGGATCATTTTGATGATAAGGTCCTTTTGAGATACTATAGGTGATTTGTTGTGGATTGTTTTAATATGACCTAATGGATTGAGGAGTCGGTTATCCCAGTTCGAGTGTTCTCTATGCGGAATCCTACAATTGGCGAGGACTATGTGATCTTTGTGAATATGTCATATTTAAGTCTATGTGATCTCTATGACTATGTGATATTTGTTACTAGGTGATCATGGGGATTATCTGACATGGGGGTTGCCTAACTCATTAATAGTCCGTCTGTTCTTGACACTCTATGTGTTATTGAGACTCTATGAGTTATCGACAACCATATGTTATCGACACTCTATGTGTTATCAAAATTCTTTGTGTTATTTTCCTCGGGTGTTATGTAAACTCTGACTGATTATCCTACTTCGGTGATTTAGACTTATTCCTATTTGATTTGGATGTACATCGTGTGGTTCCATTTTGGTATACTGTGTATTTTTTCATGGTATAATTCATGTATTTCTTAGTGGTATACTTCATTTATTTCTTTTTGGTTTTCTTAATGTACTTATTATTGTTATTACTTTGTGGTTTTGGGGTTTCTTACAAATTATTGTTTTACTCACCCCTACAAAGGCTTTTTCCATAGGTGTCATGTCTCGTGTAGAAGATTGATGCTTGGACGATGTTCAAGGTGAAACCGGACTTGGTGGTGCATAGAGTGATCAGACGGACATGTGGTGATCTTACAACTTCATGAATCTATCATACACTGCCCCTTTAAGTAATATTTCTTTTGAACAAGTTTCATGAACTTTTTTATTCACTTGAAAAACTCTTTCTTTTGGTGGGATTTTATTTTGGCCCTATTTACATTCTAATTTTCCAACTGTCATACTCTATGGTTGGTTTCTTAGTGTGTTAATTCTTTTTTTACATAGTGTTTCACTTTTCAACATTAGGGGTTTGGAGATGGGTGTATGGGTAAAAGTACTTAGGATAATTCCTCCCATTTTTTGGATATTCCTACTCCAGGCTACATTACCGCCCCTAGCCTATCGGTGGAGGTATTGGGGTAGTCATAGTACGAACCCATATGGGACAGGTCATGACACTATTCTTAGTTTTCCATGTGATAAAATAGCCATGGATTTCTTAACTGGTCTCCCAAGAATGATTTGGAGACATGATTCCATAATGGTGATAGTGGAATGGATCACTTAGTTGGCCCATTTCATCCATATTTGTGAATCTCATATGGTAAAAAACTTGTCAAAAATCTATATCCAATAAGTGGTAAAGAGGCATGGAATACTACATTTTATAGTGTCATATAGATATCCAAGGTTTATGTATCAATTCTAGAAATCCTGAAAAATATTCCTTGGGACATATTTGACTATGCGTATGACATATCATCCTCATATGTATTGGAAATTTAAAAGAATGATACCAAATTTCGAATAAATAGTATGATCTTATGTGATGGATTTTTCAGATCATTGGAAGAACATGTGTTATTAGTGAATTAGTCATATATCAATTTTTATTAGGCCTCAATACATATGTCTTGTTTTGAAAAATTTTATTAGATTCATTTTTGTTCTCCATTTTTTCAGTGGAAATAGGTGATACATCCCTTGTTGGGATTTACCTTGTCTATAAAATAATGGGGAAGATTCTGTAAATATAGAAATAGATAGAGACATCTCAGAGCCATCATAAATCATATGTGGGTCATCATCGATGGCCCTTGTCATTCATTGTTAGAGATCATGTGTTTTTGAGAATCTATCCAAGGCTTGGACATAATCCTTTTCGAAATCTAAGAATGTTTTCTCCATGATACATAAGACCTTTTGTGATCCTGGAACGAGTGGGAGAAGTGGAATATCATTTGGAATTGACACCATTTTTTGGTTCAAAGAATAATTTTTTTTAAGTATCTGAGTTGAAAAAGTATCAACATGATCCTGACCATGGGATTTGATTGGATCATGTTGAACTAAAGACGGATTCATTATTGGTGCATGCGCTAGTGAAGATTGCGAATAGTTAAGAGAATGTACTTCAAAGAAAATCAATATTCAAGTGAGGGTTTTGTGGAAACATGATAATATTCAAGAAGATACATGGTAATGGGGATGAAATAAAATATAAATTTATAGATCCATTTTTGAAATTTTTTTTTTCAACTTTTTGAGGACATAAAGTCCAATGGTGGGGATAACATTGCACAACCTATTTTAAGTAAGTAAAACATTATTTATTATTATTAAATATTTAATGTTCTTATATAATCTTTAATATGAGTTTAAAAACATTTGGTATGTTTCTAGGGATTTCCTAAAGGTTCACGATTGGTGAACATTTAGTGGAAAACCTCAAACACGTACAAGAAACCATTAACAATGAGACAAGGGATAAGGGTAAGGCGCACACTTTGTTAAAATCATGTGGCCACCATGGAGAAATCATTAATGTAGTATAGTGGGGGTT
This sequence comes from Viscum album, assembly GCA_963277665.1. Lineage (NCBI taxonomy): Eukaryota > Viridiplantae > Streptophyta > Magnoliopsida > Santalales > Viscaceae > Viscum > Viscum album. The sequence goes on from OY728157.1 coordinate 1,386,879,576, forward strand.
TTCTTGGTTGGAGAATGTTTTTTCAATCCATTTAAGAAAATCATGTGAGTTCCTCCATGAGGATGAGGCTGGAATACCATTTGCACATGGTTTTCCTTACCATGCTACCAACTATGAACGGGTTAATGATTAGATCCTTAAAAGGTTGATCTAACATGTTTTAACTTATAACTCTTTTGTTTTTTCTCCAAATTGTCCCTAACAATATATTTCCCCATACCAAATTCTAAGGAAGATTTCCCCATTGAAACAGAGATCATCCGAAGTTGTTCCTTGGTGCATTGGATCCTTATTCTCGAGGTAAGTCATTGTTTATGATAGTTTTAGGATGTTTTTATTTGTTAGAATTTACACCTTCTATAATGTTTTTGGATCTAGTACACTATGGATATATATAAGTTTTTTTATTACATTCATTCTTGAATTTCGCCTTATTGATGACATGGGAAGAGAACTAAGGTGGTTTTTAGCAGATTCAACCCAATTTTGTTGGTGTTTTAGTGTCGTTCTCCATTTTCATGATAAATAATGTGGTATGACACTTCACCCTAAACTCTTATTGGTAAAAATAGAAGTATTTATTTAAAATTGGTTGTTTTATATTAAATTTATTTTAAATATGTTGTGAAATTTATTAAAGGAAACCTTCCTTGGTGGTTGTTTATGGAATTTTGCAAATTGGGTGTTCTGGTGGAATGTGAAAATAGTATATTGATTTTAAAATGACAATTTTAATATTTTTATTTAGTTTTTATGCATTTAAAAGTTATTATCAATAAAAGGGATGGTTTTATTGAAATGTTTTTGGAAATGTTTTATCAATAAAAGAGTGGTTTTATTGAAATTGATTGTCATCATGGTTTTTAATAAAAGCATGTTATATCAAAATGATTGAATTGGTTTAGAGAGGGTTTTATTGGAAGGTGGTTGGATTAGATGGTTATGTATTGATGGAATGGAAGGATAATGGTCATGTAGTACCACCCTCAAAGGGGTAAGTTATGGATGTGAAGTTCCACTATCAATGGTAACACCAAGCTTATATGGTTGTATTGTTTAATGCCCGTATGGGTTATTTTATCCTCTAAAGTAAAATCATCCCCCATCTGTTAATTAAGCACTTTCCATTTAAGTCCATCCTTTAGGGACATAGGGATGCCTATTAAGGCCCAATAATGTCTTTCCTCATTCTCAAGCTAATGAGGATGGGTTGGATGTTATATGTTGGGTGGTTTTAAACCATATCCTAAATTATATTGGTTATTAGTTTTACTTTAGGAAACATTCCATTTCAAATACTTCTATTATATTATAAATTTATATATATTTATAAGGGTGACACCCCTCTTACTTATAAGTGGGGACCTACAATATTCAATCATACAAAAAACTGGAAAACCATAGACCAACCAATATTTACCCAAATACCATCCCAAATCACCACCCTATATCTTAGAGGTATTTATCTCACCAAAAGACCAATTATATAAGGAGTGTTTTACAAAAAATTAATATATTCAAGGAGGGGGTATAATTCTTATCTAACTACTATCAATTTTATTTCTTCCTATAACTCTATAAACATTATTGTAAACCACTAAATAAAATGACATCAGTAACTTTTCTATAATTATTTCTTTGTTAGTAGAATGACTATTTTTTACACCTTTTCAATTTTATGGGAAATGGGATTGTTGATGACCTACTCATGCATAATACCACTTCCAAAAATACACGTGTTTCAGTTTTCATCACCACCTCAGAAGAATTTTTATAAAAAAATAATTTAATGGTCATATATATCTATATATAATTTTTATAAAATATTTATTATTCCTTAAATATAATATACTATATACCTTGTTTACCTCCCATCAGATGGGAAAAAGATAAAATCACATGTGCGTATGTGTAGACTACCTCCTCTACGAAGTGACGTGACTCGTTTTTCTTTTACACCTTTTATGGATCATCACAATGATGGATTTGCAGAATATATAGGATAATTATAATATCATTTATATTCATGAAAGATAAACCATAATATTATTTATTTCCTTTTCATACATTAGAAAAAAAATACTCATGCATACGTATAGACTACCTCCTCCATGAATGCCATGTCTCATTTTTCATTTCCATATTACATGGATGGGGTTAAAAGTATTATTTTCATTTGTGGAATGATCTTTAGGGAGTGAATTGAGTTTCCAATATAATTTTTCTACTGAATGTTAATATTAAAAGTCATTTCAATTTGAAAACCCACCCAGTATATAAATATAATTGTCTTGTATAATTTTGCAGTTAAAAATAGATTCTCAAATTAATGATCAATAAGAAGTTTTAAAAATCGAAATCACATTAATTTTTTAAAAACTTATAATCAAAATATAATAAATATATATATATATAAATTATTTATTCAAAAATTCAAATTAATATTTTTTATCAATAGTACATTACAAATCACTGATTGAAAATTAGAAGAAATAAAATAACATTCAAGTGAATGTAAAAAAAAGAAATTAAAAATTACATAAATCACACAATATAATAAAAACAAGGATTTTAGTTCCAAGATAGATCCAAAATCCCTTCACTTTATAGAAATATACTTCTAATAATCTTTTTAAATCAAGTAAAAAATTCACAACAAAGATTACGTTATACACTATCAATTATACACCAGGTAGTGTAGGCTAAGCCAAGCCTCTTCATCAGTTATATGTTGGAAAATATAACGAAAAAAGGGAGAGACTAAATATGAAACATTATTTTCAAATAAGGATATTTTATTAAAATAATTCCATAAATATTCAATCATAACATAAAATGTAAAGGAATAAAATTGGTAAATAGTGAAGATAATGTTTATGAAGCTCTATCTATGATCATGTTTACTTGATTAGTGAGTTTATTTTCTCATTTCATGATTTTTCAATGAGTCCATGAGTGAGAGTTTTATTTCATGTAACTTAATTTTTGGATTTTACAATATCATATAGAAAATGGGGTGTTATAAGGAATTAGGAAATATAAAGCAATTAAATAAGTTATAAAGATATTGAATATTCTTTAATTTTTCTCACATTAAGAGTACTCTAGTATAATTTATCATTGTCAGATAATCATCATTGGGATAATATATCTTAACTTCCTTGAAATGTATCATTAAATGTAATTATTATAAACATTTTGTTTTTTTAAATATACAGGATATTTATATCACTCATTGTAGAAATTTAGGTAGTTATTGTCTTCTGGTTTAATAACTTTAACATGTGGAAGATTTATAAAGTAAATTCACACTTACATAGATCAAGTTTACCCAAACAGAGGTCAAAATGAGGGATATTTTCCCATATACGCATTAGATTTATCCTTACATAGTTTTTCATGTAGTATATTTACCATTTGGCACATTATATTTATCCTTACACAATTCTAAAAATCCTTGAGTAATCTGTACATATTGTTTATCATTCCTTTACATATCTTTAGTGTTTATGAGAAAACAGATACATTATCTCTAAAATCTATGGATTTACCTTTACATGTGTCTTGGAACGTTGGCTGAAAATAACATAATTACTGCTTTGTGGGGATGACCCTTATGTCGAACTTCTTTTAATCTTACACACATCTACGCAGTTGATCAAAAGAAATATGCATCAACTTAAGGAATTCATGAAGTAGGTCCAATATTTATAAAAATAAAAACTCTACCTATCATGGTCAGTTTAATCACTAATGTGATCAATTATTTAAGGTCACATTTTTACATCATTTGAGGAAATCATTGTCGTAGTCACTTAAAAATAACATGTTTTTGATATGATTCATAGAAAAATTAAAATATATTTACTTAATTTTGTCAAAAAATCACTCCGATTTTTCATGTGGTTGATGAATTTGTAATATGGCTGATCCAGTGTAACACACAGTCAGTCAATTACTTAGTATATTTTAAAAAAATCATAATTCTTTCATAAAACCTAGAATAACATATAATTTTAATAAACATGATTTTGGATCATTAAAAAATTAAATTCAAATACTAAGACAATAATAACCCCTTTAATGTTTGAAATTCATTAAAGGATAAATATCAAAATTAAAATATAATTTGGCAAAAAATAATAAAAAATTTCATTGAACACTTTTTATCTATAACTAATGAATTTACTAAAAGAAACTTTTTCTCCCCAATTTGGGATTATCAAAATGATATAAACTAGACTAAATATAATTAAAAATATAGTGAATAGAGGTACTAAAATTAGAAAAAATTAAATCATAGAAAAACATATAATAGATGTAAGTAAAAGACTAAGATTATATTTGTTAAAAAATTATATTCAAAATATATGGTTCCCTATAAAGAACAAGAATCCTAATTAAAATCATTCTCTCAGTGGTATTGTTCTTTTTTATTTGGATAATTCAAGCGTAGAACGTGGATGAGAATAGGATTCACAATTATTCATTCCATGAGAAATGAGTTTAATAATTTTTAATGGAATGAGCATGTTTTAATACCAAAAGGTTGTACAAAATAGAAGATGATACAAGAAATAAAATGATAGAGGATGGTCCCACTAATGATATAAGAAAAGATGTAAGAACTACCAATGAAATGTGAGAACTATACATACGTAGTTTCACATGGTGAGTGAATTATTTTAAAGAATCAAATCTATGATATATTATTTATAAAAAATTAATATTTTCCATAAAAAAAATGTCCAAAATAGTTTTTATCTCTTTGAACTGATATACCTATGTTTTTAAATCACTTGTGACTATAGGAATCTTTAATCAACCATACATGCATTAAAATATTGACTGTAAGTAATTCTTTGTTATAATCCTTGTAATATAGTACTTTAATTTCCTCTTTATGATCTCTTAGTCCTCAATATCATTGAATTAATTTCCTATTCATAACATAATAGTTTTGGTATCTTGGGTTTGGAATAGAGAAAGAATCATTTCATTGGTTCTTTAAAAACAATATAAACCAACTTTGATATCATCTAGAAAAATCAACCATATAAGAGATTCATAAATAGATGTATGTGTACAAGGGATAAAAGAGTTGGCTTATATTAACCGAAGATAAAAAATATAAATAATAATTTGATACCAATATTTAATTAAAATATATCAAAAACTACCACAAAACAAGGGGAATTATTGGTTTTGTGTCTTGAAGATTAGATACATAAAAATCATATATTACTAAACTTGTAAATATTTACCAATAATTGTTGTCATCTAATTCATTTATATATATCTCACAAGAAAAAATCATCTTCATAAAATGAGGATTGGAAATAGATGAAATTGTTGAGATAAAATTATTAATAAGTTGAAAACATATTAGACAATAACAGATTCTAAAAAAGTATTAAAAAAGTATAAAGATGTAAATTTTATAATAATAGATCAAATTACATAATTTGATTACCATAAGATAAGCTAGAGTAACATAATATCATGTTAATATTATTAAGGATTCCTAAAATATTTTAATTGGATAAGTCACATAAAAATAATCATATAAGATGAAAGCATGTCATAAAGGTGGTGGAATACTATAAAAAGATGGAATAATCATTAAAACATTTGATTTCATGGAAATGAAATACATCTAGAATCTGAAAGATAACTTTATGAAAAAACACTAAAATGTGAAAAAACTATAAACATAGGAAATTTAAAAAAAAATCCTTATATTTTCTTTGGATTGGGATATTTCTCTTATGTACCCCTTGGAATGGGATAAAACCCCTTGTGTACCCATTTTTCATGAGGAAATATCCTCATGTTTACCCTTTGGTTTGGGATAAATCCACTCAGGTACCTCATTTTTTTGGGATAAATCCTCCCATATACCCTTTTTCTTAGGATAAAACCTCACATGTTACATATTTTTTTTGAAAGAAATCCTCCCACATATGTCATTGGTTTGGGATAAATACTCTCAAGTTTCATAATAGATTAGTATGAATCCCCCCTTATTTGTTTTGGTCTGTGATAAATCCTCCTGTGTAACCTTTTGAGTTCATGAGACATAAACATAATCCAATGCATTGGAGGAAAATATAACACCCCATGATGATCTATATATATTTTTCACATAACAAATAAATCATAATCATATTTTCATGAACAAATATAAATATAATGGGGTTTTAAAGCACCAAAATGGAAATAATTAACTATTCATAAAAACAGATGAAAAATTGGGATTCATAAAAGATCAAAATGGTATAAAATAAAATAGTAAATAAAATCAATCGAGAAAAAGATATTTCACCCAAATTATCACATAACATGAACTAAAGTAAGAATAGGTATAAAAAATCTCATATTTAAAAATAAATTAAACCATAAAAACATATAGAGGATGATCAAAACATCACTTCCTAAAATATAAATCATAGAGGGTAAATAGAAGTAAAAATACATAAAATTTCCAAAAACAAATCATATAACATTGATGTGCTAATTAATCAGAAATACATTTTTTTGAAGTCTATGATAAGAAATTTGAACAAATTAATATAAGTAGTCCAAAAAATATACTTTAAAATGAATAATGGTTTAAACAAAATAAAAGAAAAAAATATTTGAAAATTTATTAATTTTAAAAGAATATTTAATATTATAGTTATGAAAAAGATATGACTCTTTCAAGAGAAGTATATAAAAACTCATTCAAAACATTTACTTTTATATTTTTTATTAATAATTTAAACATGAAAAAAATATTTTCAATAAAATAATATAAAATAAATTGAAAATGTAATATCCTTCATTTCCAGCAATTTATGTTTTCTTTTTAGTTTCTACTAAAACCATTTTACATTTCTCTCTTTGTATTTGAAATTGTTAAACATTCTCGTAGGCTGATCTATTTCCTTTTAGGAAGGAAAGGATATAGGTGGGATGTAGGCTAGATATATGTCATTTAAACAAAATGTATTTGGAATACATGATGGGTATTAGATACATGACATGTAATAGACTAGCCAACCCCTATTCAAAATGTGTGGAGGATTCCCCATGAAAGGGATAAACCAAAAATTACATGATGTCTACCCCATGTAAATTCTAGGGTGTGTTTTTTAAAGGGGAATAATCCCTTATTTTTCTATTGGGGATCATTAATTCCGCACAACGGAGGCCAACTGCATGAGATAACCCCTCCATGACTATGCTAGGTTTAACCAAATATCTTTCATCTGATCTATGTTTCCTTCTCCATCGGCCATGTTGGATCAAAAATGATAATCTCTATAGTCCACTTCATTCCATTCCTAGGTTATATTCCCATCCCATCCGCTATTTTTTTGTGATATGATATTCCCTATTTTCATTGTTTCTTTTGTTTTGATTCTCTTTTTTCATCACAACTATCTTGATTCAAAGGCCATAAATGGATGGGTGGTCTTTTAAAAACCTACAGTAGGTGTTATAGTTCATTTCATTTAATGTTTGTTCTTTTATATCATGTTTCATTATGTCACGCACTAGATCATTCATGTGACACCTCTAAAATGATTAATAAAACAAATTGAGTTGGTTTTCATGTCAAAAATTAGCCTTACTAGCATAGAATAAACCCTTTGGTTGATCCCTATGATGTTATTCCCTCCTATGGGTGTACATTCCCATATAGGCTCAAACTCCCATAACCATAAATTGTTTAAAAATATGTTTAGGTTTCTTTGCTAATGTAATAAATGAATAAAATTGTAAATTGAATTAAGGATGATATGTAGCCTCGAGATAGGCCTTAGTATTTATAACCTTGTTGAATGGATATAATTAAATTATTTTCTAAAGTTGATGAAAATGAAATAAGTGCGGTGATTTACTAAATAGTACGAGACACTAATGATTAATACTAACTCCATATTGAACTACGATCAACACCTAACATTCTATTTATAGATATCTACAGATAGGATCGTTGATATTTTTTATTGGAATTGTTAATTAACAATAGATACTTATAGAGAGATATGTTGTATGCCTTGGATTGTCTCAAAATGGAATTTTCATCCCTTTATTTGAGCGACACTGGTTCCCTAGGAGCGACACTATAGATGGAATCAATGAATTGATGGCTATACCAGACCAAGAGTGATTCTTAGTCCCCAATGTGAGTTACCCAGGATGATCTTTGAGGGATTTTGTCTTTATTCAATGATAGGTTTGATACATATGATTCCATTTAAGGATCACCTTGGAAAAACACTTATGACATTGTGTATTTATTGCGAACAAGATGTGATACATGGTGCAATTATGTGGTTCACCATGAATGGGGACAAGATTCCTATTATTTAAATTAAAGAGACACCTTACTTTTAAAATTATAAAAATTTTAATTTGATAAATTAACAGATATGACCAACAAGCCAAATCACATGCTTGAGATCGATCCTAATTTGATATTTTAGTTAGGATGACCAATTGTTACTTGGTATGTTATGTTTACTTGTAACATTAGTTCATAGAAATCAATATGAGTTTTAATAAGGTATTATTAATCGTATATACCATGAAGAACATAGACCAATGTATTTTATTTATTTATTTCATGGTATTTAATATTATTGTCTCAATTTTCACTTTATATGAACATACTAAATTGATCTAGGCATAGTTGGTGGTGGCATACTTAGTATATCTCACACCCTTCTTGGGTCACCCTTGGTACAAAAGAATACTTAATGATTTCAACTATATATAAAGGGAAGTAGCTAGATTCAGATTCATTTTTATAAGATCTAGGATAGAGTACTAGATATGTGAACCGAACCTATGCTTGTGATGATAGAAGTGTCATGTTTTTTCCATTTTGTATTTTTTTATAGCATGTGGTATATATATGTTTCCCCTATATCCTTTTTACTCATTTTTTATAGCTACGTGAAAAGATCATCATCATCATTTTTTTATCTATTTATGATTTATCTTCAGTCGGTTTATTTATCTGGATGTTTATTATTATTTTTCAACTTGCTTAATCTATTTATGTTGCCTATATTATTATTTAAAATTATGTTACACTCTGACTCCTGAAGACATAGGCTCCCCTCAACAGAGCCTAGGCCCTCGCTGCTATTTTGTAGCCTCTTGCATAAGGGGAGGTGTGCGTGAGGTCATGTAGCCATCCATCTTGGGGAACCTCTATGTGGCTTCATGGGTGGTACATTACAAAGTGGTATCAGAGAATTATTTCCCTTTTTTCTTACTATTTATGTATTAGATAATAGAATAGGATGTACCAAAATTTGGTAATGAGTCTGTTCCTAGGAGTATCTAACCTAAATATAGGGGAAACCCCTAATTTTTAGGGGCACATTATTTCTATTCTCATTTTTTCTTGTTACAAATGATTTGATGTAACCATTTGGTGACACACATGTTTTTTAAAATCATTATTATTTTTGTTTCTATATTATGGTTTTTTCTAACATTAGAATGGTATAAAAATAATATATTGATGTATGAATCATACATTACACCCTAGGACATGGATTTCATGGATTCTTAATTCCATATTTATATTTCCGAATGCGTTTTCTTTATTGTGTCTGATTCCTTCATGTTCCAGGATTATTTATATAATAAAATGTTCTAATGTTTCATTAGGGATAGAATATTTGTATTAAATAATTTGAATACCTAAATATAAATGGGTTTTCCTATTTAGGTTGATGATCACACCTAAACTAACCAATAACTACATGTTTGATCCAATAACCAGTGGATCTACATGATTAAATTTTTGTTTTTTGACTTTTTATTACGAAATATAATTTATGAATCATAAAATTTAATGAATTTGGAAAGGTATTTTATTCTTCCAAATCACTACACATGGCTTGTTACATCCTGAAACTAGATTTAAATTTCATATCACAGTTACCTAATGTACCAATTATTGTTTATAAGGAGTGTTTTCCTTTATAAATTGGGAATGATGATGAATTTAATTGGATTGATATATCCATATCCAAATAAATTTATAAGAACATGAATTAATTAATTTTTTTTAAAATAATGTGTTTACCACCAAATGGGGATTCTAATTTCTATGTAACGATTGTTTTTTTCTGTAACTTGTGATTGAAACTATATATACTAGAACCTATGTTGTAGGAGGCATTGACCCTAACTCATCCTTAGTAGTGGGTAGTAGGTGGTGACCCCTATGACTCCTATGATCCTTCATTTTACAATGAAATGGATTATATAGCGTGATGGGGGTTGTGAATCATTAAAGTAGGGATGTGTACCTATATTATCCAGCTATTTATGTTTCCTAACTTTTGTATATATTATATGAGGTGTTAGCTTCAAAATTTTAAACCTATGCTACCTCGCTGTCCATGAGTTGTAATCCATGAGAATGGATATGAACATGCTCTAAAGGTGGATGGACCGAAGAAAATGGTAATAACTCCTATAGTTATACATGAGGAACGTCCATTTTACCTTCCACTAGGAACTGAAGAACATTTATGAGATAGTTTCTATCTTTTTATGTAGTTTTTATGGTGTGGCCCTTGAACTATGCCTTATATAGAAAAGATAATGTGGGAATTCCAACAGAAAAATCCTCCCACATTTATGGAGGATGGTGGTCTACATGTTTCAAAATATTATCTATAAGCCATGTTATCATTATTTGAGAATTTAGAGACACCTCCAGAGCATAGTGTCAAGATCATTACCCACATGCTTCATGATTCTGCTAATCCTTGGTGGGATCTCATTACCCATGATGGGTGTCATAATGGTATGATATTTTGTGGCCTAAAACATCCCTTTATGATTAGTTAATATTGGATATGTTGAGAGTAAACCTCCCTTGCGAGTTTATACACCTATTATAGGGTTCTATATCCATGATAAAAAAATTTCAGCTCGTTTCCCCAAGCTTAAATGTTTTGTGTTGACACTGGCCCATGATTAGAATACCACAGTGATATGTTTTGAGAATTTTATTAAATATTATACCAAATCATAGGAATACATTTTTAGGCTGATCCCATTATTAGAGATAGTGAAACAGACCCTCATCATCAAGCGGAACCTTATGAAAGGTGGTAGTGTGGGCCAAGAAAGTTCATCTTCCAGGAAGGGAGGTGATTTATCTAGTGGTTGGAAGAGGTTTTTTTGAGGGCGAATGTGGGAGCATTGACAAACCCAGGAAATACATTGATACATATGTGGTGTTCCCTAGTGTGGTCTGGTAGGACAAAATAATCCCTAGTGTACAAGGAACCATATTGAGTACTGTGATTGCAGGAAGATGGGTTAACTTTAACACTTCTTCTAAAATTTCCTTCCCCTATATAATGAGAAAGGAACTATTTTGAAATGGATTTCTGGTACAGGATTAGTAAATCCATATTAGACTAAGATTTGGACTACTACTGGCTGATCAAGATGACAATTTTTGTGTGGATGTGGTAATTAGACATCAGTGGTTCATCTCTAGTAGAGCACACCTACCCCAAATATTCAGGTTATATATTATGGCCACTGTTCAAACAATATCTATATAATATAGTTTAATCACAAGGATATTAGTTTGGTTCCTTATATAGTATGAGTACTATTTTGATATCCTCTACTTTAGATTCTATTATATTTGATACAAGTGATTCACACTCTTTCATATCTATTGCAAATTATTGGAAGTCCTAGACTATAGGTAGAGTAAGTAAGTTTCATTATTACTCTTGAAACATCATTTGGGGTCTGATTAGTGACTGTATTCTAGTTAAATGAGTTACCCTTAGGATAGGTGGGTAATTTCTATTGTGGAATTTTATTATCCTCATGATGATAGGCTTCAACATCATTCACAATATATACTTGCTTGTCTCTTGTCTTGACCATGTTGATTTATATAACCATAGGGTTCCATTTACATAATCTAAGAGAAGATAATATATTCTTAAGGGAAAATGGGATATCAAAGTGAGTCATATTAGGCCTGAGTGTGCTGGACTTGGTGGGGTGAAAACCCAGATGTCTAGTCTCTTTATTTTCAATTAAAGAATGTGGTTGGTGGATTACATCATATGATGTATCATTTTATGGATGTCTTCCCTGATGATTTCTCTAGTTTACCTCTAGTGAAATTGGTGGAGTTCACCATCATCCTTATTCTTTGTGTGGAATAAGTGTCTATCCCTACATATAAGATGTATCCTTTTGTGTTCTAGGAACTAAAGATGTAGCTATAAGACATAGAGGAAAAGGGTTTCGTTTGACCTAGTACCTCTCCTCTTTATGGGGTTCACTTTCCCTTTTCACCAAGAAGGAGGATTGTACCCTCAGGTTGTTCATGGATTATCGATGGTTGAACCAACTTATGGTGAAGAACATGTATGCACCACCATCTATAAATTGTATCTTCAACTAGCTATGAGGAGTATCGATTTTCCAAAAGATTGATTTGAGGTAGGGCTTCCATCAGGTGCATGTGTGGCTATCAAGCATTCCACTTATAGAGTTACAAAGAATGTATGGATTTCATGAGTTTCTGGTTAGGAAATTCAGCCTTATGAATATTCCAGTCATATTTATTACTCTATTGAATCAGGTTTCCCAATTGTGCATGGATTCATTTTTGGTAGACATTTGGAAAACATCATGGGGTAATCCCACAGTAGATATGACCATTCCAACCATCTCGATATTGTGCGGAATACACTGAGAGAGCACCAGTTATAAGTGAATCTCATAAAATTCCACTTTTGGAATGATTGGCTTCACTTTTTGGTTTATATTATTTCTTAGGAAGGAGTCTCTATTGACATATATAAGGTCATTACCATAGTTTTCTTGGAGTATCCCATGAATTTTATCACTATACACACTTTCTTGGTGAAGGTTGGTTATTGCAGGTGATTCATTCATGATTTATCACACATTGAAGATCCTATTATGTGCCTGACTAAAAAGGGTGTGATGTTCTTCTGGTATAAAGCATGTGAGGACCCCCACCAGGAGTTGAAAGGGACGCTGAATTTATTGTCGATCCTGATTCTACCAGATTCGATTATATGTTATACTATTTTCTGTGAATCTTTGGGAATTGGTCTAGGAGAAGTTATGATGAAGGTAAATAGAGTTATAGTGGATGGGACTTACCATCTGACACAACATGAGTGGAATTACCCAATGCATGAAGTTTATCTTCGATATTTGGTTCATGATTTAGGCTATTCAAGGAACTATCTTTTTGGTGAGAGGTTCATTTTTTACACAAATCCAAAAAATATCAAATACATCCCCAAAAAATGAGTCTTAAATTTCATATAGTTTATGTCGATAGAATACCTACATTTTTTTGAATTTATCCTTACTTATACACTCAGGATATGTAATAGTGCAGATAGCACCTTGAGCCTAATTATTCAGACAGAAGCCATCCAAGAGGATAATAGTAAGTGGATGTTTATGGAATTGTTTTTTAAGAAGCACATGGAGGTCCACGATTTTCATGGATGAACTATTTTAGAAGATATACAATTTACCTAATCCCTTCTAGAGTGGGTGAATATGAGACAAATATCAAATCCTAAGGGCCTCGTCTTAAGAGAGAGTGTCTGAGGTGATAACCCATTATATTTTTGGTTCATCAATTAGGATGAGATATTGTAATTATATTGATTTATCTAGAATAATTCAGATATACTGGAGGAACGTTTTCCAGAATATGATAGCTCTATTTTGGTAGTTCACTATGGGATTAATAAGATGTAATGAGAAACATGTATTCAACAGTGTTGGAAAGGATTGAAGAGTAATATTCTAGGTTTCATCACAAGGTGTACAAAATTTCAATAGGTTAATGTAGAGAACCAATGACATACTAGGATCTCACAGCCTTTATCCATTCCTAAGACAAAATGGAATGGCTTCAGCAAATATTTCGTGAGGGGATTCCTAGATTCCCTATAGGATATGACATAGTATAGTGATCATCGACAAGTTGAAAATGAATTCAAACACCCTAACGATTACATAGACCATACCAGTTTATGGTATTGATAGTATTTATATATTGGAGATTTTTCACCTTTATGAGGTTCCACATTACAACGTTTCAAACCTATAAATCTGCATTACATTTTGGTTCTAGCAGGGGTTGCATAAGGAACCAGTTTCATGGGTGATATTTAGTAAAACATATCAAAAATAGTATAATGGGAAGATATATAAGATATTATGGGGTTTAGAGGAGATACTACAGGCACAAAACCATTATCTTAGAGGTTCATGGTAAAAACACATACCTCTTGTTTAGTTTTCCAAAAACAACATCTTTTCAAAAATGATTTAGATGGCCCCGTATGAGGCCCGTTATGGTAGGCCAATACATAACCCTCTATAATAGTTAGAGTTATGTGAGGTATCACTAATGGTTCATCATCTCATTCTTGAGACTTCATATAAAGTAAATTGATTCAAAAATGTTTTGTTAAATCTAGGTCCATGAATAAAACTTATATCGATTGTCATTTCCAACCTCCAAAGCTCGAGGTGGTATATTAGGTATTTCTATGATTATTACATAAATTGGAAAATATAAGGATACATTGATACAAGTATATATATATATATATAATTTTTATGTTATACCATTTAAGATCATGGATATATTCTAACTGATAGAATACCAGGTGTAGGTACCTCAGAGGTACCATTACATCCACGATGTCTTCCACGTATCGTATCATTACTGGTATCATGTTAATCTATCTCATTAAATTGGATATGAGGATATAAAATTGGAAGAAGATTTTTCCTTTGAGAAGAATATGATATTTACTATTGATTGGAGCATGAATAATCTTCAAGGATGCCCAGTTCCACCAGTTTGGGTTCTATAGCAGCATGACTATGTATAGATAAAGGCTTGCGTGTGGGAGGCCGATGTATATGTTCAGTGGTCAGAAAATTTCTTAGATGACTATTTTCCACCCTCATAAGGTAAAATTAGTTATTATTTCTTTAAGTAGGGGAGGTTTTAACATCTTGTATGTTTAGTGTTTTATGTTTTATTTTAGTTTATTCTAAAACCTTCATAATTTCCTCTCTTTGGATTTATATCAGGTAATTTTATAATTAGGTCAGTCTGTATCCATTTTGTAAAGAAAGGTTTTAGGCGGGATGGAGTTATGTTGTAGGTAATTTACATGTCATGTATGAATTACGTAGTGAGTATTTATAATTCATGGTGTGTAATTAGAATTCATGACATTTAATTGATACACGATGTGAAAAGGACTGGATAGACCCCCATTCAGGACGTTTATACATTTCTCCATGGGAGGGAGACATAATAATTACACGATGTGTAATGAATTTACATACTATGTAAATGTGAGGGGAAGCTAAAAAATATAGGTGGATCCCCTTGTTTTCTGATAGGGGTTCATTTCTTCCCTACATAGGAGGCTAGACACATGAGGAAAACCCTCCATGCATAAGCTAGGTTCAACCAAATCACCCCTATCAAATATATGATTCTTTCATATCTGGTCATGTTGGATTTATAATGGTAGGATCACTAATCATATCCCTTAATAAAAATATTTTATCTTCCCCTCTATTGCGCTATTTTTGGTGGATGATTATATTCACTATTTTCGGTATTTTTTTCCTCTATTTGATTTCCATCCCTTCTTTCCCAATTATATGGCTGAAAATGAATGAGTGGTCTTATATGAACATAAGGTGGGTGTTATAGTTACTTTGACTCAATTTTGGTTCTTTTATATCATTCACCATTGTACCAAAAAGAATAACTTGTAGGAGACACCTCTACAATTTATATTAAATTTAATTGAATTATTTTCATGCAAAAACAATCCATGATAGATCCAAATCAACATTTTTTGATTACCTTAATGTGTGGAAGCCATATGGGTGTGCCATCCCTTAAAAGATCAATCACCCATAACTTTAGATTTTTTTTAAAATTTTAGGTGTGTTTTCCTTTTAATTAATTAATTGAATTAAAATTTAAATTAAGAATGAAGTGTGGCCATGAGTTATTACCTATGATTTATTAACTAGAATAGTTACTAGTATTAAATGAAATGGAAAACATGACTACAATATAATAAGTGTTGTGCCTTCATAAATAATATCAGATTTTAATGGATAAACATTACTTCATATCAAGATGTTATTGATACTTGGTATTCAATTTATGGATCTCCATGGATGGTTCATCATGCTTTATTATTAAAATTGGTAATGAATATTAGTTTCTCTATGAGTGATACATGGTAATCCTTGGGTGGGGTCATTGTGTGATTTCAATTCCTTATATGTGGGACACTAGTTTCCTAGGGGATAAACCATGGATGGTTTTAGTGGATAGAGGGTTATATTATGCCACAGGTGATACTCAGTCCCCTATATGAGATATTAGGGATGAGCTCGGAGGGTTGTTGACTTTACACTATTTGGGGAATGATACCTATGATTCCATTTATGGGTCACCTAGGACAGACTCTTATGATGTTGAGTATTTATTGTGATCCTCATTCAACACATGGTTCCATGATATGGTTCACCTTTGATGGGAACAACATTCCACTTATTTAAATTCAAGCTATGAATTCCTTGTTTAATTCTAAAAAGTTAAATTTATTAAATTAAGTGAATCATCCGGCAAGCCAAATCAGATTCTTAGACTCGGTCCAATTTTTATAAGTTGCTTATGATTAAAAATTATTACTTTATATCATACTTCTAAAGGACAACTTGGTTTAGATACATCTGTGTGAGGTCGAAGAAGATAATATCGATCAGATATCCCATGAGGAATCTGATACGATTTTATTTATTTATTTATTTCATTGCATTAATTATTATTGGAAAACTACTTATTTCATATTAACATACTAGATTGATTAGGAAACTATTAGTTGTGGAATAATATCTATATCCCACACCATACATAATATTCCATTAGTACCCATGAAGACTTCATGATTGCTTGTATAGATAAATGGAAGCATACAGATTCTTATGCTTGATTTTATGTTCTGGGATGGCGTATGAGAGAAGAGTAACAAACCTATTATCTTAATCCTATTAGTTCCATATTTTATTGTTTTTTGCATTTTTTTATAGGAAATGGTAAATAATTTTTTCCCAATACACCATATACTTATTTTTTATTGCTACATGACTTTATCTTGACATATTTTTTGTATCTATTTATGATTTAGCTTCTACCTGTTTAGTTATCTAGATTATTATTATTATTCTATAATTTTTTAATATGTCTCCACTACTTATATTATTATTTTAATCATTTTTACACTATTACACATGTGGGAGTTGTCTCCCCATGGACTCACCCTCAGAACATTTTTTTAGTCGGATGCCTATGGCTTATAGGGAGGCACTTTCGAGGCCATGCGACCAACCATCTCATGGAACCACTAGGAATAATTAGGGGTGGAAAACTACATTAAAAAAATATATTTAAAAAACAAGTAATAATGAATCAAAAAATTATATTTATTTTATCAGATGAATCTTTTTAGTGGATTATAAAACTATTAATTTTGAAAAGGATTGAAATGCATTTTGAACTTTCTGAAATAGTGGTTTTAAAAATCCACATCATTAAGAGGATGGTGAAACCATTGTTTAAAATGAATAAATGGAAGAAAATGATAATGTTTGATTAAAAAGATTTATTTTAGACTTTATAAAGGTGAAATTTTGTGGGAATTAAACACATTAATATGGATGAAATATCCATTAAAAGGAAGGGTAATTATTCTTACGAAAATTCATTTTCATGAAACCATGGAATAATAAAGGAAGATTACTTTGGTGTAAAATTTTTTTCCCAATGAAGGAAGGTAAAAATGTAATATACAATAATTATAGGTTATAATAGATAAATTATTAATGATAATAGTCAACGAAGAGTTACTATCACTAAAAGATGATATTTGAGTCAAGAAAACCTCTTAGAAATTTAGGATTAGTTTGATAAAATACTTATGAAAGTGGGAGGATTAAATAGAACACAATTTATCTAGAATAAAAGTAAATTGATGATATAATATCGAAAATAATTATTATATAACCCACATAAATTTAATTTGGTATATAAAAGAAAGTGTGTCCCAAAGAAATATTGTTTTTGATAAAACCCTCACAACTTGGGTAAAACTTCAATAAGAAACAACATAAATAAGAAAGAAAAGTAAAAAAAATACCATGAATAAAATAAAATAATTAAAATTTTAAATTATTTATAAATTATACACACCAATTATATAATAATTTGTAAAAAAATATTCTCTATGTCTCAATGTAGGGAAATTGAGAAGAAATCCCCTATTTTAGATTCATTCCGCATAGGCGCTTATCTTCCTAAAAACCTAATTTAGACTTGTAGATACACAATAATTAAACTTAAAATAATATATTTAATTTAATATTAACCATTTATCATCATATTATATTTATTTATTATAAATTTCCAGCTTGTTTTTTCTATAAAATTCAATCAATGTCAATTTATTTTGGTAATATTAGAAAACAAAAATGTTAGGTTAATAATCTGATTGATACCTAATATAATATTTAAAAAACAATATAATAATTATTATTTGTATAATATATATTTATAATATTTTATTCCATGTTCCTTTTTTTTCCTTAATAGGATTTTCAATAATTAACCATGTAAGTGTTTAAATAAATCCAAAATTGAACATGCTTTAACTCGATTGGATAATGTTTTAATGAGGTTTTAATTAGGTATAAATATCATTATAAAAGAATTAAAAGGATAATTGTTTTTCATTTGGCACCGTAAATTTTTTTATAGATAATTTATGAAAGTATAGATGAAAAATATAAAACATTTCATTGTGAAGGAATAATTCCACACGTTGGCTAGTTTAACCTTAATATTTATCAATTCTTAGAGGGGGTGAAGTTAGATAATAAGTTAAATGTTAATAATGATAATTAAATGACCTATATAAATTATTTCATCATTAACAACACCATTATGTAAACACATTAATGGTGGTAATGAAATAACAAACGACGTCGCTTCGTAGAGGCGGTAGTCTGTTCAACATGCTAATGATGTTGTTTTCTTATTTGTGGAAGTAAATTAATAAATAATGGTTAAACCATTAATATAATAAGGAAATATTATTATAGTCATACATAATTAATAATATTTTTATGTTTATAAGATATTTTTATGATAAATGTTGAGAATAAACACTTTTGAAGTAATTAATATAGACATTGGAGACTTGATCTTTCGTAGAACATTCTGTTAAAATTGAAGGGATTATGTGACCTATGAGTTTATAAGGGATTATAAATGTGGGATAAGGATATATGCAGTGTTTTTGATTTAGTTTCAAGGGGGAAATATAATTTTAGGTTCATCTTTTATCGGTGTAAGTGGCAACCTATTATAAGAATATAAAAGGGGAACTTTTTGAAATACACATAATATTTCAATAATTTCATTACACTACTCGTGGTAAAATGAATAAAAAGATGAAAAAAGGAGATGAGGTAAAATATAATTTCTTAAATCCTCTCATACATTCATTTTAAGATAATGTAATATTGATTTATGTGATTTATTTTACTTTTATACTTTTACCGAAATCAAATTTTCCCAAGGTGAATAATTTTTAACAATTTTAATTAAAATTATTAAAAAAATTAAAATATGATATTTTAAATAATTTTTACTTTATAATTTTAAATTGAAAATAATTTTAAAATATAAAATTTTTAAAGGTGTGAGGACACCACAAAATGTGTTTCATACACTCTTCAGTAGAATCCATGCTGTGATCCTCACTTAGAAAAAAAAATATTGAGTTTGAGTAGAGATGGGTCTCTATCCCAGAAGAAGATGTAGGATGGATTTCCATTTCACAAAATACTACTCCATAATTTTCTATAAGTTGAAAGAACCCCCCCCCATGACTGCACCATCTATTTCTATGATTGCGGATGAAAATGTGTCGGCACATTAAAATGAAATTTGAGCATTTCTTTTGAGAAATTTTTTTCTATTCCTCATATCATGAATTGTAGGTCTCTTATCAAGAATCAATTTGAATAGTTACATAATCAAAAATGGACATATAGATGAAATGTTATAGAAATCAGAAAGTGGAAAAAATTTATAATGTAATTTGTGCCATAATATAATACATATGCGCAGGGCACTAATATAGGCCCACTAGTTCATGCCCACCCATGCAGGTCCACCAGCGAGTCTATAAATTGACCCCTCCACCTCATATTTTTTAACAATAGACAAACTCCTTTATAGAGATTACAATGGAGGGATCTGGTCGCATAGATCCTTTACCCATGTAGTCCATCACTATTTGGGTGACATACTATATCATGCTCTCACTAGGGTAAGGCTCCAAGCCTAGCACCTAGGTGACCCACACCTGGGTGACCCGTACAAGGGTGAACCATACCTGGAAGAACCTCCCAGGTGACACACATGCGAGAACCCATTGGTACATCCCATGGGGTATACACCCCTACACCCTAGCTTGATATTGCCATTGGGTTATAGTCTCATCAACCTAAAATGATACCTTTTCTACAATCATTTCCCCCCATGAAAAATGGATAGCCGCACTGTGTGATTTTCAACCAAGGACTAGGATGTTTTGGGTTATAATGAATACAACCACACATCTCATTAAAAATAACCATGTTTCATGATTGCCCCATAGTTTCTAAAAAATGGGCATTCTTCTTAGGAATAAACAAAAAAACCTCAATGGGAATCCCTCCTGGAGTAATCCGCTATCTTTTCGTGTGGGAGGTTTTATGGCTACTTTTCTATGCCATTGATAAACTAGGTTATATAGGGGATGGGAATAAAACTTCCTCCTCTATCTCGTACCCTCAGACTGTTCCACCAATGTAAGAGGAGATGTTTATGGTTTTTCTAATCTTTCACTCTGCATTATCCATCAAAATCATGCATGAATCATCTTGAATCATATAGACATAAGGGATAACTATGATTGCAACATCCAGCCATTCATATGCATGATTCAACAATCAATTATTATTTAAACCTACCTCTTCTTTTCCTTTATAGTGATCCATAGGCATTGGACCTCAAGGAAATTTATCCAACATTAGTTAAAGGAAGATCATGTGGTTTCTTGGATGTTCCCTTTTCACTTTTTTCTCAAATCAAGCACGACTTAGACATGGTTAGGGGATGATTATTTTCAGGACATCCATATGACCCCAATCCCAAGTGCTATATTTTCTAGAGTAATCCCCCTTTATATTATCTTCATGGAATCATATTCAAGAGTAATCCAATAAATATCATCAATGAGAATCCTTTTTAGGATAACTCCTCCACTAAAATATCTCATGGGATTCCATTTTTGGAGTATACAATAGTCATTTTATCAATAAGGAATCTTCTTTAGGAATAATCCCTAAGATCTCATCCATGGGAATCCTTTTCAAGAGTAATCCATAATATCACTATCACTTGGAAATCCTTTTTATGAGTAATCCCCATTCATATTAATTTTTTAGACTCATTCTAAGTGAAATCCATAACATTTCAAGTTTATACTCCTTAGGAGAACTTCCAAACCCAACATATGTGAATCCTCATCCAGAGTAAGCCCTAATCATAACCATAATTCAGTAGGTAATGCTATTCAAGATTAATCCCCAACTTAAACCTCTAAAAGGTAAATACTATCCTTTGAGACAAACCTCATAGGGATAACATAGGCATGAATCCTCATAAAAAAACTAAAATTAATTTTATTCCCATCCAAATTGGATATACATGAATCTTCCCCGAGGTCCAACCCCAATCACCTCGAATCAACCAAATTCCATCAAAGATACATTCTCAATTTAGTCTAATTTATCATGGTAATCCATATGACTTCTAGTTTTCCTAGAACGATTCGGTATAAACCCCACACGAAACATTTCATAGGAACCTTATACCTAGGTATCCTATCTGGATGGCATCAAACTATACAGTTTAGTCATTATCACATTACCTTAAAAGGTATGTTGTGTCCCATTATGTGGAACAAAAATATATGGGGTTTGATTCCTTTTAGAAGGATACATATGAATTCAATAAATGGGTTTGATCCAAACTTCAAAACTTTTCTCATCTCCTTGGATGATGAAATACTTCAGATCACCCAACTTTGTGGCTTGAAAACCAATATCACCATATTAATGACCTATTAATCTCTATTTAGTACATAAGGGGATACCGATGATGAATAACCTCAAATACATTCAAATATCTACATTTATTAAGAATGTATAATACATATATATGAATACATAATTTATACATGATAATAATTGATTGTTAATTTAAGGGTGACCCACATCATTCTTGGGAATTAACAAAGGATTCTTGAACATATCTTGAATCTATAAATGAGTCCCCAAGTATGAAACAATTTCACTCAAAATGGTGTTATGGGCCTATACTTCCATAATCTCGGCCAATGTGACTTTTTAATAATCATTTTTCAAGTTCTAAAACGAGGGTTTTCCATTAAAAATCTGGTCCCTAGGGATACCGAACGATTGTGTGTTTCTGGTTCCATGAAAAATACATTTTGAAACCATTCAAAAATATTGAACCTGATATAAATGAATACACTAAATTCAACCCCTATAATAATAAAAAATTATACTTTATTCTATATTAGAAATAAGGAGTGAATATTTAGTTTTAGAATAAACACACTTAATCACATAAAAATATTTTCCAAAAAAATGAATTTAATATTTATATTTTTAGTTAACATATAATTATCATGGATAATAATTTTAATGAAATAAATTGACTCAATATAAAAAAATTAAGATGTCCTTAATGAAATCTAAATCCAAATTTTACCATCTAGAGACTAAATTAGAGGAGAATATTGAAATCTATTTTTTATTAATTTGACATTTTAATTTAGTTTTAGAAAATATTAGACATAAAAATAATCATTCAGAATATATTTTCAGATTCCATGTTTTTTCAATAAATACATATTGTGTCACTTAAATAGTTTTATTAATATTCTAGTATAATATTACATAATGATAAAATAATACAATGTATAATTTAATCAAAAACTGTATTTTTTACTAAAAATTAACATTTTCATTAATGATAAAATAAAAATTAAAACTAAGTATCTTTTTATGTAATGAATTAAAAAAATAGATTTTATTTTATAAAATTTATAATTCTAATATTTTTAAAATTATATTTTAAAATAAAATACATGATACAATGAAAATGGATTTTATAATAAATAACCTTTTTTAATAGTAACTAGTATTAATTATTTACCTTTTAAATATGTAATGTTCTATAATATTATTATTTAGTTTAGATTTATAATAATTTTCACTTATTATATATTTTTTACATTTGGTGTAGTTTTTCACATATGTTATTGGAAATAGATTGTATTTTAAAGGATCCAAAATCTTGTGTTGTTACATTCTCTTCACATTAAATTATTTGTGTCCTCTCAATTTTAATTATCACTTACTATTGAAGTTAGTTGAGGGTATCCATAATATTTATATTACTCAAGAGTTAATTTAGATGTTGTATCTTCCATAAAAATTCAGATTATATTAAGAAACTCATATATTATTTCTGAAGTGGAATATACAAATAGTGAGATTCTTCTAATGAATTTAAACTAAACTTCCATCATTAAAAGGAATCATAACATATATAATGGAATAATTTTCTATGAGGTATCATAATCATTATTTTAATAATATATGATAAAAAGTTAATTTTAAATATAAATTTGGTGTTCCTTACTCTCACAATTGATGTTTTTTCCAGGTAAAAAGAGTTATTCAATTAAAAAATAACATTTAACACCACAATAAGAATAAATAATAAGATTAATATGAATAATATTCACATAACCATCATACATGTACATAATAATAATAGAAAATAATTTCAAATGATTAGGGTTCTATTTTTATTATTGGGACTTAGGCTTTTCATTCATAGAAATTAAATTATTTTTTGAAAAATATTTATTACATTAAACAAACACACATCCAAAGACAATATTAGTTTAGTGCCTTTGGAAACATGCAAAAATAAACCCTAGTATATAAGTGAATTAAACTATCTCCAACTAGGTTCTACATGTCTATATCCCTTAATAAACACATCTTACATAATACATATCTTCATAACCTAGGTAAAGGGAACAGAAGAAAGGGTGAGATCATATGATTAGTTTGGGAAAACAAGGGAGATTTGTAAGAATAATAATTATAAAAGGGTTTCATAACATGATCATAATATTATAATATCGTAACTTACAAATTAATTATCATAATGATAAGTCTTGGAAAATAATTCATAGTTCATAATACATGAATCATAAGGGAATAAATGAATCATGATGCATGATTGAATAACATTAGTATAAGACATTAATTCTTAATATACACATAAACATATAAAATTATTTCTAGAGTAATAATGGATAAAATCCACGGATATCTTAGTGGAATGGGTTCAGTACCCAAACCATATTAGTATTCATGGTTCACTCTGAAGACCAACATAGCATAAAAAGTTCCTTAATTAATTGAGTTCATCCCCATTTCATCCATGCCTTTCACATGAGATATAAATTTTTACCCAATACATTTGATGGAGATATAGGTCCCACACTGCAACGTCCCGGATCCGGGTTCCACTCAACGGGTTCCCTGAGCTCGGTTCGCCACGTGACCTCAAGCGCATTTCCCCAAATGCCAGAGGCTACCGACTAGCAGTGAGGGACTAGTTCTGATAGTGGGGAAACTATGCCCTCATCTGTCAAAGTGTAGCGCAGCCGAATACAAAAATAAACATACAAAGACAGCGGAAGCAATTAAACCATACACAACTGAAATAAACAACTGCAGTAAAAGATAACCAACCAGTTGTATAGATATGATGCAACATGTCTCATGTTCTAAGAAAAAAGCCAGAACATATTACATAGCAGTGCAATACAATACAGATTACAACAATGCAAAAACGAAATAGCCTGTAACATCACGAGCCTAAGTTCGGTCCCATGCCCCCCTACTCCTCAACAAAAATCAAGTACCTGTATAAGGACTCGTTCCCTTATCTGTACCTATAGAAACATAACCTTTTTTGGCTGAAAAACATGACCCAAACAGGGTGTGAGAAATATATCTCAGTAGGCACCCGCCAAAGGCCCATGCAAAACTGGGTGTAAACATGAAACAACCATGTGTAGTAGTAAAATGAAATAAAATAAGCAGTACTCAAAAGTAACTAACATAACAATTAAATTGTTATTTAATTATTCATTTAACAATTCAATTTAGTAACATTCTGTTCTCAACATCACCACGCCCTCAGGCCAACCAGAACCTTCCCCTCAGGCTATACAGAATATCGCCCTCCAGCATTGCCCTCAGGCATATCAGAATATCACCCTCAGGCTATACAGAATCTCGCCCTCAGAAATTTCCCTCAGGAGTATCAAAATCTCTCCCTCAAGCATACGAAGTGTCGCCCGTAGGCATAGAAGCAAGCCCTCAGGCACGAAAGGTTGCCCTCAGGCGAAATAAAACGTTGCCCTCAGGATAATACAGTGACGCCGTCAGGCTATAGTAAAACACCACCCTTAGGCATAAGTAACTGGGCCATTCCCAAAATACAAACAAGTAGTAAACAAAAAATTTCTCTTGAGGAAATTCTATAATTACTACATTAAAGGCATACCCTCAGGTATCCTGGCCAAACGGCTAAACAGTGGAACACACCCCTATGGTGGTTCTGGATCCAAGCAATGATCCCAAACGGTTGTTTTACAATTTATTCAATTATCTATAAAGTTCTAGGTCGTTAAAATAGCCTCAACCTTTTCCACACGACACCCCGACATGGGTTTGTGGCACAAAAATGCACAATACACATGGAAGTTGGAAAAATAAACACCAAGCCACCTACCATAGATGCCAACGAACGATATACGTGAACATCGGTTCCAGAAATGCCCAAGAACAACGTAGATCTGAGGTAAGAAAACTTTCATTCAACCTCAAATAACTCCCATTAGGGAAAGAATTGTTAAGAAACACTCCAGATGAAAGGAGGTATTACCTTTACGGTTCCAAGGAGATCGTCCGAAGAAAAATTGGATTCCAGACGTGCACCTGGCGGATCTCCGAAGGTTTGGCCGTCCTCTCCCGAACTCTCTTCCCATTCTAAGACTTCCCTATTAACATGGAAAGATACTGCCCATTTTAAGGGAAAAAAAGTACACAGTGTGTACTTCCGAGTATACGGCGTGTACTTCCCATTTTTTAACTGTTCCTCTAGTGGATTTCGGCCATTGCGGTACTGTTCATCTACCGACATGACTACACGACGTGTATTCACGAGTACACGGTGTGTTCTGTCGCACAGCTGTCCACTGCATTACTATTTGCCTTCCGACTGACTACACAGCATGTAAGGTACCAATACACGGCGTGTATTTGGTTCCTACACCCTTCATCCCCGACATGGCCACATTCCCTGTGTACTCATCCCACACGGCCAAAAGTACACGGCGTGTGGAAAAAGTACACAGCGTGTACTTTCCAAAAAATCAGGCTTTTTCCCCATTTTTAATATTTCATTAAAAACACTTGAGTAAAGGAGAAATGAAGAAACCCGTACCTCAAAATAAGAACCAGGTTCTTACAAACTTCCCCACTTAAAACAATTCGTCCCCAAATTGCCCTTCCAAGGGTGGCAAAGATATAGCTGAGAATTACTCTGGCCTCTGAGCACGTACATCGGTCTCCCGCTCGCAGGTTTTGTCCTGCACTAGGCCTTGCCGCCATAACACCCGTACGAGAGGAACAAACCGGCCTTAGAGAACCTATGTGTTCCTATCAACGATACAAATCGGATGCTCCTCAAAGGACGCATCCATCTGAAGCTCAACCTCCTCTGGCTGAAAGGTGTGAGACAATTCTGAATGATAGCGGTGCAACTGTGATACA
Source organism: Viscum album (assembly GCA_963277665.1). Lineage (NCBI taxonomy): Eukaryota > Viridiplantae > Streptophyta > Magnoliopsida > Santalales > Viscaceae > Viscum > Viscum album. The sequence goes on from OY728157.1 coordinate 1,386,906,744, forward strand.
TGGAAGACGTCGTGCATGGCTCGGTACCTCTTAGGTAACTGCAACCGATAAGCAACCAACCCGACTCTCTCAAGAATATCAAATGGCCCCACATACATTGGTGAAAGATTACCCTATCTCCTAATCCTCTTGTATCCCAACCTCGGAGAAACACGCAAGAAAACCTGATCCCCGACAACGAACTCCAAAGGTCATCTGTGACGATCAACATAAGATTTTTGACGAGACTGTGCAGTAGTCATCCACTTCTGAATCAACTGGACCTGCTCAGAAGTCTCTTGCATGAGACGTGGTCCTAGTAAAGCTTCCTCACCTGTCTCTAACCAGTACAAGGGTGATCGGCCTGGCATACTATATAAATCCTCGTATGGTGCCATCTCAATGGTTTCTTGAAAACTATTGTTATAAGAAAACTAGACAAGGGGTATGTGCTTCTCCCAAGATCCCCCAATGACTAGGACGCATGCACGCATCATGTCCTCTAGCACATGTATCATACGCTCTGACTAGCCATTCGTCTGAGGGTGGTATGCTGTGCTTAGAAGCACCTGTGTACCCAGTGCCCTCTGAAAACTCTGCGAGAAACGAGACGTAAAGTGGGCTTCCCAATATGAAATGATAGAACAAGGAACCCCATGAATATGTATGATATCTCGAATATACAACTTTCTGAGATCATCTACACCGAAGGTCTCCTTGATCGGAAAAAAAGTGAGCTACCTTTGTGAGTCTATACGCAACAACCCACACGACGTCATTTAATCTAGGTGACCTTGGAAACCCGATCACGAAGTCCATCGCGACATCATCCTATTTTAAATCCGGAATGGGAAACTACTGTAACAGTCCAGATGGCCTCTGGTGCTCCACCTTCACCTACTGATAGGTGGAACACCTCGTAATAAAACCAGCTACATCTCTCTTCATACCCGACCACCCGTACTAACGTCTCAAGTCTCGGTACATCTTGGTAATGCCAGGATGAACTACCCATGATGAAGCATAAAACTCCTGCATCAGCTCCTCGTATATATCCCATGGAACCCACACTCATCCATGGTAACACAATACCTCATCATCGCCTATTGTCCAACCAGGAGGAGGGTACTCACTTGCCACTGACTCCTGTAGAACTAGTCCTTCTGAATCAGATAGTTGTCTCATCCTCACTCTATCCAAAAAGGTAGAGGTCACAACTAAAGAGGAAAGATACGTTTCCCATGACAGTCGTGCACCTCCAAATTCATCTCAGAGAACATAGCCATAAGCTGCCACTCACCACTGGCCTCCTGCATAGCCTGTGTCTGAGTCTTCCTGCTCAGTGCATCGTCTACTGCATTACCTTTACCAGGTGTATAGGCAAGCTCAAAGTCAAAGGACTTTAGGTATTTGACCCACCTTCGCTACCTCAGATTCAGGTCACACTGAGTAAAGACATACTTGAGGCTTTTGTGGTTGGTGAAAACCAAAAAATTATCTCCCAAAAGATAATGCCTCCAACAGTGTAACGCATGCACAGCCGCAGCTAACTAGAGATCATGCGTTGGGTAATTCCTACTATGTGGCCTCAAATGTCGAGAACAATATGCAACAACTTGATCTCCCTGCATCAACACTCCTCCCATCCCAATACCTGATGCATCACAGTAAACTGTATAGCTCTTCCCCTGCTCGGATATTATCAGGATTGGTGCCGATGTCAACCTTCCCTTCAGGTCCTAAAAGTCTATCTCACAAGATTCAGTCCAAACGAACTTCACACCATTCTTAGTCAAACCCGTCAACGACGCTGCTAAGTGGGTGAAGTCTTGTATGAAGCATCTGTAGTAACCAGCCATCCCCAAGAAACTCAGTATCTCAAACACGTTCTTAGGATGCTCCTAAGAAACTACTGCTCTCACCTTTTCTGGGTCCACGAATACTCCTACCTCCGAGATGATATGACCCAGGAAGTGAATCTGGTCCATCCAAAAGTGGCACTTTGAGAGGTTAGAATAGAGCCGATGCTATCTTAGTGTACTAAATACGATCTCGATATGGGTGGCATGGTTGTGTCGAGTGTGAGAGTACACCAAGATGTCATCCATGAATACTACCATGAAAGAATCTAGATAAGGATGGAACAAACGATTCATCAGAGCCATAAAAATTGCTGGTGCGTTCATAAGTCCGAACAACATAACCGTATACTCATATAGACCATACCTACTCCTGAAAGCTGTGACAGGTATATCAGATGGTCTAACGCGCAGCTGATGATATACTAACCTCAAGTCAATCTTCTAGATCACTCGTGCTCCACGAAGCTGATCAAAAGGATCATCAATCCTTGGCATGGGTTATCAGTTCTTAACCGTCAACTGGTTCAGCTTCCGATAATCGACGCAAAGTCTGAGGGTACCATTCGTCTTCTTCTCAAAAAGGACTAGAGAACCCCACAGAGAAGTATTGGGTCCGATAAATCCCTTTTCATGAAACTCCTCTAAATGTATCTTGATCTCTTGCAACTCAGGTATAGCCATCCTGTAAGGAGGAATGGACACCGGTGCTGCTCCTAGCACAAACTGAATAGAGAAATCCATCTCTCGCTTTGGAGGTAGACATGAAAAGTCTTCTGGGAAGACATCCCTGAAACGATCAACCACTGGAGGGAAATATGTATGACAAGTCCCCTGATCATCCAGATATAAGCTCACAATCTGGGTTGTGACTCCGCCTCGCCCACGATGCTCTAGTCCAGCTCAACTTTTGTGAACATCCCACTCGCCCTTTTATAGAAACTCTCCACCCTCTGGTGACGTGAAACACACCCAGCGACGATAGCAGGCTACAAAGGCTTGAAAGGGAACCAACCAGTCCATCTCGAGAATGACTTCATAAGCTGTCACCTCTAAGACATGGAGGTCCCAATTAAAGTGAAACACACCAACCTCAAGGGGGAACCCTTGCCCTGACACACACCAACTGTTCTAGTTCCCAACGGAGTGTCTAGATTCACGATATCAGAAGAAGTAGAAACACAGATCCCAAGGCTCTCCACAATGGGTAGTGATATGAAACTATTTGTAGCACCTGTTTTGAAAAGTACTGAAGATAAGACAGAAGCTACTAGAATTGTACCTTTGACTGTAGAAGGTCAGAGATCCTGCTCTTGTAGGGTCTGTTGAACTGCATATGCCTGCCCAGTGTCATGGCCCTACGACACAGCCTAGCTACCCTGAGCTGTCCCTCCCTACTGCCTCTGAGATCCTGGTGTCTGGCTACCACGTCCATGACCTCCATCTCTACTTGCATGCCCTAACGTATTTCAGTTCCCAGACGGGTAAGAACCCACTGGTCCTGCTCCTGCACGTAGAGACTGCATAGAACCCCTCTCACTAGCCATCAGTGGATACACCCTGCAAAATCACTGTAGATAACCCATCTTTCCGCAAGCTCGGAACTCCACTGGGACTCGTGGACACTGTGGCCATTTTTTCCCCTCTCTACCACACTGGTAGCACCTGATCGGGCCACCAGAAAAAACTACCTGGTTGGTACTACCACTCTGAGAGATATCCATCTGTCTCTTCCTCTTTCCATCAGAAATAGTACCAGTAACTGGTGTTGAACCGCCGTGGCCCACACCACTAGCTTCCCACAGGTTCCTATCTAAAAAAAGTGCCTGATTCATAATAGCATGTATAGTAGGAAACTTGAAAACATTCACCAGCACTTAGATTTCATAATGAATACCATCTTCGAAATGTCTGGCTCTCAACGTCTCATCACCCACCAACATGGGTGAAAAACACTGAAGCTCAGTAAAACAAGCAGAATAGTCCATCACCGATATAGCGCCCTGCTGCAGATTCATGAACTCTCAAGATTTATCTGCCTGCAGCGTCTCAGGAAAGAAGAAGTCATAGAAGACTGCCTGAATATCCTCCCATGCCATGTCTTTGTGATGCTCTAACTGGGTGGTAACATCCCACCACCTCTTGGCGGAATCACGCAGCATATATGTCATGAGCTTGACCCTCTGCCCTGGAGGCATCTATAGATGCTCAAAAATAGTCTGCATCAACCCCAACCAAGACTCAACAACCTTTGGTCCACCATCCACTAAAAACGTAGGCAGATGCTGCTACTGGAAGATACGAGTCATCTCGACCATAGACGTGGCAGCCTGTAGTGCTCCCTGAATGTTCTTCATGAACTGCATAAAGCCTTCACAGAACTGCTCCTCCTCCCCTGTGTTTGGTATAACAGCGGGCGCCACATCTGGCTCTACTGTACGATCCATAGTAGCCCATGTCCCACCATTTCTAGAGTATAGTCGACGTCGCTCTCCTGGAAAACAACATGCAGTCGTTTAGGCGGCATGACACTACAAGTTCCAAAGCACGCCTCAGATTCAAGATTTATCAAAGACCGAAAGCAAAGGAACCACAAGGGGAACAAGAGGAATATGGAATTTCAATATTTGAAAAACAAGACTAAACAGCGTGTATACTGACCACACGGTGTGTACTTGACTTTCCTTCCCTGCCCAGGTCATTCTACACGGCTAAGCCACATGGCTCCCATTAAAAAAAACTACACGGTGTGTAAATAATCTACATGGAGTGTATGATGAAATTTTCCAACTTCCCGTGTCGTCTGTGACACGGCCGACTACTCGGCATGACACTACAAGGTGTGTTACACCCGTACACGGCGTGTACACCACCCCATCATCCAGTCACATGGCTAAATCCACACGGTCTATCCTCGGACAAGACTACATGGCGTGTCGCACAAGTACACGGCGTGTTAAAGGAGAGGTGACACCGACCCGTGTTGTTAGTTACACGACCGAGCCCCCAGTCACACTACAAGGCGTGTTCATCATTGACACGGTGTGTTCTATACAGGAGTTCACCGACCCGTGTTGTTAGTTACACGGGCCGACTCCAGGTCAACACTACACGGTGTGTACAAAATATAAACGGCGTGTTCACCCCAAGCTCCTACCTTCCCCATGTTGCCACCACATGGTTTGTGACACGGGAAGAGATTACACGGCGTGTACTCTGGGTACACAGCGTGTACTCAAAAAGTTCATTTTTCTTCCTGAACAGAATAACACACATGGCATGTATAAATCACTACACGGCGTGTATACTGGGTTTTCGGACCGTATGCCTAAAAAAATTCTCCGGAACCCAGAAAATACTGAAAAACAACACCTATGTGTCAAATTCTGACCCGTGAGGGTCCATACTCCCCATGAAACAAAGTTTGACATTTTATCTGTGTTATAACAAAATAAACCATCAATGATCCACCAAATTCCGGTAAATGGGGGCCCATACTCCCCAAAAAGAAATGTTTGGTGACTATTCTATAAACGGGATCACATAATAATACCCTATCACATATCCGTTATTTTTCAAGCAGCTATCACAACATCATGATTTTCTAGAACAACAACTATCACAACAACATGCAATATCTAATGCACCTACATGGCATGGAACTATACATGACATGTGATTTCTATCATGTGTCTAAATGATGCATGAGATGGCATACCCTCATCTCATTGGGTTGTAACTAAATAGAACCCACAAATAAAATATAACCACCACAATACAAGTTTGTCACCCAACGGTGAAATCAAATCAACTATAAATAGCAAAATCAGTAACATTGAAATATGAGGTAAATTGGATTTTCCCTATACACGGGTTAGTTATGCCCTGGAATATCTTATTAACAACTACCATTCTCGTCCTATCCCTGACTAAAACTCCAAATAAGAAGTCAACGAAATGAACCCCTCTGATACCACATTGTAATGTATCGGATCTGGGTGCCACTCAATGGGTGCCCCGATCCCGGTTCGCCACGTGACCTCAAGCGCATTTCCCCAAATGCCAATGGCTTCTGACTAGCAGTGAGGGCCTAAGTCTGATAGTGGGGAAACTATGCCCTCATTTGTCAAAGTGTAGCGCATCGGAATACAAAAATAAACATACAAAGACAATGGAAGCAATTAAACCATACACAACTGAAATAAACAACTGCAATAAAAGATAACCAACCAGTTATATAGATATGATGCAACATATCTCAAGTTATAATAAAATATCCAGAACATGTTACATAGCAGTACAATACAATATGAAGTACAATAATGCAAAAATGAAACAGCTGGTAGCATCGCGAGCCTGAGCCCCGTCCGATGCTCCCCTACTCCTTAGCATCACTCAAGTACATATATAAGGACTCTTACCCTTATCTATACCTGTAGAAACATAATCTATTTGGGCCAAAAATCATGACCCTAATAGGGTGTGAGAAATATAACTCAGTAGGCACACACTAAAGGCCCGTGCCCAACTAGGTGTAAACATGCAACAACCATGTGCAATAGTAAAATGCAATAAACTAATCAGTACTCAAAATTAACTAACTTAACAGTTAAATTGTCATTTAATTATTTATTTAACCATTCAATTTAGTAAAATTCTGTGATCAACAGTACCACACCCTCAGGCCAAACAGAACCTTGCCCTCAGGGTATACAGAATCTCACCCTCAGGCATTCCCCTCTGGCATATCAGATTCTCACCCTCAGGCTATAGAGAATCTCACCCTCAGGAATTTCTCCCAGGCATATCATAATCACGCCCCCAGACATACGAAGTGTCTCCCTCAGGCACAGAAGTCAATCCCTCAGGCACGAAAGGTTTCCCTTAGGAGAAATAGAACGTCACCCTCAGGCTAATACAGTCACGCCCTCAGGCTATAATAAAACACCGCCCTCAGGCATAAGTAACTAGTCCATGTCCAACATACAAACAAGAAGTAAACAATCAATTCCTCTCGAGGAAATTCTATAATTACTACTTTAAAGGAAAACCCTCGGGTATCCTGGCCAAATGGCTAAACAGTGGAACACACCCCCGGGGTGGTTCCGGATCCAAGCAATAATCCCAAACAATAGTTTTACAATTTATTCAATTTCCTATACAGTTCTAGGTCATTAAAATAGCCACAACCACAGCCACACGACACCCCAACATGGGTTCTTGGCATGAAAATTCACAAAACACACAGTAGTTGGAAAGTTAAACACCAAGCCACCTACCTTATATGCCAACGAACGATATACGTGAACGTCATTTCAAGAAACGCCGAACAATGACATAGATCTGAGGTAATAAAACTTTCATTAAACCTTAAATAACTCACATTAGGGAAATAATTGGTAAGAAAAACTCCAGGAGAAGGGAGGATTACCCGTGTGGTTCCAACGAGATCGTTCGAAGAGGAATCGGATGCCAGACGTGCGCTCGGCAGATCTCTGAAGGTTCGGCCGTCCTCTCTTGAGCTCTCTTCCCATTCTATTCCTTCCCTATGAATAGGGGAGTCTACTACCAATTTTAAGCAAAAAAAAAACAATGTACACAACGTGTACATCCATGTACACGGCGTGTACTTCCGAGTACACGACATGTACTTCCCATTTTTTTACTGTTCCTCTAGTGGATTCCCACCCGTGATGCACTGTTCAACTGCCGACCCGACTACATGGCATGTCTTCACTAGTACACAGCGTGTTCTGTCGCACAGCTAGCCACCACCTTACTATTCTCCTGCCGACTGACTACATGGCATGTAAGGTACCACTACACGGCATATATTTGGTTCCTACACCCTTCATCCCCATCATGGCCACATGCCCTGTGTACTCATCCCACATAGCCAAAAGCACACGACATGTGGAAAAAGTACATGGCATGTACTTTCCAAAAAATCATTATTTTTCCCCATTTTTCATATTTCCTTAAAAACACTTGAGTAAAGGAGAAAAGAAGAAACTCGTACCTCAAAATAATAACCGGGTTCTTACACACACATCACATAATGTAATCATACATATGTATTCCACAATATCATATAATTTCATCATATCATAGCTCATGAAATGAAATGTGTTTCATAAACATGTCATCATATCGTTAGCAGTGGGAAATAGGTAGGTTTCATAATTATTTTATTAAAGTATAACCCATGAAAATAAGTTGGTTTCATAAGAGTATTATCATGTTACTACACATGGAAGACAATAGAGTGTTGAAAAAATAATTCCCTCAAGAATGAAACCATCCATATAAATAATATGAATTGTATCCATAGATCATATCAGTAGTAACAAAAGGTAACATGAACAAATTTCATATTGGATGTAAAATAATTTTCAATGATTTTTTGAAAACATTTCTTCTAGAAAATATAATTACTATATTTATTTTTTAATAAAAACATAAATTGTAACATACCATTACATCTATAACATACATTTCTTTTAAATCATTGTGGTTTTCATTTTTCATTATCTATTTATGGCCAAGGAGGTATTAGTAGGATACCTAAAATGGTGAAGTGACATATTTGTCAGATTTCTCACAATTAATAAGTCGTTTCTGTAGACTGTTGGGGATTTACACAATGTGTAATATAATTATAATCCATTAAAATTATAAAATAATAATAATTCATTTTTTCAAAAGGTTACTGGTTTTTTTGGAGATTACAAGTTACCAATTAAATGACATGAAATTGTGTTACACATCATGTAAAACTTTGATCCTTATTTATAAACTGGAACTCCTTATGAAAATATTATTTCCAACCCTCTAGATATTTTTACTCTCTTCCCTAGAGTCATTATTATGAAACTTTGTATTCATAAAACCCTTTTGGATTGTTTTATTTAGTATTCAATCATTGTTGTTGTTGAAGTGTTTCTTACTAGGTATGTGTTCTCCCCATAACTGTAACTCTGTATTTTTTCCTCATTAGGGTTTGATAGATCATCTTGGAATTGATGTATCTAGACTCTATATTGTAAAATAAAATTCTATTTTGAGTTCATATATCCTTTTCACCTTTGTTTTTGTTAGATAGTACATTGCTGATATTGTGTTTCAATGAGAAACATGTAGGTGGTTCCATCTTGATACACAATTTTAATTAAACTAAAATTTCTTCTATAATTTGAATTGACTGAGAGAAATGACATTTTTTTATTTTTTTAAATGGAATTTATTTTTTTTATTGGATGAAAACCAGTTATTTTGGATTGGGGTTTTGAAATTGGTTTTTGGAGTGAAATTGGAAAACCTATAATCCCAATGAATTGGTGTGTGGTTATGAAAATTAGATAATTTTGAATAGATTAATTTATTTTGTGAAATTAATTTGATGGTAAATTTTGAAGAAATACAATTCCAAATATTTGGGGTTTTTTAATGAAATTCATGGAATTTACTTGAAAATTAAATTTTAGAATTTAACGGTAAGATTAGATCATTTAAATGAATGAAGTGATTTTAAATCATTATTTTTGAGAAATGGGTTAAAAATGTTTTAATACAACCCATATGGTTTTAACTTTGTGAAATGACATGTTTTTTATTAAAACCCCATAATTTTTTTTAAATTGAAAATTTGCATATTTGAAAGGGAAAATGAGATTCATTTTATTTTAATAATTATTGAAATTAATTTTACATAGTTGTTTTGTAATTGAGAACATGAAATATGTAGGTAGTTAGTGAGTTTTCTGGATGAAACCTTTTGGATTAAAACATTATAAAACATAATATTATCACATCACATCCCTTCGGAGAGGGTGATGAGTCCTCTTTTGTCATGAGTTTAAAGGGGTGTATGTTCATATTTTCTGTTCATAATGAGTGTGGGTTCATTTTATCATAGGTATTACAAACCTTATTAGGATCATGACCATGTTCCTAATTTTTTTAATTCATATGTATATATAACATATTTTTAGACTATTTTATATTCCCTAAGAATTTATATAAAATGTTTTATATAAAAGTGTTTATATAATCCATTTGGGTGAGAAGACCCTTTTCCATAAATCATGATTTAGTTAATGGAAAATACCATATTTTTAAATTTATATCCATCATTTCAAATGTGAACAATGAATTTATAATGTATTTCCATATTTTAAATCATAAAAAATGGTTTATTAAAAATTCACTTGATATGAAAAACCTGTTTTTTTAAACTGAATGTGCATTCCTAGTAAATTTGATTTTGGAATCATGTTATGTGATCTTTTATTGAATTCCTACTTGTATTTGGATCACACTCTAATTATTCCATCACATATTTGTATATTACCTCCTTTGAGGTTTTTGAAAGGGTGAAGGATCTATTGGAGGTGGTTCTAGTTGTCGAACCTTGGACTTGGTGAGTTGTGTCTGGGTTGGGAGTTTTTCTTTTTTACCTATTTTGGTACTTTGGTTGTAGTACATTGGGTATTAATTCCTATTTGAAATATACTATATTACTCCCTATAGAATTTCTTTGGATATTTATACACTCTTTACATCTGTAATGTTTTTGGAAAAAACTGCTCCCACTTTTATTTTCTATGATGCAAAGTTCTAGTCATCGACCCGTGGGAATCAAAAAATACCTTTTGGATATGTAAGTGATATCTATCTTAACGGATTAATAGGGTATATAGGTTGGTTCATGAACATTCAGTATCAGAGTTGTTGGTTTTTCACCTTTCCATAAAGTCAATATGTAATTGTAAAATCTTGATGGGACATTGGAGGTAGTTGAGATTAAATTCCTCTCCTTCTATCGCTATAATGAACCGTAAGTATCCATGGGTGGTTAGGTAATAATGTTTGGTGGTTTAGTTTTAGTATTTTACATACTCTGATGTGGATTAATTGAAATTAATTTTTTTTGTTATATATTTTGTGATTAATTTCCCTTGTTGCTCAGTTTTTGTGTTACCTGATTTCTTCCTTGTTGTCTGCTGATGTTGTGTAACATATTTCGTACAAGGAGAATTGAATTGAAGACCCTAGAAGAGGATACTTTCGAACCATATATGGCTAATCATACAGTACATCTGAATCAAGTAGGGGTGACTGTGCACACTATACAAGATCTGGGATAGGAACCACCTCATGTTTTTTAGGCTCTATGTAGTGGAACCTCATATAGAAATTCTCGAGATAAGTTATTAGGAGTTCCATCCTCAGAAACCAACATATTTTAAAGGATCAAATAATTTTCAAGAGGATGAGGAATGTCTATTCACAGTGGAGCAATTTTTTGGGTTCTTGGACACATCCAATGAAATCAATGTGAAGTGTGACACCTTCAAACTATGAAGACCATTTAAGAGGTGGTGGGACACTAAAGTAACAATGAATAAGCATGAGGTCTTATAGAGGGTGGACTTCTTGGTTATTTTAACTGACAATTTATATATAAATTTAATGTTGTTATCCATGACTACATAGTTTTTCATGATTGATTAGGATGACAAGACAGTGATAGAGCATGAAAACCATTTGGTTGAACTCATTCATTTCACACCTGAGATTGTATCAAATGAGAAGATAAAGGCTAAAAGGGTAAAGTTAGTATTTCTTTAGGATATTCATTATTATGATTTCTTGATGAAATTATATTCTTATACAAATGTATGATATATAGCATTGATGGTTGAGATGGGCATGGCTGGTAGGTTAGTGTTGTCAAGAATTTCATTCTATCTCATTGGATGCATTTCTTTCTACAAAGGAAATCATAAACGTGATGATTATCAATGTAGTTCTCTCTGATAGGGCCGTTATATATCACCTACTATTCTAGAACGAATTTATTTTATTTTCTACCAGCGTTGAAATATAGTACATTGAAAAGGGTTGGCACTGAGGCACCCAAGAACGGTTGCTCATGTGAACATTTAAGTCTCTTACATAGATTCTTACTTATTTATTCTACTTCACATTGTATAAAGGGATCATCAAATCCATATTAAACTATGGGGTAATTATATCCTTCACAAATAAAAGCGTTTTATCCATAGGAATCTGGAATGAAGCTACTGCAAATAGTGGAAGAGTCTTTAGAGGAAGAGTACATGGGTTCAATGGTTGTGAGAGGTATTATTAGTATATATTTTGTATTGGTGAAATCTCTATTTGGTACTGGTCCATCTCATTCATTTATATGAACCCGTATTGTTAATATACTAAATATTCATATGGATATTTTATATCGTGCAACAGATATTACTATACCTAATGGTATGAAGTAAGAAAAATGTCCTCATAGTACTTCTTATGTCTTCTCTTAGTCAGATAAAGAGATTTCATGGATTTTTCTAGTTATCTACATGAAACCACTTGACATAACGTTTTTGGACGGATTGACCAATTTCCACTAAATCCTGAATTTAATTTTATCTTCAATGGGTCTACCTTACTACACCTAGTTTTATGTCTCTATTATTTCAAGGAGAATGGGACCCATTGTTATGTAGTGTCGAACCTTCTTATCCAGATAAGGGGAAATTAATATTAGTGTTTTCTTTTGGTCTATAGTGGAAATATTTTAGTGGTGAGATCCCTCCAGTTTTAATCAAGTTTCATGGCAATATTTCTTTTGACATATCTTATTTTCCACCGGTAAAGGAGGTTCAGATTAATATTGAATTAAATATCAGGTACTCAACTAGTTTCAATTTCCTCTTACCACATGGTAACAGCTAAACTAAAATAGGTGAATTCCTAGTTGGACAATCTTCTAGAGAAAGGGTTGATATACCAGAGTTGGTCACCTTGGACATCATCGGTTCTCTTCTCTATAAAAGATAAAGGTTCACTTATTTTATGTGTTGATTACCAAAAGATCAATAGAGTTGTAGTGAAGAGAAAATATTGGTTACCATGGATTTATGATATATATTGATCAATTGAAAAAGGAAAATTGGTTATCAAAGACAGATTTTTCACTAGCTACCATCAATTAAGAATAAAAGAAACTCACATTCAAAAAACCTCTATTTGGGGAAGACAAATTCATTATGACTGCCCTGTTATTTCATATGATTTAATCAATTCTCATATAGTCTTTATGAAATCAATGAATAGTATTTTCCTCAAGTATTGAGAGACCTTTTTGGTAGTCTTTTTATATGGAATCTTAGTTTAATTTAAATACGAGGAAGATCATGTGCATCATCTAACACCAGTTCTGAGTTTTCTAAAAAATCATCAATATTATATTAAGATTTCAAAGTGAAAAACATGGATCCAATAGGTGGAATTATTAGTAAATGTGTTCTCTGACCATTGTATGTCAGTTGATCCTGAAAAGGAAAAATATGTTACAACATGGGAACAACCACATAATATTTTCGAAATCCGAGCTTATTTGGTCTAGATAGTCATTATCACCAGTTTGTTAAATAATTATGAATGTTGGGTTCTCTAATGAAAACACTAAATTTAAAGGGAGAAATGTTTTCTTTGGAACAAAGTTGTCAATTTGTTTTGTTTAGAATAAATATAATTGGACTACTTCTCTGGTGCTGACTCATCTAGAGGCTAAGAACTGAAATGTGGTCTTCTGTGATTCATCTCGTCCAGGCTTGGGTTTCATTTTTATGAAATTTAATCATATAGTTTCTATGGATATTTTCATCTTACGCCACATGAGAAGAACTATCTGGACCATAATCATGAACTTGTAGCAGTTATGCACACTCTTAAGAGGTAGTGGAATTACCTTTTTAAGGAATGTTTCACCATGTTTTCAGACCACAAGATCATAAGTTACATATTATCTAAAAAATTATTTGAATTTCTTCCAAAGGAATTTATTATAATACTTATATCCTTTCATTTTGATGTCACCTATACCCCAGGTAAATGGAATTCCACTGTTATTTTTTTAAGTAGTAAAATTATGAACGGATCCATGAATGAATATTTAAAAGAGTGTAACTTTATGGATCTCTTGGCATAGTTGCATATCAGAATCCATCAATCAGGGGCCATGGTTTCCTTGTCCAATGATTAGTTGATATTCACTCTTCCCAAAATGATTCTTCACTATCAAAAGATATACGATGAGTTCTGTAACACTAGAAACTCTCTTTATGGTGGGGAGATAGTTTCATAGTGTTTGTTCACTAAAGAGGTCATCCTATTCTATCAGGATAACTTTGTTGTTCTATTATCGGTAATGAATGATGTGATGGATGATTTCCATAGCTCCCAAATTAGTGGTGCACCTAGGAACCACTAAGATGTTCTATGATATGGGGTAGAAGTTAATGTGGATTGGTATGAGAGGGGAAATTGGAGAATTTTTATCATATTTCTATACATGATAGTAGGTGAAGGATGAGAAACCAAAACCTTCAAGTTTGTTTCATCCACATCTAGTGTATACTAGGAAGTGGGATGAGATATCAATGGATGTTTTGGTTGGGTTTCCTTATTCCCAGCGAAAGAAGAGTTTAATATGGGTTATGATTGACAGGATAACCAAGTCGGCTCACTATACCAATTTGAGATAAAACCAAAATTGAGGAGTTATAAAATATCTATATGAAATAGATGGTTCAGTTGTATGTAGTTCCACATTCTATAGTCTCTAATAGATATCCTTGGTTTACTTATCATTTCTGTATATTCAATTAGGAGGAACTGGGATCTCATGTTCTTTTTAGTAGTTATGCCATCCGTAGTCAGATGGCCAGCTAGAATGAGCGATACATATTAATGAGGATATTCATAATGCTTGTGTAATCGACTTTGGGGGGCTTGGGATGACGATTTGGGGATGGTTGAGTTTTATTATAATAATAGTTACCAATCTGAGATCGTAATTGTATCTTTTGAGGCCTTTCATGGCAGACCTTACATATCTCTATTTTGTTTGTCAGAGTTTGGTGATTGTTCTTTGTTTGGATAAAGTTTTGTACAAGACAGGATGTAAAAGATTTAGTTGATTCATCAAAGAATGATGATGTTGTAGAGTTGATATAAATATTATGATGATCTTCACTATAGACTATTGGAATACTAAGTTGTTGACATGTGGTTCTTTAATTTTTCACCACAATTGGGTTATCGATGGCGTGTGAAGAAAAGGAATCTTGCTCCCAGTTTTGTGGGACATATCGAGGTTTTGGCGTAGGTATGAAATTTTGATTATTAGGTATCACATCTATGACTATTTACATTGATGCATAATGTGTTCCATGTATCTGAGGTACAAAAGTATATTTCTGATCCATCTCAAATTTTGATCTAGAGTGATCTTGAGATTGAACCTGATTTTTCATTCAATTAATGACCAATACAGATAGTTGACTCTAAAACCAAGGTACTTCATGGGAGGACGTTATCTTTGTTTCGAGTGCAATGGATGTACATTTCATATTTTCATGAGATGTGGGAACAGAAGGCACTAATGGGAGAGAATTGGCCTCATATTTTTGGAATGTAAGATTATTAAAAGGATTTGCAGGGATAAAATGTTTTTATATTGGGGAGGTTTCTACATCCTGTTAAAAAACAGATAGGTACATCTTTAACCTTGTCACAGTCTTCCTTTTAAATTTTTTATATAGAACTAAGGAAGAATTGGGAGATTACCTATAATGGTGAAGTCATAGATTTGTTTGGTCATCAGCTTTAACCATTTGTTT
The DNA here is from genome assembly GCA_963277665.1 of Viscum album. Classification (NCBI taxonomy): domain Eukaryota; kingdom Viridiplantae; phylum Streptophyta; class Magnoliopsida; order Santalales; family Viscaceae; genus Viscum; species Viscum album. Next base: position 1,386,922,285 of record OY728157.1, read on the forward strand.
CTATAGGATGATTGTGATTTACATGTTGTGTAATATTACTACACACTGTTTAAGTCCTAAAATGATGATAACTTGTTTTTTTTCAAATGGTGAAGTGGGTTTCAGAAATTATGAGAGTTACCAATTACATGAAAATAAATTGGGTTACATGTCATTTTAATCACTAAGCATTGTTTTTAAACATGATTCCTATATGGAGATATTATTTCCTTCTCTCTAAATATTCTTTGTCACAAACCTAGAATAATTTACAGAAAACATTGCTTCCCTCAAACCCTTTGGGGTAGTTTCATTCAGCGTTTGACCATTGTTGCGGTTGTAGTGTAATTTACCGAGTAAGAATTATCTCCATATATATGTCTCTTTATTTTTTACTAATAAGGGGTCGATAGATCATTTGGTAATTGATTAATCTAAACAACAATTTTTCAAACCATTTTTATATGCCGAGTTCCAAGATATTTTGTGCCTTTATTTTGTTGGAGGGTATGTCGGGTTCTTTGTGTATCGGTTTCAAAAAGGTTGGTGGTTCCATCATGATGCCCAATTTATATTAACCCCAATTTTTTTTAATTATATGAGTTAAATGAATTTTTTTGATTTTGTTTAATATTTCATTCAATTTATTTATTATAGAAAAACCAATTCCATTGGATTGGGGTTTTGAAATGGAATTTTGGAATGGAATTTTAAAAACACAAATTCTAGTGAATTGGGTTGTGGATATGGAAATTGGAAAAGTATAAATTGTTAACAGAAAAGTGTGAATCTAATTTTATGTAAAATTATGAGAAATCCCAATTCCATTTAATTGGGGGTTGTTATGAAATTTATGGATTTTTAATAAAATAAAATTAATGAATTTAATTTTCCGAGTGGATTGAGGAATCATATTATTTTTTTAAAATCCTTATTTAAGAAAAATGGCATAAAAATTATTCTATAGAAACCTTAGAGGTTTAACTTGGTGAAAAGGAATTTAAAAAAAAACAATTATGGTTTTAATAGGAAAATTAGAATATTTGTAATGGATAATGGGATTAATTTTATTTTAAGAAGCCTTGACATAAATTTCCCATAGTGTTTTTAGTTGAAAAAATAATGGACTTAAGTATTTAGTGAGTTATCTAGATGTAACTATATTACTTAAAACAATATAAAACACCAAATTAGCTCCTCAGATCCCTTAGGTGATGGTGATTAGTCCTCTTTGGCCAGAGTTCAAAGGGGCATATCTACAAATTTTCCGTTCACTATGAGTGTGGGATCCTTACATCATGTAACATTAATACCATATTATGTGCATGAACATACTGCTCACTTTTTTTTATTTCAAATTTATATATTTTATTATTTTAAACTATTTTACATTCCTTTATAATTTATATATGAATGTTTTATATAAATGTTTTTATTTAAACAATTTTTGTGAAAAATTTATTTTGGGTAAAGCACCCTTAGGTTAAAAACAATTCCATATTTTGAAATGTATTTCCATAATTTGGAATGTGAAGAAATAATTTCTAATTTATATAAATATTTTAAATCAAAAGAATTTTTTGGTTGAATATTCTCATGATATTTCAAAGAAGTGTTTTTAAAACAGAGAGAACATTTCGTGGTAAATTCTATATAAGAATCTTATTATGGAATCATTTTTTAAATTCATGTTGGGATTTTGATCAAACCTAACATATGAATTAATGTGTTTGTTGATAATTTTATTCTAGGAATGAGAATGGGAAAAGGATCTCTTTTAGGTGGATCTAGTTATTGAACCATGGACTTGGTGAGTTGCGTCTGAGTTGGGACCTGGGATTTTTACCAAGTTTTGGTACTTTGGTTGTTGTACTTTGGGATTTAATTCATGTATACCTTTAGGTATATTAATCCTAGTAGAGTTTCTTTGGATATTGATACTGGCTTTTTTATTTTACATCTGCAATGTATGTGGAAAAAAAATATCCCACTTATATTTTGTATGATGGAAGTTGTTAGTCATCGACTAATGGGGATTGGGAACGCCCTTTGGGCAATGTTAGTGCTAGCTCAGTTATCGAGTTACGAGTCTACCCATGATTATTCATGAAATAAATAATTGTGAAAAATAAATTCATTGAAAATATAATTGAAAACACATAATTAATTATTTTATGAAGTGATATCTTATGGCGGTAGAGAATTTTTTCATGTTCGTACAAATTTAAAAATCATTCCTCTTGTATTGTTAGTAATAGTCAAAATATCCTTGATCAGAAAGTGATGGGAAGTTTCATTTAAAAAATATGTTGTAAAAATTTAAAACATGGGTAAAAATGTATTTTAAAAATAATAGGATATTATTATAAATTTTTTGAAAACATGTTTAGAAAACATGGTGTTAGGATAAAATAAATTTATAACTGAACACATAAATAATGACGGATTTTCTCAAAAAAATACTTAAATATCTTATATACCAAAGAGTTGAAATATCATACCATTATTTTAATATATCATGAATAACTAGTGGAGAAAAAAAAAATTAGATTTCATGATATATGGATAATAATATTTCATGAATGGAAGCATAATTGTAAACAATCTCGATAAATGAAGAAATTATGAAAATAAGATCTTACCACTTTGGTAATTGTGAATCATAATCAAAATTAGAGAATAACGTTAAATAAAGAAGAAAATATTATAAAATAAAGGTTATTCATGATATAACCAGTCAATTAATCATTATATACACTATGTAACACCATATAGACGCGTAATAAAACACGTGTCTCAATGAAGGAAAATTGAGATAAAAATTTTCTTAGCTAAAGTCTTGAAACTTATCATAATCATTAAAAACTGAAGTATAATAAATATAATTTTATTATAAATCTATAATAGAACAATATTTATATATATAATATCCTTTATTACTTAGTAATGAATTTATATTACTTTTTTTATCAATTACATTGTAAATTTATGTTTCGGGTAATAACCGCTTTGTCTTTCATACATGTTTGGACTTTTTATTCTTGGTAATCCTACTTAGATCGCGATTTAAATACCTAAATAATGATGAATATGATATAAATATCATATATTTTCATTATATATGTATTTATAGTAATTTATAAATGATATAATATGTAAAAGAAAAACAACGTTCATTGAGACGGTAGCCTAGATGTATACATGAACACTGTTCTCATTTTCTTGTCAGATTAAAATAAAGTAAATTATATGATATATTTTAAATATAGAATAATTTTTAAATCATATAAATAAAATATTTATATTTAAAACATCCTCAATACATTCCATGTAATGCGTGAATGAATCACATCACTTCACAAGGCAGTTGTATGTCGTACACACGGACAAACATTATTATATTACCAAAAAATGGAAATCATGAAGGTGTGTGTCATATAACAGTACAAGAATAATAATAACATAATATAAATAATAATAACCATATATAAACTAAGTCTATTATTATTCCCAACATTTAATGGTTGTAACGGAAGAATGAATAATGTCGGTTCGTGCACACAAAATGGTTGAGTATCCTATTTGATGGAAGTGCGTGATGTTGTTGGTAATACCCTTAAAATAAAAAATGATAGTATGCTATATATATGGTTCATATTTTTTAATATTTATATAATATAATTTATGGTTTTTATGGATGAAATAAAACAAAAAATTTCGTTGATGAACGTCAGCTCTTCATCGGGTATCTATATTTTTCATTGCACGAATGGAATCCACTGGACGGATTTATTCCAAATATTCTGATTCTAGAAAGAATATATGGATTTTGGGAATATATTTCTATATGTATTGTATTATATAATGGGATAAATAGGTGTGAAGAGAGGGGATACAGTGTGGCCTTTTATAATAGAGGTGAGTTTCAAACGTGTATGTTTTCAAAAGATTGAATTATACCCATGTGTTACATATGTAAAATCTGTACAATATGTATAAAATTGTAACCAAATAAATTATAATGTATAAACATGGTCATAAAATACGTTTTTGTAAATGTTATTGTCATTTTAGAACCAAATTTTTTAATTTAACGACTAAGGAACCTAGTTTTTTTATCCTATTAACTGTAATTCATTTTATTATTTTTCACTAATTACCTTGGTAAAAAATTATGTTGAACATATTATACATTATAAAATATTCATATTCAAAATATGTAATCAATTATTCCAAATTCTAATCATATAAGTTAATGAAATTAATTTAAAATTAATCCTGTAGACATGAACTCACAATGAGTTTTTAAAGTGAAAATATTCAAAAGATTGTAATGTTTTTATAACCAATTTCAATGTGAAATTGATTCTAGTAAACTAAAAATTATCAATATATATAATAATTTTCAATATAATTTGAAATAATATATTAATATAATTTAGTTCTCTAAATAAATTAAATTTCTTTAAAAAAATATAAAAATTTAGTATTATTAAATATTCATCAAAAAAGGATACTTTTTATAGAAAACCACTATAGTTAACCCAATGATAATTTTTAAATTATGAACTCAAAAATTATTTTAATTTAACAAATTAAATTTTTTAATGTTTAAAAAATCAATTCTATTATTTTGGACAGATGTACAAATAAAAAAACCGTTCTAAGAAGGTAGTATTTTCTAACATATATGGTCTTTACCAAAAATTATATATTTTATTATCAACAATATTCCTTTATGTAAAACCATTAGAACTAATATTTAAAAATTAGTTATTACTATTCATTTTCTAAGTCTAAAATCATGGTAATAAGGTTCGCATTTAAATAATATGTTAATCATATATGATTGTTTTGTTATAATTCAATGTCATGTGTAACACAAGATAATCTGCTGTTGTGTGTAGCGCATGACTAACTTTGTGTATCATATAATGAAATCTTGACATGGTGTAACAGATATTGAACTATTGTAATGAGGTTTATTTTATTTAAAGAAACGGTTCATAAAAACAATGGGGGTTACATTCTACCCACCCCCCCTAAAATGAATATAAAAAATGATATTCATCACTCTAATAAAAAAATGAGGACACTCCATATTCATAATATCCTCATGTTCCCACATAATTTCTTAAAAGTTTTGGTTTCACCACAAAACATTGACTATGTGAGTGGTATTTTGTTAGTTGTTTATCTGTATGATAAAAAATTTCAACCAGTTATTCCTCATAAGAACGATCTTGCTCCAGCGGTATGACCTATGATTTTAGTACAATTGAAGGGTTAGGTTTTAAATTAATTAATAGAGATACATGGAACACATCGTGGACTAGAGAGAGTTTTTTGGAAGTTACAAGGGATAGGCTACCATCCTGATATGACAATGAATTTGAATTGGACTAATATACACAGGGATTAGTTACCTTTTCTTCTGTAATCTCATAAAATTCACCCATGGAAAAATTCTTAGAAACACATTGTAAGTAACATAAAATTATAGGTCACACTGATGATTGTCAGCATAAATCTTATTCCCACTTTGATATTTTTAGATATGCTTATAAATTGATCTGTATTTATTTTCCATTTTTTCAATGATCTTAGGTCTTAATTGTTTTCTTTCTCTAACATCATTTGAACACGTTGGATAACTAAATTTATTCCCTTATAAGTATTCATAAGGATCTATTTCAATTCTTGAGTGAAATATATATTTATAATAAAATCTAACAAGAGGAATGTGTTGATCCCAAAAACCATTAAAATCTACATATTATGATCTCAACATATGATCTAGGGTTTTAATTTTCCTTTTAGACTGACCATCCATACGAGGATGATAAGAAGTAGTAAAACTCAACTCTTAATCAAGGGCTTACTGAATAATTTACCAAAACATTGTTGTAATCATCATATTCTAATTTGATAAAATATGTTGTGGTACTCCATGAAACATTTCCACTTCTTTAGCAAAGATCTTGGAAAGGTGATCTAAATAGTTGTGTTCTCTGATAATGTTGATTTTTTTTAATTATTAAGGTGACCAACTACCACCCATATAGAATTATTCACTATATATGTTTTGGGGATTCTAATGAAAAACTCCATAGTGAGGTTCTGTCGTTCCCATTATGGTTTTTGTAATGGATGTAACATCCAATTGGACTTTTTTATTTCAGCCTTAACTTTTTTAGATACTGATCACTGAGAAACAAACTCTGCGATATTTTTCATCATGCCTTATAATAAACTGTATTCTTTTAAAAATCTATAAATCTACATAATTACATGGTAAATAAATAATTATGAAGAATGATCATATTATAACAATTCCTTCTTTACAATTGGTATGCAAATAATTCATTCATAGTTCACAAATATTATAATTTATTAATGATTGAGGTATAATTATGGAACATTTATAACATTATTTCGAAACTCTAAATCTTCATTTTTGGACTCTTTAATCTTTTCATGGATTAATGATTGAACATTGAACTGATAATGATTTGATTTCCCTCTTCCTTTAGGATTTCGATACCCATCCATTAAAAATCCTAAAATATTTGACCTTTTGTGATCCTCATCTTGGATAAACAACAATGATTTTTTTAACTAAAACCATCGGCTACCTTGTTCAATTTCATATGTGGTAATTTATTGAGAATTCATAATATTTTATCATATCTAACCAACTTCTCTAGTGCTTGTTCAAATCCTATTAGGGGAATATATACTTAAAAATTTTATGATTGGGATATATATCACGTATTTATCCATAATGAAAATGGATATATATATTTACTATAAAAATTACCATAACATACTCCATATCATAATTTGGGTAGTTTTTATAAATAATCTTTTATTTTCATGAGTCATAAGTTATAACCATGTAAATATGAATAGTAACACATCATAATCAATTATTAGATGCATCACTATATATTATGATGTTTTCTACACTATATGGTAATTTAAGAACAGTTTTTCTTATAGACATTTTTAATTCATTGAAATTTTCATCATTTTCTTCTATCGAGAGGTACTTCTATCACTTCTGAGTAAACTTGGTGTGTGGATTATATTTTCACGAGAAATTATCTAAATAAAGTTGATAATATCCATAAAAACCAAGGAAACATTAGATCTCATTCACCATTGTTTGTCTAGGAAAACATTGAATAACCTCTATCTTTTATGGGTGTATTGATATACCCACTATTGATATTATGTGTCCTAAAAATTAAACCTTTTCCATAAACAACTCACACTTTGTAAATTTTTACATATATTTTGTCCTTCCATTGGGCCTTTTGTATAATTCTCATGTTGTCTTCATTTTATTCTATTATCATAGAGTAGATGAGAATATCATCTATAAAGATAATGAAAAACTAATCAACATAATATATATAGAACCTATTAAAAAATGCTTTATGATAACATGTTTATTAGTATGATTGAGAGGAATCACTCTATATTCATAGTGTTCATACCTTGTACCAGACACCATATTTGGTATATCCTCATTACTGACCTTCAATTTAGGACATAAGTAATGAAGGTCAATATGGGAAAAGTATTATCTACTGCACATTTAATCAAATAAGTCATAAATATAGGAAACATGATACTTTTTGTTAATTGTAATCTTCTTAAACTTCCATTAATCAATGGACAATCAAATTGATCCAACTTTATTTTCACAAAAAGAAAAGGTGTACCCCAATGTGACACACTTGTCCATATGAATCCTTTATCAAGTTTTTCTTATAGTTTCTTCATTAATTACTACAATATAATCGGGGAAACACTATACAGTCTTTGAAATTAGTGGGGTATATGGTATGATAACTATTGATAAATCAACTTCATGTTTTGGTGTAAGGCTATGAAAATATTCCGAAATGAAATCCAAAAATTCCTTAACAATAATCATATCATCGATTCCATGTATCTTCCTAATCATTTGATATAAACATGGATTTTGAATTGGAATTAAGACCCATGCATTGGATATATTATCCAAAACATGTTCATACCGATCATCACATTAATATACGATCATAGGTTGGTCTGAAATATCATGAATAATGTCCCTTCGATGAAAATTGACATTGGATTAATGTATATAAAGAGAATATATGCATAATATGACATTATATTCTACCAGAGGTAGAATAAAATGATTTTTATAAAGCACAATCCCTCCAATTTCATTCTTAATTGAGTCATATACTTGAGATATGATTGTTTTATCATTAAAGGGTTTCATTACTAAATCTACATATAATCATTTTCATGCATCATGATACCCTTAGAAAATTCATTAGATATGAATGAATGGGTTGACCCAGAGTCAAATAATACATTAGCAGTTCTACATTGGATGGAAATTTTATGTTTCACCACAACGTTATCACACACCTCATCATAAATAGTTATCTCATGTACTATCCCCTCTCCCTTGGCATATGAAGTTTCTAAAGATGATCATTATGGTTACCTCATGATTCCAGAACTAATTACAATAGTACTCATTTCCTTTCACATGAAGCACTGATTTGTGGCTAGTGCATTCTATGTAATTTTTATTATATTATCATCATTAGCTAAATTTTTTCCATCACCTTGGAATTCAAATGCTTAATATCCATACTTTGAACACATAAAACATTATCGAGACCCATTAAGAATGTTTCATCCATGATTCCTTCAAAATTTAAATAATAAACGATGGATTATATTATTTATTTCATGGTTAATAGATTTCAATTTAAAATACATATTTATCTTCTTATCAAACCCCTGAGATTAATACATAACTCCACCCTTAATTTACATAGTAACGGAACATAAGAAACTTCATTCATAGTTACTAATGTATATTATGGATTACATGCTTTGGATATTGGGAATTAATTCAATGATGAGTCGATTAGACATAAATTCAGGTTAGATAATAATTCCAAAAGTGTACCGCATAAGTCTTGTAAAATTTGATTCATAGTACCCAAAAGTTCATCATCAATTTTCCTTATATTGAGGAAATATTTCTCCCCCATTGTTTATAGAATAAGATGTATATAATTATTATAAAATAATCTCTTTAGCTCATCCCAATCAATAGAGTCAATTTCATCTTGAAAAATATTATTATTTATTAGAGACCCCCTTGGGTCCGCTACACCTTGTAAATGATTAACACCGAGAATAACATTCTCATGTTCCGATCATTTGGTAAAAAATATTCTTTTAGTGCTACTAATCCATTCCTTAGCCACTTGTGTGTTAGAAGAACAATTGAAAGAAGGTGGATGTTTCCTCTGTGAGGACTCAATATAATGTTCTTCCCTCTTTTTTTCATTTGGAAGATCTACATGATTAATAGTTTGATAGATTTATTTGGGAATAAAGAAAATAATTTAAATTCATGATACCATATGAATTCTCTTCTCAAGAGGAAAATAATTTTTTTTCCATCATAATCTGCATTAACATGGAAGCTTTGGGTTCCAACCATTAACTAAAACCAAAATCATTGGGTAAGAAAACAGAATTATAATGAGAAAAAATGGAAATAAATTATAATATGTATAAACTATGACACCTTATTTAAACTACTACACAATTGTTTTGTCCAAGTTCATTCAGAACCATTTTCTATTTTAATCCTTCATGATAGTTTATAAATACTTTTTGAATTTTGAAATAGTATCCCCCTAGGACCCTAAAACATGGTGTGTAGACGAGGAATATTTTCATGCACTAGTTCTCAATCAAGTCTATATCAATACAATTTTTTTAGGTCATTTCCCCTAGGTACATATATGCCAGAGCCACATCCACATTTAGTATCTTGAGAGGTATGTACTTCTAGGATGCCACCCGCTCTATCCTTTACTAAATTTCAAGGAATTTTCCCATACATTGAATCAACCCTAATATTTTCCTTATAAATTTATGTTGGGATGTTTATATGTTTTTTCCATCATAACTTACAAAGATTCAATAACCCTTTTATTTAATACCACGTATAACAATACGGTCTTTTCATACATGGATATTACATTGTTTTTAGTGATTATTTATTATATTAAAAAAACATTCCCAATGACCATATTAGATAGTGCCTTCAGAAACCTGGAAATATACGACCTAGTGCATAAGTGAACTAAATTATCCCCCACTAGGTTTTCCATGACTAGAATCATTCTTTAACATATCATACGTAATACATATATTCTTACCTCGGGGAAAGGAAACGTAAGATAGATTGATCTAATATTCATAGTGAGGGTAAACATAAGATATATTTAAGAATAATCATGAAAAATGATGTGAGAATATGATCATAACATTAGAATATCATAACCTATATATAAAATGTCAAAATCAAGAGTGAATTTATAAATTTATGTACTTCATAACACATTGTTCCTAATGGAATCATATAATCATGATCCATGAGATCATAACTTTTGTATAATACTTTAATTTGTTTCATAAAAATATATAAGTAAAATTATTTCCACAGTATTCAATTCTCACTAACATGAATATATTTTTGGAATACGTTCACTCACCAAACTAACATAGTATTTAATTTTTACACCCAAGATCAGTATTGCAGACAAAGTCCTTTACTGAACCAGGTTTACTCACCATTTCATCCAAGTCTATATGATGATATATAAATCATTACACAATGTATTGGAGGGGGATATATTCCCCAAACATAATTTAGTTACTAGTATTCTTCATGTATTATTTTTTGATATTTTATGGATTATTTTCAATACCAGGCACTGAGACGATGTGTGATTTAGAGGACCAATGTGCGTGAAATAAATTTTTGAAATGAATTAAATAAATTAAATATAATGCATGCACATGTTTCTTAAAAAAGAGTAATAACATATAAAAATGTTCTTGGATCTGAAATATGAGGGAATCAAATAGTTTAGAATGTAGGTTTTACCATAGGCATGACATTAAATTTATTGGCATAATGTGTCTTTATAAAATTCAGTAGGGGTGTTAAATGAAAAAAATAATTAATTGAATTATTTTATTTTATTTTATTGAAAAAGTGAGACAAAATCTTCAATAGATAAAATGTTATGAGGAATGATGAGGTTTAATTGCTAAAAAATGAGATCTAGAGGACCATTGGAGAGGCACCGATAGAGATTCTAGTGGGGGATGATTACCGATGAAATAAGTAATTAGAGGATCTCACCAATGATCACAGTGTACCTAAATTTTTCATCAGTGATTAATCAAAAAAAAGGTCTGATATCTTTTTGATTTGGTTTGTTTCCCCTTTTTTTAATTCATATGATGAATGTGAATCAATCAACCAATAGTTTGATCTGTGGTTCAATAGTCTTTTCAGAAGGGTTTATTTGTGGGGATTTTATGGGAAGTATTTATTTGTGATTATTTTGTTATCTATTAATTCATCATTATAATGGTAATTAATTGAGGTTGTCAGGGACATCGACCAATGTCCATTATTTATGGTAGTTCTTTTGATTTTTTCCTTAGATTATTCATTAATTATAGGCATTTTTTGACCCACAATTTGACATATATCAGAAATTCAAAACTTTACACCCCCATAATATTGAAAAAATGGTTCCAAATAGTAGATCCTGGATCAAAACTACATGAAGGTGGTGCGATTATGGAATTCACAGTGAATTAGAATATTTTGGATACCCAAATTTTATTTCTTATGTATTAAATGAAGAATAGATTTTGATGGGGGTTTTTCTAATAGATTTGATGACCAAAATGTGGTGTTCATTGTAAGAAAGGATCATCTAGTATGAATCCTTGATTTTATGGTGAGTTGAACAATTGGATCAACATATGGAGGCACATATATGAACACTAAAGCTAGATATGAGAATCATGAAATTTCCGTAATACATGACATGTAATGTTGAGCCACACACCATGTGCGCCCCTCTTAGCAGAGGTTAGGGTTTCAAGAGGGAGATTAGAATCACATGGCATGTGACCCTGTCACAAAGTGTGTGGTCCCCATAGTTTAGAACGACATTTAGCATGGAGGGCACACATACTCAGGTTGGATTACAACGGCATGGGCATGTTGTGTACTCCCATAGAAACATGGAATGGATAAAATGTAAATGGGGTAAGTTATGTATTCAGTCATGGTCATAAGTATATGGGTAGAATCAAACTATATACTAACAAATGGAAATAGATACATGACATGGGCTATTTACATGGGAATGACCCATGGTCGAAGGGAAACAGTGTGTAACCACACTACACACTGTGTAATCATAAAAAGATGGGTTGAATCTATTTTCATCGGTATCATGGAAACGTATTTAGGGTTTCAATTCCATATCTATTTCTTGAGGGTTATTATGGAATCAACTCATACTCCTAGGACTGTGATCCTTTCAACATGACTTCTTGGATAGAGTTGACGGAATCCCTCTCTGAGGCCTTGAGTGAGATCCTCTATTTATCTTCATACCCTAGGTGGAGTTCTTGGTATCATTGTGATCAACATTATATAGGTTCCCATACTCTACTTAGAAGGATAATCAATATTGAGATGTCAGTATACCTGATAGCATTGGGTGTGATCCTCGTATTTGTATCGTATCCCTTTGAGATTTCAGTGTGTAATTCCCATGGAGGGAACCGATGAGCTCTACCTCTTGGATATACATCATCATTTGTATCATAATCTTGGAGTGTGTTATCTAGAATGAATGTTATTTGAAAACTTTCATACAGAATCCAAAGATATTATTACAGTTGTGAATTTACCTCTACAATATGTGTATTTGTTTAGTATATCTGTATATTTTGATTATATGTGCTATAGACATATACCTATTCAGACCTGAATATTATTTCTCTGTAGAATTATTTATAGGTTTGGGGAATTCTACTAAGTATTTTTATACTCACATCTTCTCGGCCTTTTCGAGCACATGTTGTATCTTATGAAAATGATTGAACTTTTGAAAGATTCCTTGATGGTATTGGACCAGACGATGCTTAGTGAGACCATACATACAATGAATTTTCCTACATTATATTGAATATATTATCCAATATTACATTAATTTTGGGAATGTTTTTAGACTCACTGTGGTGGGATTTTATTTATCCGTGTTTACATTCTGTAACTATCTTTTTTACTCTAGTTGCAGGATTTAGAAATATGTATTCATTGTTGTTCAGTTTTTTTTTCATTTTATCCTTTTATGGGATTGGAGATGTGTGTGTGTGTACAAGTGATTAGTATAAGGCCTCCCAAGTTATTGATATGACAACTCGGTGCTAGTCGAAAGCCCCTAGCCTATTCGATGTGGGATTAGGGAGTCACGACATGGGCCCCATTGGGACGGGTCCTGACATAGTTGTATTAGAGAAGTCAGTTACACCTTAGTATTGGATACTGTATGATTGGTTTGGGGAAACAGTGTTAAGTGTATTGAGTTCGGATTTCATACCAAGGACTCTATTGTTGGTACGATATCCGACATATATATACACTAGACCTCTCATCGCTTAATATTTTATTTGGTACATGAGAACATTGGTTGGTGGGAAAAAACTTTATATGCATAATATAGGATTGGATTGTGGTTTCCATTTACTTCTTGAGACCGTTCTCCAGATAGACTCATTTATCGTGGTACATATTGTTTATTTCAGGATTACTTCACAATATGTGCTAGTTAGGATCCATCATTCAGATCGTGAGGATGATCCCCTCAGTGATAAGGCATCGTTGTAGAAACTATTTCTAGAGGTGGTATCTCCAAGTGGTGCACCAACTATACCACCACATGTACAGTAGCTTATGGAACCAATAGTACAAGATATATAGTGAGAATTATGAGAAAAGATTATGAGTTTCATTGTTATAATCCCATTAGGATCAGTGGTGAACCTGACCTACAGGGGGATGAGGACTAGTTGAGGGGTCGACCCAAGTTTTTCTTCTGTCCAGATAGCCATCATATCAAATGGTGGTCTTGGTATCCATTATTCTCCATTGTTCATTAGGAATATGGTGGGGGTTAGTGACCCCGTCTAATGATGTGGTAACTTTTGCATGGTTATATTTTGAGAATATCTTTAGATAGGAGTTATCTCTAGATATGATGATGGCTATACATATCTAGTATATTCTGTAACATAAACATGGAATCAAGACACTAGATGAATATTCATCTAGGTTTACCAACCTCTCTATGTACTTAATGGATACATATTGGGACTTGTTATTTAGGTCCTATAACATCAAGAGATGACTAGTAATGAAATATGAGATAGTTTTATCTATCCATGAATTCCCAACTATGACAGGGTTCTAGGGTGTGCTTTGGTGGTTGAGAGTCTTTTGGATGAGTAGATATTTATATTGGTCGCTAGTAGTGGGAGATCAAGAGAAGTGTCCGTGACAACATGGATCTGATGTCTGTATCAAGGAATTGGATGCGTGAGAAATTTTCGGAGGAGGTCCCATGATAGAGGGTATGTGGTTCAGGGCTCATAGTATAGGTCCAGTCGTCTAGATAGATGAGGTTCTACTCATGTGACATGAGGGAAAATATTTCTTAACATTTTATGACAAGATGTATAACTCACAGAGAGAACATGGATGGGATACTATGGCATAGGAATTAGTAGGGGAAGGTAGTTTCATAGGTTGACAGACATAGTAGATGAACAATGAGAGTAGTAGTATGTATTTGATTCTTAGACTTATTACCACCACCACCTGAAGGTGGTCCATGAAAGGCTGAAGTATTTTTGGTATAAGGGCATGGACATCTGTAGGTGGACTAAGTATATGATACAGAGGCTCATATAATGATACGAGGTATGATATGTTTCTTTTATACCTTATTATTTGTACTCATAGACATAGTTCTAGTCATTCACTCCTTTCAACATATCTTATTTGAGAAATAGATATTCTAGTTTAGACCATGGATCAAACATTTCATTTTGAGACTCTTATAAGAGATGAATCAGTAATCACACGATTGTGATGATACTGTGACTAGAAACTAGTAGGTGATAGTTTCTGTTGGGATCTCTTAATAGTAGTGATGAATCCATACACCATCATATTATGAATGATTTGGTTTTATATAGTTCAAGCCCAAACTAAATATTTCATGAAGAGGATGTTGTGTGTCTATAGTGAGAAAACAATTTTCTCTATTTTAAGTGAAATGGAAACCCTGAAAAAATTGGATGTACTCAAGAATATGATATTGTAGTTGAGTAATCATCACTTGGCTAGCCTGACACTTAGTTAAGTTGATGTTTTGAGTACCCAATTTCTTTTAGTGGTGAAAATATCCATGTATGTATTCCTTAAGCATGATTGAGGTTTAAATCTTTGCTAAGAGAAAGAATATTAATTATATTCACTCTAATAGGGAATCTATATCTATTCCAAGATATCAAATGGATCCCCCCGAGCTTCACGAGTTTAGGGTGATGTTGGAGGACTTATAGAGGAATGGATTGATTAGACCCAGTGATTCACCCTGGGAAGACTCGGTTTTGTTCAAAAAGAAGGTGAACGGAAGCTTGAGGACACGTGTTTATTGATGACAATTCAAAGATGTGGATATAAAGAAAAAGTATACACTACCATGTATCATTGAACACTTTGATTAGTTGAGAGCGGATTGATGGTTCTCAATGGTTGATGTCAGGTCAGTCTATCACCATTTGTGTGTACGAGATGAGGATATTCCAAAGATGACATTCACATGTAATTACATTCAATATGAGTACATGGTGATTCCCATTATCATGAATAATTCCCTAGAAGTGTCCATGCAGCTCAAGAACGGGATCGTGCATCCTTTCAAAGACCACTTTTTTTAGTCTTCATTAATGATATCCTTATGTACATAGCATCTTGAAAGAAACACTACAGATACTTGAGGATGGTTTTGGATGTAATCTGAGATCACAAAATTTATGGAAATATCTATAATTTTTTCATGGGTTCCATAGGTCCATATTTTGAGACACATTATCTCAGTGTATGGAGTGGAATTGGGCTCATCCAAGGTGAAGATAATGTTATCGTGGGAACAACCCAAGATTATGATAGAGGTATTACGCTTCCTTAGGTTGGTATGATATTACTACATATCCATACATGATTTATCTAGGGTATTAGTAGCCATTGATTAATTTAATTGAAATGGAAATACTTTCTTGTGCGAGGATAGTTTTCATCATTCTTTTTAGTAATTTAGGTGTACATTAATGTGTGCTCTCATCCTGATATTTCTAGAGGAGGTTTTTGAGTTTGCAGTGGTATTCTATGCCTTAGGAACTAATATGGGTTGTTTTTTTATTCATATATAGGCGGGGATTTCCTCTATCTAATGTAAGTTGAGAAAACATTTTAATAAATACACAACCCTTGATCTTAAGTTTTCAGTGGTAGTCCTCTTACTAAAGATATGGAAACACTACCAGACGGGTGAGTAGTTAATCATATATTATGATAACAATAGTCTCAATTATATATTATCTCATAAGGATATTAACATGATACATAGGTGATGTCTAGAGTTACAATAGGATTATGCCTTTGAAATTTTATATACTCTTTAAAAGAGGAAGATGGTACCAGATACTCTCAATAGGATATCTTGTTCACAGTAGCAGAATGAGGCCTCACACAAGTTGGAATCATTTTAGTTATCCGTTGTGGACAGAGATGGAGTATATTACCTAAATTCAATGGTTTTCAGCACTCCCCTCTTTTAGCGAGTTAGGAAGGAAAAACATGGGGATGTCGACTATGAGATTCCATGTACTCAGATATCCATTATACATTCTCTTAATGGATTTTATGAAGGTGGATATCATGTCATTATTTTCAATGTATGAAGGATGGTTCTAGTGACATTTTGAGAGAAGGTTCTAAGAGTGTTATATACATCTCATTTGGAAGTACATACAGGTGTGGAAAAGATATAGCATGACCGCCAACATCAGTTTTTGTGGAAAAGGATGAAGAAGGGATTTATAGATTTTTTCTCTTAATCACTTACTTATTTGTAAGTGAAGGCTAAGAAATAAGTTCTAATGAGCTTATATCAACCCCTTTTAGGTTAAAGTGTCTAAATGGGACGGGATATCTATGTAATTCATGATGTTCTTACCATGTATGTCTAGGTGAAATGATTCTATCTCAGTGATCATAGACCAACAAACCATGTCTGTCCACTTCTTAGTTATCCAAATATAGATGTTGGTAGAGATCGTGGGACACCTCTACATATAGAAGATATTAGGACACCATGGATTTCCATCGATGATCATTTTAGGAAGTGATGGTCACATTACATCTAGGTTGTTGGAGGGATTCAAGGAGGAACATGGGAATCACATATGCTTGTGTACATCATTTCACCTACAACGCGATGGCTAAAATGAGTAAACTATTCAGGTCTTAGAGGAGATTTTGTGAGCTATCTTGTTGGACTTTGGTTTTAGTTGGGGGGAACACCTACCATTGGTGGAGTTTACATAAAATTATAGTTACCATTCCACGATCAGTATCGATCCATTTGTGGACTTGTATAGGAAAATCTATAGGTCACCACTTTACTGGACAGACCTAAGAGAGTCGGAACTCATGGGCCTAGTGTTGGTGATAGAAACTTCAGATAAGGTGGAGATCATCTAGGCGTTGATGAAGGCTACAAAAAAAATAAAATTTCTAAAATTGACAGATGATGGAGGCCATTGGAGGTTAAGGAGAGAGACCATTTGTTCCTATATGTTTCTCCTCAATGTAGATTATGGGGATTTAGATGGGAAGAAAAGGTATATATAAGATTCATTGGATCTTTCCCAATACTATATCTAGTTGGATATGTGGCATACCACTTAGCTCTGCATACATATATATGTCAAGGGAATAGTTACTTCCATGTTTCATAGCTGAGGTGGTGTATGCATGAACTATCACACTTTATCGAATGGAGAGAGATGGACAATATGGATGGAGCATCTATTCATAAATTCCTATTATCGATTGAGGATAGAAAAGATAAGATCTTCAATTGGTGAGAGATTCCTTTTGTCTCTGTCTGGTGTCAGCATGGGTCCATTCAGGAGGGATCCTATGAGTATGAGGCTCATGTATATGGTTTCTTCCCACATATCATCATGTAGCACTAGTTTTGTCTTTTCAAGATGTAAATCCCCACAATGGGGAGAATTTGATGACTTGGATTTCCCTGTATTATTTTTTAAATTTTATGAATTATATTTTTGACAAGGCACTCATACAGCATGGTATTTTGTGGCTTGTTGTGCCCCAATGAAATATTTGGAATATATTAAATATATTAAATAGAACTCGTGTTCATGTTTTCAAAAAATAGGGATAACTTCTAAATGGAGGACTGAATTTGAAATACGAGGGAACCATTGAGTTCATAATACAGGTGATACCCTAGGTGTCTCATAAGCTTATTCATCACATGGATATTGTGGAAAATTCACCGTGAGAGTTAACGAAATAAAATAATTAATTGAATTATTTTATTTTATTTTTTGATGTAGTGACCTAACCTCTTATATAAATAAAACATTCTTAGGAATTCCTAGTTTTAGACACTAAAACCATGATATCCATATGACCATTGGAGAATCATCAAGAGATATTCCATTGGCGAACCATGATCGAATTAGAGATTGATGACCATTGCAAGATGGAATTATAGGATCTCACCACTAATCACAATACAACTCCTTTCTTCATCAAAGATCGATTAAAATCGAACTATGACATTTTTTATTTGGTTTTATTACCTATTATTAATTAATTTTAAAATGTGAATTAATCAACATAAATACTGATTCATGATTTGATTGTCTTGAAGGATGGGTTTATTTTCAGCGATCTTATCAGTATAATTTGTTTTTGATTTATTTGTTATCTCTTATTTTTTTTCTCTCAAACAGAAATGAATTGATGTTGAAACTGATATCGACCAAAGTCCGTTCTTTAAGATTATTCTTGTGATTTTATTCAGTGATTATTCATTAATCAAGGGAATTTATTTTCTGGATTGTGGTTCAACATATTCCATAAATTTGAACCATACAGACCTGATTCATGGCGTCATAGTCTAATATCATATACCTATTCTCAACACGACATGGCAGTGTTGAAACAATGTAGTCGATGGGAAATAAAATGGATTTTGACACCCAATTTCATGTTCATAGAGGTGAAATGAAGATCAATGTTCTATGGTGTTTTCTTAGTGGATTTGATGACAGAAATACGTTTTTCATATATGTAAAGGCTCCACCAATATGGATCTTTGAATTTTTAACAAGAAAAATGACCAGATTGTTATCCAAAGGCATGAAAACAACTATAGAAACTAGATTTATGAATCTGGATGGTTCCACAGTATATGTTCTATAATGTAGAGCCACACGCCATGTGAGCCTTCTCTATAGTGGGTAGGGTTTGATGAGGACTATAATTATCTCATGACATGTTACATTGTCCCATGGCGTTGGGTCCCCTTTGGTGAGCTCGGTGTGTACCTCATAAGATATACAAACATGGGATATATAATTGGGAATGTGCATGAAGTGTACTCCCACATAGACATAGCCTTTACAGAATGTAAATAGTCTCTGTCATGTACTAGTACATTGGAAGAATCACATGATGTAATTCTACAAAGACACAAACATATTATGTTTATATAGGAATGACCTGAGGATGAAGGTACACAACTTGTAACAAAACTGCATTCCTTGTACTAAAATAAGGTGGGTAGAATAACTTATCCACAATACAATGAAAATGATTCATTATGGTGAATTCCCTATATGCATTCATGGAGGGTTAGTATGGAATCGCCTACTACTAATAGAATGGGGATCCTTTCATTAGGTAATCCTTCATAGAGTTGTTGGAATCTCACTTTGAGGCCCAAACTGAGATCCAAAAATCATATTCATTCCATTGGTGGAGTTCTTAGTGTCATTGTGATTTTAAATATATACGTGTTGATCCTATACATAGAAGGTTATTCAAGGTTGATTTATTGCTATAACCCATGGACTTGTGAGTGATACTCATTTCTATCATATCCTTTTAGTTTTTTAATGTGTACTTCCCATGGTTATACCTGATCAGAACAACCTCTTGAACAAACTTCATTAGTTATATCATACTTGTGGAGTGTCTTCTTATAAATAGTACAATGTGAAACTTTAGAGCTGGAATCATATGATGGTATTACAATTGTGTCTTTAACTATAGATTATGTGTCGTTTTTGAGTAAATATAGATTTTATTTTTATATATTCTCTGGACATATACCTATGGACATTTTACAGATATTACTTATTTGTATGCTTTGTGGTTTTAGGATGTCTTACTGGATATTTTTATAATAACCTCTGCATGGGATTTTCCCGTACATGTGGTGTCTTGTGCATAAAATCAACCTCTTGAAAGATTCCTAGATGGACCATGAGCAGACAATGATTAGTGATACCACATTGACCGAGGTGTGTTCCTATAGTATGTTAACAACATTCCCCACTATTACATTCAGGTTTTGATTGTTCTCAGACAGTTTGTGGTGGGATTTTATTTGGTCCTGTTTACTTTTATTTCATATCCTATCATACTCTCGTTGTATGATTCCTATGTATGTATGCATGGTTGTTCCATTTTTTTACTTTTGAGAAATTTATAGTCTTAGAGATGTGTGTGTGTACATGTACTTAGGATAGGGATTCGAAAGTTAGTGATATGACTATTAAGTTCTATTCTCCATCCCTTGGCCTACTGGAGGTAGGTGTGTTGAGTAACGACATAGGCCCTATGTGGAAGGGTCAGAACATGTCACATAATAAAATATTACATAGGTATTCCAAAATATTGTAAACTTTTATCATATATTAACTGCTAAAATATAATGGTTATAGAAAAATTTTCATATCATAACCAATTGAAAAGAGAATGGTTTTATAATCATTTTATAAAAGAAAAACATGGGAAAAAAGTTTATTTAATTTTTTTTTATCATGGTATAACCCATTAAAGGTGAAAAGTTTTCACAAACATTACGAGATAAAAATATAAACCATTCATGAAAAAAATATGAATGGTATTCCTGGATTATATCCCCAGTAATGAATATATAGCACAAACATATGTTATCTTAAATTGAAAATAGTTTTTTATGATATTTTAAAAAAATGTATTGAGGAAATTATCCTTTATTATTTAGAAAATAATTTTTAAAACACTAATAATTTAGAAAATAAATTTCATTGAAAATAACATTTAAAACATATAAATGAATCTTTGAAGAAGCTATTAGTTATAGCTGTGGAGAATTTGTTCCATGTTGTATACATTAAAATAAAGACTCTTTTCATATTGTTAACAGAATCCAAAATATCATTGATCAAAAAATGAAATGAATATTCATTTAAAACCATTTTATAAAAGGTAAATAATGATAAAAATATATTTTAAAATCATAGGAAAATATTAGATACTTTTTTAAAATAATATTTATTAATCATGGTTTTGGGAGAAAACAGATTTCCAACTAAAGAGAGAAATGATGTCGAATTTACCTAATTTTTTTTTTATTATATTATGTTCCACAGAGTTCTAAATTTGTACCATTAAGTTAATGTATCTTCTATAACTATAGGATAATAAAATTAATTAGGTTTCTTGGGATATGGATTATAATATTTCATCAATGCAATCATAATCATAAATAATCCCTATAAATTAAGAGATTGCATAAATATACTTTTACAACTTTTGTAACATTAAATCATAATCACCATGAGAAAATAAAATTACATAATGATTAAAATATAATAATATAAATACATTAATGATATAATAGGTAAAAGTTTTATCATATACACCTAGTAATATAATATTGGTTCATAACTAACTATTTGTCTCCATGAAAGAAAATTGAGACAAAAATTCCCTTACCACAAGTCTCGACTCTCATAATACACATTAAAAAATCATGTATAGTAAATATAAGTTTATAATAAATATATTAAGTAACAGTATTAGAATATATAATACCAAATATTTATTACATATGATATTAAATTAATTTTTATTAATAATTCCAATTGAAAGTTACATTTTAGATAATAACAAATTTATTTTTTATAATAGTTTTGAAATATTATTCTTGGTGTTTATCAAATATCGTGAATTAATTATCTAAATAATTATAAATATGATATAAATATCCTATATTTTTAGTATATATGTATTTATATTAATCTATAAAATATAGAAGTATAAAATAAAATACACCATTCACAGGGACAGTAGGCCATATGTACATAAGAAAAATATTTTCATTTAATTTACATAAAAATGAATGAAATGTATATGAGATATTATCATTAAAAAATAATTTTTATATAATATATGCCACATATTTTTATTAAAACCATTATAAATACATTATCTGTAAATCATGAATGAATCACATTGCTTCACGAAGTGGTATCCCTCTGTACACACAAACTCCATTATTGTATTCCCATAAAAGAGAAAACATGAAGGAATGAGTGATATAAGAATTACTAAATAACAAAAACCTCCTAAAAATAAAAAATATAATATAAAGAATATAAATTTATCATTATTCACAACCTAGAAATGTGGTAGTTTAATAACAAATGAAATCAGTTCACGAGTAGGTAGTCTTCCATACACATAAATGATGATTGTATATCCCATTTGATAGAACTATGTGAAGTTTTATGTAACAAATTTAATGTAATAAAATATAATTATATAAATATATTATAATTATTTTATTAAAAAATAATTATATAAACTAATTTAATTGGTTTAAGGAAGAAATAAATTAAAAAAATTCATTTATAAACGTTTTCTCTTCTTCGGGCATCTCCATTTTCACTGAAAAAAATGACACCTTTAGATCTATTTAATCCCAATGTGAAGATTATAAAATGAATTTATTAAATTTTGGATGATATATGGATACGTATTTTCTAAGGAAAAGGGCTTGAGAGGTGTGAAAAGGTGGTGATATGAGATCACCTTTTATATGTGAGGTGAGTAGAAAATGTGTAACTTTTTGAAAATGAGAATTCAACCACTTTTTTCATACATAAATAGTTTCCAAAATGAATAAAATTATAAAATTATTCTTGATAAGGTATTAATATGTCCATCATATTGTTTTTGGGCATGCTTTGGGTCATTTTTAAACCATAATTTTAAAGTTAACCACTAAGTAAACTTATTTTTACCTCAGTCACAGTAATTACTTTTAATTTCAATCAAAAAAACATTGGTCAAAAATTAAGATCATCATGTTGGAAATTATAACATATATTTATTCCAAATATTTAATCCATTTTTCAAAATTATAGATAAAAATGTGGTAGAAATTAATATAAAATTTATCCCGCAGACATGTTGAGACAATGAGTTTTTAAAGTGGAAATGTTAAAAAAAAATGTTTATATATCCAATTTAAATGTAAAAATTATTAAAATTACCTAAACTGGATTTATATATTTAAATTTATGTTTATAAACTTCAAAAAAAATTAAATATATAATATATCAATATAAAAAATTAAATGAAAAAAAGTTCTCAATTGGAATTCAGTATTTTTCACTATTTATATAAAAAGAATCTTTTTAGAAAAATACAAAAAAATCACCCTATGATAATTATGACATTATGAATTAAAAAAATATGTTTATTTTATCAAATTAAAATTTTAAAAGTGTAAAATATTAATTATATTAGTGCTCATAAGACAAAAAAATTAGTTTTATAGAGAATAAAATATTTTATTATCCAATGATTATTTTATGTAAAACCATTCGAACAAATATTTTAAAAGTATTTAATAATATTAATTTTTTAAAGTCTAACTTATAGGATATAATTCCCATGTATAAATAATTATATTAATAATATTTCATTTTTTTTGTAAAGACC
This sequence comes from Viscum album, assembly GCA_963277665.1. Lineage (NCBI taxonomy): Eukaryota > Viridiplantae > Streptophyta > Magnoliopsida > Santalales > Viscaceae > Viscum > Viscum album. The sequence continues at coordinate 1,386,946,346 of OY728157.1, forward strand.
CGCAAATTTCAAGGAAATTTTTTTCTTAATTTTCTTTGGAATTTTACAAGAGCGCAGCTTCAGACGGCACCTGATTCCGAGGCCCGGTGTGCCCGGAATCAATTTCCGAAGTTTGGCTCGGGTACGTTCAGTGAACGGACGAGCGGGTTTTTCTATCTTTTGAACCGGTGCCCGGAATCGAATTCTGAGGGCACCGATGAAATCGCAGCGCCGGTATTTGCTTAGAAACGCCTCTTCCGGAGTTGCGTTTGCTCAGACGTGGTTTTTAAATTTTGCGGCTTTAAGTCAGAAATAAAAATAAAGTTTGTGCGACAACTTTATTTTATTTCACTTAAGCTGCTTGGAAGCCACTTGAAGTCACTTTAAGACGGCTTGAACTGAGTTGAACTGGATAGGATACTATCCAGAAATATCCTACCCCCTTGGTAGGATATTTGTGCGGTGGGACCCGCACGAGCCCCGCCGTTTCTTTCGCTAAGTAACGCACCCGCGAAAACCCGTCAAAGTAACTGAAAAGTCAACCGACGCGTTTTCTTTAATTCTTAACAGACCATTTAATTGGGCGGTTTATTTCGTGAATTAAATGGACTGTTTCTTCGTGAATTAAATGGGTCGTTTCTTTCGTTGAATTAATTCAACGAATTGATGGATCGTTTCTTAACCGGTTTCGTGTGTTGGCATGTTTATAAAATAAGACCAACCCAAAAATCCTTGGAAAGGATTTGAAAGAATCTTCGTTCCTCCACCCTCTCCGCGAAGAATGCGAAAAAAGCGAAGAACGCGAAGAACGCGAAGAACGCGAAGAACGCCGGCGACCGGAATTCGACGACGCACACCAAGATCTGCGACGTCGACGAGATCTACCCGCGACGTTCTTCGGCGACGCCTCTTCTTCCGCGGCCGATCCTCGTTCGGCAACTAAGGTGAGAATCGGATCTTTTCTTCTCCCTTTTTAATTTCAATATCAACGGATTTAAACTAATTAAATCCGTTTGATCTTGATCCGGAGATTGGCGACGCGACGCCGGATACCGCGACGACGCGACGATCTCCTTCCTCCGCGACGAGCGATTCCGCGACGACCTCTCGTCCGACGACGACGATAAGGTAAGGGATGCTGGATTGTTTTATCTTTTTCCCGTGTTTATTCTTTTTAAGTAAAGAACTTAATCTCCGACAATTTTAATTTAATTAAAATTGTTGTTGATTTTCCCTCCCGGTGACGTTTATGGCTAACACGGAGGGTGCGGGTCTAACGAACAAGACCCGGCAACCCTCCGCCGATCTTCTCTTTTTGCGCGGATTTGGCGGACGACGACGAACCGTGCGGAAAGGGCAATTTGTTGGCTCCGCAGTGAAGATCGTCCCCCGGGAGGAGCATCGGCGCAGACGGGAAAGAAATCGGGCCACCGGAGCATCTCCGGCGGCCCGCGGAAGGAGGCGGCGGCGCGGGTCGCCGGCGCGGCGGCGCCGGCGACCGGAGGCGGCGGCGCCAGGCGCGCCGCCGTGGAAATCTTCCGCCGCGGCTGAAGCCGCGGCGGCGGCGGCAGCCGGTTCCGCGGCCGCGCGGAACCGGGATGGACGCGGCGGCCCGGCCGCGTCCGCGTGAAAGGCGGCCCCCCGCGGGGCCGCGGTTTCTCTCAAGCCGCGGGTTCAACCCCGCGGCGGCGGCAGTTCGGCCGCTCGGCCGAGGCCGAGCCGGCCGGTCCGGTCGGCCGGGCCGCGCCCAGGCCGGACCGGACCCGGCCGAGCCGGTTCGGGCCGGGTCGGGCCGACCCGGTCCGGGCCGACCCGGTTCGGCCGACCCCAGGGGGGGTTCGGGCCGGGTCGCCCCAGGCCCAGTACCCCCGTTTCGGGCCCTCTACGGTCATTCGCCCATATCTTGGGCCTGGGACCTCCGATTGACGAACCGTCAGCGGCTACGCGATCCTTGGATCGAGACGGTCGTTTCGGTATATTATACTCAAGGTTTCGGAAGACTTTGGGTTCGGCCGGGTTGGTTCGTACACGAAGCCAACCGGGCCCTCGGAGCGGAAACGCTCATAACTTGAGCTACGGACGTCCGATCGACGTACCGTCAGCTGTGGTAGTTTCCTCTAAGTGAGACGGAACTTTTGGCATACTCCGCCCGAGGATCGGATACAGGCGGAGTACGGTCGGGTTGGTTTTTCCCTAAAAACCAACCGGGCCCCTGGGACGAAAATGCCAATAACTCTCAGACCGGGCGTCCGATTGACGCGCCGTCTGTCGCGTTGAGATCCTGTTGTCGATACGGAACTTTTGGATACATCATCTTCGGACTACGTGTCAGTTGATGTATCAGCCCCTCGGCTCGTGGAGCGGACCCTCCTAAACGAGCTCGCTACGTGCGGGAACCCTAGCGCTGGCTGTGACCTCGACGACAGAGCAGAGATCCTCCGTGGACTGCGACGACGGCAGAGCAGAGATCCTCCGTGGACTGCGACGACGGCAGAGCAGAGATCCTCCGTGGACTGCGACGACGGCAGAGCAGAGATCCTTCGTGGACTGCGGCGACGACTGTGCAGGGACCTCAGTGGACTGCGTCGACTACTGCACTCAGCGATCCTACGCGGATCAGTGCCCGATCCTGTGTGGGTCCTACTACCGGTTCTGTGTGAGCCACTGCCTACCGGTTCTGTGTGAGCCACTGCCTACAGGTTCTGTGTGAGCCCGATCCTGTGTGGGTCTTCTGCGGGGGTTAGTACCTATCGATCCTTCGTGGGTCCGACGACTTAGATGGATCAGTGATCATCTTTGACGTCATCTGAAAAAGTATACCTGGTTGAGCTGAACCTTATGTCACTCTCCTTTGTGGATTGTGTTGAACTATCCTATGTGGATTTACTGTTTACTCTCCTTTGTGGATTGTGTTGAACTATCCTTTGTGGATTTACTGTTTACTCTCCTTGTGGATTTGAGTCTTGCTTTCCTTTGTGGATTGAGTTGTTCTTGAGCTCGTGAGCAGAGCTAGAATTGGGGACTTAGGTATATGTATGGGCATATACCTAAGTCGGGTCAGATGTTACTTCGTGATTGCATCTTTCTTTTGTGCTATATCCTTTGTGGATTTCGGGAGACCTTCGGGGGTCTCGGGGTCCTTACTGAGTAGTTGTACTCACCCCTGCACGGGCTATGCCCGCACCTTGTTGTGTTGGTTGCAGACGACGGACAGCGCTGATCACGGTTGGGGCGTGGAGCAGGACGGTACCTGGAGGTGGACCACTAGGCGGGACGTGCTCGGAGCGGACGTGGGACCCGAGGAGCCTGGAGGCTATCTGTACCCACCCTTCAGGTGGGATTTCCAGTGGACGACACGAGGCCGCCGTCTTTTCTTCAGTTGCTGTACTTTACTTTTCAGTTGTACTTTACAGTTGGGCTTGTATTTCCGGCCCCTTTTCTTTTCTGCACTTTACTTTCCGCTTGTTGACTCTGTGTGGTTGTTACTTATAAGGCAATGCCTTCCCTATTCACTGGGATTTTACGCCTTGGTGCTAGTCGCCAGCCCCTGGCCTATGGAAGGCGGGCTTGGGGTAGTCACGGCACGGGCCCCGAGGACGGGTCGTGACAAATTGGTATCAGAGGCGGTCGGTTCTACCGCAGACTCTGATCGTCCTTTCTTTCTATGTGAAGCAATAGTGTTTAGTGTATTGAGTGTGGTTATCAGTTCAGGGAGCCCAGTGTTGGTGCGGCGGCCGACGTATCCGTACACCAGGACCCTGACTCCTGATTTCCGACTTAATGCATGAAAACATTGATTGCGTGTATGTTTCAAGTTTTCTTTGTGATTGCTTGTGTCAGCTCACCGGGTATACTGATCTGCTTTATGAAAGTCTCATGTTTTCCTTGTGATTACTTGTGCCAGCTCACCAGGTATACTGTCCTGACTGTGGTGCTCTTGTTCTCCTTTTCAGGATGGCCCCGCGACGACTGCCAGCTAGGGTTCCGAGTGTAGGGCGCGGCGGCAGCCTACCGAGCGACGAGGCCTCGGTGCAGGGCCCTTTGCCAGCAGTGGCACCGGCGGTAGCTTTACCCGCCGAGCCACCGATGCTGCCTGTACCAGACGCTGACGATGCACGTCGCCTCAGGGCACTGCACGAGTTTCAGAGCCAGCGACCGCCCAGGTTTCGCGGTGAGGCGGACCCCCAGGCCGCCGAGGACTGGCTAGAGGCGGTGGTACGGATCTTCCGGCTAGTGAGGACACCAGCGGATCTCATGGTGATCCTCGCAGCGAGCCTCCTGCAGGCGGCGGCAGGACGATGGTGGAGCCTGATGCTCCAGGTTCACGATGAGGCATCCTTGCTCTGGGCGGACTTCGAGAGCCTCTTCCGCTCTGAGTTCGTCCCGGCCACCCTCCGAGCGGTGCGCATCCAGGAGCTTCTCCAGCTGCGCCATGGCAGCATGACGGTCGCTCAGTACGCGGCGAGGTTCACGGACCTCTCTCGCTACTCGACCGACATGGTACGGGACCCCTTCTTCCGGGCCCGGACCTTCGAGCAGGGCTTGCGACAGGAGATTCGGGCGTCGCTGATCTCCCTCAGCATTCCGACCCAGGCGGGAGTGCTGGAGCGAGCCCTCCTGATCGAGAGCTTCCTGGCAGAGCCTTCTTCAGCAGCGAGACCTAGCGCAGGGCGGCAGGTAGCCGAGTCATCGGCAGCAGGCAGCCGACGGATGACTCACGGGTCCAGGCAGACCAGACCCCCACGCAGACGGCCTCAGGACACCGGCTCAGCAGTACGAGGCACACAGCGGAGTGCCAGCCTTTCGAGAGGCAGGTTGTGCTACTCTTGCGGCGGGCAGGGTCACATGGCTCGTGACTGCCCGACTCGCCGACCAGAGGAGCAGCAGACGGTGGAGGGGCCACCCAGGCAGAGGCAGAGGGTCGACCGTGGCGGTCCGCAGGGAGGAGGCGGACGAGGCAGAGGAGCTGGCCGAGCAGCGGGTGGTGGGCGACGCTTCCAGGCTCTACCCCCACCGCCACCAGGAGGGCCACCTCGACCACAGGGAGCTGGCGGGCAGGGACAGGCCCAGCTCCAGGCAGTGGAGGCCTACGACCCCGACTTGCCAGAGATGATTCGAGGTACGATCTGTGTCTATTCCACCCTTGCTGCAGTACTTATAGACACAGGAGCGAGTCACTCTTTCATAGCCTCTTCCCTTGTTCGGAGCTCGGAGATTCCGACTGAGCCGTTGGCTCGATCCTTACGGCTAGAGACTCTTACGGGAGCAGACTCGACGATTACGCACTGGTGCCGGCAGTGTGAGCTTACTCTAGGAGGCGAGAGCTTCGGCTGGGATCTCCTTGTAGCGGCGTCGAGGGCTTACGACGTCATCTTGGGCATGGATTGGTTATCCACGGTTCATGCCCAGATCGACTGTTTTAGGCGCAAGGTGCGATGTGTTCGTACCGACGGGAGCAGGTTTACCTTCACCGGCGAGAAGGGAACCTTTGCAGCACAGGATGGACTTCCACGGAGGAGAGTGCAGCCCATCTCTCATCAGTTGGCTAGCCTCATCCTAGGAGCAGTGGACGTGCGGAGTCCGGCTTTTCCTGCAGTGGTGGACCAGTACGTGGACGTCTTTCCCGACGACGTTCCAGGGCTACCTCCTCGTAGAGAGGTAGACTTTTACATCGACTTGTACCCCGGGACAGCCCCGATATCTACTCCAGCATATCGGATGGCCCCCGCCGAGCTTCGAGAGCTGCGGGTACAGTTGGAGGACTTGCAGAGCAAGGGGTTTATCCGACCCAGTGTTTCACCCTGGGCTTCCCCGATTTTGTTCGCCAAGAAGGCGGACGGGAGCTTGCGACTATGTGTCGACTATCGTCGCCTGAACTAGGTGACAGTGAGGAACAAGTATCCGCTGCCACGGATTGATGACCTCTTCGATCAGCTCAAGGGAGCACGGTGGTTCTCGAAGATAGACCTCCGGTCAGGCTATCATCAGCTCAGAGTTCGAGACGAGGACGTACAGAAGACGGCCTTCAGGTGTCGGTATGGCCATTATGAGTTCTTGGTTATGCCGTTCGGCGTAACCAATGCTCCAGCAGTGTTCATGAGCCTCATGAACAGGATCTTCCAGCCATACCTCGACCGATTTGTCGTTGTCTTCATTGACGACATTTTGGTATACTCGACGACTGAGGAGGAGCATGCCTACCACCTGCGAGTTGTGCTAGACATACTCCGAGAGCACCAGCTTTATGGCAAGCTCTCAAAATGCCAGTTCTGGTTACGTGAGGTCCATTTCTTGGGGCACGTCATTTCTGAGGCGGGAGTTGCAGTGGATCCCGCGAAGATCGAGGCAGTGCTAGCTTGGGAGCCACCCAGGAGCGTGACAGAGGTGCGGAGCTTCTTGGGCCTAGCCGGATACTATCGGAGATTCGTGCCAGACTTCTCCAGAGTTGCGGCACCACTCTCAGCTTTGACAAAGAAGGGGAAACCCTTCGTGTGGTCAGACAGATGTCAGCAGAGCTTCCAGGAGCTGAGACAGAGATTGACCAGCGCACCAATCTTGAGGTTGCCTGAGGAGGGAGTTGGGTACGTAGTTTACTGCGATGCATCAGGGACTGGACTCGGGTGCGTCCTGATGCAGGAGCGGGCCGTGATCGCCTACGGATCACGTCAGTTGAGGCCGCATGAGCAGAACTACGCCACTCATGACCTGGAGTTAGCAGCAGTGGTCTTCGCTCTGAAGACTTGGCGGCACTATCTGATGGGCGAGCGCTTCACAGTCTTTTCTGACCACCAGAGTCTCAGGTATATCTTCTCTCAGAAGGACCTGAACCTGAGACAGCGGAGATGGCTTGAGTTCCTCCAGGACTATGACTTTGAGATAGTCTATACTCCTGGGAAGGGGAACGTGGTAGCCGATGCCCTCAGCAGGAGGACGGGCATTCAGCTACTTGAGGAGGCGACGGAGCAGCTAGCCTCCTTGCAGATATCCTTCGTGGATAGAGACGGAGCAGCCTTTCTTCAGTCTCTCACAGTCTCTCCTCCACTTCTACAGCGGGTCAGAGAGGCTCAGCGTGGGGACGCTGACTGTGAGACCCGGCGTGCACTGATATCCTCAGGTCAGGCGCCTGATGGTTTCTCCCTTGGAGCAGAGCACGACATCCTTTTCAGAGGACGTACCTTCGTACCAGTCGCTCTACGAGAGGAGGTGCTGAGAGAGTTTCACACTTCTCCCTTGGCGGTACATCCCGGAGTGGCGAAGATGTACCAGGATCTCAGACGACAGCACTGGTGGCCGGGCATGAAGAAAGCTGTGGCAGAGTTCGTTTCACGATGCCTCACCTGCCAGCAGGTGAAGGCAGAGCATCAGGTACCAGCAGGCTTGGTACAGCCCTTGGAGGTCCCGGAGTGGAAGTGGGACGGCATATCTATGGACTTCGTGACTGGACTTCCACGCACTTCCAGAGGTCACGACTCCATTTGGGTGATTGTCGACCGACTCACCAAGTCGGCACACTTCTTACCCATCAGAGAGCAGGGCTCAGTAGAGAGCTTGGGACGTCTTTACGTCCAGGAGATCGTACGGCTTCACGGTGTGCCATCATCTATCGTCTCCGATCGAGATGCTCGTTTCACTTCCCATCTCTGGAAGGGGTTGCAGGAGGCGTTCGGGACGCGGCTCCATCTGAGCACAGCCTTCCACCCTCAGACGGATGGTCAGACGGAGAGGACCATACAGACACTCGAGGACATGCTCCGTGCATGTGTTCTCGACTTTGGTCGCAGCTGGGAGGACCACCTACCCTTGGTGGAGTTTGCGTACAACAACAGCTACCACTCCACCATCGGGATGGCACCATACGAGGCGTTGTACGGCAGACCCTGCAGATCACCATTGTGCTGGACAGACCCTGGGGAGTCAGCACTCGTGGGACCAGAGATGGTCCGAGCCACGACAGAGAAGGTCCAGATCATCCAGGAGAGGATGAGGACAGCTCAGAGCCGGCAGAAGTCATATGCTGACAGGAGACGGAGGCCACTAGAGTTCGAGGATGGCGACCACGTCTTTTTGCGTGTCTCACCTCGACGTGGATTACGGAGATTTGGCCGAGGCGGCAAGTTGTCTCCACGCTTCATCGGGCCTTTCCAGGTCCTCAGCAGGATAGGAGAGGTGGCTTATCGCCTGGCTCTACCACCTCAGTTGCACCGGGTGCACGACGTCTTCCACGTGTCTCAGCTGAGGAGATACGTGCACGACCCGACGCACATCATCGACTTTGGGGAGCTGGACGTGGAAGATGGGGCGACTTTTGCGGAGGTTCCAGTGGAGATCGAGGATCGACAGGAGCGGGTCCTACGTGGGCGGTCGATTCCTCTTGTGCGCGTCAGATGGCAGCACGGGAACCTCCAGGAGAGCACTTGGGAGCGGGAGGCTCAGATGCGTGCTCAGTACCCCCATTTGTTCCCCTAGTTTTGATGTATCTTTACGGGGACGTAAAGCCCTGAGGTGGGAGTAATGTAAAGACCCGCAAATTTCAAGGAAATTTTTTTCTTAATTTTCTTTGGAATTTTACAAGAGCGCAGCTTCAGACGGCACCTGATTCCGAGGCCCGGTGTGCCCGGAATCAATTTCCGAAGTTTGGCTCGGGTACGTTCAGTGAACGGACGAGCGGGTTTTTCTATCTTTTGAACCGGTGCCCGGAATCGAATTCTGAGGGCACCGATGAAATCACAGCGCCGGTATTTGCTTAGAAACGCCTCTTCCGGAGTTGCGTTTGCTCAGACGTGGTTTTTAAATTTTGCGGCTTTAAGTCAGAAATAAAAATAAAGTTTGTGCGACAACTTTATTTTATTTCACTTAAGCTGCTTGGAAGCCACTTGAAGTCACTTTAAGACGGCTTGAACTGAGTTGAACTGGATAGGATACTATCCAGAAATATCCTACCCCCTTGGTAGGATATTTGTGCGGTGGGACCCGCACGAGCCCCGCCGTTTCTTTCGCTAAGTAACGCACCCGCGAAAACCCGTCAAAGTAACTGAAAAGTCAACCGACGCGTTTTCTTTAATTCTTAACAGACCATTTAATTGGGTGGTTTATTTCGTGAATTAAATGGACTGTTTCTTCGTGAATTAAATGGGTCGTTTCTTTCGTTGAATTAATTCAACGAATTGATGGATCGTTTCTTAACCGGTTTCGTGTGTTGGCATGTTTATAAAATAAGACCAACCCAAAAATCCTTGGAAAGGATTTGAAAGAATCTTCGTTCCTCCACCCTCTCCGCGAAGAACGCGAAGAACGCGAAGAACGCGAAGAACGCGAAGAACGCGAAGAACGCCGGCGACCGGAATTCGACGACGCACACCAAGATCTGCGACGTCGACGAGATCTACCCGCGACGTTCTTCGGCGACGCCTCTTCTTCCGCGGCCGATCCTCGTTCGGCAACTAAGGTGAGAATCGGATCTTTTCTTCTCCCTTTTTAATTTCAATATCAACGGATTTAAACTAATTAAATCCGTTTGATCTTGATCCGGAGATTGGCGACGCGACGCCGGATACCGCGACGACGCGACGATCTCCTTCCTCCGCGACGAGCGATTCCGCGACGACCTCTCGTCCGACGACGACGACAAGGTAAGGGATGCTGGATTGTTTTATCTTTTTCCCGTGTTTATTCTTTTTAAGTAAAGAACTTAATCTCCGACAATTTTAATTTAATTAAAATTGTTGTTGATTTTCCCTCCCGGTGACGTTTATGACTAACACGGAGGGTGCGGGTCTAACGAACAAGACCCGACAACCCTCCGCCGATCTTCTCTTTTTGCGCGGATTTGGCGGACGACGACGAACCGTGCGGCAAGGGCAATTTGTTGGCTCCGCAGTGAAGATCGTCCCCCGGGAGGAGCATCGGCGCAGACGGGAAAGAAATCGGGCCACCGGAGCATCTCCGGCGGCCCGCGGAAGGAGGCGGCGGCGCGGGTCGCCGGTGCGGCGGCGCCGGCGACCGGAGGCGGCGGCGCCAGGCGCGCCGCCGTGGAAATCTTCCGCCGCGGCTGAAGCCGCGGCGGCGGCGGCAGCCGGTTCCGCGGCCGCGCGGAACCGGGATGGACGCGGCGGCCCGGCCGCGTCCGCGTGACAGGCGGCCCCCCGCGGGGCCGCGGTTTCTCTCAAGCCGCGGGTTCAACACCGCGGCGGCGGCAGTTCGGCCGCTCGGCCGAGGCCGAGCCGGCCGGTCCGGTCGGCCGGGCCGCGCCCAGGCCGGACCGGACCCGGCCGAGCCGGTTCGGGCCGGGTCGGGCCGACCCGGTTCGGGCCGACCCGGTTCGGCCGACCCCAGGGGGGGTTCGGGCCGGGTCGCCCCGGGCCCAGTACCCCCGTTTCGGGCCCTCTACGGTCTTTCGCCCATATCTTGGGCCTGGGACCTCCGATTGACGAACCGTCAGCGGCTACGCGATCCTTGGATCGAGACGGTCGTTTCGGTATATTATACTCAAGGTTTCGGAAGACTTTGGGTTCGGCCGGGTTGGTTCGTACACGAAGCCAACCGGGCCCTCGGAGCGGAAACGCTCATAACTTGAGCTACGGACGTCCGATCGACGTACCGTCAGCTGTGGTAGTTTCCTCTAAGTGAGACGGAACTTTTGGCATACTCCGCCCGAGGATCGGATACAGGCGGAGTACGGTCGGGTTGGTTTTTCCCTAAAAACCAACCGGGCCCCTGGGACGAAAATGCCAATAACTCTCAGACCGGGCGTCCGATTGACGCGCCGTCTGTCACGTTGAGATCCTGTTGTCGATACGGAACTTTTGGATACATCATCTTTGGACTACGTGTCAGTTGATGTATCAGCCCCTCGGCTCGTGGAGCGGACCCTCCTAAACGAGCTCGCTACGTGCGGGAACCCTAGCGCTGGCTGTGACCTCGACGACAGAGCAGAGATCCTCCGTGGACTGCGACGACGGCAGAGCAGAGATCCTCCGTGGACTGCGACGACGGCAGAGCAGAGATCCTCCGTGGACTGCGACGACGGCAGAGCAGAGATCCTTCGTGGACTGCGGCGATGACTGTGCAGGGACCTCAGTGGACTGCGTCGACTACTGCACTCAGCGATCCTACGCGGATCAGTGCCCGATCCTGTGTGGGTCCTACTACCGGTTCTGTGTGAGCCACTGCCTACCGGTTCTGTGTGAGCCACTGCCTACAGGTTCTGTGTGAGCCCGATCCTGTGTGGGTCTTCTGCGGGGGTTAGTACCTATCGATCCTTCGTGGGTCCGACGACTTAGATGGATCAGTGATCATCTTTGACGTCATCTGAAAAAGTATACCTGGTTGAGCTGAACCTTATGTCACTCTCCTTTGTGGATTGTGTTGAACTATCCTATGTGGATTTACTGTTTACTCTCCTTTGTGGATTGTGTTGAACTATCCTTTGTGGATTTACTGTTTACTCTCCTTGTGGATTTGAGTCTTGCTTTCCTTTGTGGATTGAGTTGTTCTTGAGCTCGTGAGCAGAGCTAGAATTGGGGACTTAGGTATATGTATGGGCATATACCTAAGTCGGGTCAGATGTTACTTCGTGATTGCATCTTTCTTTTGTGCTATATCCTTTGTGGATTTCGGGAGACCTTCGGGGGTCTCGGGGTCCTTACTGAGTAGTTGTACTCACCCCTGCACGGGCTATGCCCGCACCTTGTTGTGTTGGTTGCAGACGACGGACAACGCTGATCACGGTTGGGGCGTGGAGCAGGACGGTACCTGGAGGTGGACCACTAGGCGGGACGTGCTCGGAGCGGACGTGGGACCCGAGGAGCCTGGAGGCTCTCTGTACCCACCCTTCAGGTGGGATTTCCAGTGGACGACACGAGGCCGCCGTCTTTTCTTCAGTTGCTGTACTTTACTTTTCAGTTGTACATTACAGTTGGGCTTGTATTTCCGGCCCCTTTTCTTTTCTGCACTTTACTTTCCGCTTGTTGACTCTGTGTGGTTGTTACTTATAAGGCAATGCCTTCCCTATTCACTGGGATTTTACGCCTTGGTGCTAGTCGCCAGCCCCTGGCCTATGGAAGGCGGGCTTGGGGTAGTCACGGCACGGGCCCCGAGGACGGGTCGTGACATTTTTCGTTAAAACTTAGTGTCATGTTTAGTGAAAGATAAGTTTTTGGTGCATGTTGCATGAGATTTTCATAGTGTAAAGCACAAATGAAACTTAACTAGGTATATCAAGAAATTAAATACATTAATGAAATTTAAATTAATCAGAAAAAAAGGTGCATTCAAACTTTTGGTGTTACATTTATTCTCTTAGAAATTTTCGTATGGCTACTAAGGTGTTTATAACTAGATTCCAATTGGATATACAAAAATATAGTGTAGTGGTTGATTATACCATTTACACTTCAATTTTTTTACCTATATTGAAAATTAGTGATTGAATAATTTTTCCCTCTTTTATTTTGATTGAGAAGTTTTTGAGGGTTTTATCTTTGTTAGTTGTTGTGTTAGGGAAGAATTTTTTCCTAATTTGAAAAACCAATATATTTTAGGAACTGCACATTCTTCAACTCTATTTCATTAATCAGTTCATTATCCTAGATCAAAAATCAATACCTTTATGTAAAATCATTTCATACTTAAAATGCATTCATATTCCTTTGATAAGATCCATATGGTGAATTTTCCCATATTTTGGAAATCTATGGAGTTTAATATTATATCCTTCACCAACATCAACACATGATCATATATAAAAATCCATCTTAATATTTAATGGTGGGTTATGAATGATTGAAGGAATAATGTTATTAATGAAAACTAAAGTTATTTTGGTGAGAACAATAATATTGTTTTCATCGAAAACTTATATTCAACTTGTTTTCCCATTTATATATTGTTCATCACATCCATTATGAACTATGTTTCTCATTTCTCTAGAAATTTCATAAAAAGGTGTTAATCAATTTTTTATGACCAAATAATTTTTTTGTATTTTCAAATATAATCACTTTCAGGGTAAGTGAGTACTGAAAAAGGAACAAAATAAACTAGTTTACCATTCCCAGGGGGATCTACCATTGTAGGTAAGACCTAGAAATTCACTAAGAAATAAAAATAGTTATTTGAGAAAGAAAACACCACCTCAGTCTAAGAGAAACCAAATAACAGTCATCGGTACCTGTATACATCGAGTTGCACACCCTGACTCACCTACACATCACACCATTACATAATGTTATGTTGAATAACCACCGTTATAGAAAAACCTGAAGTCTCCACACCAAAACATCCAAAAAAAAAGAATCTTGAACCACACCACCATTATAGAGGTCCCCAGAACATCCCAAACCATCACGGGAACCATTGAACCAGACCAGATGGAGTCTTTCAATAGGGATAAGAGAGAAATTTTATTGGAATCATGAGAATGGTGGACATGATCCCATGAGACTGGGAAGAGAACATAATTAGTTATTAAGCAAGATAAAATGGTAAGCGAGACCAAGCAGAACTGTCGATGGATATAAACAACATAAGAGGATTCATCAATAGGGATGGGAAAATGAAACCATGAGGCCACAAACCAAGATTACAAGACACATTGTTTCCTTATATGGTTCTTACAAATGATATAATTTTTTTGTGGGTAATGCCTCAGTCAATGATCGAAGCACCATTTACTAATTAATGAAACAAAAGATTACATGAGTCGAAAGGAAGGGATTTTATTACAATCTCTTTCGAAGAGGTGAAGTAAATCAGCTGGCAGCGCATCCAGCCAAATCATGCTCTCGTGGACACCTTTGTTGTCTAGGGCATCAGCAACAACATTCGCTTCACGGAAGACATGTGTGGAAATGTAGTCAATTCCCTAAAGAGAATTTAGGAAATTCATCCAACGCGTAGTGAGCGGCCAGGCGAGATGAATAAATCCGTTCCAAATGGCTTGAACAATGGTGGTAGACTCACTTTCAATCCATTGTTATCGCCATCCTCTTTGGAGATAAAAATCAACAACATGGATGACTCCTAGCATCTCTACATCAATGGATGGGGCAATCCAACACCCACTGTAAAAGAAACCTTGGCAAAGGTCAGCGGAATCTCTAAAAATTCCCCCATAGCTGGAAGGTCCAGGATTTCCTTTTGAGGCACCTTCGGCATTCAGTTTAATCCAACCTGGCATCGAAGGTTGCCAGAATACTTCCAAGGGGTGCTTGGTCTTCGGGAAAATACCCGGGACACAGATACGTCTGAGGATCTCAAAGCCTCCAATATAATTACTGCAACAATATTTTTGAATTGAGGCAGCTTCATGTATCATAATGAGAATTCGAGCTTTTCCTGCATTGAGATTAAAAGAGTGATTATTAGGGATAAGATCGTTTCTTACATACCAGATTTCATGTAGTGGTTCCGCCACTGCCGCATGAAAAAAAAATTGACTTGCTGAGAGGCTTCATGTTTAGTACATTTCTTCAAAAGTAAAAAAATCAGGTCAGATAAGGACCATGAACAATTAAAAAGCTCAAAGATGTAGTTCCATAATGCCGAGGCCGTAGCACAAGACAAGAAAAGATGATCAGAATCCTCCCTGTGCTGATTACATAAATGACATTTTGAGAAAAGTTGAATGCCAAAGGCTTGAAGTCGAGTTTTAGTGGGAAATATATTGTGAGAAATATGCCAAATAAGGGTGAACCTAGAGGGTTTTATCCATGTCTTATTGAAGGTGCTCACCCATTTATAGTTAGGTTCATTTCCATAGAAGTTGTGCATGTAAATATTTTTCGAGTCAAGTATGCCATTGGGAGTAGGTTCCCAAACAGAGAAGTCCCCCAAAATGGAGAAGGTATAATTTTCAATGATTTGAGCAATTCTGTTGGGAAGATCATGCCTATGAAGCTGCATAACATCTTTAACAGTATGACTGGTGTCTACAGGAGTGTTATTAGGAGGCAGTATAGAAATTAAAGGATTACCCATCCAGTTGTCACACCAGAATTTAATGTTGGAGTCAGTGCTGACCATCCATCTAGAGTTAGCCATAATCTTCTGATAAGTGTTTCTAATAGGGGGCCAAATCAAGGAGTAAATGAAATTAAAATTTCCTTTTAATAGTTTATTTAAGAATCTATGATTTAAAAATTCAGAAGCTTTAGAGTTTCTATTAGTGAGACACCAAGTGAATCTCGCTTGCAGGGCATCATAGAACAAATTTATGTTTTTGATGCCAATGCCTCCATTATCAAGAGGTTTACAATAGGTCTTCTATGGGATGGTGACATGTTTCCTTTCAAAGAAACTTCCTGTCCAAATAAAATTTTTTATATAGGTATTTATTTTCTTGAAATTACATATGGGCCATTTATAAATCATGAGCGAGTAGACTAACTTAGAGACAATGGTTGATTTGACAAGACAAATTCTACCAGCCATGGAGATGGATTTCCCCTTCCAAGTAGAGAGTTGATTTATGATTTGATCAGTGATATTAGAGAAATAAAATGATTTAGGATGTCCCCAGAAAATCAGGATGCTTAAGTACATGAAGGGAAAGAAACCTTCTTTAATTCCAAGGTTATTGGTGACAGTGGTTTCCTTCTAACAGAAAATTTTTTTCCATAGAAAATATGAGATTTTTTCTAGGAAATAGTTTGTCCAGAAATGTTCTTGTAATGAGAGATAGCTTGCTTAAGACATTGAATATTTCTTGGATCTCCCTTTAAAAACAAAATAATATCATCAGCATAAAGGAGGTGAGTGGGGACATTGAGGTTTCTAGCATCTTGAATGGGTTTATGTTTATTTTGATCGACAAGATTATGAATGAGTCTACTAAAGTAGTCTTCCGCAATAACAAACAGAATGGCCAAAAGAGGATCTAACTATCTAACACCTTTATAACATTTGAAAATAACTCGAAGGGTTCCATTTATTAATATGTAAATGATAGAAGATTGAAATAAGGTGTTGATTCTCTTGATAAAAATCTTATGAAAACAAATGTTTTTCAAGAATCGAAATATAAATCCCCAATAAATGGTATCAAAGGCTTTTTAATATCAAGCTTGATGTCAACACAACCTCCTCTATTTTTTTGTTGAGGATGTTGGTACATTTCTGAGGCAAGACAAATGCAGTCTTTGATGGATCTGTTTTTGATGAAACCAAACTGATTCCGTGAAACAATTTTGTTGCAAATCAGAACCAATTTTTTGGAAATGATTTTGGTAATGATATTGTATAGGGTATTGATAAGAGCAATCGGTCTAAATTGATGAATTTTAGAATCATTATCAACCTTAGGTATTAAGATGAGTAATTGAGCATTGATACACTGAGGAAGATATCCATGAGTGAAAAAGGACCTTTCCAGTTTACAAACATCTGAATGAATGGTGTCCCATTGATATTGATAGAAACCATTGTTAAAGCCATACGGTCTGAGAGTACTATCTTGCTTTAAGCTAAATACAGTTTCTACAGTTTCAGGCTCCAATGGAATAACTAAGATAGAGTCATTGTCTTTATCATCCACCATTAAAAGAATAATATTGGGATCGAGATCAATTTTTATCTCAGGGCCATTGAAAATGTCATTAATGTAAGAGACAACATGATCTGATATAGCCTCTATTGAGTCAATGATCAAGTCATTGTGAATTAGTTTAGTAAGTTGACGATTGGCATTTCTGGTTCTTTGGAGAGAGTTATAAAACATAGTATTTCTATCCCCATCAGCCAGCCATATGGTATTAAACATTTGTTTCCGAATTTTATCCTTTAAGGTGAGTAAAGTGTTTAGCTTAAGAGATGTATTGACCTCCAGTTGAGGGTCAAGGGTAAAATAAGAGTTGGTACTACAAGTTTGGATATAATTAAGCTCATCTTCAAGAGAGGTGATGTCAAAATCCATTTGTAGGATCTTGGTTTTACACCAACCTTTGAGAGCTTGTTTTAAAATTTTCAATTTGAAGATACAGGAAAAAGAGTCATGATGATGGTTCATATAATTCCAAGTGTTATTAATCAAAGTGACACAGTCATGGTCTAGAGACAAAGAATTATTGAATTTAAAAAGAAGGGGAGTTCTGCGTTCATTAGATAGGGAGCTGAGTAATATGGGATGAGGTCAGAATTGAGCCTATGAAGCGTTATACAAGAGACATTATCCCAGATGTCCAAGGCCTTCATGTTAATAAAGGCCCTGTCAAGCTTACTAGAAACAATTTTATTATAATGTCTTCTATACCAAGTGTAGTTCTCCCCAGTAAGGTTAACTTCAAAGAGATTATAGTCTTTAATAGCAGATCTAAATTCTCTTGTGGATATATAAAGATGTGCGGGTCCAATTTTTTCAGTGGGACTAAGAATAGCATTGAAGTCACCACTAATCACCCACGGATGCTGAATTGAGTTAGCCATGTCAAGAAGATCGTGCCAAAGATTTCTTCTTTGCTGATACCTATTATTGGCATAGACCATCGTCCAAATGATGTTCTGATCATTCCAGATAAAATCACAAGTGCAATTTTGTTCAGCAGTTTTAAAAACATTGATGTTTTTAAGGGAGGAGTGATAAAAGATCTACATAGAGTCCTTCAAAGGACCATTTTTACAAGATCCTAAGAAGTTGTAATAAAGAGAGCCAAGTATCATGAAATTAGGATTGAAGTTGACCTTGGGTTCAGAGATGGGAAATAGCTGAGGTTTATGAGTGTTTAAAATCCTCCTAAGAGTTATGGAGGTGTCATTGTAGGTAATTCATTGGCAGTTCCAAAATAGGAGATTCATTGTTACTTATGTTTTGGGTTAGAACACGTTTTCTTGGATTTCCCAGAATTATTCTTCCTCTTAGATCTTCTAATAAGAGGGGGGGAAGTATATTTTGATTTGTTCTCAATTGATTTGACATTGGAAGTTGAGGAGTTAAACATAGCAGGATCAACAGAATGAACAGAAATAGTGGTATCAGGAGCTACAGGTTGAATAGAACAATTCTGAGAGTGTTTTGGATCTGTTTTTTCAGCAGGATCAGCATTAGGTTTTAGTGCTTTAGTTGAATCCGAAGTAGATTTGTGTTTAGGGGAAAGGAGAATAGGGGATTTATTCGAGGGAGAGGTGGAGTCATCCAGCATAGGTAGAGAAGCAGGGGTGAAAAGTTGTAACTGTCTAGAAGCAGAGTCCTGCTGCCCTAAAGGGGGTGTGGATGTCTCCCTGTGGGGGTAATCAGAAAGAGGTAAGACATGAAATTATTTGTCAAGGGAGGGGGGGTCAGGAGCATGAAAATCAGAGCTTAATACAATAAAAGCAGTGTTGAAATTTGCCTCAATCTGCATGCTTGTAACAGGATATACAACCTGATCAATCATATTAGATTTTTCAGGGACAGTGATAAGTGTTTTAGTAGTAGAATCATTAACATCAGTAAGAGTTTCAGTAGGGACATTGTTGTGGTTCTCAATGATGTGCATGTCAGACACAGAGTTTGTGGTCTTGGAAGTCATATTAGAGTTCACACAGTCCATAGTATTACTATTATCAGTAGAATCATGTGGAATAATAACTGAGTTACCACTTTCTGGTGATTTTTTCAAGTAACTAGGTAAATAAGTGGGGTCATCACGAGAGGAGGGGTCCTCTTGCTGACTTCTTGGAACATTCAGATATTTGAGATCTATCCTAGCCCCATCCAAACTAGATGCAGTTCCAGATTTCTCAATGATCCTGCAAGAGGTCATCTTCGAAGCAGAGGCATTATGTGTAGGGTCATTAAGAGTCAAAAGGTGGAAGTGTGGGGCTTATTACTATCAATAGTAGTTACATTTATATCACAAAGGATATATAAATTTCTACTGAACCTTCAATAAAACCCAAACATCATTGAATACATAAAAAGTAATAAGAGAGGAAAAGGGATAGGTCACCACCAA
This sequence comes from Viscum album, assembly GCA_963277665.1. Taxonomy (NCBI): domain Eukaryota; kingdom Viridiplantae; phylum Streptophyta; class Magnoliopsida; order Santalales; family Viscaceae; genus Viscum; species Viscum album. The sequence goes on from OY728157.1 coordinate 1,386,965,251, forward strand.
CTATAATCATTCATGTGGTAAGCATGTATGACCGCATAATGGATCTAGAAGAAGGAGACTATCCAGCCATGTTCTGACTCCAATGAAACCAAACATTGAGGTCTCGATGGAAAAAAACATATCACAAATGCGACAAGATCTTTATAACACTCATCATGAAGGCACCATATATTTTCGGATGCTATAAGGAAGAGTCTTAGAGGGATGAGGAATCCAAAGTGATCATCAGGATACATCATCATCAAGAGGTTAAGATAGGGGAATAAGCAAATTTTAATGGGGGAAACTTGTGAGATAGACTCCCCTAATGGACCTACCCGAAGTTAATCATGAGTGAACAATATTTTCAACATAATGGAATTGGAAAAAAATAATCCCCAAAATTTGATACACATTGAAATCACAACATTTTCATATAGTTCAACCTAAATCACTCTTGGTTTAATTTGGGTTTCTTTTGGTTGGGTTCTCTTATACATCATATATTATTTCCATGAAAAAATAAATCAATCTTAGTGGCTTGTAAGGAGATTGAAATTAACTATATAATATCACCAAAGAGTGTAAAACCAGGTGTGCGGTTGGGCATATTTGTTGTCCACCAGATTATGATTGGGTTAATACCCAAAATGCTATGTTTAGGGTCATTTCCACTTGGTATATCTATTACAGAGACAATACCATTTTATAGTATTTATATAGAGATGCATTTCAAGGTAAAACCATCTAACCAATGGTTTAACAATATCATATGATATCATCATATACTAAGAGCCATCACATAAACTTTTTCTTGTGGGTTTTTCTAATGTTCAATAATATAATATTGAAAAGTAACTAAACTAACTTAAAAAACTAAATAAACCAATACATTGATACAAACTATAGAGAACCAATAAGAAAATACATAAATAATACATTGATTCCATTATTTAATTAGTAAATCACACAAATAGTCCCATAAATTGATGAAAAATAAGTTTACTGTATGAAATATTAACTATAAAAATATAATATTTGAATACACTTGTTAAAATTACTCCATAGTTTTTCTCTAGTAGACTCTTTTCAAGATATCACACATTAAACAATAATCTTACTAATATTGGTATTAGAAAAAAAATAATGTGGGGAGATGAAATACATGATAAGCTAAAAACATATCATAATGTAATAGAACATAAACATGGAGGAGAATACGGGGAAGACCTAAAAGTCATAATAAAAGATCAAAAGACCTTATATGATACTCATAAAATTTTCTAGAGTAAAAAAGTCATAGTAACATATGATCATTAAAACATAATTAAGGAAGTATTAGAGATTTTACAAAGACCAAACACAATTCAATAATCATATAACATTTGAACACGGAAAAATGTTATCAATGCATTTAAAATAATGCATAAGAAAGAAATCATACAATTTCATTGGAATGAGATGAATCTAAAATATTCAACATAATTTGATAAACAACATGAAAATATAGAACAATTATATTCCTATAAAAATTATATCAATTTTTTTTGCACCTTCCTTGACATGGGATGATCCTACTATATGCCTTTCTGAATGGGATAAAACCTCCCTTGAACCCCTTTGGTGTGGCATATATATCATCCCATGTACCCTATTAAATCAGATAAATCATATAGTGAACCTCATTGTCTATGTATAAATACATCTATATGCCCTTCGGCTTTGGATAAATCCTCTCATATACCTAATTTTCTTGAAATAAATCTTCTTGAGTACCTCATTTCCCTAGGATAAACCCTTCCACACACCTTTTTGAATGGGATAAATCCTCCCATATAACCTTTTGATATCATGAGACATAAACATAAAAAAATTCATTATATGATTATATTGGGTCCCTCCCATAATCATCCATACATATGTGTGGCATAAACAATGTCACCCATAAACATGTCTTAATTAACCCACAAAAATTTAATGGGTTTCCAAACCATCTAAATTGGAATAATTCATTTTTCATAAATAACCCAAAATGTTAAATTGGTTCCATAAAATATCCAAATGGAATAAAATGACATAATTAATAAAATTTTTTGAAATTGAAAATTTTATCAACGAAAATAGCCACATAATATGAACTCATAAAATCATAGGAAATAAAAACAATCATTTTACAAAATATTTTTTTTTCATAATAACATATAAAGGGAGATCAAAACCCCACTTCATAAAATATAAAACATTGAGGTTAAATAGAACTCATAATTAAAATGTTTTAAAAAAAATATTTTAAATAAATTGATTAAAAAATGACATTCAAAACAAATTGTGACTGGAAAGAGTTTACATTTAAAAACCTTAATATAAAAAAAAACAAATTAAAATATACTTGAAAAAAACTAATGGTTCCAAAAAAAAGAGCAAAAAATACATTGAATTTTTTAAAATAATACTTAACAATGGATAAATGAAGTGGAAATATGCTTTTCAAGAAAATAATGTCAAAATAATTTCAAGATAATTACTTTTTGAAATATTATTTAATAACAAAACATGAAAAAATAATGTTTTCAATAAAACATGTGAAAATAATTTGAAAAAAAATTATTTTTAAAAATATAATTTAAAAACAAACCATAGAAAAATTCATAAAAGTTATTAAAATAAAATTAGGTGTGGATGATAAAACATTTTATTCAGAAAGTGTGTGAAAATCTTTTGAACCATTTGAAAAAACCTTGTTGAAAACTCACACTAGTAAATGAACGGTGAATTATTAGTTTTAAAATGATTAAAGGGATGTAAAATCATCACTAAAGGAAACATAAATTTTATTTTCCACTAGTTAAATTAGAATATTATAAGGATGTAAAACATGAATGTGGATGAAAAATCCATTAAAATGAATTTGAATTATTCTCTACAGAAATGAATTTTCACAAAACCCTAGAATTAGCATGAAATAATACATTACAATGGATTATTTTTTCACAAATAAAATTAATTTAAAATTATTACATTACATTATTATAGATTATAATATATTAATCCCGAAATTTAATTGTTAAAGAAGAAGGATTATGACCCAAGGAATATTTTTACATCACAAAAACCTGTTAAAAATATACGAGTGATTAAATGAAATAATTATGAAAGGAAAAGATTAAAAATAAACATTGTTTATCAATAATAAAATCTAATTGATAATATAATATCTCAAATAATTAGTACACACAAAAAATACATGAAATTTTATGAATAATAGAAAATGTGTCTCAAATAAGGTTGTTTTAAACAAAACACTTATGATTGGGGAAAAATCAATAAAAACCTCATAAAACTAAAAGAATGGAATTAAACTCAAATACAATGAATCAAATAAAATTCATGTTATTTAACATAAAATAGATTTTATTCACACCACTTAATTTATGATTTCTTCATAAATATGAACTTTGTGTCAATGAATAAAAATTAAGATGAAATCCTTCACTTGGTTGTAGATTAAATATTCACACATAATTAACAACCTGAATAACCACATTAATTTTATTAGATACATGATTATGAACGTTTTCATTAAATATTTAATTTAATAAAGAAAATTTATTTTCATATTCTATTAATTTATTATATATTCCTCCTTGTGTTTGATAGAAAATGTAGTCGGTGTCTTCTTATTTTTGAAATCGTTGCAATCAAAAATGTTATTTTAATAATAAGTTAAATAAATTATAATAATTAAAAAAAACATAAAATAATGATTATTTTATTAGTTTATTATAGAATGAATAGTGTTTATGTTCCCATAGTCATCCAAATTTTTATATTAATGCATTGTAATCATAGGTAGTTAAATAAACCCAAACATAAAGAAGCATTAACTCAGTCAGAGGGTATGGTCAAATAGGTATTTCCATTGAAATAATATCAAAATAATATAATAAAATGATATGAATTCTATATATTTATCATGGTGAACAATTTTTTTATGTTTTTAATATAGTGTATGGAAATGTAGATGAAAAATAAAAAACATCTTACTATGGGGGAGGGAGTCCTAACATATGCATGTTTAGCATTACCATATATCAATGATTGAGATTGGATAAGGTGAATACTAAATTCATATTTTATAAAAATAATTACCTGTTATATATCATATTTATTCATCATTATCACCATTAATACCATCCATTAACAGTAGTAATAAAAAAACAATGCTGCTTTGTGGAGGCCATAGTCTACGCAACCCACTAACAATGTTTCTTTATTTATCTAAGTGGATGGAAATTAATTACTAAGAGGTTCAAAATTATTATAAAAAATTATTATAATAATAATTATTAATTCAAAAAATTATAATTGTTAGATGTTATTTGGATTATTATGATTACAAAGTAACACTGAAGTATAAAATAATAATAACATTATGAACATCATATTTCAATATAAGTTCCCTTAAAAGTGATGCGATTATGCTAACATTGAGTGGATAGGGGATTATTTTATGGGATAGGGATAGAGATAGAGTAAAATGGTATAGATAAATGGAGTAAATATATGGTGAGGTGAATATTTTATAGATGGTAGTGGTACCCTTTTATAAGAGGATGAAGGGAGTAATTTTGGAAAATATTCATCTTTTTTAAATAATGTCATGATATAATTCATGTTTAATGACTCAAAAGTGGAAAAATCAGTGGGGGGGATTGGTGGGGGAAATATAAGGTTGAAAATCCTCTAATGAATTCATTTTTAGATAAGTTATGTGTGATTTAAGGCTTTTGATTTATTACTTTTATCCTTTTACCCAAATTAACATTTATCTAGGTAATTAATTTTTATCATTAGGAAATAACATTGTTGAAACATATTATATTTGAATCATTTAAAATAATTCTAACCTAATTGTTTAAAAAATGAAAATATTTTTTATTATATATTATTTATTAAGGCATGAAAAGATAATATTAAATTTAATTATTATAATTAGGGAAAGAACAAAAAAAATTTATAAAAAAATTAAATTTTAGGAGAATTTTTAGGCAATCAGTACCATAATCTCACAATATAAAAAATTAATTAGAGGGAAAATACCATTTTTTTAAATTGACATTTTAATTTATAATTAAAAAATTTCTTCATTAAATTATATATTTATAGAATATTTACAAATTCATATTTTTATTCCTTAAAATAATTTTTTATTAAAAAATACTTTTTAAATTATATAGGATAAGCCAAATTAATGATAATATAATTAAAGGTAAAATCATTTTTGAAACCATAATTTTCAACTAAGTAGAATCCCTTTCATAAAAAACATAAAAATTATACTAAGTAAATTTTTATTTGAGGAATTGTAATCGAAATTTTATTTTATAAAATAAATATTCAAGAATTTTTTAATTTGGTTATTTTATAGAAAATAATTAATATAATATGAATGGAATTTATTGAAAATAAAATTTCTCAATATTAAAATATATAAATATTTACCATTTTAATTTTCAATAGTCTTATATATTAGTCATTGTTATATATTTATTTATAATTTTATTTTATTAGGTTGTGTTTTTTATGTTGTGTGTATCATGTGACACATGTTATATAACATATTATGTATTTTAAAGGATTTAAAACAAATATTTGATATATGGATAACTATATATATATTGGAACAATTTTTATTTCTTGAAAATCAGTTTGAATACATTTTTCTAGAGAACTTCAATATGTTTCTATGAATAAGGGATCTCTTATTACATGAAACCAATTTTACTAATAAAGCATTATTAAATGTGCTAAAAAATTGATGAGATTACCAAAGATGAATTTTATTGGTTATAGAAAATTAAACTGCTTCCAATATATAGACATAGATGATTTAGCACATTCATCTGATCCAATACAAACTCATCCATTTTATCTTTTATTAAATAAGATGAGTATGTAGAAGTAGAAGGTGAATGAGAAAAATAATTTGTAGGGGATGGACTACTAGATTCTTCAACATCTTATAAATAGGGTGTAACATTTTCATATTGAGCTATGTCATACTGTTTTATGTGTTTTGAGATACGTTTTGGTTGAGATTTGTCTTGGGATCTTTCTTGAAGATGTTGGTGTGTTTTTGAAGGGTTTTAGAAGGTTCATACTATATGAAAATTCAGGGGATACCATTCAAATTACACATATCACCATGAAGAAGGATGTGGATATCTAGGAGACAGTTTACAATTTGTTCACAAATAGGATAAACCATGTTGATATCCCCGGTATCTGTGTGACATGGAACTGAGGAATATAACGTTGTCAGTTCATAGTGTTTTAAACCATGTGGATAAAACCATGAAAGATATGAATTTGTGATAGTGGTATCCACATAATTTATTCATAGTTAAGTAAAATGTTTTACCTAATGTTGTGACCTAAATAAATTAATATTAAAGAATTATTTTTAACCCAAAAAAATCCCATGTAGTTTTTATTTATCCTCTTTTGTTCAGGGTTATTATGACTTAACCCTATTCAAGGGGATTTTGTTGATTACATTTGATCATACGGTCAATTTTTTTTGAATAATCGAGAACATGATATACAATTCAAATGTAAGTATCCATTGCATCATTCTATATCATGATATTATATTATTACATATTAAATAACATTAGATTAGATATATCATTTAGAGATGTAGGGTTAGAAACTTGTTTTAATGGAATTTATTTGAGATCCATTGAAGGAAATATATTAAGAATCCAGATCCACCACACGAATTGTGTGTCACTTCTTAAACAAAAAATGTATTAAGGTAGGTGGATTCTTTATCTCACTTTACATGTTCTTTAATGTGATGTATATTGATTTATAAAACTCATGTTTATTTTTTAACTTGAAAATCCATGACGAATGATTGTTGAAATTCATATAGATATACAGTTTAAATATAATTTATATAGAAAGATACACACAACATGTCTTATTAAATGAAATAATGATGTTATTTAAAAAAATTATTGTTTTGGAGATAAATTGGAATATGTGGGTTGCTATGTGTTTAGGATTAAAATATGAGAGCCCTTGCTGGATTTAGAATTTTTTCTTGTTAAAATTTAGGCATGTGGGTGAACATACAAATGAGGAATTAGTATAGAATATGATTTACTGATCATGATCATTGGGACTATCTTATTAGATTCATGAATGTGTGTGTGAGTATATTGAATTTATATTCCCAATGGAAAGATCAGATTCACTACCTATAAAAAATTATTGTTTATGAATTAAATTGATCGTATAATTTTTTTTTGTATTTTTATTTTTATATAAATTATTTTGGTATCAATCATTCCATATTTCATGTGAAACCCTATTGATTATTTTTTTAGAATCCATCATATTTATTATAAATTATGGTCAATTGTACCATTCATAGTGGAGTATAAGGTAAAGTTCAAGAATATTTTATACAGAGTAGATACAGTCACCCATTTCATTTGCACTTTTTTGTGTATGGAGAATATTTTTTTTCTGGATAAAGGTAAGGTGATGGTTTCATATTTATCCATTATAGTATCATGAAACAACAGGACTTGAGATAGAAGGTGGATATTTGAGAAATTTGGATTTGTAGTTTTGAACTATTCCACATTAGTGTCATTACACCATGATGTGTTCTTTGTCTTCAGAGATGTTCTATCTTTATTTACCAAGCTACTTTGATTTATCTTCTTATCTTTGATTTTGAGTTTTCAGATTTACCCTCATGAATCATTTCTAATGATGTCAATTAATATTTTTTAACATAAATGTTATTTGTATTTAAGGTGAATCATCCCCCAATAATCATGAATCCCATGGAAATTTATTTCTAGCCTTTTGTGTCTAGGGTATGTAACCAATGGTCTGTCAAACATTTTCCCCTTCCCAAGACAATGGGTTAGGGGAGATATTCCTTAAATGGTAACAATTTGGTCCAGTCTATCAGTCCTGATAGTAGTTATTGGGTTATAACATGTGAGATATTTAAATATAGGGTACAAATAGAAATTTTTTCCCTCTTTATACAAAACAAAATGTTTATAGTGTTGTTTGGGTACCAAATTACTTCATAAAATTCTTTAAATGTTATCTCATCTCATCATCATGGGTCTAGTTGAGGAGTGTAGAGTGTCATTAATTGGTATAGAGACATCCGAATAGGACTATGTCATCCTTGTTGTATTTATGAAGTGTTGGAAAAAAATTTGTGATATTTTTTTAATAATATTTTAATTATTCTAATCCATCAGTTTTGTTGTAATTTGATGAATAAGTGGAAATTTGTTATTTTTATCATGAGATGACTCTAGTTTAATGATCAATGAATCATTAAGAGGATGCCTCTACAAATGTGGTCAAACATGAATCACAGGTGAATCAATAAATTGTTCATAGAATATCTCAATCATTCTAATACTTTGAAAAAAGAAATTAAACATAGGAACAAAAACATGAGAATCTATCATTAGAGTTATAGAATCAGATTCCACCAATGTTTTTGGAGGGTTGAGGAATTAAAAATAAGGAGACATCACATCATCGAATTAATAAAATCATGAATTATCTGGAATCCCTAACTCATATAAATGTACATCAATAGGTATACATGACTGAGTAATTTTTGAGGATATTATGGGATATTCTTATAAACACAATACATGAGCTAGATCTTACATTGAATGGTTTTGAGGAATTTTTTAGAAAACAATTCTAGCAACATAGCATCATGTCCACAAAGATTATTGATTTCTAAACTCTCATGAATTAAAATTTTTCGCTCATGGAGTGTGGATAAATTTTCATTAATATAGTTCCATTATCTCTAAAGGATACCTATAGGGTGTGAAAAGACCACATCATAGAGGTAGAGTTGTGATTAGACTATCACTTAAAAACAGTCTTATGCTGAATTAATGATTATATAAAGACTGTCAATAGAGATATTGTGGTAGGAAAAGGCATTTTGGCTGTCTATTGTGTGGGTAAAACATTACTTATATAAGTAAATGTGTGAAATAAAATGTAACAACCCATGCTTCCACAGTACGTTCCCCTTTGAATAATGCAATAGCTTGTGTTGTATGAAACATGGAGTTTTAACACACCACGACCAATCAAACTAGACATTATAAATAGTAATAACCACTTTTTAAAAATTTATAAATTTTATTTTTCCATATGGACTTTATTTTTGGATTCAAGATATCAAAATTATATTAGGGATATTTTTTTGGTATTTTTATGAAAAAATTAAATTTTTTATGAATATTGAAAAACATTGTATTATTGTTTAAAACTCTCTTTTTATTTAAATAATTAATAATTTTATTTATATCTATATTAGGTAAAAATAGATAAATAATACATATATATGTTCAATGTAATTCATTGTAGTCATAATATATTAATATTAGATATAAAATTTTTTATTAAACTTTTTACTGTCTTTTACCCACCTCTATGTGCATTTTCAAATTTGTATAACATGAAATTTTATCACTTCTATGAATGGAATTTAAAAAATCTTATAGAAATTTTTGACATAAATAATTAAAATTCAGATCAATTAGATGAAGATAAGTTTTGGTGAATGGTATCATTTGACTTTTATTTACCACGGTTAAATGTAAATATGGTAATTAATGGTAAAAAATGATATTATAATTAACCTAACAAATGTACTAATTCTGTTGGATAAGTTCATTTAGAGAAAATCATCCTTACTAATTAAATATTATAATTTAAGTCCACTTGTATCAAATTAAGACGTTTATTATTATTTTATTTAAAGAAGAGTTAAAAGTGATAAATTCAATGTTTAATAAATAAACCATTTTTAATATATGGTTATACATTAGATAAATTATAATATAAATATTCCCTAGAAATATAAAACAATTTAATACATAATAATATTTTATTTATAATTTTTAGACATTAAATAATTATATTTATTTGTGATACAAATGATGATGCAGTAATTAACTTATTATTAAAATATTAAAATAATTGTTATTATAAATACCCAAATGAATGTATCTAGAGGCTTATGATGAATTCAAATAATTTCATAGGTTACTATGATATGTTATGGTCGATTAAATATGTTTTGTTCCAAGTGATAAATTTTTTATGACTTTCACAAAAACCAAATACCAAATAGTGTCAAAATTGACATAAATGAGTTTTTAAAACAAATAATATATTATTAATTGATATAATATTTTTATGAATCAAAGGATTTGCCAAAAAATTTATACAAGCTTATATATATTAATAATGAACTAATTGGGGTTCTATTGGATTTTTATAGTAAGTTTATTAACCATTTATTATAATAATACAAGAATAAATGCTAAAAGTTAATCTATTTGAGTAAAAGTGAAATCTAAAAGATATGGTTAATATGGTAACCTAAACCTGTATAAAACCTATTTTTTTAGATGTTTGAGACCCATATCCACCTTTTTCTAGAAATAAATCAATTTGGATACACTATAAAGAGAATATGACTGTATAAAAAAATCATTCAAGATTTTCCTAAAGTGACCTTCACCTCTCTTATTAAAGGGTACTTCCCCTTCTCTCAAAAATAAACCTCCAAATCCATTTGGCCCGGCCAACCCCTGATCAAATATCCTCCCAACTACCATCACTTTTACATAGAGGCCTTAGTTTGATCATAAATCCAATCTATGGAGACCTTTTGATCAACTCTAAAGGAAACACCTAAAGAAGAGGTAATAATTTCCCCATCTCTTTCAATGTTTTTTTCTTCTTCCACATCAACTCTATTTGTTGTTTCCATACCAAAATAATAACTCCAGTGACTTATAAATACTATGATGTTATTATAAACATGGTACATCAATTTTCATTAATCTATCCATCCTATGAATGACCAGTCACTATACATGTGTACGTACGGCTTACCATCTCCACATCATCATTTAGTTTGTTATTCAAACACTTCATTATTTGGATGGATATAATAATGAGTATAAATAAATTAATTAATAAATATAACATTTCAATGTTTCTTTATATATTATATAATATCTAATTACATATGATTTCACCGTCAATTAAATAATATTGTCTCTTGTTCGTACATACGGATTACCATCTCCACGAAGGCGATGAAATTCATTCCCCATCATAACAATTCAAGAATAATTATCATTTTATGATTAAAAATAATATTTAATAACTTAATATAATTCAGTATATTAATCAAATAAATATTATCCATAACAAACATGGCTTATGTAACTAATTGTATAAAGGAAAACGAATCAGTTAACACCCGAAAGAATGATATTATTTACAAAGAAATATTAGAAGATCATATATGATATCATATTTATGTATTTTGTTCTTTTATAATTTAATTAAAATTATTTAACTATTATACATGAGGTTAACATACCCTAGATCAGGAAAATGTACAAGGTAAGGGTTAATTATATAATATCTTCATTATCTAAGATTGTTTTTACGTGACTATTTACTAGGACCTATTTATCATCCACATTAATGTTTCGTAAACATGTATTTAAAAAAAATTACAATATCCTTGACAATAGGTTAAAGTAATTTATAAAACTGTTTTAATTTTTATTAATTTTTTATATAGGAATCTTTCCGTCATTTTCCAAAAAAGGTCCTTTACATTCTTTTTGACAAAATAAAGGACTGAATGTTTTTTAAACTTATACGAAGAGTGCAGCTATTTTCATCCATTATAACACCTTTGAAGCTTCCATTACAAGTTTATAAAAATATTTTGAAAATTAATGTTTTCTTTTATAATTATGGGACTTTTAAATGATTTCCAAATAAAAAGATATATTTTTTCAAATATTTTTGATTTCATTTATGTCAACATCCATTGATGGATTTTACACTTGTTTGATGTTGATTTAATATAAAACAAACTTCCATATTTAATATAATGTTTTGTGAAATGTTTTACTGTGTATGTGTTATTTTTATATAATTCATGGTTTATGGTTAAAGTATTAACATTTATTATTCTAGTTTTAATATGAATTTTTATGTTACATTTTATCCTTTTCATACGAGGAATGAATTGGACTTATTAAGTGACGGGTGGAGCCCACTATAGCTCCTCTATGCATTGGTAGGTCTCCTGAGAAAAAATTGTGTCTTGGAATAAGGTCTTGAAAAAAATATTATTTGTAGTCTTGGAACGAGGTATTAACCATGTGGTTATGATGTCCGGCATTACACATTCCATCATTATAAAATTTGATATTGATATTACATGTGATTATTAGACTAACAGAATATCCATGTGAAAAAATAAATGTAATTATTTGAATTATCTTCGCCATATTATGATGATGTTTAGGTTTAAATGGCTTGTGTATTATTCTTATAAATTTCCTTAAATGTTTATTCTTATTTATGAATGTTTCCGCTATATTTTTATCCTCACTAAGAACCAGAGATATCCCCTTTGTAATGTTTTATTTTCCCAAGAATTTGAAGAAGTATATTATGATTAACCTGTAGAAATAGGCTAAGGGATGTAAGAGGGTTAAAAGGGGGAAAAATGTTGTCGTTTTTATTTCATGATGTAATTTAAAACTTGTGTATGTATTTAGTACTTACAAGGATACTAATGAGATATGTCTGTCGGGATATAGTCCCTTTTGATCATGCCAATGTTATGTAATAATGCACCGACCCTAGAAAACTAGTGTTGGGGAGTTATATTGGGTATCAGAGAATGTTTAGTACAACCCTTGCAAACTAGATTTAGAAAAACTCTGATTAGAGAACGTTACCCTAAGATACATTTGATGATTAGTATAGAAAAACTTCAATGAATTTTTGGTAATATATATATTTGGTGTATTTTCCATGAAATAGAGCCATGTATGGATACAAGAAGGTAGAGGCAGCTTTGGCGTAGATGTACCATGGAGTGAAAACTCTAACATGGAGTTTCAGGCTAGACCCGGGATATCCTGGTACATGAAAATGGCCTTTTCTGCACTCTTGGTTACGACATTACCAGGGGATATGCTTAAGATAATTCTCATTTTCTTTACAGACCATTATGAAGGATTTATGAGTATATACCATCTCAAAGAAAACATTTTTATGATTAAACATTATATCCATAAACTGTTCAATTTATGTTAAGGGTTTTACATGTTTAAAATTATGTATTGTGATTCATAAAATACTCTACTTTATGCCATTGTTTAGATATGTAGTGAAGTGGAAATAATTGAAACCGTATCAACTCATGTATTCCATGGCGGGATTTCCCTCCTGCTCAATATAATTATAGTGGAGCTAGTGATGAAACTTGTGCTGATCAACTTATCACCATACTGGGAAGACTCACTTCTTTTATGAATAATAACCTTACCCATATGGAGCACCATGATCCACAACACAAAGGATCAATTTTTTACCGCTTCATGAATAAACAACCACAAAAATTAAATGGTTCAATAAAAACATTTGTATCTAAGAAATTTATAAGTACCTTAGAGAAAATATTAAATTCTTTGGGGAGTACCCAAATAGAAAAAGTTTTCAAGGTAGTTTATCACCTCACAAGAGATGCTGATCAATAGTGGTCATTAATTCAAAAAACAAAGGAAGATGAAGAATTATCAAATATGGAATGGAGGTAGTTTAAATATCATTTAGTAGAAAAAAACCCTCCTCATGACCATGGAGAAGATATGGAAAGACAATTTATGTGTCTGAGGAAAAAGGAGTTTGATAATGTCTCAAATTATGAGGCTAACAATACAAGGTTAGGAAGGCATGTAATAGATTATATACATAACCCAAGGAGTAATATTGATTCATTCTTAAATGGGTTAAAACCATTTCTCCATTGATCATTACTCCTAAAATCCTTCTCATCATATGAAGTTATTGTCCAATGTGCTATCAAGATAGAAAATAAATTCTCCAAGTCTTACAAAATTAATGAAATTTTAGAGTAGAGGAGATTAGTTGAACACTCTGGAAATGAAAATAAGGGGAATAAGAGAAAAGTTAAATTTCTATCATGTGGTAAATCTAGGAAGAAACACCTCGGTACTTGTCTGAAGGGAATGGGAGTCTATTATAAGTGTGGTGAAAAGGGCCACTGAGCTTGCGATAGTAAGGGAAGGAAATAGGATGCCAATGTTGTGTGCTAGAATTATAGAGTAATGGGGAGTAATACAAATTAATGCCCTAAGGGCCAATGAAACTTACCTCAGAAAAGTACATGGGAGAAAGTCCAAGCTTATGAGATCACTACTGCTGAGTTTGAGGCTCTGAATGATGTGGTGGTAGGAAGTTTTATGTTTTCCTCAAATTTAGCCAATTCTTTATTTGATTCTGGATCATCGAATTATTTCATATCTTTTCATTTTTCTAAGAAAATTAGATATTTACCATTTTATTTAACAAGGTAGTTTTCAGTCAAAACTCCTTTGGGAAGAATCATTGCAACAATGCTATGTGTATCAATCCCCACTAGGGTATATAAATGTTCTTTATCTGCTGATATCATCATCATACCCATGATTTAATTTGATATAATCCTCAGTATAGATTGGCTTTCGGACCATGAAGCAAAACTTTATTGTAGGAACAAGGAAGATACAATTTTTTATGATGATAAAGAGTACATTATCTTTAGAGATGAAATGTCACCACCTGATTCTTATCTAGATCCACCCCCACTAGCTCTAGAAAATTCAATTATTGCTGAGAAAACGGATCAAATAACCATGGGTGAGGAAAAGAATGTTAAAAAAGAGGACATACCTGTTGTGCAAGAATATGTTGATGTGTTTCTAGAAGATTTACCTAGACATCCTCCAAAACGCGAAAATAAGTTTTCCATTGATTTAATTCTTTGTTCATGGCCCATAATGAAGAACCCTTATAGAAGAGACACTATGGAATTTGTGGAACTAAATAAACAACTAGAGTAATTGAGTAATAAAGGATTTATTCTCCCTAGTGTTTCTCCATGGGGAACCCCTGTTCTTTTTTTTTGAAAAAAGATAGATCTTTGAGGTTGTGCATTGACTATATGGAGATCAATGCTATAACAATAAAGAATAATTATTTACTACCTCACAATGATGATTTATTCGACCAACTTCATAGAGCTCAATATTTTCCCAAGACTAGCCCTTGATCGGGTTATCATTAGTTATATGTAAAGGAGTATGACATTCTAAAAATAATATTTCGAACCAGGTATGGACATTATGAGTTTACAGAAATGCCTTTTGGACTGACTAATACACCCTCTATTTCCATGTATATAATGAATAGATTTTTCAAGGAATATATTGATGAATTAGTATTGGTATTTGTTGATGATATATTGGATTACTCAGAAAGCTATTAAGATCATGAAAATCACTTACGCACTATTCTAAAAACCCTCCGAAGAAATGAATTATATGGAATGTTTAGCTAGTGTGAATTCTGGCTTCAGGAAATTTCATTTCTTGAAAATATTACCTCTAAGGATGGAATCTCTATTGATCCTTCTAAGACTAGAGATATAAAATAAAGGCTATCACCGTTGAGTATAACTAAGGTTTGCAGTTTTATTGGTTTAGAAGGTTATTATCAGTGTTTCATCTAGAATTTTTTCCAATTGGCTGACCCATTAACTAACCTCACAAATAAAGGGGTTAAATTTCTTTGGAAAAAAGAGTGTAAAGAATTTTTTTATGAACTAAATAGAATATTATTCAATGCTCTTATATGGATTCTACAATCGGGGTGTAATGGATTTGATATTTATAGTGATTTTTTAAAGAAATTACATAGTTGTGCCTTATACAGAATGATAGAGTTATTGCCTATGCATGAGGACAACTAAAAAATTCATGAACAGAACTATCCCACTAATGATCTTGAGTTAGCAGCTATAATATTTTCATTGAAGATATGTTAACACTATCTCTATGGTGAAAAATGTGAGATATATACCAATCCGAAGAGTTTGATGTATATATTTTCTCACAAAAAGAACTCAACATGAGGAAATGATGATGGCGTGAACTACTCAAAGATTACTATTTCACTATAAAATACCACACGAGGACGTAAAATAAGGTGGCAGATGCTTTATGCAGAAAGGATCATGGAGTTTTGAACATGATGAGAGCTGAAAGGGATCATATGTTCATGGATATAGTAAAGATGGATATGGGAATAATCATGGAAGGTGAGACATCAATACTTTTTCAAATGGTTGTAAACCATCTTTACTAGAAGGTTAAAAACTTCTCAGACTGATGAAGAAGAGTTTCAAAAGAAAATTAAAGCTGTGAACAATAGGATATTGATCAGCTGCGTATATGAAGATGTGATTTTGATATTTGTGGAGAGAATTTGAGATCCTGATATACTTAATCTAAAAAGAGAATTTTTGGATATTTATCATAGTTCCAATTTCTTTGTACACCCTGGTACCACTAAGATGTATAGATATTTGAAGGAAAATTTTCTATGGGACGACATAAAGAGAGATATTGATTATCATGTGCCAAGATGCATGGTTTGTCAAAAAGTGAAAGCTATAAGACAACATCTTAGAGGTGTCATGAAACCTCTTCTCATTCCTAAGTGTAAATGGGATGATATTACTAAGGACATTGTCATGGGGCTACCAAAGACTCCAAGAAGGAATGATGCAATATGGGTCATTATTGATCATCCTACCAAGTCAGCACATTATCTTACTATAAGAGAAAATTTACCACTTGAACGTCTAGAAAGACTATATATTAATGAATTTGGAAGACTTCATGGAGTACCTCTATCGATTGTTCCTAATCGTGATCCCCGTTTTACATCCAGATTCTGGAAATGACTTCAAAAGGCTTGGGATACTAAACTTTGTTTGAGCACTGCCTACCCCCCTCAAACTAATGAACAATCAGAACAAAACATTCAATCCCTAGAAGAAATTTTTAGATCTTTATCACTTGACTTTAAAGTTATGTGGGATAAATATTTACCTGTAGTATAATTTTCATATAACAATATCTTCCATTCAAGTATTCAGATGGATCCATATGAAGCGTTATATAAAAACAGATGTCGCACACCAACTTGTTTGGATGATGTTGGTGAAAGAAAACTCATGGGCCCAGAACTTGTTGAGGAAATAATAGAAAAGGTGAGGCTATCCAAACCCACATCAAATAAGTTTAAAGTAAGAAAAAGAGTTATTCCGTTAACCGAAGGAAAGATATGGAATTTCAAGTAGGAGATCATGTTTTCTTAAAGTTAAATCTATGGAAGGGTGTTTTATGATTCGGTAAGAAGGGTAAATTGAGTACCAGGTACATCACACCTTTTGAAATTCAAGGAAAAAATGGAGTTGTAGCTTAACGTTTGGAAATACCACCAAGTCTCTTCAATGTTCATGATGTGTTCCATGTATCACTATTGAGAAAATAAATGCTTTGCCCAATGCATGTACTCACCTATGAAGAAATAGAACTGAAACCCGATCTGTCTTATTGAGAAGTGCCTATCATAATTCTTAATACCAGAGAAAAAGTGTTGAGAAACCGGACAACATGTCTTGTGAAAGTTATATGGAGAAATCATAAGATGGAAGAGGCAACATGGGAACCCAGGGAACTATGGATGCAGAACCACCCGAATATTTTTATACAATAATATTCTATAATATCAAGGATGAAATTATTTTAATGATGGGATAATGTTACACCCAAAGCATCCATGGTATGTTTCCCTTTGAATAATGCAATAGCTTGCGTTGTACACAACATGGAGTTTTAACACACAATGACCAATCAAACTAGCCGTTATGAATAGTAATACCCACTTTTTAAAATTTTTTAAATTTTATTTTTTTAAGTGGACTTCATTTTTGGAATCCTAATATCAAAATTATGTTATGGGGAATTTTTGTATTTTTTTGAAAACTTTCAATTTTTGATGAATAGTGAAAAACACTGTGTTATTGTTTAAAACATGATTTTTATTTAAATAATTAGTTTTTTTATTAAAATTTATTTTAGATAAAAATAGATACCTAATTCCAAAATGTGTTCAATGTAATTCATTAGAGTCATTTTATAATAATATTAGATATATAAAATTTTATTAAACTTTTTACCGTCTTTTACCCACGTTCAAGGCGTATTTGAAAATTTATATAAAATGTAATTTTAACACTTATGTGAATTGAATTTAAAAAATCCAAGAGACACGGTTGACATCCGTAAGTAAAATTTTGTTCAATAAGATGAAAATAGTTTTTGGTGAATAGTATCTTATTACTTTTATTACCACGGTTAAAAGTAAATAGGGTAAGTAAAGGTAAAAATGATATTATAATTACCCCCACACATGCCCAAATTTAGTTGGACAAGTGTATGTCAACCAAAATCAACTCTTGGAATAAAATATGATCCTTCTTTCCACTTGGATTAGATTAGGACTTTTATTATTATTTTATTTAAAGAAGAGTTAAATGTGTTAAATTCAATGTTTAACGAATAAAACATTTTTAATATAGGGTTATACATAAGATATATTTGACTATAAATATTAAATATAAAGATAAAAATATTTCCGACATAATGGTATTTTATTTTTAATTTTTATAAATTAAATAATTAAATTTATTCATGACACAATGATGATGTAGTAATTACCATATTAATAAAATATTAAACTAATTGACATTATAAATAGACAAATAAATGTAAATTGAGAATTTTGATGAATTAAACTAATTTTTTAGGTTAATATAACATGTTAGGGTTGATTGAATAATTATTTTTGGAGTGATAATATTTTTATTATTTTCAAAAAAACAAAATACCAAATAGTATCAAAATTGGCATAAATAAGTTTTTAATACAAATAATATATTATTAATTAATATAATATTCCTAAAAATCTAAGGATCGACCAAAGGACTTAGATAAGGTTATATATATCAATAATGAACCACTTGGGTTTCTCATTTATTTTTATAGTATTTTTATTATAAATTTATTATAATAATACAAGAATACATGGTAAAAGTTATACTATTTAACTTAGAGTTAATTCTAAAAGATAAGGTAAATATGGTTACCTAAACCAACCTCAAACCTATTGGCTGAGGGGTTTTTGAACCATCCCCACCTTATAGTCTAAATAAATCATTTTTGAGCCATTATAAGCTGAATATGATGGTATAATAAAATAATATTTCAAGGTTTTCCAAAAGTGAACCTAATCTCTCTTATAAAAGGGTACTTCTCCTTCTCCCAAAATCACACCTCCAAAGCCATTTGGCTCGGCCAAAACCTACTCAAATGTCCGCAAAACTAATCTCAACTCTACTTAGAGGCCTTTTGTTGATAATAAATACATCTTAAAGAGCCATTTTGGTCAAATAAAATGGAAACACCCGAAGAAGATGTAATTATTTCACCACCTCTTTCAATGTTGATTTCATCTTCCTCTTCTTCTTTCATTGTTGTTTACATACCCAAATAATAACTCTAGTACCTTATACATACTTTTATGTTATTATAAATATGGTACAACAATATTAATTATTCTATCTATCCTATGAATGACAAGTCACCATACGTGCGTACGTATGACTAACCGTCTCCACGTCGTGGTGTAGTTTGTTATTCAAACACTTCATTATTTGGATGGGTATAATAATGAGTATAACTGATTTAAATAATAAATATAAAATTTTAATGGTTCGTTATATATGATATACCATCAAATTAAATATAATATCATCATCAACAGAATGATATTTCCCCTCATGCATAGGTACGGATTTCCATCTCCACAAACGTGATGAAATTTATTCCCCATCATAACCATTCAAGAATATTTTTTATTTTATGATTAAAAATAATTTTTATGAACTTAATTTCATTATAGATATGAATAAAATAAATCCTATCCATAAAAAACATGGCTTACGTAACCAAACATATAAGGTGAAATGAATCTTTTAGCACCCCAAACGATGATATTATTAACAAAGCAATATTAGAAGATCATATATGATATAATATTTATGTATTTGGTTCTTGTATAATTTAATAACAATTATTTAAATTTTATACATGAGTTTAGCATACCCTCGATCAAGTAAAAGTACACGTTAAGGGTTAATTCTATAATCTCTTCATTATTCTATGTAGTTTTTATGTGAGTATCTACTAGGACCTCTTTATCGGTCACATCCATGTTTCTTAAAAATGTATTTCAAATCATTTTTACAATTTCATAGACTATGGTTTAAAGTAATTTGTATCCTTATTTTAATTTTTATATGTTTTTTATAAAGGAATCTTTCCATCATTTTCCAAATAAGGTCCTTTACGAACTTTTCAACAACATTAAGGAAAGACTGTTTTTAACTTATACGGTGAGTGACGTAATTTTCTTCCATTATAACACCTTAAAATATTCCCTTAAAATATTATAAAAATATTATAAAAATAAATGTTTTATTTTATAATTATTTGAATTTTATACGATTTCAAAATAAAAGAGATATTTTTCTCAAGTAGTTTTTATTTCATTTATTTCAACATCCTTTAATGGATTTTACACTTGTTTTAAGTTGATTTATTATAATACAATATTCCATATTTTATTGAAGGTTTTGTGATATGTTTGAATGTGGATGTGTTATTTTTATACTATTCATGTTTTATAGTTAAATTATTAACAATTTGTATGATATTTTTAATATGAATGTTTATGTTTTGTTTCAACCTTTTCATATGAGGAATACATTGGACTTAGTAAGTGATGGGTGGAACCCGCTATAGCTCCTCGATGAATTGGTAGGTCTAATGAGACAATCTACTGTCATGTGACAAGGCCTTGAAAAAATCTTATTTGTAGTCTTGGCATGAGGCCAAGACTATTTGGTTTTGATGTCCGACATTATGCATTACAACATTATGAAATTGCCTATTGATATTACATGTGATTATTCTACTAGAAGAATATCATTGTCAATAAGTAAATGGAATTATATAATTTATCTGCTCCATATTATGCTGAAGTTTAAGTTTAAAAGTATTATATTTTAGTCTTATACAATGCCTTAAATATTTATACTTATTTATGAAAGTTTTTGCTATATTTCTATACTTACTGAGCTTCTGAGCTAACCCCTTTCTTATGTTTCAATTTTACTAAGATGTGAAGAATTATATTGCATTTATCCTATAGGAATAGGCTTAGGGATATAAGATTGTTCAAAGGGGACAGAATGTTGTTTTTTTATTTCATCATGTAATGTAAAACTTAGGTATGTATCTCATACTTACAAAGCAACTAAACTGATTGGTCTTTTGGGATATGATCCCTTGTGATCATGACAATGTTATGTAATAATGCACCAACATTGGTTAACTAGGGCCAGGGTGTTACATAAAATATTTGAGAAATAGGAAAAGGTAAATCTATTCTCAAATAATTATGGAACCAGTGAACCTGTCAACTATTCTTTTCCCCCACACCATACCACCATATAAAATTTTAAAAAAATGATTATTGGAAACTATGAAAAATTATTTTATATAATCATATTATAAGTTTCAAAATTATGGAAAAATGATACAACTAATATTGTATTATAACAGAATCTTAAAGAAAAAATGAAAAAATGGATCCAATTTTCCATAATCCTGTTTTATTCAGACGGGTCAGTCTCATCAAAATGGTACTTAGACCCAAACATGATCATGTCGTTTATAATATAGAAACACCATGACACTATAATGGATTCCATAAAAATAAGGATACAAAGATAATTTTTCAAGACCTGGTAAGCAATTTTATGGTAAAATAATAATAGACAGGAGGATCAATCAGGTCCTTTGATGGTGTGAGTTCAGCAAGTCTTGTTTTTTCTAATTAAATAAATACCATTTTAGATAGATTGATCTCCACACAACACTAAAACATATCATATATAGAAAATATTATTGGAGTTTTACAATTAAAAGGTATAATATATTGTAATTGAATTATGATATATATATATATAAGAACAATGCAAAATAAATTTTAATGTAAATATATACTTAATTAGTGCCAATAAGAAACATATAAAATATTGTTTTTCTATAATTATTGTTTTTAAAATTATAATATATTTTCCTATAAATAAAGTAATAAAAGCAGTCTTATTATTAATTTATTATAAAAATAATAGTTAATATACCAAAATTTATATTCCTACAAAATATCAGTTCACTATATTTTTTATATTAATTTAAAATAATATTAATAAATTTTAGGTTTAATATTTGAAAAAATAGAAAATGTTTTTTTCAAGGAAATATTTTTTTAATTATTATATTTGAATTTTTTTTTAAAAATATTTTTAGGTGAATAGTGAAATATAGTGTTCTTACAAACAAAACATGACTTATATGACATTAATAGTATATACATTTGATTTGGAAATTCATGGACTATTTTTCTAATAAAAAAATATTGTTTAAATGATTTATAATTTTAAAAATATATTTTCCTAATTTATTAAACAATGTTTTACATTTCTAGAAAATAAGTTATATTTTTTAACAAAATTATTTCTAATAAAGTATAAAATATTTATTCTTAAATTAAATTATATCACTTTTATAAATTTAAAAAAATTTATATTGAGAGTAATTAGATAAAAATTATATATTAAGGACCATTATATTTTAAAAAGAAATGATAAATTACCTTGTTAAATAGTAGTTGCTTTGGTAGAAATAAAAATGGAAACAAGGTCTAAATGAATTGATAAAAGGGACTAAGATGTTAAAAACATTATATTAGTTAATTCAATGAGTTTTCGTTCCACCTTATAACTTTTAAACTCTATTATGTATCAATTTGTTTATCCCATTTACTTGACAGTGACTTTCCATTATTGAAAATTTTGAGGTATATTAAAAAATAGAAACCCTTTTCACTTATAAAATTAAAAATCCTCTCCTCAAATACCATTACAAAAAAAATTACATTATGCACATCCCTAAATCCCCCAAACCATATACTAAAAACTCAAATACACCTTATATAGGTTCTAGAATTCTTAACGCTACAATCCTAAAAGGTTTAGTCCCCTTAACATAGGAGATAATCCAAGTTGTATGGTCTCAAATTAAAACCACTCTTTCTTATTTTCTATTTAATTATGTGATTATATTCTTCCAAAAATTTGATCTCACCACATCATAATGATAAAATGAGTATAATTAAAAAAATTTAATCTTATTATAAAAATGGTAAAATCATTAAGCACCCTCCCATATTCCATTATGAAAAAAATGAAATTGTTAATCATGCATTGTGCAGACTATAGAATCCATGAAATAACACATTTCATTTTCTTTTTCCATTATTCAATGGTGGTCTTAATATGATATTTAATATATAATAATATAATTATGTAATATTTTATGTTATTAAATTATAAAATAAATTAATTTAATTCACTTATTCAATGAAAATGAAATCATCAGACATAATTACATATAGACTACCACCTCTATATGTTTGTGTATTAAATTTTTCTTTACCACCATCATGGATGGTTTTAGATTATATTTTTTTGTGTATATTTGATATATATAATTCATAAAATTAATTAATATGGTTTTTTACAGATAATTTAAAAAAATTAATGATTTTCATAAGGTAATCCACCGATATCTGTAAATAACTCAAAATTAGTTCATCATTGTTTTCTCCTTCATGAATTGTGAATAAAAATCCCATGTAATGGAAATATAAAATTTAATTTATTTATAAAAAATAAAATCCAATATTTATAATGGTTTATAAAATTATATATTTGAAAGAGAAATTAATATAAACACCACTTTTTTGAACCTAGCTCAAAATAAGGAAGTTTATTAACACACAATATTGAAAACAGACTAAAACTATCTAAAAAAGAAGATAATTATTTTTAATGAATATTATAAATGTAAATTTATATAAATATGATTCTGAATAGGTAATTATTATTTTATCATTATGATACATGTTGTTTAAACATTTATATATAAATCAAGGGTATTGTTAAGAGACTTGTAAACTCAAATTTATTTTTTTGAGTTATACACATTAATCTATATTTTTATTCCCCATTTTTTAATAAATTTTACATTTTAAATGATTTCTTATTTTATTTATATTGAAAATTTAGTTTTGATATAAAATATTTCCATTAATTGTTTCTTTCAATTATTTTATAATGAAAAAGGAGACTTCTAGAAAGAGACTCGTAACTATGTATTTTTCTTTGAGGAATAAGAAATATTTGGGAAAATATCTTTTTCAGATTTAATTTCAATTATCTTAAAATCTTCCATCAAAACTGGGGTTATATTTCACTCTCATCCTATATTTTCTTTTTTCATGAAATTTTTTTCATTGATTAATTTTTCATTTTGAAATGATTTAATTCATGAAGTTATTTTATAGAATTTATATGTTTTAAGAAAACCATTTTATTTCCATATGTTATTTATAAAAAATGAATTATTTCTATTTTTATGATTCATGAATCTCATTTTACTTCCATCGGTTATTTATGAAAACTCAATGACATAAATTTGGGATTTTAAGAGATTTATTCTTTTCTTTAGGTCTATAAGATTTGTATATGATTGAATTTATTTGGTAAAAATTTGTATGGATGATGATGGGTAGGGGTATATCACCAAATAATGTGTTGGTTTAAGTATATTTATCCCAAGATAATAAAATATGGGCCTAATCAATATGTTCACACCAGAATGGGATTAATGGGTTATATCAAATTTTAATGCATTAATATAATCATATTATTCCAATAGGAATGAATATAATGGGTTTCCTCCTAACTATTTTTCTATGATTATAGTTATACCATAGTTCATTATTTTTACAATGTTATGAAAAAAAATTAAAATTAATTTTGTTTTCTCTAAATTAAATGTTTTCAAGATTCCACCTTATTTTAAAATTATTATGCACTTTTATGTGAGGATCACATGTTATTTGATTATTGATATATATTTTAAAACATGCCATATCATTTTTCTTCCCTAATGATCATTTAATGATATTATGTTACTTTAAATCTTTTTATGATTATCATCTAAGGTGTTTTGATCTTTTATTGTGATACTTATTTATTCCTCATTTTCTTATTCATTTTATGATACATTTTCCTCTGTTGAGAATCTAAGATGACCTATTTTTTATTTTTACATTTCCTTATGTTATGAATATTATTGTATCAATTTATATTTCTAGAAAAGGGAATAGAGGAGGATGATTATGGAGAAATGTTTAAATATATTGTAAAATAATATGTTAATATATATAATATTCAATGAAGAATCTCTTTAGGTCATTTGGTTATGTAATTATTTTTGAAAAGTGTTATTTAAATCATTAAATTAATGTGTTCTATATGTTATGTTTAAATTGGGTCACATTATTTGTTATTAGAATGGAGTTTACTTATTTTTGGAGATCAGTTTTTTGACATGTGGTATTATAGTTAGAGAACCATATTATATACCCAAGATATGTTTTTACGTATATCATAACATCCTGAATTATTTTGAAGAAGATATTGTGTAGTTATCCTTGAAATAACACCCCTTACAAGATTATAAATGTGCATATAAAATCAAACAAAAATTTACCATGGAGTAATAACCCTAAAAAGTTTGGGTTGAGTATTAACTAGATCATCACGTTGTGTCCGACGACTATGGATAAGTACACCTCTGGTTTGACACCCCTAGGGGGATATTATTTGGTTAATCAAATTTTCATTACAATAAATTTTGATGTATTTCTATATACATGTGTAGTTCAGTTCGAAAACTAACAATGGATAACATAGATTGAAACCTATAGATTCATAGGATACCATTAAAACATAATTTATGATGACAACCTTATAATTTTATAGATTCCTTTTATGTATATTCATTACTCATGTTTACTCAGTCCCAATTTTCTTTAAATCAAGGTAATGGAGGGAAACTGAAATAACAGAGTTAAAAATGGGTTCATATGACAATGAAGAGACAGTACCAATGAGAAAAATAATAATATTGCGGATGGAATGTGAAAAACTATTTAAATGTTCACAAAACTATATAAATATATTTTAAAAAACTCAAATCATGTTGAGCTCTCAAACACACCCCTTAATGAGAAATATTCTATGAAGGCATTTATGATGTAATATATACCCTATTTTAATGGGTCATCAAATCCACTAGTTTTTGGGAAATGGTTCAATGAAATGATGAGAATCTTTTCTATTCTTCAATTCATAGCCTAAGAGAAGGTCATTTTGGTATTATATTGGATAGAAGGTGATGTAGATCTATGGTGAAGTCTCATTATGAATACTATAAAAAAAAGAAGTATACTCTATAGAATGTGATGGGTTCAAAAAGATAAATTTCAATTCATTTTTTACATGGACTCTTTGCAAAAAAAATTGGAATATTAGTAATATAATAAAAAACAGATCAATCTATAGGTTTTAATGAATAAAATTTCAAAAGACACATGATGTATGCATTCGACTTCATCTTTGATATTGAGAGAGAAATTAATCTCCTATTTATTGAAATAATTTCTAGTATTAGAAGGGAAATAACCATAAGAAAAATTTATATCTATAAATATATTTTGAAAATTATATTAAGGAAGAGATATAAGTTGGGACCTTAGATGATTTTAGGAAAATAAGTTGTGTACAATGAAGCACCATTGATAAGACATATGGTGGGAAGAATGTCTAATTTATTATATGCAATAAATGTTGGATGAATCATATAAGTAATTATATAAATGGTTCAGGGAAGTGTTTTCTGTGTGATAAAGTATGAAAATGAACCCATAACTATCAAACTAATTATAAAAGTAACATTGACAAAAAAAAGAGAATAAGATCCCTAATAATGTTCCACCCACACTACAATGACTCATGTGCAAGGAGTTTTGATATTATGAAAATTAATGACCAAACGATGATTCAATGATGAAAATGGGATATAACATCCTCCATAAATTATGGAAAAAGAATGGAATTCACGATCAAAACTACTAAGGTAGATCATGATAATGATGTCACGTGATATACACATAATACCGTTTTGAGATATTATAATATTTTATTAGATTATCATTCATAAAATTATTTTAAATAAAAAATTGTTTTTATATACATGTAATCACTAACCAAAATAATGGATGTTGATCTTTTACTGAAAACTACATGTTTATTAATGATCACCTATATGATTTATAAATCAACTTTTATTGATATTTAAATTAAAATGCTTCATTCAAATATAATAATTCATTTTTTGGTTGATTTGATATAATTTTAGGAATGGATTGGATTTACCTATATATAACACATATAAAATCTTAGGATAAAGAAGTATCATTTCATATCCAAAATCATATTATTATCATGTAACTCTTCAAGTAAGATTATGAAATCCCCATGTAAAAAAATTATTTAATATGGGTAATGATACCCAATAACAAAATAATCCTAAAACAAATGATTTTGGAGGAAGGAAACAATGATGATGTGCCTGTTGTACATGAATAAATTGATGTTTTTCTGGATTAATTACATCTTATTTCCCTAGAGTTTGAGGTTTAGTTTTTAATCAAAACTATAAACAAATATATGCCCATATCAGAGAGATCATATAGAATAGATTACATATAGTTAATACAGTTAAATAAGTAACTAAAATAATATTTTGAGAAGGTTTTTATATGACCCAGTGCTTTGTCGTGGGGTGAACAAGTCTAATTTTTCGAAATAAGGGATAGATTGATGCATATTTTCATTGATTATTGAAAACATAATAAACCCAATATAAAGAATAAGTATATTCTACCCCATATCAATGATTTATTAATTAAAATCAATGGATCATGGTGCTTATTGATGATTTATTTTTGATCTAGAGATCATCAATCAGTGGTTAAAATGGGGTATTTCCATGAAATAATTTCATATTATGTTTGGGAACCATGAATTTATATTAACACCATTTAGACATACTAATTCTCTCATTATCTTCTAGCATCTAATTAATATATTATTTAGAGGCTACCTAATCAAATTGTGATTTTATTTCTAGATAATATTATTATATATTCACTGACAATTGATGATCATAATGATCTTTTGTATATTGTTTAAAAGAAATTAATAAAGGAGAAATTGTATGAAAAATATCACAAGTGTGATTTATGGATATAGAATGTATCATTATTTTTTCATGTAATTAGAAGAAATATTTTATTAGTATATCCATCAAATTCATGAGTTATCAACAAATGGGCTAAATATACCACTACTATAAAAATTAATAGTTTTCTTTGGTTAACATGATATTATAGATGCTTTTTGAGAAAATTATCATAGCTATCAAATAAACTAACTAATTAAAAATAGAAAGGATTTAAGTTTATTTTTATAGAGGAATGTGAATATTAATTTAATTAACTAAAAATTTTATTCTTTACTACACTAATAATTATATTACCTTACAATGGGGAAGGTTTTATAATATACAATAATACCCTAAAAATGTCTTGGGGTGAAAAAAAATGTCGAATGATAAGTTAGTTACTTATGGGTCACTCCAACTAATTAATCATAATAAATATTCACCAAATAATATTATAGAGTTAGTGTAAATGATATTTCCATTAATGATTTTGTTAAATTATATATATAGAGAAAATTATAATATATATATTAATCACAAGGGGATTGAAATCAATATTCACAGAGAAGGAGTTTAATATACACCTAAATAGATTGTTTTGATTGATATATTATCATGACTACATAATAAATTTTTCTATGAGGAAGGAAAATATCATGGATGATGCTATGAGTAGGAAATAACATGCTGCTATATAAATGATGAGGATTTAAAAAACCCAGCATTGATAGATTTGAAGAGGGTGAATCTTGAAATAAAGATGGGTGGGGATAAATACAATCAATTCCAACTAAGTGGTCAAACATCCATTCATGTAAAGATCAAATAATCATAAAAATATTAGGTATATATATCAAAAAAAGAATAATATTTTCTAGTGCACAACATTTATAAGGATGGAGTTATAGGGTTTGGAACCTCGATATGTATCTCATGAAAACTGAAATTGAGGAATGAACTTTTGGAAGATTCTAGAAAATCATAATTCTAAATACAAAAAAAAATGATGATGATTTATATATATATAAATAAATTTTTGGGATCATATTAATATTGAATGTTATGAAGACCTATCTCAACTCTTGGCATGCCAGAGAAATTAAGGAATGAATGACAATATCCTTAGTTTAGGTCATAACATTTCGCATAGAAGTATTTAAAGGTGAAAAGAACAATCGAATTCATCATAGGACTCCCCAAAATATATAACGACAATAATTATATTTAGGATTTAGTCAATTACCATGTAAATTCATCAAATATTATGACTATCATAAAATATTTAACCCTAAACAAAACTCACTAAGTTATACAGTTGTTATATTATGTGGTAGCATAGAGTACCACTATCCATTGTATTTTTTTGGGATTCATGTTTATCTCAAGTTTATATATAATTATTCAGAAATAAATGGAGGAAAATATAATTTTTACCACTTCATATCATCCCCAGAAATATGATCATTCTAATAGGAAAATTAAAACTCTAAATTATATGTTGAGATATTATTTGAAAAAATTCTATGTACATTGGGATAAACACCTCTTCCTAGTGGGGTTTCAATATCACGAACTATGTGGGGTCATTATACGACCCGATGCCGATCTCAATATGAACAAGGCCCAAAGTGCATTCCCAATATCCATGGGTTGGAACAAGTCCTCAAGAATCAATAAAATAAATTGGTAATGATTTACTATATCATAGAAATATAAAAAAATAAACAATATAATGTTAAATATAGTAATAAAATAAAACCATCGAAGCCTTTATAAGGTTTCAGATTTATGTCTATAATTTTATACAAAACATAAAGAGAGATACTTAAAAAATAACTATCCCCTACTCCAGAAACCACCACCAATAAAGGAAAACATCTCCCTCAAGCCTTCCCTGCCACACAACACGAGAATATCACTTTCATCCAGAACCACCATCACCAAAAGCTTTAATCTTTCCGGTATCAATCATGACCATGTCTACTTACAACAAAAGTAGAATGCAGGGTGTGACTTATTACTTAGTAGGATGACACCAAAAAAAATTCCATTGTATAAATGTTAAATGGAAAATAAAAATTCATGTTTTTTAAAATGAAATGTGGTTCTTGAACAATTTAAAAGAAATAAGTTTTAATGGAAAATAACTTTTCATGTAATGCAATTTTAAATAAAAACACCTTTACAAATGGATTAACCAAAATCCACACTGTTTGCCGATGATTACCACATTGTATACATAGAACACCAAAATGGTAGAGTCCCTATGGGTATTAGCTAGAAAATGGGACCATATGACCTCATGTATCTGTGTAAACAAGTATAGTAACCACAACCATCCAAATTCTTTTGCACAAACCCCTATAGAGGGAAGCATCTGATATCCTAGTGGTCTCTAATAATTATGGATTTTTAGTTTTTGTTTTCATTGTCCATCCCCCTTAGTGAAACCGTGAACTATACACTTTTGTATCACTAGCACACAAGTCATAGTCCACCCTCCTAGCTACCCATAATTCCCT
The DNA here is from genome assembly GCA_963277665.1 of Viscum album. Lineage (NCBI taxonomy): Eukaryota > Viridiplantae > Streptophyta > Magnoliopsida > Santalales > Viscaceae > Viscum > Viscum album. The sequence goes on from OY728157.1 coordinate 1,386,996,113, forward strand.
TAGTTCTCAATAAATTTTCATATTCCACAAGATACATCACATCCACACACACAATCCCACCAATGCATTATGCACACAAAAAACCACAATTTTCACACCCAAAACACTTTCCAAAATAAAAATCACCCAAAAAACATTCTAACCATGGTTAAAATTCCAAACACAATAAAATAAAACATTAATTCAACTCATAAAACATTTCAAATACACACAACAAGGCATCACTTCAAGAATACACCAATGTCAAATAAGAATTCTATTATAAATTCTATTAAATATCAACACTCTTTAGAAACTACATTTGAACCACATTAATAATTCATAAAACTTATTAAATGTAAAAATAATACCCAATTAATTTGTCATGAAAGGTTTAAGCAAATAACCACCTACCTTTGAAATGGAAAACCCCAAAATATGGTGAAAAATTTCCATTGTGCCGCAAACTCACTACTAGGAAACACGATAGAGTCCTAAATCAGTAGATAGACCCAAAAAGATCACAAATCAACCCTCAAATCAGAACCCCATGTCTGTAGAATATGAAAACCCCAAAATGAAGGGACGAAACCCTAAAATAGAGGTGGAATCAAGGGGAGGAGAAAATTACTTGAAGAACCGAGGAGGAATCATACTAAATATATGCCAAAATGGAATATTAAAGGGAGGTGGAAGGAGGTTGAGTATCGACCATGAGTGGAAAAAATGATGGAGGAGAAAAGTGGGGGATTTAGGGGTTAATCATAAGGGGAGAGATAAGAAAACACAGTATTTTAATGACCTGGAAGATCTGCATGGTTTCGGAAACCCTACGGTAACCGTGTAGACCATTTTATACAGATACAGAACTCAGTAGGGTTACCTAGGCCATGGAACTTGATTGTGTGGAAGTCATGTAGTAGTTTATGTCTCTTACCCCATAGTTTCCTGGGTGGTTTCATAGTTACTACTTACCGTACGACAACCGTACATAGGTCTCCCCCCCAAAACTCCCAATTTTTCAAAAATTTCAATGGAAACCCAAATAGAAAATATATACCAAAATAAAATAGGATAATACATAAAAAAAACAAAACATTTGTGACAATTATCCGCACCATGAAAACATTCCTCCCTCAGAATGTAAACCCTAATCTAGATCAGAAAAAATGGTTAGTCTTGCTGGATCCAAGGCTTTTTCTCCCAAGTGTCATTTGTATCATTCCCATACGGCCAATGAAAACAGACCAAAAAAATATACTTCCCACAAATCACCTTTTCTTGGGATTCCACTATCTAAAACAATCGTTGAAACACTAATAAACCAGTATCCATCACCCTCTCTTCCCAATTCAGTACATGGGACGAGTTTGTGTTATACTTATTTAGCTGAGAGATATGATACACATTATGAATTAACATCAAATGAGAAAAACACTAACCTATATGACACACTTAGAATCCCCTAGGTGAATTTTAACAGTCCGAAAAACCTCAACAATTGCTTTCCCTACTTTCCCAAGCAATTGTATCCCAAGAAAGGGGCCTCTCTCAGGAACACTTGATCACCCATAGTGAACTCTAGGTCTTGATACCTCTGATTGAAATAAGATTTATGGTGACTCTTAGCTTTCAATAATCGCTACCTAGTCAGATTGACGTTCACAAATATCTCTTGCATAAGGCTTAGTCCCAAAAGTGAGGTCTCACCTACCATATCCCAACAAAATAGAGACCCACAAGGCTGATCATAGAGCACCACAAAGGGAGGTATTTTAATAGAGGATTGGTAACTATTATTATATGAAAATTCAACCAATCACAAATGGATATCCCATGAACCCCTAGGGTCCAAGACACATGAACAAAGCATGTCTTCCAGAATCTATTTCCTTCTCAATATAACCATCTATTGGAGGATGGAATGTCATGATCATCTTAATCTATGACCCTAAAGCCCTTTGAAATCCCTCCCAGAACTGAGAGGTAAAATATGAATCTCTATTAGAGAAAATCACTGATGGCACACCATGAAGCCTAACCACTTATTAAATATACATCCATCTGATCTTATCCACTGTAGTTGTATTACTAATTGGAATAAATTGAGTGGATTTGGTCTGACTATTAATTACTACCCAAATATCATTCCTTCCTCAAGGTGTACGAGGTAATACAATAATGAAATCCATGGACACCCCATCCCACTTCGGGGTTGTAATGGGTAATGTATGAAGAAATCGATATGGTCTTTGATTCCATACATTCAATTATTAAAAAGTATAGAATTTCTAAACAAAGTAATATATATCCCATCTCATACCTAGACACAAGAACTTCTAACACACATCATAATAAATCTTGGTAGCACCAGGATGAACGACACACTAAGAATGCTGGGAATCCAGCATCACCAACTTCTGTAAGGATAACTACGCCCAAAAACAACAAATGAAACACAATTTTACCTCTAGAGACAACAACCAATCATATGAATTCTCCCCACTAGGAATAAATTACATATACTACTGACCCAAAAAATCACTAGGAAACAACCATTGAACTAGCTCCAGAAGAGATGAATCCAACAACATACTCACCAGAAATGCACCTCCACTATACTCCATAGTCTCTAAGTGAATATAGGAAAATAACCCCACCCATTTCCCCTCATCACTAAACTTATTCAATTTCAAGACATGAAATTTCTTGATCAATGAGTTATCCACAACATTGCACTTTCACAATGTATAGATGCTATCAAAGTCAAAACCTTATTGATACTCGGTCTAACGGTGATACCTTAAATTGTGATCCTTTAGAGAAAATATATAAGTCATGTTCTTATGATCTGAGAAGAACACAATATTCACCACAAATATGTAGTGAAGACATGCCTTCATATCATTCATCACAACTGCTAACTCCATGTTTGAGGTTTGGAAGTTATTCTCATGTGGTCTGAGATGAAGATAACCATTTTCCACCATGTGATCATCTTGCATAAGAACACACCTAAGACCCCTACAAGAAGCATCACAAAAAAAAGATACAATTTTCTTTATTTTGAAAATATCACCACTGATGTGGTTGTCAACCATCACTTTAGCTCCTAAAATGATTCTTTACAATTATGGATTCATTCAAACATCACCCTCTTCTGAGTGAGTTGGGTCATAGAGGAGGAAATCCCTGAGAAACCATAGAAAAACCTATTGTAATGCCATGTTAGGCAAGGAAACTACTTATCTAAAAAACATTCCTTGGTTATTCCCATGAAATTACCATAATGATCTTCTTAGGGTCCACTAAAACCCTATTATTTGAGATGACATGGCCCATAAACATCAATTCCCTAATCTAGAAAGTGGACTTTGAGGACATGGCATAAAGATGATTATCCTATATGGTGCCAAGAAAAATATGAAAATGATGGCCATCCTCATATTAATACTGATAGTAAACCAAGACATCATCCAATAATAATACAATGAAAGTGTCAAGGTAATGGTGGAACACTCTATTCATGATCCCCATAAGGAATACTAGAGTATTTCTCAATTTTAATGTCATGACTAAATACTCTATGTGGTCATACCTTCTTCATAAAGCTATTTTCTGGATATCAGCCTCTTTTACCCCAACTTGGTCGAAACCTGAACATAATTAGATCTTGGAAAACCACATTTTACAATTTTTATTGTCAAATAAATCATAAATTTGGAGAAAATGGTTTTAATTTATGATTTTTACCTTGTTAAGCTTCATGTTTTTGTGGTACTATTCAAATTGCATCTTCTACAAAAGGCAACAATCACATGAGAAAATCATAAACACAACAGATTTGAAAAATTTCAGTAACATACACAAAAAAATAATAATAATTCTAAAGCAACACAATGACTAAACCACTTCACCCCAACCCAATGTCCACATACAATCTATAGCCTACACCTTACCACATGAAGGGGAAGTTAAACCAACATGTCATGGAGACTTGTGGTCTGTCACGAGAGGTGCAGTCCAAGAACCCCACTCACAACCAGAACTCTAAACCATAAGAGTCCTAGTTCTTATCGAACTTAAATAATCTCAAATAATATGACCCAAATAGTATAACCTCATCTGATTCCATTTTTTCATGAATCAGACTGGGTCACCATCTGACCTGGTGCCCTTCTCGGACGATGGCAAGGCTATAAGGGCATTACCGATCCCCACAAGATTGCACAATTTCCCAAGTATCAATACACTAAAGTGGGAATGATTTACCTGATTATAAAATTATAAAACAATAAACAATCTAAATTAAACATGATCTAGAAGACCAAACCAACTATGTATTTACAAGGTTTTATTTTTTAAGTTTAAAAAATTATAAAAAACTGAAAGAGATATACAATAAAAGGGAACCAAAACCAACTCCAAAAAACCACCACCCTGTAAGGGGAACATCTCCCTAAATCCATCACCGAAACACCACCAAAGAAGATCACTATTATCCTAAACCACCATCACCAAATTCTTCACTCTTACCTGTATCAAACATGACCAAGTATTATTACACAGAAAGGTATAATTACAATGTGAGCTATTTCCCAGTAGGATTCAAACCAAAAAGAATCCAAGCTCTAAACATTAAATGAAAAATGAATTTTCATGTTTAGTAAATGAAAGTTGGTTCTAGAATAATATAAAGGAAAAAAATTAAAATGGAAAATAACTTTTTATGGAATGAAAATTCATATGAAAACTCCTTTCACATGTAATTACCCAAAGCCACAATGTATGCCGATGATTAGCACATTGTAGTAAAAGAGAACCAACATGGGAGAGTTCATATGGAAATTATCTAGAAAATGGGACCCTATAACCTCGTGTATCAGTGTAATGTGGTATAAGAACCGCAACCATCCTTGTTATCATGTAAAATCCACTAGAGAGGAGAAGAATCGAATATTTTAGTGGTCTCTGATAATCATAAATGTTTAGTTAGTGTAGTTATTGTCACTCTTTCTAAGTAAAAATGGTCTGTATCCACTTCTGTATAACTAGAAAACTAGTGTTATTCCTCCTTCCTAATTACCTAGGCTTCCCTTAGTGCTCAATAAATTTCCATATTCCACAAGATACATCACATCCACACACACAAGACCAAAAATGAATTATGTACACCAAAAATATCAATTTTCACACCCAAAACTGGTTTTAAAAGTTAAACTCACCCAAAAACCATTGAAAACATGATTTTAATTACAAACACAGCTCTATAAAACATTAACTCCATTCATAAAGCATTTTAAATTCACAAAATAATGCCTTTCTTAAATAATACAACAATTTCACATGAAAATTCCATCATAAAATCAATTGCATATCAAAACTATATATAAAATACATTGGAACCACATTTATAATTTATAAAATAGGTTAAAAACAAAAGAAATCCCAAAAAAATAATCGTGTAACATTTATGAACAAATCACCTACCTTTTATATGGATAATCCCAAAATCTGGGGGAAAATTTCCACTGCTCCTCAACCACACCAAGATGAACCAAGATCGAGCCCTCAAGTGACGAACCCAAAAATATCAAGATCAATCCTATAATCAGAACCATAAGATTGGAGAAGATTAAAAATAACAAAATAATGGGAGTAAACCCTAAATAGAGGAGGAATCAATGGGAGGATACCCTTACGTGAAGAACCGTAGATGAATTGCACCAAATCCATCACAAAATGGAAGCTCCAAGGGAGGTGGAAGGAGGGTGAGGCACACCTAGTTGAGTAAAACCTGAGGGAGGGGATAAATGGGGGGATTTTGGGGTTAACACTAAGGGGAGAGAGAAGAAAACCCAAAATATAAATAACCTGGAAGATTTGCATTGTTTGTCCACATGATTTGGGAAACCATGCGGTAATACTGGAAACCATTCTGTCTGGATAGAGAAATTTTCACGGTAACCTAGGAATTGGCACATGGTCATGTGGAAGCAATTTGGTAGTTTTTTTCTCCTACTACATGGTTTTCTGGGGGGGGGGGGGGTTCATAGTTACTACTAAATATGCGCCAATCATACACAAGGCTCTTTCCACCTAAAAAACAATTTATTTTCTTCTAAAATTTCAATGAAAATCAAAGGATAAATGATAGATCAAAATAAAATAGGAGAATACCTGAAAAAGATAACATGTATGTGACATTTAATATGAAATAAATTTCTATTATATTATTCATATGGCTATATACATGAATTTTTAATGGAAAATATTAAGGACTTGAATAATATAGGTTATAATTTGGGAGAGTAAGTTGATATGTTCTATCCTTGTCCAAGAAATGATGAAGAATTTTCAAACCATTATGTAGGATATGAAATAATAAAAAATTAAATAGATGAGATTTGTTAATAATCTTTTAATAGATATATAATTTTTATTTAGTGACAATTTTTACCTTTGAATATCTCTATAAAGGGAGGTTATGAGATTTGGGATGAAAGGTAAGTTGATCCCTGGACATAATAGTCTCATTGAGATCCATACTCATGATTATATCATAAACTATCATCTATTAGTTCCTCCACACCTCACTAAATTTCAAGATGTTTTCAATATATCACTTTGGATAATGTACACATAGATCCATCACATATACTGACCTCATAATCTATACAACTCGAACCCAAACTATCATATAAAGAAAAACCAGTGGAAATTTTATATCGAAGAGAAAAGGTTTTGAGAAAAAACTCCACCCATGTATTTTATGTAATATAACTAGTTAATAATTTTTGAGGGGATATTTAATAATCTATTTATGTGATGGGTGAAATGAACCCTTACTTTTTTTCTTACAAGTTATAAAATTTTGAGGATGAATCTATATTTAAAGGGGGTCTAATGTAACTATCATATTTTTTAATCCTTATATAAATACTAGGTTCGATTTACATCACGACACGAAACACTAAAAATATATATATACCATTTTAAGGTAGCGGTATAATTGGAAGGTATAAGAAGTCATATTAGAATTCATATATATATATATATATAAAGATTAAAATATTAAATAAAATAAGAATTAAATATCGAGTAAACTATTACAACTAAGAAACAGATAAAATATTTTCTTTCTAAAATTCACATCATTTCAAGTATTAAATAATTTCAATATGATAAAGGACTCAGTGAAACATTAATTTATAAAATTATTAGAAAAATAATAATTAATATTACAAAATTCATTTGATCATAATTTTTTTTTATCTATATTATATTGTTTTAATGAGAAAAATTATTATTTTTAGGATGTGAATTTGAAAAAATTAAAAATATTTACTTTCATGAAAATACTACCTTAATAAAACTTTTTTGTATGTTTTTTAAAGGGTAATTTTTAGTCTAATAGTTTAAAATACCGTACTTAAAAATAACATATCATTTTTTAAAATATTTAGTATATAATTATGGATTTCAAATTCATGAATCATATCTATAAAACAAAATATTTATTTTATTATTTAATTTATTATTTTAATTTTTCTTATTTATTCACCCATATTTTACATTTTAGAACATTATTTATATTTTTCAAAAAAGTGTTTTTAATACAATATAAATTTTGTATATTAAAATTATTAATTTTCACTTCTAAAAATTGAAACAATCAAAATGGATTTAAAATATGGAATTGTTAGTTCTATATTATATAATTAAGATAATTTTACAAGAATAAATGGTAAATGGACTTGGTAAATACTTATTACCATAGTAAAAACAAATATGGAGAAAAAGAGTAACCTAAGAGGTATAGGGCCTAACATGTTAATGAAATATATTTAACTAAGAGATTGGTGTGTGGATAACAATTCTATCCAATCAAATCCATTATTTATCAAAGTTCGAGCCGTTTTTTAAGATATATTATTATTATTATTTACGTATTTAAAACAATTCCACCCCTTTTCACTTATAAATATGGCACTCCTCTACTCCCTTACACTCACACTAAAACCCCTTATGTTTATACCAAAATATACCCAAACCTCTACACAACATCCATATATAAATTAATGAGTTTTTATCTCATTAAAATACAACCCCACATAGGTTTAATCCTCTTCTAAATGATGATAATCGAAGTAGTAATGTATAGATTTCCATCCCCTCATTCTTATTTTCTAATTTATGTGATTTTATTCTTCGATAAATTTAATTTCACCATAATATAATGACAAAATAATTTTCGTTATCAGATTTTTATGTTATTATAATAATGGTACAAGTATTAACCACCATCCCCATTTTCATTTGAAATAACCAAAAATGTATATCTTGTGCGGACTACCAAGTCCATGAGGTGACATGTTGAATTTTCCTACACCACCATAAAATTATGTAACTATTACTGAATTTATATAATAATAATTATATTTATTATATATATTTAATTATAAAATATTAAACCATATTAATCCCTTTCTTCCATTGTATGAAAATGAAATCATCACCCATGCTTACGTGTAAACTACCGCCTCCATGGACCAGTGTATTCTATATTTTCCATACAAACATCAGGAGTGATTTTTCATTTTATTTTATGAGTATATATAATATATATATAGGTAATATATAATTAATATTGTTATTTATGGATAATATAGAAACTAACAATCATTATAAGGTAATCTAGCAATATCATTAAATAACTAAAAACTAATTCATCACGATTTTCATATTCATGATACTCCACTAAAAATACAATGAAAAGAAAATATAATATTATTGGTTTATATAAAACATAAATTTTAGTACCTTTAATTGTTTTTATATTATTATATTAAGTAGGAAAATGATTATCAACACCACTTTAATGAACATAGTTCAAGATAGGCAAGATTGTTAACAGAAGATGTTGGAAAGTGATTATAATAGTCTAATACATAAAATTAATTATTTATAATATAGATTATAATTTAATAGAAATTTAGGATTATGATTATGAAATATGAAATTCATATGTTTATATTTATGATACATGAGGTAGTATCACTTATGTGGAAATCAATGGTCAACATAAGAAACATGGTAACTCAAATTTCTTCTTTTGAGTTATAAACATTCTTCTCAATTTTTATTCACATAGGTTCACTAAATTATCATATTAAAATGTTGTTATATATATATTTTTTAGGAAAATTTGTTTTCCATCTAAATCAATTTCCATGTATGATTTTTTTTACTTATTCATTTTAACTAAAAAAATATTGATGTCTTTTCAAAAATAGACTCGTAACTCTGACTTTTACTATGCCAAAATAATGGTTTTAGAAATTCAATTTTATTTTATATATTTCATTATATTCTAATTATCTATTTATAATGGAGTTATATATAATGTTTTATATTATATTTATTTAATTAAGTTATTATTTCTGTAACGCCCCGACCCTAGTTACCCAGAGTCGGTGAATTATTACATAACATTGGCATGATCACAAGAAAGATCAAGTCTCGAAAGAACGATTAGTTTAGTAGCCTTGAAAACACTAGATACAATAATAAAGTTTTACATTACATAAAAAACATCTTTTCTTCATATCCACTCATACTATCCCTACAGGTCAGTCATAAATTACTTCTTCATAATCCTGGGAAAAATAAAACATTGAAAGGGGTGAGCTCAGATGCTCAGCAAGGATTACATTATAGCAGAAGATTTCATAGATAAGCATAAACACTTAAGGAAATTTATAATTAAAACAAAATCCTTTTAAACTTGAACTTCAGCATAATATGGAAAAGACAAAATGAAATAATTCCATTTACTTATTCACATGGATATTCTACTAGTCGAACAATCACATGCAATATCAATAACCACTTTCATAATGATGGAATGTATAATGCTAGACTATCATAACCACATAACCAAGGCCTCATGCCAAGACTACAAATAAGATTTTGTCAAGGCCCTGTTCCAAGACACTAGTTTGTCTAATGAGACCTACCGATGCATCGAGGAGCTATAGAAGGCTCCACCCGTAACTTATTAAGTCCAATTCATTCCTCATATGAACAGGTTTAGACATATCATAAACATACGTATTAAAACTAGGATAAAAATTGTCAATACTTTAACCACAAACCATGAATGGTATAAAAAATAGCACATCCACAGTCAAACATAACTCATTCGATATAATATGAAGATTGTATTGTACCTCAATCGATAATAATGAATGATATTGACATAGATGAAAATAACCATCAAAACTATTTGAGAAAAATATCCCCCTTTTCTTGAAAACATTTAAAAGTCACACTATTTGTCAAGAAGCCGTTTAAAAATAGATTTTTGAATCAAAGTGTCCCATACCACTTTGAATAATTTAAAAGGTGTTTTAATTTTAAAACTTTAATGTCCATATAAATAAATCCTTAAAACCATTTTTAAAACATGGACAATAATGAGCAAGATTTAGAAGAATAAGTCTTTAAAACATTTAAAAATGTTATTTTAGTTAGAGTTTCTAACCAAAAGAGAGACACTTGAATAAAAAAAATTGATGTAATCAAAAAAATTAATACCTTGAGAATAAATGAATTCATGATATGTTATGTCAAAGTACATTGTATACACCACATAAAAGTGATTTTGTGTATAACAACAAAGAAGACTCAATGGAATGTAAATTGAGATGAAATCTCTCATAAAGGCCGTATCCTTAGGTTAAAGTTAAATCAACGACATAGTTATGTGTGAAAAATATAAATGCACTAAATATGATTGGATATTTAGTGTAAAAAAATCAAATGACATTCACACATAATCTTGTAAAAACAACACCAATGAATTGGATGTTTAACTCAACAAATGGAGAATGAGTTAAAATTACTCTTATCAAATTCATATCGATGACATTAGAAATTTTTAATGGAGTGATTATGTGTATAAACAGTATATCCACATAAAATGGGAGTTGAAATTTTAACATAAGCAAATGAATAGTGATTCCACATGTAATCTCAGAGTAAAATAAACAATGAAGTTTGCGTAAAGCCGAATAAATGGAAATTGAAATTTCAAATTCCCTTATCGATTTGGTAAATTATGAAACATGCACCCATGAAATAAGGACCATAAAATGATGATGTAAATACCCATAAATTAAAGTATTTACACAATTAATACAATAATGGTCAGTACACATACACCACATACAATAAATAAGTGGTGAACAATGGAATTCTCACGAAATTAAGAGTGAGATAAGAAAATCCCTTACATTGTACTTTTTCCTTGGTCAAAGGTAGGTTAACCTCATTTATAATGGTGAAATAATTGTTATTGAATTATAAAAGAATCATTTACATTAATATGATATCATATATGATCTTTTAACATTGATTTGTTAACAATATCTTAGAATTATAGTCATTTCTGGTGTTAACAGGTTCATTTTACTTTATATTCTTTGTTATGTGAGACATATTCGTTATTAATTGGATGTATATTATTCATATCCAGAATGATATCAAGTCCTTAGATACTATTTTTAAATCATCAAATGATAATTATATTTGAATGGATATGATGGAGAATGCATCTCATCGCGTTCCTTGAGACAGTAGTCCGTACGAACGCACGAGCGACAATATCATTCATTTGATATTAAAATAATATATAATTGGATGGTATATCATATATACAAAATAATTATCATGTTATATCTATTATTTACATGAGTTACACATCATTATTATAACCATTCAAATAATAATATATTGAATAACAATTACACCACGACGTGGAGACGGTAAGTCGTACGTACGCACGTATGGTGACATGTTATTCAAAGGGTGGATAGAATACTGAATATGGTTGTACCATATTTATAATAACATCAAAATATATATATGATACTGGATTTATTATTTTATAATGGTAATAACAAAGAAAGAATAAGTGGAAGAAGAATGGAACTTGAAAAGGTGTGGTGAAAACATTACCTCTTCTTCGGGTTCTTCCTTTTGATTTGACCAAAAGGGATCCTTAGGATGGATTTTTGATAAAACTACGGTCTCTAGGTTGTAGTGAGGGATTCATAGAGAGTATTTGGGAAGGGTTTGGCCGATCCAAAATGAATTGATGGTGTGAATAAATGAGAAGGAGGAGTTCCCTTTTATAAGAGGGGTGAGGGGCACCTTTGGAAAAGCTAGAAATATTAATTTATAATAAATTCATATTCGGTTTATAATAGCTCCAAAGTTGATTATTTAAAGGTTAAGGTAAATATATGTCTAAATCCATTTAACCAATAGAAGTTATACAGGTTTGGGTCATTATATTAACCTTATCTTTTAGTTTTAACTCTTAGTTAATTAGTTTGACATTTACCATGTCACTTTGTATTTTTATATTATATAGTTACTAAAATTACTATATACATCCAAACTTCCTCCAAGTGGTCCATTAATGATACAACTATCATTATATAAGTCTCTTGGCCGAACCTTAGATTTTTAGGAATTTAATATCAATTAATAATATAATATTTGTTTTAAAAACTCTTTTATGTCAATTTTGACACTATTCAAATATTGATTTTTTTAAAACTCATAACAGAATTATTACATCGAAAAAGGTTAATTAAATCAATCCTAACATGTCATATTAACCTATAAAATTAGTTTAATTCATAAAAAGACTCAAATTATATTTATTTGGGTATTTATAATATCAATTATTCTTATTTTTCACTATTATGGTAATTACTACATCATCATTGTGTCATAAATAAACTATATTATTTAATTTCTAAAAATTATAATTAAAATATAATTATGTAGGAAACTGTTTTATCTTTCTAATGAATATTTATAGTCTAAAATCCAACATATGTATCCCTATGTAACAATTTTTTTTCTAAAAGATATATGCTTGTGTCATTTTTGTATTCATTTAAACTTAATTAAAATAAAGTGTCATTATCACTTACAAGTGGATCAATGGGGTCCCAAAATCGACCCAAAGATGACCATGGTAGGACATGTATCAACCAATAGGGTTAATACACGTTTTAGGGTAATTTAATATTATTATAATATTATTTATTTACCCTTATTTACCGGATTTACCCTTTAACCATGGTAAATAAAACATTTACCGAAGTAATTATTCAAAATGTCTAAAAATAAAAGTTAACTATTTACACAATTTAGACATTATGATTCCAAATATGGAATCCATTTTTCCAAATTCAATACACAAAAGTGGCAGAAATTAATTTAAAATTAATTCCCGTTGTTAAAACAAAAAGCGTGTTTTTAAGAGATTAAAACTATCAAATGATTTTCACTTGTTAATGTCTGGTTTAAATGTGAAATTATGTTCAATGACCCACATTGTATTACATGGTAAAAATATATTTTAAATATAATTTAAAACCACTCAAATTCATGCTTTATAACTATTAATTATTTCGATTAAAAAAGTTGTTTTTAATTAAAATTTAGTAATTTTTACTAATCATCAAAATATAAAAGTTATCCGAAAAGTACCAAAATTTAACCCTAGGATAATTTAGTTATTCTGAATCCAAAAATGATGTCTATTTTACTAAATTGAAAACATAAATGTTTCATTTATTAATTTAAAATTGATTCTCGCTTTCGAAACCAAAAGGCTTATTTTTAGGAAATAATAACTATCAAACGTTTGACACTTGTTTATGTCCAATTTCAAGGTAAAATTACTTAAAATGACCATAATTGGATTAAATAGTAAAAATATAATTTATTTATACTTCCAAACCATTAAAATTTATAATTTATCAAAATAAATTATTTTGATTAAAAAAGTTGTTTTCAGTTAAAATAGAGTATTTTCCAATATTCACCCAAATATGAAAGCTATTAGAGAGACACCAAAACATTATTGATACTAAATTCTTATGTCCTGATTCTAAAGAAGAATTTCATTTTGTCAAATTGAATATATAAAAATTTCAAATATTGGTTTTAAAAAAGGCTTTGCCATTAAAAGGCAGTAAAATTTCATTTTTTGAAAAATAATTATTTTATCTGAAAAAATGAATTTGTTCATAAATAATGTCATAGAAACTCATAATTTGGATTAAAATTATAAGGATAATATAATATTTAAAATTCAGTTAATACAATTCATAACCTCTTTTGAACAGCTAGTTTGGTAAGTCGTGGTGTACTTGAACTCAGTGTTGCGTACAACACACGCTATTGTATTATTCAAAGAGAAGTTTACCGTGGAATATTGGGGTGTTACATTCACCCTTCCTTCAATAAATTGCATCCTCACAATTTTAAAAAATTGGGCCTGAGAATATAATGGAAAGTCCCACATCTGAAAAAGAGTTAATAAAACGATTACTTTAAAAGAAAAAAAGAGAGGTATAAAGGTCACCCAAGAAAACCCATACTAGGATTACAGGTAGGAAATCATGGATATGGATGATAAAATAAGTTTCAAGTTCTGATGGAGAGGGATAGAAATCATGATCATGAGAAAGTTAACAATAATAAAACCACAAACTTGTGTTGGGACTAACGATCATTATTCTCCTAGTAGGAAAAGTAAACGGACTACATTTTTTGTTTTAATTTACATTACATAAGGAAGAGGAATTCATTTATGATATTGAATAAGAATATAAAGATATATAATTACTTTTTAAGTAGAGTTTCATTCTTTAATAAATTTGCACCACTAACTCATTTTTTTTAAACGATGAGTATTCAAGAAGACTTGGTCACAATTGAAGAGCTAAAATAAACTTCTATAGAATCACATGATCCATGGTGGATAAACTATATATTTACATTGTCTTTAGAGATTAATCCAAACCAAAATGGTTAGTACAAGATCTAATGATCCCCCAAAAGGATATTCCTTGAGATAAATAAACACTAATCTTAATTTCTAAAATTAAACCAACAATACCCCAAAGCTAAATAAATACCATTCAATAATCAATTGTCCTTAAAATCCTTCAATATAATCCAAACTAATATTGAAACCCCAAACATAGAAGAATTTGATTATGTAGTCTCCCATGTTAAATTGTATCTCCAACTGACATCAAATACTCTTAAAGTCACATACTTAAAAGTAATTAACCTCATCACATATTCTCTATTATAGGTTAATCATTTCCATAAATAACCCAAATCACTATAAATCCATAATAAAAATGTAGATAAAAATCTACCATTACTCCACAAATGAAACCTCATATTATTCTATTTTCCTTGGGCATATAGTGATCCCAACAAAGTGAACATCTTCCAAAATGACATTTATCACATAATCACCAAATCATTTTCCTATACCAAGGGTATTCATTTGATAAGACATAAGAACCCAAATCAACTTATTATTGATCAATAAAATAATTTAACTAATAATAATTAGTCACACTATCCAGGGACTTCACGTAGTCCAGTGGTAGGTGATAAATCCCAATCACACTTTGGTTGTGGGTTCGATTCCCACAACTTTGTCCGACGCGACGGGTTGTCACGTGGTCTGCATGTTGTCCTTTTCAAAAACTATGTTTTATAACATTACCAAAATGAGATAAATTCCTTAAAATAACCATAACATAATTTAACCACAAATCTTATCTTATACCTTGCATTTTCATCAAAAATTATAATAACTTATAATTTTCTCAAACCCCAACGATCATATAAAACCAAATGGATATTTATACCTATATCCACAAGAGAAGAGATAATTCTTCCTCAAATATCATTCTCACATGGAAAACTACGGGGTTACAAATACAAGAGAAAATTATTTCAAAGTAAACCCATCAAAAATGAGCATTAATACTTTTTAAACATTTCTCCAACCATTTATTTCCACATAGATTCTTCTTTGACCAAGAAAATATCCTATAGAATAGGGCATTCACTCGGGTAATGGGCAGGTCCCCTACATTTACTGAAAATGACTGTAAATGGACTCCTCGGACCATTTTTATCTTATTCCATAGAACTCTGAATTTTATTTGGCAATTTTCACTTTATGTCCTTCCTTCCCACACGTAAAGCATTTCTTGGTCTCATTGAGACACTTTCCCAAGTGTCTCTTACCACATTTCTTGCATGATGAAAATTGAGGGTTCTTTTCTCAACGGTCTCCATTGTTGGAGCTCTTATCATTCATCATCTTTCTCTTCCTTGTTGAGTCCGGGAGTTGGTTAATATATATGTTGTTGATCATATTTTTCGAAAACTGATTTGGTATAAAGACGATATCTTTTACGCGTATCAACACTCCATTTTGTTGCTCATTGCCACCACCATTCCCACTTTGTACATCATTCTCAATGTCACTATGACTTCCTTGGAATCTAGCCACTTACTAAAACCAAAAAGCATTGTGTGAGTAACAATAGTCATAACATCATTTAGAGATTAACATGTAACCATATTCTCCATTTGAAACACATTAGGATTAACCATGGTCATTTACTCTCATCTTATATATATATTACTTTAAATTGGTTTGTAAAGAAAATGTAAATTATCTTATGCATATCCCCCGGGAGTGTCGTAACCAAGCGTGCAGCAAGGCCCATTGTCGTGCACCAGTTCCTATTTGAGTCTAGCTCAAAGCAGTGTTTTCGGGTTTTACCCCTAGGTACATTTGTGCCAGAGCCGCCTCTACCTGCTCATATCCAGACAGGGATGTATTTCTCGGAAAACTCACAAAATCTCTACAATACCAAAATTCTAGGGAGTTATTCTATACTAATCATCAAATTTCATCTTAGGTCTACGTGCTCTAATCAGAGTTTATCTAAATCTAGCTTCCATGTTTTGTGCTAAACTTCTTCTGATACCAACTGTAACGCCCCGCCCCCTGTTACCCAGAGTCGGTGCATTATTACATAACATTGGCATGATCACAAGAAAGATCAAGTCTCGAAAGACCGGATAGTTTAGTAGCCTTGGAAACACTAGATACAATCATGAAGGTTTACATTACATAAAAAAACATCTTGTCTTCATATCCCCTCATAATATCCCTGCAGGTCATTCATAAATTACTTCTTCATAATCCTGGGAAAAATAAAACATTGAAAGGGGTGAGCTCAGATGCTCAGTAAGGATAACATTATAGAAGAAGCATTCATAGATAAGTATAAACACTTAAGCCAATTTCTAATTAAAAAAGCCTTTTAAACTTGAACTTCAGTATAATATGGAAAAGATAAAATGAAATAATTCCATTTACTTATTCACATGGATTTTCTACTAGTCGAACAATCACATGCAATATCAATAACCACTTTCAAAATGATGGAATGTATAATGCCAGACTATCATAACCACATATCCAAGGCCTCGTGCCAAGACTACAAATAAGATTTTGTCAAGGCCTTGTGCCAAGACACTAGTTTGTCTCATGAGACCTACCGATGCATCGAGGAGCTATAGAGGTCTCCACCCGTCATGTATTAAGTCCAATGCATTCCTCATATGAAAAGGTTTAAACATATCATAAACATTCTTATTAAAACTAGCGTATGAATTGTCAATACTTTAACCCCAAACCATGAATGGTATAAAAAATAGCACATCCATTGTCAAAAATAACTCATTCGATACAATATGGAAGATTTTATTGTACCTCAATCGATAATAATGAATGATATTGACATAGATGAAAATAACCATCAAAACTATTTGAGATAAATATCCCCCTTTTCTTGAAAACATTTAAAAGTCACACTATTTGTCAAGAAGCCGTTTAAAAATAGATTTTTGAATAAAAGTGTCACATACCACATTGAAACATTTAAAAGGTGTTTTAATTTTAAAAAATTAATTTCCATATAAATAAATCCTTAAAACCATTTTTAAAACATGGACATTAATGAGCAAGATTTTGAAGAATAAGTCTTTAAAACATTTAAACATGGTATTTTAGTTGGAGTTTCTAACCAAAAGAGAGACACTTGAATAAAAATAATTGAGTTAATAAAAATTTTCTAATACCATGAGAATAAAGGAATTCATTATATATTATATCAAAGTACATTATATACACCACATAAAAGTGATTTGGTGTATAACAACAAAGAAGCCTCAATGGAATGTAAATTTAGATGAAATATCTCATAAAGGATGTATCCTTAGGATAAGGATAAATCATCGACATAGTTATGTGTGACAAATATAAATACACTAAATATTATTGGATATTTTGTGTAAAAAAAATCAAATTATATTCACACATAATCTTGTAAAAACAACACCAATGAATTGGAGGTTTAACTCAACAAATGGAGAATGAGTTAAAATTACTCTTATCAAATTCATATCGATGACTTTAGAAATTATCAATGGAGTTATTATGTGTATCAAAAGTATATCCACAGAGAAGGGGAGTGGAAATTTTAACATAAGAAAATGAATAGTGATTCCACACATAATCTCGGAGTAAAATAATCAATGAACTTTGCGTAAAGCCGAATAAATGGAAATTGAAATTTCAAATTACCTTATCGATTTGGTAACTTATGAAACATGAACCCATGAAAGAAGGATCATAAAATGATGATGTAAATACCCTTAAATTAAAGTATTTACACAATGAATACAATCATGGGCAGTACACATACACCACATGCAATAAATATGTGGTGAACAATGGAATTCTCACGAAATTAAGAGTGAGATAAGAAAATCCCTTACTTTGTACCTTTTCCTTAGTCGACGGTAGGTTAAATTCCTGTATAATGGTGAAATAATTGTTATTTAATTATAAAAGAATCATTTACATTAATATTATATCATATATGATCTTTTAACATTGAATTGTTAATAATATCTTAGAATTATCGTCATTTCTGGTGTTAACAGATTCATTTTACTTTATATTCTCTGTTATGTGAACCATATTCGTTATTAATGGGATGTATATTATTCATATACAGAATGATATCAAGTACTTAGATACTATTTTTAAATCATCAAATGATAATTATACTTGAATGGATATGATGGAGAATTAATCTCATCGCGTTCGTGGAGACGGTAGTCCGTACGTACGCACGAGCAACAATATCATTATTTTGATATTAAAATAATATATAATTGGATGGTATATAATCTATACAGAATCATTATCATGTTATATTTATTATTTACATGAGTTACACATCAATATTATAACCATCCAAATAATAATATATTGAATAACAATTACACCACGACGTGGAGACGGTAAGCCATACGTACGCACGTATGGTGACATGTTATTCAAAGAGTGGATAGAATACTGAATATGGTTGTAACATATTTATAATAACATCACAATATATATATTATACTGGATATATTATTTTAGAATGGTAATAACAAAGAAAGATGAAGTGGAAGAAGAAAGGAACTTGAAAAGGGGTGGTGAAAACATTACCTCTTCTTCGGGTTCTTCCTTTTGATTTGATCAAAAGGGATCCGTAGGATGGATTTATGATCAAAATAAGTTCTCTAGGTTGTATTGAGGGATGTTGAGAGAGTATTTGTGCTGGGTTTGGCCGAACCAAAAGGAACTGAAGGTGTGAAGAAATGAGAAGGAGGAGTGCCCTTTTATAAGAGGGGTGAGGGGCACCTTTGGAAAAGCTAGAAATATTAATTTATAATAAATTCATATTCTGTTTCTAATAGCTCAAAAGTTGATTATTTAAAGATCAAGGTGGGGATAGGTCGAAATCCATTAAAAAATAGAATTTAGACAGGTTTGGATCATTATATTAACCTTCTATTTTAGTTTTAACTCTTCGTTAATTAGTTTGACATTTACCATGTCACATTGTATTTTTATATTATATAGTTAATGAACTTACTATATACATCCAAGAGACTCCCAAGTGGCCCATTAATGATAAAATATCATTATATAAGTCACTTGTCCGATCCATAGATTTTTAGGAATTTAATATCAATTAATAATTTAATATTTGTTTTAAAAAGTCTTTTATGTCAATTTTGACACTATTCAAATATTTATTTCTGTAAAACTTATAACAGAATTATTACTTCATAAAAGGTTAATAAAATCAATAATAACATGTCATATTAACCTATAAAATTATTTTAATTCATAAAAGTCTCAAATTATATTTATTTGGGTATTTATAATATCAATTATTCTAATTTTTTACTATTATCATAATTACTACATCATCATTGTGTCATAAATAAACTAAATTATTTAATGTCTAAAAATTATAAATAAAATATAATTATGTAGGAAATCTTTTTATCTTTCTAATGAATATTTATTGTATAAAATACAACATATTTAACCCTATGTAACAATTGTTTTTCTAAACGATATATGCTTCTGTCATTATTGTATTCATTTTATCTTAATTAAAATAGAGTGTCATTATCACTTACAAGTGGATCAATGAGGTCAAAAAATCGACCCAAATATGCCCATGGTCGGCCATGTATCATCAAATAGGGTTGAGACACGTTTTTGGGTTATTTAATATTATTATAATATTATTTATTTACCCATATTTACCGGATTTACCCTTTAACCATGGTAAATAAAATATTTACCGAAGTAATTATTCAAAATGACTAAAAATAAAAGTTACCTATTTACACAATTTGGACATTCTAATTCCAAATATGGAATCCATTTTTCCAAATTCAATACACATAAGTGGAAGAAATTAATTTAAAATTATTTCCCGTTGTTAAAACAAAAAGCGTGTTTTTAAGAGATAATAATTATCAAAAGATTGGCACTTGTTTATGTTTGGTTTAAATGTGAAATTATGTTCAATGACCCAAATTGTATTACATGGTAAAAATATATTTTCAATATAATTTAAAACCACTCAAATTCATAATTTATCACTATTAATTATTTCGATTAAAAAAGTCGTTTTTAATTAAAATTTAGTAATTTGTACTATTCATCAAAATATAAAAGTTATCCGAAAAGTACCAAAATTTCACCCTAGGATAATTTCGGTATTATGAATACAAAAATTATGTCTATTTTACTAAATTGAATACATAAATGTTTTAATTATTAATTTAAAATTTATTCCCGCTTTCGAAACCAAAAGGCATATTTTTAAGAAATAATAACTATCAAAAGTTTGACACTTGTTTATGTCCAATTTCAAAGTGAAATTACTTAAAATGACCATAATTGGATTAAATAGTAAAAATATAATCTATTTATGCTTCAAAACCATTAAAATTTATAATTTAACAATATAAATTATTTCGATAAAAAAGTTGTTTTCAGTTAAAATATAGTATTTTTCACTATTCACCCAAATATGAAAGTTATCAGAGAGACACCAAAACATTATTGATACTAAATTCTTATGTCCCGATTCTAAAGAAGAATTTCATTTTTTCAAATTGAATATATAAAAGTTTCAAATATTTTATTTAAAAAAGGCTTCGCCATTTAAAGGCGGTAAAATTTCATTTTTTGAAAAATACTTCTTTTATCTGAAAAAATGAATTTGTTCATAAATAATGTCTTAGAAACTCATAATATGGATTAAAAGTATAAGGATAATATAATATTTAAAATTCAGTTAATACTATTTATAACCACTTTTGAACGGCTAGTTTGGTAAGTCGTGGTGTACTTGGACTCAGTGTTGCGTACAACACACGCTATTGTATTATTCAAAGAGAAGTGTACCTTGGTTGACTGGGGTGTTACCATTTCGGGTGATCATTTTTTTAGTATCAGAAATGTTAATTCATGATGTTATTTTATACCATTATGGGTATTTTAGGTATCCCATTTTATTACAATTGAATGTTTATAAATTGTTAAATATTTACATTTTTAGGTTTTATGAAACTAATTTTATTTCATTGGGTTATCTATGAAAATTGAATTATTTGCATTTATATGTTTAAGACACCCATTATTTTCCATGGTTTACTTAACATAGGGTTATAATTGATTTTAAATGGAGCACATTAGTGTGGATGTTGATGGAGGTGGTCCTATATAACCCTATAATGAAATTTTTATATCTAAATTTAATGAGATATTCAGTCATATACAAAATGAGTTTTTTTAAACATGTGTGGTCATAATTTGTTTACTAACATTTTCTGGGATATTTATAATGGGTTTTTTCACATTAGCATGAGCACAATGGTTTATCCCACAATGGTTTTTCTATTATTATGGTTGTGACACATTTAAATGTTTTTATCAAGTTATGAAAAAAATTCAAGATGCATTTCATTTCAATGAACTGCTATTTTTGTGATTTTAAAATAATTTTAATGTTTTCTATACATTAATGTCATGGTCATATGTTATATGATTATGGAGTTTTTTTTGAGGTATTTAATAAATTTTATGTTTAATTAATGATCTTTTATTAATCAAACATATGATATGATTGTAATATAAGGAATTTTCATATTATTTTATGATATTTATGTCTTCCCCATGTTCTCCATCATGTTATTTTAAGATTTTTCCTTACTGGGAATCTGAGCTCACCAAATCATTATTTTTTAAATTACCTAATGTACGGAGATGATTATATCATGTTAGATGTCTAGATAAGGGTCTACAGGGTAATGATTATGGATAAATGTTTTCAAATGTAATAAAATAATTTATTAAATAGATAATCTTTAAGAAAAAAACATTTAAGTCCTTGTGTTTTTCAACTACATGTAAGATAATTATATAAATCACGAGAATAATGTATTATTTATGTTATTCTTAGAATAGTTTTATTAGTTAGGTACCATCTTTCTATATTTATATCTTATGCATGTTTTTTTTACATAAGTGTATCCCACAATTTTATTTCTTCTCTTGTCATAATTTATATGGGGCTTCTCTTAGAAATGATGCCTCATGTTTTGATAATCAAAACACCTATCATGAACTAAGATTAAAAGACATTAACTATAAATCATTTTTAATAGAAATCATTGGGGTTTATTTTTTGGGGGGGGGGGGGGGTTCATTATTTAGATTGATATAAATAATTTAATTCAAGGAATGATTTGGTTGATATCTTTCAAAATCCAGATCAATTTATATAAATGAGAGTTGATTTTATGTTATTGTAGATTTAAGATAGAAAAATCAAAATTAGTGAGGTGAATTTTACTTTTAAAATAAATGTAAATTTATATGTTATTGTTAATATTAATGTAGTGTTAATTTGAAATAAAATGAATATAATATACTTTTTTATATGTTCAGATCAAAATGATCTGTTTCCACTCTTCACCCCTCATATAAATCGAAAGTGATAAAACAAACTATAACAGATATAATGGAATCTTATAATTTCTTTTACCCACCCAGAGTCACAACCAAATTATAAATTCTTTTTACCATGGAAGATTAAACCCAAACAAAACTACATTTTTCACACTTTGTGGCACAACAACAAAAAACCTGGATATTTTTTATTACAGACAAATCTCAATGCATATAATTTGATTGTAATTCACAACCCAATTACATAAAATTTCATCAATATTATATCCCTTTACGATTTTACATGAAATTGATAATAGGATGAAGTAAAACCACGTAACTAGAGTGAACACATTATAGTCTAAGTGGCGAGGAATAAGAAACATTCATATAGAAATGGGTCAAATGATTTTTGTTTGGCTGGGATAAATAGATAATCACAAAATAATTCTACATATGATTTGTCCAAGAGAATCCTCAACCTATATATCATTAGTTATCTTTTTAACTCCATATAAATAGAGTTCCTTTGTGAAAAAAATATTTAAAATAAAGGTACTTTTTCGTCTTTCATTTTCTCAAAGTAGTAATAGTGTATGAAGTTTCAACGAACTACGTCATGTTTATTTCCCTGAATATGTTGTTGGTGTATGTCAATTATAAATGAAAAAAACATACTTATGAATGTTATGCTTGATATTTGGTGAAGAAAAATATAATATGTATATTGGAACACATTAAAATATTTTAAAAAGTTGTAAAAATATTCATTAATATACTTTGAATGTTCCTTAATATTAATCATGGATAAATATTTATTTTTTAGTATATTATAATTTTCATAATTTAGATTCCAAAAATTTCACTGTGAATATCAACACATGATTATACCCTTAAAAATAATATTTAATACAATCTAAAATAAATTAAAACATGGTCTCATGAGTCTAAATACATAATAATTAATCTTATATTAGATAAAACCTTTAAATATTCATATTAATCATAAATTAAATGTAAATATGAAATATTATGTAATAAAATGAACATTTCAAGGTTTTATAATATTAGGTAGATTTTTACAAAACCATAGAGGAAAAATTCAAAATGGGGACTCATATAGGGTATTCACATAAGGGATTCATATAGTGTATTCATGTATGAGATTCACATAGGTGATTCACCGCATAATATAATTCATCACAAATCCAAAAATATGACATAACTGAATTAGAAAATATATAAATTGCTTAACATATCAATTTTCAAACCTAAAAATGACATTCTATCATGTAAAATTAAATTTTCATATTTTGTAATTATACTAATATATTTTTATTACCTTTATATAGAATCAATAATCATATTAATTGGACTTCTATATATCATGTTATCATCAAAATACAATAGAAAATTAGTTCTGAACATCTATATAATTCAGATAAAAAACTTCAGTAAGATATAATTTTGGGAGTGACATATATCAATTATGAATTTCATGCCTTCTAGTAAAATATAGATAGCTTCATTATCATTCATACTAAAAATTTTCTGAAAATATAGAGTTCAATAGACAATGATATAATAAAAATATATATGGGTCTGATTCTTGAAAATCATCTTTGTTGATTTCAAATCGACTACAGGGATTTGAAAATGGAAACATGTTGAATAGTAAAATGTATAAACATGTAATGGACCGAACCTCTGTGGTCCATTACAGGGTCAAAATCTAATGTTTGGTGTGTTATGATAGGAAATGGTATCTCCTTTCTAGAGTTTTATAAATATCATGTTTTCCATTAGTAGGTCAAGGGCGTTAGTAGCTTGAGGCATTAGTAGGACATGACGACTGTATATCAATGATTTTTTAGGTAGAGGAATCTGTAGAAAATTCTATTAGTAGGTTGAGGTGTTACTAGGACATAGAGATAGTAGGTCGAAGGCATCAATGAGTTAGGGTATCGGTGAGTCAGGGTGTCTGGGAGGCAGGGCGTCAGTGAGTCAAGGATTTCGTGAGTCAGGATATGGGTCATTCAGGGCATCGGTGAGTTTGGTGTTAGTGAGTCATTCCATTGATGAGTCAGGTCATCTATGAGATAGAATATTGGGGAGTTAGGGTGTCAGTGAACCAAGACCATGGTGAGGTAGGGCATTAGTGAGTCGAGGTGTCGGTGAGTCAGGGCATCAGTGAGTAAGGGTGTCAGTGAGTCAGGGCATTTGTGAGTCAGGTTGTCGGTGAGTCTGGGAATTTGTGAGTTAGGGAATCAGTGAGTCTAGGATTCAGTGAGTTAGGCTTTGGTAGGTATTTTGAATGGATTAGTGTAGGCAACTTATCATTAGATACTCACTGTCATTTGGCTTTTTTTGTGATACACCAATCGTTTACCCATTTCTAGTTATTCCCAGATTTTCCATTTTCTCCCCTATTGTGTTTTATTTGATGTAAATAAATTTAAATCCATTTTTTGGTGTTTTTAAATGAGTTTCAATGGATATTAATTATATCATTTATATCCTAACACTCTAGGAAAATTGAAATTGTAAAATCGGGTTGTCTTAGCCATGATATGACTTTATTGGAAATGGAACTGTTTTTTCCAGTTGATATAGGATCTGGATTTTTCTAAATCTGAGTTCTTATCTTCTCATTTATCTTATTTCAAATAGAAAATTTCTTCCTTGAAGATCCATATGGTTGTGTTGTATTCCCCCTTATTTGGTTTTCCTTGGAGTCTTCTGCTCACGCGACCCCTTGTTTTGGCGTAAAGTGGAGTTTTGGTCACTTGTTGTTCCATGTAGGGATTTTATTCGTCTATCTTTTAATTTTGTATCATGAGGGGTGGGTCTACTCTTGACACTTTGTGAATACTACTGAAATTTATTAAAATAATATAATAAGTAATAAGTAAAGAAGTGGGTGGGAGCGAGATGAGGATGATATATTTGAATTATATGTTATCCTTGATCCATGTCGTGATCTATATGGGTTGTTTTCTTCTAAAAATACTAGTCTTTTATGGTCTATGTTGACACACATGTATGAAATTGAATCAATATTATAATAATTAGAATCTGGTTAATTACATATACACGGTTAAATAAATGGATTCCCTTGGATTGGATTTGTTCTATAAAGACCCCTGTGTTATAAAGTGGAATTAAATAACAAGTTATTCTAAATCTAAATAATGTCTTCCTTATTGGTGGAGATGTGTGACGTGTGAGGTTATGTTAGGACTTGCATCTATGTTGGTATTGTGGTGTCACGGAAGGGGTTTAATTGTGTCTATGAGGTGGTGTAAGAGGTCTGATGAAATCTCATGCTATGTGTTTGGATGCTTGTTGAATGGATGAACATGTAATTCATTAGGACTGCATCTGGTCAGTGGTTGGGATGTGAATATGTAGTATTGTGTTGTGTCATGATTTCATGTTTTGAGTGTTAGAATGGGTTCCCTTATCATTTTCCCATATTTCTTTGTTTGGCTTGGGAAGTGGTTGGTATGGTTGCTTCAGATTATATTGTTTTTAATGTTTGGTAGTTGACCATGTAAGCATATAAATAAATAAATATATAAATAATTTGATAATGAAGAATGATAATTTGTTAAATGAACTAGATAGGGGTATTTTCCGAGTTTGAGCTTTAAGTGAAGTGGTGTTCAAGTGACCATCGCTTTTGGTGTTATGTGTATGTAGGGGTAAAAGAAAAAGTGGTTTTGAGTGGTCTAGTTTTATGGTTAGAATAAAATAGGATTGTATATGTGTTTGTTACCTATATATATATAAACATTTATTTCTTATGTTTTCTATACACACCCCACCAGTGTTGAGAACAATATTCTGAACACCCCCATTTTATGGGGAAGGTTGTCTTTCCCAATATCCCGGTGAAAGGATGGATGGACGATTACTAATATTACCCTCATCCCTCTTCTAGGAATTGATCACCCAAGATTATTTGGGATGGATGTAATTGATTGAGGTTTAATACAAATTATATGGTATTGTTTTGGGGATATGTTGTTTGTTTCCCAGGTGTCTTTATGATGAGGCACATGTGTTTCTGGGAAAGACATGTGGTGGTTGTGGCCTATGTTTCTGTAGACAGGATGTGATGTGGTGTGTGGATTAGGTGTGTGTAGGAATGATGTGATAGTGGGTCTTATGGAATAGCATGGTAGTGTTCGGATATTCTCTGTTAGGGATGAGCAGTTAACTGGTGGGAAGTGGTGCGGGGTACCCAAATATCGATGTGCTTACTAATTTACATGACTTGCGTTATTTGGTGAGTGTGCCTTTGTGAGGTTGGGGTGGATAGTATACCTTTTTAGGTTCTTTTTAGTTTCTACAATTTTATGATAGAAGAATTAGTTTTATTCTCCAAATTATGCATTGGTGGATATGGTTTTCCTTACTCTGTATACTTGTATGCTCACCAAATGTATATAAAACTTTTTTCATGTTTCTAGGGAGATTATGCATACTGTGTTGGACCTTAATAGCTCAGACATTGGGGGTGATTGTTGTGTTGCTTCTTAGTTTTATTTTGGTAGTTTGGTGTTTTCATTTTATTTCTAGCAGTTTTACAAAAACATACATGTCCGATGGATTTTGGATTCTTTTTATAAATATATATATATGTTATTTATTTGATAGAGGTTGATATATATTATATCCTGATCTTGGTTACAATAAAAGGGCAATGCCTACTATTTTGGTGATTTTTCTATACCTTTGGTGTTGGTCACCACCCAGGGGTGTATTAGAGGGAGGACTTGGGGGGTCATTATCTCTCATTTAGCTCAAGAAAGAAAGGTCTCAACATCTTGTTATCCCTTACCTCATTTTAAAGAAGGCAGGTTGTGATAGAATTCTATCAGAGATGATGATTGAAAGTTGGATGGAGTTTGGAGTTAGGCAATGTGAGGATTTCATGGGTTGGTGGGGAATAGATTTAGGTGATCATGGTGGGTGACAATGTCCAGATAAGACTAACTAGGGGAAGGGATTTTAGGCCCCCCTATGATCTGATGAAATTAATATGATATTACCAAACTACCATGTGGGGCTACACTATTTATTGGGTAGAAACCATAGGAAAGGTACATAAATCATGATGACTTGTGTTATTCATTGTTTTGGGGTTTTTGGGAAATTACAATAAATAAAGAGTTCAAATAAATCTTAAGAGAAAAGTCTATACTACTCGGTCATAGAAGTTCATTATATTCTTTTTAGATATGGGTCTCAAACATCGCCTGTGAGTGGTATAAGAAGTGGAGGGTTAGTAAGATAACTGGATTGATTAGAGGAGGGTCAATCTAGTTGAGGATGATGATCAGTGGTGGAAGATTATTCATTATTTCTAACACAAAACTCTGGTAACATATTAGGGAAGGGTATTGGACATTGAGACACGGAGTAGGATCGAGGGGTTCGTGATCACTTTTAGCTTGATCTGGTACCAATAGAGTACTGGCTTCCTCTAGTGGTGACCTAGATGTGGGTCACATCACATCAATGGTGGATGCTTTACGTCATGGAGAGGAATGAGATTGATGTTTTGTGGGATAACATTGTTATGGAGGTCTTGGTTTAATTTCGTTCTTCCATAATGAAAGCCAAGAAGAGGAAGGAGCTACTATCCCACCAGTAGGGGAGTATGTTGGTAAGGGAATTTCGGATCAAGTTTAAGGATCCCATATGTTTTTCTCTTATTATCTTTCCAAATGGGGAGTATCGGGAATGGTTCTTAGAGGAGGAACTCAATTCATATCTTCAGTATATGGTTACTCACTTCACCATATCGACATTAAAAGAGGTTAAGAAGAAGGTTGATGTGGTAAAAAGGATTCAGTCAGGAGGAGTTCTTTCAGGAGAGGGATGTCACTTGAGTTCTTCAAATGGGAAGGTCGTCAATAGAAAGTCTTGAGCATTAGGGCCTTCTAGGTTTCGACTAGTGGGGAGACAACCCCAACTATTTCCGTTATGATCCTCTGATCCTCACCCTTTCCCTGGTAGCCTGGGGATGATTTTTTTTCTTACATATTACATCGGAAAATACAAGTACAGTTCCCAAATCAAGCTCAGTATGGGGGAGGTGGGCAGGTTCAGCGCTCACCTCAGTAGCAGTTCCTAGCCAGGTCATTCCATCCGCACAGATTGTAGGGCCCTACTCTACTAAGGGTGGATAGTGTAGGTGAAGTCTGACATCAGGGTGGTCCTCAGGGACCTCTAATAGGGTGTGGTCGGGGAGTTGGATGATAACCAAGTGGAAGAGGATATGTGTGTGGAATGTTACACACCGCAAAGGTTGTAGTTCTAGGGGGTGAAGATCATTTGATGTACGATCAATTTGTTTAGTATTTTGCTTGGACCTTTTTTTATTGATATTCACACTTCTTTATTGCACCCAGTCAGTTCTATGCCTTGGCAGTAGACATAAAGATAATTTTTGTGCCCTTGGTTTTGAGTACGCTGGTCAGAGTTCAGACCAGCATGTTTGATATTTCCTGGGGATGTATTATATTATTGGGGTGGTATCAATCCAGCACAAATCTATTTCTTCTATAGATGAAACCATATGATTTAATCCTTAGCATAGAATGGTTGTTTCAGAAAATGATGTTATCAACAACTTGTATAAAAGAGTCATGTTTTCAGACACAAAAGGCCAGTGTGTGTCTTTTATTAGCGCGCGGAGCTTTAATATGGGTTTCCGACATGTAGAGCCTCTTCATTCCTTGTTATCTGATCTGGTATTTGGATTCATGGATGATGAGGTGGTGGCAGTTCATGGTGTTTTTAGAGAGTTCTTATATGTTTTCCCTGAGGAGGTTGTGGCTCTTCCTCCTCAACGATACATTAAGTTTGGGATTTTATTACAACAGTGTGCCAGTCTGAACTCAATGGGAACTTATCAGATGGAGCTTTCTAAGATATAGGATTTATTATTTTATATTGATGATCTGATGAATAAGGGTTTCATCGAACCCAGTTTGTCACTGTGGGGTGCAATGGTCTTATTTTAGAAAAAGACAAATGGTGGTCTGAGGCTGTGCATAAACTACAAGAGACTCAATTAGGTGATAGTCAAGAATTTTTACCCTCTCTTGAGGATATATAATGTTTTCAACTAGCCGAGGTGATGGATTTTTTTAAGATCAATCTTCATATTGGATATCAATAATTGAAGATGAAAGAGGGGGACATCCCAAAGACTACTTTCAGCTGCTGGTATGGGCACTTCGATTTTGTAGTTATGTATTTCTGTGCTATGAATGCACCAGACTTGTTCATGGAGCTCATAACTTTTTCTTTCATGACTTCTATGACTGTTTATTCATCATATTCATCGATGAAATCCTAATCTACTCAAGGTTAGAGTAAAAGAATATCGAGAATCTCAGGACTATCCTAGATTTCTTTTGGCATCACAAACACTATGGAAAGCTATCCAAGTGAACATTTTGGACATTATAGGTCCACTTCCTTTTATATGTGGTGTCTCATCACAATTTAGCAGTGGACCCATAAATAGTTTTGGCTATTTTTTCTTGGGAAGCAACCAAGAATATGGTAGAGGTTTGTAGTTCTCTTGGTATGGCATGCTAATATTGGAGATTCAAACCTGATTTCTCTCAGGTAGTAGCTCCATCGACGGATCTGACAAGAAAAGGCCTAGATTTTGTTTGGAGCTAGAAAATCTAGTTTGTGTTGACTATCTAATGGGGTAGCTGATCAGTGCTTCAATGCTCCAGAAACTAGAGTAAGGGGTAATGTTCAAGGTGGTTTTTGACGCTTCCCATGTAGGCTTGTGGTGTGTACTGATGAGGAAACAGTCTGTGATCTCTTATGGGTCTAGGTAGAAAAATAACCATCAATGTAACTATTCCATGTATGATCTAGAACTGGGAGTATTCATGTTCACAATAAATTTATGACCCAATTATCTCATTGGGTAGTGCGTTGTGGTTCTCACGGATGACAAGGGCCTGAGGTACATATTTTCCCAGCAATATCTAAACTTACAGTCGTGGGGGTGGATGGAGCTTGTCCCTAATTATTATTTTGAGATCTCCTAAACCTCAGTAAACAGGGATTTTATGGATGATTATTTGAGTAGGAAGTCACAGAAAGAGGTAGTTGGGGAATCTGTAGATGCTTGGAGGGTGATGGAAGAGTTTTCTTCCTTTCACATATATGTGGGAATAGATGGTGGTAGAGGACATCTATTTCATATTACAGTAGAATAATCTCTAGGGCATAAGGTGGAAGAGTCTCAGTGGGGAGACTTAGCGGTGGAGGTGATGCATGATTGCATTGACCATGGTAATGCTCGAGGGGGATAGTTAGAGGATTGTCAGAATCAAATGTTGTTTTGTGGGAAGTTATTTGTTCAAGTGGAAATTCACAAGGATTCTATATGTGAGTTTCATATATTAACCCTAAAGGTACACCCAATAGTTTCCAAGAATAACATGTACTTGAGGGAACATTTATGGTAGCCCAGGATAAATCTGGCAGTGGAAGAGTTTGTGGAAAATTGCTTAGTTTTACAGCCATTGAAGGTTGAGCACCGTTTTTTGTAGTGGTTTGTTGTAGCCACTAGATGTCCCTGAGTGGAAGTGGGATGAAAAATTGATGTATTTTGTCACATGATTACCCTAGACTATGGAAATATGAGATTATATTTGGGTATTAGTGGATCAGTTGACAAAATGTTCTCACATCTAAGTGATCAAGGAGTCGAGCATAGTGGATACCTTAGAACAGAGGCATGCGGATGAGGTTGTGTGGATACACAAAGTTCAAAGACCCATTTTCTTAGATCGGGATGCACATTTTACATTGCGAGACTATAGGGGATTGCATCATTTCTTTGGAACCCAGTTACACTAGAACAATACTTTCAACCATCAGACAGATGGACAAACAGAGAGGACCATCCAAACATTAGAGGAAAAGTTACGATCATGTGTTCTAGACATTAGTGGGTTTTGGGTGTGAAATTTTACATGGTAATATTTTTATTAAAATAATTTATATCCCTCTTCCACTGGTATGTCCCCATTCAAAGATCTATATGGGAGGCTGTGTCGTTCACCCTTGTGCTAGATGGATGTTGGGGAGGTAGTTGTTCTTTGTTCAGACGTGGTATAGAGTATGAAAAATAAAGTTCGGCTTTTCCATGAGAGGATGAAGGTAGCATAGTATTGTCATAATTTGTATGTCCATCGTAGGAAGTGTCCCTTAGAGTTCATGTTTGGGGACCACATACTCTTGAAGGTTTCCCCTCTATGCAGGAAGAGAAGGTTCCGAAGAGGGATTTTTCTTTCTCCCAGGTTCATCAGACCATTCGATGTATTGGGATGAGTTTTAAAGGTGGAATATAATATAGTTTTTCCATCGTTGTTAGTTAGGATCAACAATGTCTTTCACGTCTCTCCACATCATCAGTATCTTCATGATGACCCACATGTCATTGATTGGGGAGAGTTGTATATCGGGGATGACACAACATTCATGGATCGACTAGTGGAGATGTAGGATCATCGGGAGAAGGTTTTGCATGGACAAACTAGTACATTGGTTCGCGTGTTGTGGAGGCATGGTGGCATGGAGATGAGTACTTGGGAGTGAGAGATACAGATGTCTTCTTAGTACTAGGAGTTGTTTTTAGTTTTTATTGTGTGTTTTTCTTTGTGATTCCATGCTTGAACCTTCATTTCAATGAGATGAGTTGTTTCATTTTTATGTGATGAATGATAAATTTATGACATATGGGGAGGGGAGGACCTGATACATAATCAAGATTCATTAATAAGGATTTGATTAAACCTATGCGGGCATGTCAGTTCCACCCAAGGCAGATATTATCTTGACACATGGCACAATGTTAACAGATTAATATGTTCGGGTGGTGTGGATTTTCATACTTGTGAGGTATGCCTTGTGGTTTTTTGGGTTAGAAAATATCATAGGAGGTGTTCTTGGATGTTGAGGTTTCATTATATATTTTGAATAGAATAGTTAAATTATCCATGAGAGAACTAGTACAAAAATTATTTACCGTTTCATAAATTTTTACATGGGTTATAAATAACCGATGTGAAAATCCAAAAAAAATTGATTAATCATTTCGGTTATAATATAACCAATGTAAAAAGTGATTTATCTTGATTTATAACATCAGTTATTTTATAACCGACATGAATAATCCAATTTATTACATTGGTTATATAATAACTAACATGATAAATCAAACATCATTTCTTCATCACGTCGATTATTATATAATTGATGTTATATATCATTTTATAACATGGGTTATAAGATAACCGGAATGATAAATGTAATAAAAAACACATTATCACATCGTTTATTATATAATTGACCTGATAATTATTTTAAAATTGTAATGAAGTCTCATTTTGGATAATAACACTGTTTTTCTTTTGGGAGACTGCGACCCGATGTCTCTCACGCAGAAACCGTACATTCAATTATTCAATTATGTGGCCTCCAAACTCATTTTGAAAACATCATTCATCATTTTTTTCATCATAGAATCTATCTTATCGACATTCATATCTGAACTAAGCTTCACACGCTTCAATTTTAGTCATTAACGGATGCCCTAAATCATTTTTTTGTGATTCCATCCTGTATTTCAATATTTCTTATTGAAGTTTGTTTCGTATCATGATATTGTTTAATCATTGGTCGTTTGCAGATGCCTGAAATCTAAGGTTTCTATAAATATCATTTTTCAATTTAGTTTTCACTATTTTTTTTGACTAGATTAACATATTGATATAAATGAATTTTTTTAATAATGTTTTCCCATTGTAATATACTATAAAATAGAGTATGGATTTACACTACTACCCATAATTAGGGTGGTGTCCCATTGTTTGGGTGGATATGGAGATGTTTGAGTTGAATGAAGGGTTTAATACAGCCTTATTTGGTTGAAAATATCTAATTTCAGTTCATTGAAAAAGAGATGTTATTGTTGTTTCTAATAGGATTTAAATGTAGGGATTAATGGTGGTTTTTAGTATAGTTTGTATTTATATCTAAGAGGTTTTTGTAGTTGAGAAATTTTTTTTTAACATATGAATGTAATTATTGTATGGACCCGAATTTAGTGCTTCATCATGTGACCCGGTTAGTAAACTATGTGATCTCATGTACCCCTCCACATATGTCAAAGGTTGTTGAATAATATTGAGGGTGAAATAAAAATACTATGGTGGTAATCAAGTATTGTAAAGTGTATCAATGAGAGTGGAAATATAATAAAATAGTTTGGTGTATAAGAAAAATAATATGAATACTTTAATAAGAATCCAATGATGAGATTTAAAAAGGGGAATAAATCCTAATAGAAATCAAATAATTGGATTAAAATATGAATGTAATTAAATGATGTATTGAAATTAATATATGTAAAATAAAATAAGACTTGATTAAAGATTCAATGACCATAGTGTTTAATACCATGTTGGTCCCATTTCCATGATTCAACCCATCCATCATGTTAAAAATCATTGGTTGTTTGTGTTTTCCATATATATATGTTTTTGAGATTTCATTCCTTGTGTCATTCACTATTAATTGTTTGAGTGTGGTTCAGTATCTAGATATAGTTTTTGTCATTGGTTTACCAAAATTTTTATTAATAATGTTTTCCCTTTAGTTACTTACCTTACTTCCAAAGTCAATTTTATGGAGAGAAAATTAAATATTTATTTTAATTAAGATATGAATATAATGTCACCGAATCTAATTTTGTGATGTATCCTAATGTGTTATAAATGGATGAGATGATCATTGGTATACTAGATGACACTTTTATATCATGATAATTAAGTCATTATAATTTCCTCTGCTTAAAGTATATTTGCACCACCTTCCCTAGACAATCAAGGTTCCTCTCAAGGACTTTACACAATACCTTTTTCCATAATACCATTTTTTACAACAAACTCATTAATAAATTTAAAACCCACAAATGTAACCATAAAAAATATTTCAATTAAACACGATCCTAATACCAGTTAGGTTAATATTTTAGACAATTAGAATAAACAGTTATGTAAAAAAAACTCATGTTGTGATGGGTTAATAATACATCAAAGTAGTGGATGGTTTTTTTTATAATTTAGTGGTTTTCTATATTACTTCTCAATATCAATACCACTACAATTTTCAAATAAGCATATATCTATTTTATATTTCAAAATTGTGTTGCTTTTAAATTATAGAATATTTCATATAAATATTAAACTAACTTATCTAACTATATTATCATTTTAAAATTATTTCCATGTATATCTTTTTATAATTTTTCATTTATATTTAATCTTATCTTCCATTATTGTATTTAATTTATAATAATATTTTTTAAATAAGCATATAATTGTTTTATATTTCAAAAATCATGGTAGTTTAAAATTATGTCCTATTTTATATAAATATAAAATTGGATTATCTTAACATGATGTATAATTTTGAAATTATTTATTGGTAATAATTAGTCAGAGTTGGATTATGAAACATCAAATGAGTGATGAATATGATGAATGTTTTGATTGTTTTTTATATTTTCTTAAACTATATTTTCCAAACAATGACACGTTTTTATATTTATGCCTCAAATGTTTAAATATATAGAAGTTGAAAAGTAGATAGAACACAAATCAATTAATTTATCATGGTTTTATTCTAAGTTACAGCCCTTGGATTTGGAATTTTTCAACTGGGAAGAATTTTAGATCCACTAATGACGAGGCTTTGCAATATGGTAACTCTGATGAAATTGAAGAAATAATTTGTGATATTGAAGTTGAACAAATTATTAAAGAAATGATAATTGAGCATCTATATGGTGATGCTGAAAACCCATTTCATTTTGATTGTATGTATTTTACAGTTTTATCATGATTTTTATGATTGGTTAACTTGAAGACAAAACATGGATGAAGTGACGAGAGTTTTAAAGAGCTGCTAGAATTATTAAAAGTCATTATTTCTAAAAACAATGATCTTCCTTATTCCCATTATAAGTTTATGAAATTAATATACCTATGGTGATTTGGATACAATAAAATAAATGATTTTCCGAATGAATCTATGATATCTTGGAAGGAATATGAATTTCTATCAAAGTTTCCTAAATATGGGGCATCACAATATAAGTTGAAAGAAAAATTATATGCTAATGTAGAGATTATATAGAACCCTACTAAGGTATTTTGGTATCTTTTTATAATTCATCTTTTGAAACATTTATTTGATAGTTCACATAATGAAATAATATCATGGTGGCTTGTAGATGAGTGGATATGTGATGAAAAAATACATCATCCAGTAGATTTTCCACAGTGGAAGAAAATTTATGAGAAATATGCTACATTCTAAAATGATGATAGAAATCACAAACTTTGGTTGTGTATAGATGGAATGAATCAATATCGAATCCTTTGCAGCACACATAGTTCATAAACTATTTTATTTGAAATTTACATCCTATATCCCAATTTTATTTGAAGCGTAAATATGTCATGTTGAGATTAATGATCTTTGGACCAAAGAAATCCAGAAATGATATTGATGATTTCTTGTCACCATTAATTGTTGATTTGAAACTCTTAAGGAGGATGGTGTTATGTTATAATATTCTTATAAAATATAATATATTCAACTCTATGTAGAGCTTATGTTCACTATAATTGACTTATGTGCATATGGAAATTTGTTTGTATACTGTGTTGTAGGGTATAAAGTGAGTCCAATTTTCAAACAACTGACTTCATATTCTCAATTGTATCATGGGAGGAAATAGTATACAATGGTAATGGAATTTTATTGTCTATGGATAACTTTTATATAATATTAAAAATTTAATTCAATGGATTACAAGAATTTTATATTTCTATAAAAAATTTATACACTAATGAGTAGATTGAGAGGGTGAAAACCCTTGATGTGAAATAAGGAAAGGCACATAAATCTGGTAATGATAGACATATTTGGAAGAAACAACCAATATTTTTTGAGCTACCTTATTAGAGATATCATAATGTGAAAAATAAAATAGATTTCATTAACGTGGAGAATAATATCTGGTACAGTTTTATTAGAACATTGTTAGATATTCATGGAAAGAAAAAAAGATGGGTTTATGGCAAGATTAGACTTACTATCAATCCTTGGACTCCGAGTGGTGTCGTTCCCCTCCCCCTCTCACCCTAGGGTTTTCCACACCGGTGATTTGGAATGGGAAGGATCTTGTTTTCTACTACCTTTCCCATCCTCCTTCCCCTTCCCTATTTTTTCTCCTTTTATCTCTCCTCTGGTTTGGATTTCTCATCGATGATTCATTTCTCTTGATCATACTCTCGATAGTACGATCAACTCGTGTTTTTTGTTTCAAAGATGATGGTTCAGATTTTGGGGTGGGATGTTGGTCTGGCGGTGGTCATGGACTGCTTGGGTGTATGCACTTCTAGATTTTAGCCTTGTCGATGATGTCTTCATTCAGGGTGGTTTAGGGTCCTGACGATGAAGGATGTTCTCAGTTGAAGCCCTTGTCCAATAGATACTAGCTCTAACCTACCATTCCTCTATTCCTCTCCATGTTAGACCTAGAGTGGAGGTTACTAAGAGGTTTTGGGTTCTGAGGTTCGGCGGTCAGCAGTCTTAAATTCGCGTCTTTTATTTTCTCGATGAAATATTTTAGTGTTGGCATCAGCAACATCATTGATAAGTTATTGTTTGTAATATCTGATCAGGTTTCTTACTCATTTCCACTGTTGAAGGTTTGCTGGTTTTTTTCTGAGTGTGATTAACCTGTTTTGATTTTATTCAGTGATATGCCATGTGTATGGTTTCGGGTATCTCTACATTATAATTGGCTTCTTGGTATATGGTTTGGATTTTGGGTTGAAATGTGTTGGTTCTGAGTGATGGTGATGATTGTGGTTGGTGATATTGGATGCTCACCTTGGTGTTGGTCAGCAGCGATTAAGCTGTGATGAAGAGTTTCTCGAGCCGCTCA
Organism: Viscum album; assembly: GCA_963277665.1. Lineage (NCBI taxonomy): Eukaryota > Viridiplantae > Streptophyta > Magnoliopsida > Santalales > Viscaceae > Viscum > Viscum album. The sequence goes on from OY728157.1 coordinate 1,387,034,458, forward strand.
CCAGTTCTTGGATGGTGTCTTCCCTATTTGCAGTGGAGGGCCATTTCCGCGGTTTTGAGGGTTCTTGTGGTCGTCTCAGACATCACCATCATCTGTTGGTTTGGGATGATGCGTTTGGCGTGTCAGGGTGAGCAGCTCGAGTGTCTTCTGTTCTTGATGCCTGTTGGTTGTCAACAATTGTGGTGCAACAACCACTTCTGCAAAATTTATGTTTTTAGGAGTTTATTGACATTGTTCCTACAAAAGCCCTCATTTATCTCTACTCTGGATCCAATTTCTCACCTTTCACTCTGAGGTGGAGTTGAGCGGCGGTCTCCATGGTTCTTTGGGAAGTGAGACTATGCAGGTGGATTCAGAAGGTTTTCAGTGATAACAAATTTATTGCCGATGACAAGTTCATCTCCCGCATCATTGTTCACGGGGGTTGGCAATGATGCGACTGATGGTGCTTGTATGACATGGGATGGATGGTTTGTGGCTTGAGGCATTGATGATGTGTTGTTTGAAATTTGAAACAGGGTAGGAAAAGATGGTGTTTGTATGACATGGGATGGATGGTTCGTGGCTCAAGGCATTGATGATGTGCAGTTTAAAATTTGAATTAGTGTTCGTGGAGACAGTTTGAGGCGCAATGATGTTGGTGTGGTTTGAATTTTTTAAATTTTGAAACATTATTTTTGGATGGTCATGTATGATGGTGCACTGTAGTGAATGTCTCTGAATGGTTCCCACTTTTCCTAAAAGTGGCCTTTTAATAATAATTTTTTTTGGATGGACTTACTATCAATCGGAATATATTTGGAGTATGCTCCCAATCTTGGTAGATGATTTAAATTTCTTCCCCAGGCTTGTTATACATTATCCCCGAGGGATAAAAATAGCTTTTTTAGTGTCTTCATGATATCAAAGATCCATAGTATTATTCTTAAAATGTAATAAATTTTGTCTCTTAAAATGATTTGAAGATGATAGGTATGAAATCTTACGACTATCACATCATGATGCAAAAACTTTTACTAGTTTCATTTCATGTAATATTGTCCATATTTGTTAGAAAGACAGTCATAATGGTGTGTTATTTCTTCAATTCAACTTGTAATAAGGAGATTAATTTGGATGATTTGAAAATTTCAGAAAATGATGAAATTTATATACTTTGTCGATTGGAAATGTGTTTTCCTCCATCTTTTTTTGATATAATGGTGGATTTAATGGTTCATCTGGTTAGAGAAATAAATTTTTTTAGAACTGTATATCTACGTTGGATGTATTCTTTTGAAAGGTATATGAATATATTTAAGGGGTATGTTAAGAATCTCTTTCGACCTGAAGCCACCATTGTTGAAAAGTATATTTTCGAGGAGGTTGTGGAGTTATTTACAAACAACTTTTCTATGGAGGAGCACATTGGTTTTCCTCCATCTCACTATGAACAAGTTAATAATAAGGGGAAGTGTATTTGTTGATTGAATGTCAAATTTTTGTCTGGTGAACAGATAAAGAAGGTACATTTATACATATGTAATAACAAGGCTGATGCTCAACTATATATAACATTTCATGTTAATGAGTTAAAACAATGTCCTCCAAAGAAGAAGGAAATGTGGATTTTGATTGAGCATATTAAAACTTTTTTTCAATGGTTGAAGAAGACCATGAATGGTAGGTCATATGCATTAGATACATTAAGATGGTTAGTGGGTGGTCTAAGTTTAAATGTGATAACATGGTCTAGGTACTACATTAATGGCTATAAATTTCATATGATAGCTCAGTATAATAGAAGTCCAGTTCAGAATAGTGTTGTATTTTTGTTCCCATAAGCAATGAAATTTGAAATTTGTAAAGTAAAAACCCATTTGATTCATTATGAAAATATTATTGAGTCCTTGAAATTTTTTTGAAGATGATTACATTATAATTAATGTTTCAATGTTTAACATAAAATGGTTTATCAGTAACAATAGTGTGAGAAACAATGAATTTTGAATGAAACTTGTTAATATAAATAGATTGGGAGACACAGTAGATTATTTTATAATGGTAACATTTGAAAAAATATTCTATGTTCTCGATCAACCTGATATCTAGTGTAATATTATTTTATAACAAAAAACAATATGTTGGTGATGATAAACATGATGAAGAAACTTATTTATGTGATATCCCTACTTCCATGGGATTATTAATATATAATAATGATGAGAATGTTGTAGACATTGTTTGTTCCATAAAGAACAACCTTGAGGAAGGAATTTGGGAAAAGAATCCATTAGTGAATTCCTAATATTACAGGTAAAACTATGTTTATTTCTCATAAACTTTTATTAATTTCAGAAAATTATTTATATTGTATTTTTTTCTATATTAAAACATGTATTAAAACAAATAAGTTGAAATGTTTTTTTATTTTAGTTTATTTTTGTTTATTTTACCAAGTTTGATTTTACATAACTGATATATTTATTGATATTTTGAATGGAAATTATATTAAATATATATGGTAAAAGATGTTATTTTTTGTGTAAAAAATCTATTAATTAGGTTGGAAAAAATTTAATATTCCTGAACCAATTCTGGATAATTTTTCATTCATTTACATGACATTTAATATATCACTAATACAGTTAGCATCTTAGATAACGGTAAAAAATATGAATAACAATGTGTTATGTTTTAGTTAATGTTTTTTTTATAATTTTCATTTTATTGTTTACATTAGCATTATAATATGTCAATTTTTATATTTTGATTACTAAAGGATTTATTCATTGATTTGAAGGACAATGATAGATCAATAAATTTCTCAACCACAAACTTCTAGAGATGAGTGTCATGATCATACATTTTGGGAGGAAAATCAAGACACTTCTATTGATGTTCCCAAAACTTATTCATGTGTTCCCACAATGGTAAAAAAGAATTTTAAGTTTGGTAAATATGGAAACACATGTTTACCAAAATTATCACTTTCTCATAGCGAGAACTAGAAGATAGTTATAGAAATTGACGAGAATGATATTCCAAGAGGTCCTTCTGAAAAAAACATTACGATTTTCTTATCAACTCAGGGTAAAATAAAAGTCATTTTTTTAATAATTGGTGTAATATTGATAAAAAACACTAGATTAGTTGTGTGAGACCATTTGGATAAGATATTTTTATATTTTTTGATTAATCCTGAAATCTTTATACTATAATATGTTTTCCCTCTTCTTTATCAGGTGGAATTTCATATAACGAACACTCTAGGTTTTATGAGGAACTGTTTATCGATGGCTTCTATGAGATGGGAGAATTTCAAATCAAACCCCACATCTAGTTTCATTTTTTTGGGATATGCAACATGATAGACCATGTCATACATATCCTTTTGTAGATAGTGAAACACGGAAACAATTTGACTAAATTAGAAGACAAGAAGAATTTTTTGTGAGTTTAATGTAATATTTTAGATGTTTTCTTATATAATGATATTATTAATGTCTTATTAATTATTTCTTATTCTTAATTTACAATAATAAAGTAGATATCTTCAAGAGATCCAATCCAGAAACGTATACCATTATAGTTTATCTCCAGCAGGTTTTACATTATTGGATGAACATATGATATCTTAAAATTCAGAAATACATAGAGATGAATCTTATAGGTCTAGAGAGGTTTACCATCCATCCCCTCCAAATAGACATGAAAAATGGAAGAGGGCTTGGATGAACCAAAAGAAGACAATATCTTATAAAAAATCGAGGGTCATTCCTAAGAGGGTTGTAAGTTTTTTATTTTATTTATTATTGTAAATTCCATTTTTTATAGATTTTGAATCATTAAATACTTTTTCAAGTAATTAATATAAGATTATCTTAAGGAGTAGATAAAAAATTGGGTATTTAAACCTAATGGGAGGAACGATATTTTATCTGCGGCCTTGGGAAATCCCAAACACCCTGGTCATGTTTGAGGATACATGGCGGGTGTATTGACAAGAAAAGTGATACCACGTTCTTCAGATTCATCCATGGATGGTTTATATCTAAGAAATATAATATTTGGAGTCTGATGTTCAAAATATTATTGCAATTATGGAGGAAAAGATCATAGCATCAGAAAGGTCTATGTTTTCAAACATGTAATGACAATTTCATACTGCAGCTCTCCCTCTTCCTCCACCAGAAGCTCCCACTCCCCCACCTCCTCTTGGAAACTAGATTATTTATCCTCCACCTCCACCTATAGTCCCCGTTTTTTATTCTACTCCTACAACCCTCCTCCACAACATCAATTTTATTGTGAGCTCTATATTGAATATCCTCACTATCATATAGTTGGATAAGGTATGTTATTTTATATAGGAGATAAAATTTATCATCAAAAGTTAATGGTAGAGAATCATAGGGTCATTGTTCATGAAATTAAATATATATCAGTTGGATTACCATTACATACAGATGAAGTGATGATAGTTGGACAAAGTATCATCCACTTTTTAGTTTGGCCATCTAGAATTCTGTGACCTACTACCATAGAGGTATGTGTATGTTATATCATTTATTTTATTTTCGTACAATTTTTTTCATCATTTTAATGTTAATATATTTATCTATTTATTTATAGGAATACTTTAATGGTAAATAAATATTGTATATCCAAAAACAATGAAAATGTGCTATGACATCATATTCATATTCAAGTTGTCTAGACATATTGTCATAAAATTCAAATTTGATGGGGGGGTCATTATATGTTTCCATTCAATGGTCATGTTTTGGGACATGCAATTATTGTGGGGTTTTTGAAAAATTATATCATGGAGCTTGTTACTAGAGATAAGTTAGGCATCAACATGGAGCATGTTTTTTCCATGTAAGTCATAACACAAATATTTCGATGTGTTAAATTTATTGAAAATATATAATTATGTCTATTTTTTATTAGGTATCATTATAAAATGTGTGAGATGAATGAGAAGACATATGTACATGGGTTTACCGACCGACAGTTGATTTTACGTGAAAGGAATAAATTGGATAAGTAATAAAAAGAAGTTTATATTACTGAAATATTTCAATAGAATATAATTACACATTGTTTGATATTTCCTTATCATTAGAGGTATGGAAAATATATCTCAAAAATTGATAGTTATCTTTTAACATAATGTCTAATGACATTAATGTTTCCTTTATATCAGCAACCATTGGATGTTAGGTATTTTTTTTCTGAGGGAGAAAACACTTAATTGGATATTCTCTATCCATGGAGATGTATAAGAAAATTTTGAGAACATGTTGGAAAATTATGTTTTAGTTTCTTAATAGATTTTTTTATTATAATATATTTTAATTTTATTTCATGCATATTATTTTATAATAGGGTATGGGATTTATTTTGAAAATAAAGAAAGAAAAAGAGTTTCAAGATAAAATATGTAAAATTAACGGGGAATATCCATCTATAATTAGTACATTTTGAATTTATTACATAAAAATGAGATTTTGAATTGAAAAATCATTTAAACAGAATTTTAATAAACAAAAAGGTGTCATCGAATATGGATATTATTTGTTAAGATTTAAGGATTAAATAATTACAAATAGAAAATTTACAAAGTTCAACTAGGTTAGGTTTACATATAAATTATTCCTTAATATTTCATTTTATTTAATTATACATGTTAAATACATTAGTTTTACCTTGTATCAATTTGATGACTCTCAAACTTATAATGCACAAGAGGTAAAACACTTACAATTTGAATAGTCAAATTATTTTACAGGTTTGATTGGATTTTTGGTTTTTAATAATATTGTAATTTTGAATTTTGTAATTATAAATGTGTATTTGTAATATTTTTGGTTGGATTTTGGTTTTTTAGTTAATAATGTAAATTTTGAATGTTGCAAATGTGATTGTGTAATTGTTCTACCGGTTTTTCTTTTTTCTGCTTGTTTCTAGTATTGTTTTAGTTGTTTCAATTCTGTTTCTACAGTGGAGAGGAAGGGATTCATAATATATTTAAAAAAAATAGTTTTTACATTGATTATTTTTTAACAGAAATAAAAAATACATTTTGGTAGCTTTTTTATATCGGTTATAAAATAACTAATGTAAAAAAATGCTTGGGATCGTTTTTATTTTCAATATCTATTTTTATAACTGACATGGTATATAGGTTTTTACTTTAGTTATTAAAGAAAATTCCGGAAAATAATTCATCCTAAAGAATATTTCATGTTAGTTATTAAATAACGGACCTAAAACATTCATCCGGATTAGGGTTTTGTATGTCGGTCACATAAAAATTGAAATGGTAGATTTATTTTTTACGTTAAATATTTAATAATCGACCTAATGAACCACCAAAATAATATTATTTCTACATTTATTAATATAACTGACCTTAAAATATATAATTTTTTACATTTCCTGCAAAATTGTCACCATAAAAATGACATGAAAAACAAAAAAACCAACATGAATAACATTATTTTGCACTAGTGGAGGTATCTTAAAAGGTGGTTGATCAGACCCATCTTCCTTCTAGGTTTGGATTTGAATTATTGAGGATAAGAATAGTTTTATAGGTATCTGACGTAATTGAGCAGTCCTCTATTGTCAATTAATTTGTCAAAATACAGTGTTTGGGTTGTTCTTGGAGGCAACGTTAGCTCATTTCTAGAGTTTTCCAAATTTCTATTTTTTCCCATTGGTAATTCGAGGGTATCAGTTAGCCAAGGAGTCGGTAGTTCGTGGTGAATCCATATGTCGAGGAATTAGCAGGTCTGTGTGTCGGTAGGTCGAGACATTGGTAGGATTAGGCATCGGTAGGTCAAATGAATCGGTATCCCAAGGCGTCGGTAGGACAAGTCGATGGTATGTCGAGGCATTGATAGGATGGGGTATCGATAAGTCGGAGGCATCAGTGAGTTAGGGAGTCGGTGAGTCAGATCCTCAGTTAGTTAGGAATTATATCAGTTAGGGAATTTGTGTGTTTGTGCCTTGGTGAGTCAGGGCATCTTTGAGTCAGGGCATGGGTGAGTTAGGGCACCAGTGAGTCAGGGCATCGGGGAGTCAGGGCATCGGGGAGCCAGGGAGTTAGTGAGCAGGGTGTCAGTGAGTCAGGGCGTTGGTTAATCAAGGCATCGATGAGTCTGGGTGGGAGTTAGGCATTGGTAGGTCACACCCATGGCTCAGTATCTGTAGTCCAGTATTACTAACTCACTATCGATGGCTTGGTATAGTTGGCTTGTTGTTGGTGACTCAACCATCAGGGAATCATTTCCTTTTTTTCCAATTTCACCCCTCTTACATTTTATTTGACATAAATTTACTTTGAAGCCTTATTTGGGAATTTATCAAGGTTTTTCCAAGTATACTAATTATATCATTAACATAATAATATTATGGGGACATGAAATGATCAATCAACATAGTTTTGGCCCCGATCTTACTTTAATGGCCATGGAACCGTTTCCTTCCGCTGTTGTAGTATATGGATTTTTTTAAAGATGGGGTACTCTCTTCTGCTTTATCCTGGTGCACAAAGACTATTTATTCCTAAATGATCTATACACATGTGTTATATCCCCCCCCCATTCGGTTTTCTGTGGAGTCTCTTGCTTGCGCGACACCCCTATTTTGGCATAAATAAGGTTTTTGGTTTCTTTTTGTTCCATGTAGGGATTTCATTCATCATGCTTTTAATAGTGTATCATGTAGGGTGGGTGTACTCTTGTCTCTTTGTGAATACTACATAAAATGATTAAAATAATATAATAAGTGGGAATAAAAAAGGGGGTTTGAGAGAGAGGATTATTATCTCTTTGTTTTATATGTTATCATTGATACATGTTTTGAATCATGTGGGTTGTGTTCTTATGAAAATCATGGACGTTGGTGGTCTTTGTTTGCACACATGTGTCAATTGTGAATCACTACTACAAGAATTGGAATCCTATTAATTATGTATACTAAGTTAAATAAATGGATTCCCCTGGATCGAATGTGTTATGTTATCTCCCTTGTGATGTCAAGTTTAATTAAATAACGAGTGATGCTAAATCTGAATAAACATTGGTTTTTTGGTTTGGATCTATGATATTTTTGGTTATTTTCGGCCTTCTGTCCATGTTGGTAGTGTGGTGCTCTGTATGGGGGTGTGATTATGTGAATGAGGTGGTGAATGAGGTTTGATGGAATCTTAAGAAGATAGATCGGTTGGTTTTGTAATTGATGGACCTGTTATGTTGTGGGACTACATCTAGGAATTGATTAGCCATTTGGGCTGCAGGAATAGTTTGTTTCATGAATTCATGTTTTGACTATTATAATTGTTTCCCTTACCATTTCCCTTCATTAATTATTTTTCTTATGCAGTGGATGGTATGCTTACATCACGTTATAATGTTTACAGTGTTTTGTAGTTTCCCAAGAATGGATAGAAATAAATAAATAAATGAATAATTTGATAATGCAGATCTTAATTGGATAATTAAATTGGATGGTGGTATGTTTTAAGTTTGGGCTTATAGTGCAACATCATTCAAGTGACCATCGTTCGTGGTGGTACATGCATTTAGGGGTAACAACAAATTTTTTTTTGAGTGGGATTTTTTTATATTTGAAATCACATAGGATGGGATGAGTGTTTTTTACCTATATATATAAACATTTAGTTCATTATGTTTTCTATACTCACCCCACCCGTGTTGAGCACTATGTGTTGATCACCCCTATTATTATTGGGAAGGGTGTCTTTCCCAATATCCTGGTAGAAGGATGTGTGAATAGTTTTTGAATTTACCATCTTTACTCTTCTAGGAATTAATCTCCAAAGATAATTTTTGTAGGGTATAATGGATTGAGGTTTAGTCCCAGACGTATGGTGTTGGCTGTGTGAGAGGTGGTTTGTTTTCCAATTTTCTTCGGAATGAGGCCGGGGTGTTTTTGGGTTAGACGAGTGGGGGTTGTGGCTAGGTGTCTATGGGAAGAATGTGACATGGTGTGAAACTCATGTTTATGTGAGAAGGTTGTGACAGTGGGGCTTGTGTAAGAGAGTGGTTGTGTCAAGACATTCGCATTTGGGATGTGAAGTTAACAAGGGGGAAGTAGTGTATGGTATCCAAATATAGACGTGCTTACTAATTTACCTTACAAGACTTGCATTAATTGGTGAGAATTCAATGGTGAGCTTGGGGTAGATAATATACCTTTTTATGTGGTTTTTATTTTCAATTGTTTTCTCATAGGGGAATTAGTATGCTTCCCCCATATGTGCATAGGTGAATTTTTTCCCTACTCAGTATACTTGTATACTCACCCTATGTATATAAATTTGTTTTTGAAGTTTCCAAGGAGATTATATGGGCTGTGTTGAACCTTACTAACTTGGACGTTGGGGCGGTTACTATGTTGCTGCTTAGTTTTATCTTAGTACTTAGTCAAGAGTTTTTTTGTATTTATAGAAAATTTACTTAAACATGCATGTGATATTGATTTTTATTTCATTATATATATCTATCTGGGAGTTGGTTTAGGTTGATACATATTATCTCCCAATCATGGTTACTACAAAAAGGGTAGTGCCTCCCACATTTGTGAGATTTATATACCCTTGGTGCTGGTCACCATATCAGGGCCTATTAGAGGATAGACTCAGGGGTCATTATCTCTCCTTCATCTTTAGTAAGAAAGGTTTTGTCACCTTTCTATCTCTTCCCCCGTCTTGAAGAAGGCAGGTCATGACAAAACATGAATAGTAAAAATCACATGAAAATGATATGTTAAGTTTCTAAATGACTTATTTAGCATATGAACACTTGTTGAATATTCTAGTATAAGTAATGAACAAGTAAAACATGAAATCTAAATATGTTTTTTAAAAAATAAAGTTAAAATATGTTTATTATTATGAATAATTTAATCAATTTATAATTCAATATATTGAAAATTCCAAGGAAATTTACCCAAAAATATATATTTGTAATTATAAAATCATAAATTTTTTCATGTAGCCACTCAAAATTATGGAACTTTCTATAAATATAAAACCAAGTATTATTTTAAAAATGTCCCCACCCTCTTTTTCATATCATCTAAAATATAATGTTTCAATAGAAAAATCTCTTTTTAAAATGAATTTAAAAATTGAATAATCTTTTTTAAAATTTCCTCTTTTAATGCATACATAAAGAATCCCAAATAAAGTCTTCAATTATCCAAAATATATGTCAAGAGGTCATGATATATCATGTTTAATTTTAAATATTATTTGAGGAAAAGAATGATAAACTCATAATAAAATAATAATTTATATAAACAAAATGATTATGTACTATGTTAATCTCACAAATTACGATAAGTCTTAAAAATAATAATATGAAAACTAAATATGTACCAAAAATTAAGAAATAGTAAAATGATTAACATTTTCTATAATTAACATAATTTAAGTAAATATGAAAACTTCATCATATAAATACACACAAAATCCCCCTAAATTTATGCCATATATATGTAAAATACAATATCCATTAAAACATTGTAAATTAAACGAGATTAATAAATTTATCAGAAAATTTGTTTTATTTATAAATAAATTCAAGGCTAATAATTCTTTTTTAATACAAGATATTAAAGAAATTTAAATTTAACATCAATGAGTTTTTTCCATTATTTTTGTAAGGTATTTTTAGAAATATAAATAGTAGAAATATTATAATATAAAATATGATTTTTTTAACACAAATATATAATAAAAAATAGTTTTCAAGATCTTTAAATATTGATACCTACATTATGAAATAGCTCTATATTCATATTTGGTAGTTTAAAGAACTAAATTTTTTTTCTTTTGAGTCTCATGAAACTATAAATTCACCAAATCAATGGAACATAAACAAAGTAACCATTCTTTCAAACTATCATCAGAAAAAAATAGAATTGAAAAAAAACTATTCAAATCAACCATAGATTTAGTATAGTAAAAAATTCAAGATTCATTGATCCTTTAACACATCTAATAATCTGTTTAGAATATTTAATGATTCTTTAATTAGGTTTAATTTGATATCTAGGACACCTGCAAACTAGAAAAATTAATTCTTCCATAGAAATAGAAAAATATAATAAAATTACAATAATTACTATTTAGGTTTTACCATCAATAAATTTTTAATTTATCTCAATATAATTTACCCATAGTAATGATGTGATTATTTTTAATCTTAGATGATTCTAAGCCAAATAAATAAACTAGCTATTTATAATATTTTTATTTTCATAGTAAAATAACATCATTTCTTTGAAATATTTTCAAATGAATGAAAAAGGTAAATTCCCCCATCATTATCATATCATATTCAAAAATCATGAAATATGAAAAATCATTACATAATTGATCACATTTGGTTCTAAAAATAATATCATCCACCTAAATTTTTTCAATATAAATATCATTTTATTTTTTCTTTATAAACAATGTAGGATGAATTATTACATTATCATTTTTATTTAAGAAGAAAAGTTGTTATCATTTCATACCTAGATTAAATAACATCTTTTAAGTCATAAAAGACATAGTTATTATCAATACATGATTGGGAAGATTTTTAATTTACAAACCAAGAGATTTTTTAACATATTCTTCTTCATAAATATAACTATTTAGTGAAGAGAACTTGATATTCGTTTTAAACAATTTAAAACCAAGAAAAATGAAATAACCTAATAATATCCTACTTTTGTTTAAATTGGAAATGATTTGTAAAAAAAATTATATCATATTTAGAATATCCTTAAGAAGCTAATCTAGATTTATTTTTTAAATATTTTTAGATTCATCGTGATTTTTTCTTAGTAACTATTTAGTTCTAGTTATAGGAAAATCATTTGATGGAACAAGTAAAGCTAATAATTGTTTCCTAGTGAGTGGATTTAATTCATCTTGAACATACAAGATGATATTAGAAACATATAAAGCCTAATCAATTTTATTAGGTAAAAATATAAAATAAAAAGCCTGATAAAAACATAGATTCATAACAGATTTTCAAGTTTGAATATTTAACTAAGTATTCCCAATTAAATTATCAATAGAATAATATATATTTGTCTGTCAACATATTTCATTAATAAGGTCATTTTGGGAATCAAATTCATCCCATTAATTTGTTCATTTTTATCATGAGGTTTTATTAATCAAAATTAATATCTACAAATTCATAATCAAGTTCAACAATATCATTATCCCTTTTATTCAAATATATTTAATTAAACATAACATGAATTTATTCTTCAACTACCATAAATCCATTATTATAAAATCTATATTCCATAATGTTGTTGGAATATACTTTGAAAATTCCATCATTAAATTTTTCCTCAAATTTATTTCAATAGATATTAGAATTATGAAAAAACATATTGCACCCAAACACTCTAAAATATCAATTTTTCAATTATCTTCTCTTAAACAACCCATATTGAACATTTTAAAAAATAGTATTTAAACATTTAAATTAATAACATAGTAAAATGTTTTTATATGTTTTCCCAAATGGTATTTTGTAAAATTAATCTTATTTAACAGGGCCCTATCCATTTTTTTGATCTTTTCTATTTTTCCATTATAAGATAAATTTTTTTGTGTTCTTGGGGAAAAAATAGTGAAAATTATAATTTTATTCAAATATATATATATGTTATAGATTATGTAATTCACTGTCACAATCAGTAAAAATTTAATCAATGAATTTTTCTTTCCCATTTTATAACAATCTAAAAAAATTATAAAAATTATAAAAATATTTATATTTAAAAGTTATAAAATAAACCCATGTGTATTTAGTAAAATCATAAATTATAAAAATAAATATCACTAACCTTCCAAACAATAATGTTTAATAAGGAATAATAAATCTTAAATAATATGATCAATATGAATTAATGTTTTAACTTATTTAATTTACTTGCTAAAACATATTTATTTTTAACCTTTCATAAAAGTGTCACAAATAGTGGTTTATTCATTTTATGTTCTAATATATACATAAAATTTTCGTTCTTAGACAACTTTTGTATCGACATAAAACTATCATGTTTAATTCCACTATGCCACAATATATTATCATATATTAACGAATTGTTTTTTACATTTTTAAAAGTTAATTTTGTAAAATTAATCGAATAAATGTCTTCTTTTATGATCTCATAAAAAAAATATTATTCGTTAAAAAAAATTTTAATTTTTAAATTTATCAAAAATTCTAAAGAAATATTATTAAAATATGCTTCAATCCTATAACATATAAATAATTACAAATAATAACGTAATTATAAATTTGAAAATCATCGAATCTTGTTACCTTTCTATTAAAATAATCACCAAAAGTAACTTTTCATCTATCACAATTATTGAATGATAGAATGTTTGACATTTTACCTTTCACGTCTCTCCAGAATCTATTATATATATACAAAACATTTTTTAAAGCTCCCAATAAATATTTCTTATAAGAATCATATTTTAAAAATCATTGGTACCCCAAAAAATTTGGGTCCCATTGGATTAGAATACGAATTTTTGGAAACCCATACTAATTTCAAAAATTTATTTATAGGAAATATAGAGGATAGATATTTAGTAATGAAATTCCTAGAATGTCCAAGAGATTGTAAAAATATCAAAGAACGCTTATTTTCATAATTAACTTTCTTATAAAATCTATAACATTTAGTCATATATGTGCTTTGATTATTAATTTTAATTAAAAAAATTAATTATATATTATGGTATATTATTATCATAACCAAGACTAGACCTATTTCTTCCTTTTTTTTAAAACTAATTATTTTTCAATTTTTTGTTATAACATTAAAAAAATGGACATATATGACTTTAAAACATCAGTTTAATTTTTCATATGTTCATTCACATATAAAATAATATAAAAATTCCTTATGTTAGATTCAGGGTATATAGAAATGAAATCAACCTCTATTATTAATACAAAATTATAAAAAAGAAAAATTTTAGAATTTAGTTATATAATTTCATGATTTTTATATGAATATTTCTTTATCATGGATATATGTCATCAACTCTTAACTATATTTAAGAAAATCTTTATGGTTTATTTCAAGATTCTTGTATAAACTATTGAAAATTTCAACTTTATTTTCATGTATATCAACTAATTCATGAAATTAATGAATAGTGGGGTTTCATATATTGATTAAAATGATTAATAATACATAGATTAACTTACATGGTTTGAGTATGAAATTAATCCTTTGTTCTCCACATCCATTTTAGAACAGGATAATTTAGAACTTCATGACTCCTTAGGAAAATTGCGTCGAGCTTCTATTTATTTATTTTAATTTCTATAATTTTCCCCTTATATTTTCCATTTTTAAGTGTGTGAAATATGTCTTGATGTGTCCCCATTTCCTAGAATAAAGAAATATGTCTTGAACAATAGTATAATTAAAATTATAGTTCTTCTTCTCCTTATAGCTATCCTTAGGATATTAATTCTAGGATCACATTTAGTAAACATTTCCCTTATATATATTCCATTTTTAATATATGTTGTATCACTCATATCACTATTCTTTAACTAAGAATCATAAGAGTTAGTAGATAAATATTATTTAAAATCAATTCCCTTATTCATTGATTTATATTCTTTATAAATATTTTTATGATCAAAATCTTATTATAATTATGATCCAAAAAGATCATCAAGATTTATTTTTGTTGGAGTTAAAAATTTCATATATAGCTACATTTTTAGTATGCAAATTCTTAGGGAGTTCTCTATATAGTATTTAAACTAGAACATGATTTTCAAGATTCTCTCCTAAAGAACTCATACCATTTAAAATTTGATTAAATTGACGAAACATTTAATTTATATTTTAATATCCACCAATTATAAATTCTTTACATTAAACTCTTACCATTAATAAATTATTTCTAAAAGAGTATCTAAGTCTTGATGTGCATTTTTAAAATTTTCTTCATTTCATGAGTAGTTTTAAAAGATGAAACATGACTATACACATTCTTATTTGTTGTATAATGTGGGATATTCATAATATTTTAAATCTGAAAATAATTTAGAGAATAATTTTCAACTAGTGATTCAGGTTCACCTTCAGAAAGGTTATATGGATTTAGCATACTTTTTCAATGATGAATTAATATTTTCATCAATAAAGATTATATCTTTGATTTGTAATGTCAATAATCAGTTTCATAAAAATGAGTTTGTTTTTGAGGTATCCATCCCTTAATAAATATTGCTCCTACAATATTAAATAGATCATTTTCCCTTCAAGGTTATGTCTAGAAGTGGTTAAAAAAATATATTTAATATAGGGAACCTCCCCTTATAACAATTTTTATACTAATGTGAATTTGAGAAAATAGAAATTTTGGGAGGGTGAAGTGGGATTTGAAAATTAATTTAATTTTATATCTATGTTTTAATAAAATTTTAACAAAAAATAATATGAAAATGGTAACTTGATATTTTTATCATAGTTCACATATAAATGATCACAGAATAATATCCATCCTCTTCATGAAATAAGTGTTATAAGACCCACTATTTCCAATATAATATAATATTAAAATGACATTTCCCACCTAGATTCCCAAACTAATTACAATTAATTTTTCGTCAAGAGTAATAATCCAAAACATAACATCCTTTTTCAAACCCAAAAGAACAAACAGAATATCTAGTATTTTTTCAACTAGAGCCACAAAAATTGATATATTTTATCTTAGATTCAAAAACCATTTAAACACCTTTTAATGGGTAGTATAACACTTCACAATTAAGAAAAAATAAAATTAATAGGATGATGTACTACAAAAAAAAACTTGAATTAAAAATTCATAGTCTAAGTGCTAAGGAACAAAAAACACTTCAGAAGTGATGGTTAAATTGATTTTAGTTTATTTGGGATCATTAGTTTAATAAAATAGATGTAGTACCTATACCATTCAAGATAATATTAAACATCTATATCCTTTCTTGGTTATGGTAACTATATATAAATATATTACCTTGGTGTCAAACATTTTTGCAATCCAAATATGGGTTCTTCATTAATTTTCTTAGATAAGGAATCACTCTTGCGTCTTCAATGGAAAACTTCATATTTACTTTCCAGAATATGTTCCACAAGTATATCCTATATAAATGAAAAAAATATTTTTGAAATTTGTACTCGATATTCTATAAAAAACGTAACTTATATGGAAAAACAAATTAAAAAAATTAACACAATATTAAATATTTATTATTAATATCCTTGGAATGTTCCATGATTATAATAGAGGTCAACGATTTTTATTTAATTAGATTTTTATTAGAATGTTTCAGGTTACTTAATTTTTATTTTGAATGTCAATACAACTTTAATACCTTTTAAATTACAATTGATACATCATGAATAAAATTTAAACACATTTCCATTAGTTATAAAAAATTAATACATAATTGTAGAACAAATATAACAATAAAAAATCATATTAAAAGTATAAAAATTGTAATACACAGAAAATTGATGATTTCCGACAAAAACCATTCGGTTCCAAATAAAATAAATTTAGGGAATCATATAAATATATTAGGTATTTAATTTCTCATAATTAAATGTGGGTAATTTTTTACATTTTCAATTTAGTAAGAATCACTCAATTTGGAGTTTTGTATCTCATGAAATGCCCAAAATAAAGAAGGTAACTGATTATAGAGAATCACCTATGTGGATTTGAAATTGGCTATGTGTATTTGACATCAAATACCAAGTGAATAAATAAAGGGAAACATAGGATAACTAAAAATTACATGAAAGGATATTTTAAGGCCCAAAAGGACTTATTTATACAATGAAATCATCAAAAAACTGGAAGTAAATGTTATGACTAATCAAAAAATGATATCTGTTGATATTTTATGAAATGAAATATCTTTATATAATCCAGACTGAGAATAACTTATAATAGACATAATTTTAAGTATTAATACATAAAAATATAAAAAACCATGTGTAATTATGAAATAATAATGTTTTTGAAGGTGTAACATAAAATTTTACACTCTCTTATGGAGTGGAATATATATTTAAAGGAAATAGATATCTAAATGGTGGAAGAAGAGGACCATTTGTATTGACGGATGGGAATTTAAAATACCAGTTGATAGAAGTATCTGTTTCAACTGTATATGTAATCATGAAAATAGATTTTGTAGCTATCTTAGATCGATTTCAGAACAATTCCACTGAAAATATCTTTGTGTTATCACTTAAAATAGAAGTAGCAATATAAATGGATCTACTGTTGTGGATCAATCCTATTTAAATTCCTTATTTTATGATGAAACATACACAATTGGGTAGTTTGAATGTATAGTTGGAAGAGATTAATAGTAAATGTTTCATAAGACCTAGTACATCATCTTGGGTTGTTCTATTTCTCTTTCTAAGGAAGGTAGATTAGCCTTTTCATCATTACACTGATTATAATAATCAAAATCATGTTTTGATAGATAATTGGAATCATATTCCATGAATTTATTATCTTTTCTGTCAATTTAATGGATACAAATGCGTCTCTAAAATTAATTTATATTTTACGGTATCAACAACCTCATGTTCAGATTGAGAATATTCTGAAGACGTTGCTTATGAGTCATTATGGTCAATATTAATACCTTTTTATTACTTTTCGACACATGAATTCACTAATAGTTTTCATTCAATTGATGTATCATATCTTTTATTGGTACCTTTACTCATCTATTTTGGTATTTTTTTAATGATATCCAAGTGTTTCCTAAGACTAAATGTGACCATGAAGAACACTAAGAGATCCTACTGAGCAACATACAAGAACACAATATTTTTTCTAAATTCATAGTTTTTGACTTCGTAATACAATAAATATTCATACTTACTCATATTGTATATATTAAATGTGTTTTTATAGATCCAAAAATATAGAATCAATCATATATATTAAACCTTTATATAATTTCACTGAGATATTAAGATTTTTTCTCTTAGAAGTTTATTACAATCACTTTTTCATTACATTTCATTTCTATCATATCTAATAAAAAAATTTGAAGTGGAAAAGAATTTAATTCCAAAATAGTGAAAAGTTTCAAAAATCCATTCTATATATTAAATATTAAATCACTTTGCAACATATCCTTTCAATTCAAGAACAATGAATGAAGTTTTTGTATTATTTTTAATAATCATGATTTGGTTTTGGCTATATTTTGATGAAATAAAATCATGTCAAAAATTATGCATCTGGATATTTATTCTTTTATGAAAATAATTATCGAACACGTGATGTGGAACTACTTACATTATTTTATACATTCTAAATATGTCACCTTTACATCTTTAGTGAAATTTACAATATGCTTGTTGATAATAAAATCATTAAACATAAATTTTCACAAATATATTTTAACCACCTAAAATAAATATGGATATAATGTATTCAACTGTTGTATTTTGACTTAGTGTATACATAAGGTGAATAGAGTTCAATGGAAAATTCACTAATTCAATAGTCTTATTATCAGTATTCTAAAAGAGCTTATGTTAAGCTATTTTCAATGAATGTGATGTGAAATTTCATATGAATTGTGATGAAAATTATAGTGTTTTGGCCTTTTCATGGTTTTATTATTCAAAATATATTTTATTTGGTCATTGATTTTCAAACATCAAACCTTGATTGTCTAAAAATGATTTTAAAATTTAATGGTGAGGATATTATTAAAAAATATACATAATATAGAAATTTTGTGTTACATTTGCTATATTATATATTAGTTCCTCTGTCCTCTTATGAGTAACATAATTATTCTTATCACCATTAAAAATGTGATAATCATATAATAATATAAAATATTTACAAGGAATATATGAATAATGTTTTAGTTTAGAATGAAATAAATGGTGGGGAATATGTATCAAAATGACAAACTATTTAGTAGGTCTAGGATGAACATCAATGACATTATAGTATGTTATAACTACTTTTAATATTAGTATAGATTTTTGAGAAAATATCTATAGAATTTTTCATAGGTTTACCAAGAATAATTCAATGGCATCATGCCACTTAGGTGATTATGGACCTCTTTATGAAGTCATGTCACTACAATCCAATATATTAATTTATTATAATAGATGGCGTAAAATATATTTATATCCAATAAGTAGGGAAGATAAAGTGTGTACTAATATCATATATATCTAACAATGAACCAATATTTTCCTCTTAGTTTTGGAAAAAATTTCATTCATCCCTTTCCATGAAATTAACCACACTCACAACATATCATCCTTAAAATTAGGGGTTGTTAGAATGTACTATCCATGTATTAGAATAAACGAAGAATTTTAGATTATTTTTGGAGGATACATTTATTTTAGTGTAGTCCTTGCATAACTATAGTTATTAGGACATGATACAAATGGATCTATTAGAATAATTATATGTTCATCCATGAAACCCTCTTATTTTGTTTAGAGACAATATGGAGACCACTAATTGGACCTATATTTTTATTTGAGATGACAAAAAAAATTTATTTGTTAGGGAAAATAATTTCAATGACCAAAAGTTATTAGAAATTATATGCATATGATTATGATAAATCATTATAATTTTCATTGGGGCACTATGTTTTATTGATTATATATCTAGGGATTGGGAAACATCATTCTTCTAAACAAGTGAGAATGCCTCGATAGTATTTTATACCATTATTGACTATATTTACAACTAAGGTTCATGTTTGATTGATAATATGTTTCATTTATGACATATTAAGAAGTACTATTGTGGTGCTGACCATGTGATTCGATGAGAAAATAATAATCTAAACCCATATGATACATTTATCCTTACACTAATATATATTTTTGATAGAATAGAAATGGTATTACATGGAATATATATTCATGTGATGTGGGAATTATCGAATTATGGTTTAACATAGGAGGAGACATTATAATTAGAGGACTTATTTAGCATAAATGTCAAGAAAACATTCAAATCAGCTCCAATATCAAGATTTCAATTGATGGAAGCCAAATGTTAAAGAGAATGTGACACCCAATATTTGAGGCACATGCTTCAGTTTTTTCTATTTCTATGCTACGGTTTGGTTGGTTTTAATATTTTGTTGTTTTTAGAATATTTTATAATGTAATTGTGGTATTATAGAATGAAAAGGGGTTTTCGAAACTGTGTGAATTTTTCGACTATATATGATAATTTTATAAGATGTCCGTGAAGAGGTGAAAGGATGGAGCATAGTTTGGGTAAACCATGTATATTCCCTTGGTAACCATGTGATATGTGAATTTTTTTTTCACATACTTGGTACAAAGTTTTCAATACTCTATGAAAAAGCTATGTGATCTTGGTGTTTCTAAAATAGTGGAACCTTCATGGTTGGTGATAAGTTTAGTAAACCATGTGTCATAACCATGGGTATAAGTTAATTGAAAATTAAAATTCAATTTTTAACAAAAATAACTCCCCCAAAACCTTTATTCTTCCTCAGGTGTTCTAGGAAATGAACTCACAACCCTCCTTTAATAGATTTTGGTTATTCTTTTCTATAGAGTGAAAAATTTCAAAAAATCCTTGTGAGTTGGATCTAGAAAAATAAGTTAATTCTTTGTCTATTCATTCTCAATTGTGATCTTCTTAGATTTTCTTGGGTAAACCCTTAGATTATTTATTTTTTGATGGAACAAAGATAAATAACATTTTTTTAGATATTTATTATTGATACATTTATGGAAGGAGAGAATAATTCCAGAACTACCATGATCATAGTCCATTAATTAGTAAACATAATTCATTTTGAGGTTGGTGGATTCTATATCTCTCCACTCATTCAATAACTTAAAGGATTTGTATTCTTTAAACTATTTTTTTGTGTTAGATAAAAAATAACGATGAAATATTTCAGGGTGATTAGTTTATAAATGTATTTAATTTCATGGTTTTGGAATGAAGCACAAAACATGTTTTCCTAAATTATTACATGTTTTTTTAAAGAATGTATGTTTTATAGAGACTTTAGAGTACATAGGTTTTTGTGTGTTCATGATTTCATTAGGAGGGACCTTGTTGAAAATAAACATGGTATCTTATGTGAATTGGGGGATTTGGGTGTACGAACAAGTGAAAACTAGGTAGAGAAGATGGGTTGTTTTTCATGATTATTAAGAATGTCATATTTGATGCAATTATTGTGTAGTGATAATATAGAATGGGTATGCCAATAGTAAAAATAAATGTTATAAAAAATATAGTTTTATAAAAAAAATGATCATGGAAGGACTATTAAATTATACTTTTGTTATACACAATTTTGTTATGTCTCATTCAACTTTTATATAAAACAATATTGATAACTATATTTATAATTCAAGTTGTATTATATAAATTGTGATAACGTTTTTTGGTATTGTTGGTGTGTTTTTGAATCTACTGGATGATTACTTATAGAGTTGATATAATAACCCCATGCATATCCACTATAGCGTGTATGAAGACTTGTTAATCATGATACAGGTTAGGGGAAGGTCTCATATTTCTCTATTATAGAACCATGATGTTATGGGATTGGTGATGGTTGTTTGAGATTATAGATGTTCAAATTGGATATTTGTAATGATGCCACATCAGTGTATTTGTGTGACAATGTATTACTGGTTTTGAGAAATATTATATCTTACCTTCTGTTTCTACTTTTATTTATCATTTTTCTAGGATTTTGATTTTGAAATTTTATACCCATGGATCATATTGTATCATGCTCTTCTTCATATTTATCAATATATAATTCTAGTCCTTATTATCCAAATTCATCATTCTTCACATGGTTTTTTCCAAACATGTCATATTTCATTTATTCCATAGTAAAACTCAATGCCTTTTCTACATAAATTTCATGTTAGAGAAAATATATGTCAATACTTTTTTAAAAATCAATATAATTCACTAGAAATTGTTCAATAATGATAGAAACATTAAGAGTAATATAGGTGATTGGACCACAATGCTCGGCTGGACTAACTCCTTCACTATCACCTCCACTATCATAAAAAACTAGGTAATCTATATCCTAAAATAGTTCCACAAAATTTATCCCCCTCAGACAGCAGAGAATGAATTTGTTCATCTATGTTTTTCATATATTTATAGAGTCACTATATCTTAAAAATTATAATAAATGTTTTCTTTATGATGAGATAATTATTCAGGGGTCTTAAGAGGTCTATAAAATATATTTTTAGTTGTATATCTATTCATCAGTGCTGATGGATAGATTTCACTAGGATTAAGATTTGATCAAATTTCTTGCTCATAAGATCTCAAATATTATCCATTTAAATCAAATATTTATTATATATAAATTATAATAGATTCAACAACTAGATAATCTATATCTTATTTAACTAATGCTATTATAACCTTAGTATAATTCAAATTCTGAATATATATGTCCTCCTCAAAATAATATTCCACAACCTTAAAAGGTTACTAACATATATAAAATTATTCTTTACCCTAAAATGTTGTTTTAATGGATTGAATTTTTCATTTAAAATTTCACCATAAATCATCCATGATTTCCTCCATATATTGAAATTCAATTTCATCTCCTTATATTTTGATTGATTTCTCTAGATTACACTAAACGATATAGGCTTATCCTCACCATAAGGAAAAAGACCCTTTGACTCTTTAAGGGGTGTACTGAGATTCAGATAGGGTAAATAATTAAAGCTATAAGAGGGATACCAAATAACGGATATCCCTCATCAAGAATCGTAAAAAAATTATAAGGAATAAATTCATAATTGTATATTAATAGAATATGTCTCAAACCTGAAAAATGATAAAATATACCTTTCCTTGGGTAGATTAAGAGTAGAATAAATTCAATCAATAACTTATTTTCTCAATCATGTTCTTATACAATTGTTGTTTTTATGTTTCAATACTCAGTAAAATATCCCAAATATGTTTAAAACTCAATGGATCCATGACCAATTTGATAAAAACATTATTATTTATAAAAGTCACTAAATCAAAAAAAAAAGCACTCTGACTATATAATTTAAGAAAAGACCAATATATCTCTATTCACTAGGGTTCACATGAAATCCTTCATTTAGCTAGCTTGGAATAATGAATTTATTTAGTGTTATTTCAACAACCCCGTTTAGAATTAACATGCATTATTACCAGAATAATTATTTAATATTACTTCTAGATAAAATTCTAAAATGTTTACATTCATGAATCCAAACACTTGATGGCTTAAAAATCATGGGAATGACTAATCGATATGAGATATTTGGGTTACAAAACTCTACATATGTGAATGAACTAGGATTTCCTTTTTTCAAAAAATAATGCACAACAACATGACAAAAATCCAGTTACCACTTCACACATAACATTATCGTAGATTAGTTCAAGAGGCTCAGAACATGTAGTAGTTCAGGAAAATAAATTTTTTAATTCATGAAAGGGATCAATTCATAGAGATATTTATGATTTAATTATAATTCAGGTGTATTTTAATCATTTATGACACAAAATAATTAAATGAGGTAACACACACAAACATATATATATATATTAAAAAATAAAAATTGTAATGCATAAACTTGACATACAAAGTAACTATGTGATTTTATTTATGATTTCTAGAGGAATTACGAAATATTTGACCTACCACGTGGATTTCTACATAGTTACTAAGTAGAGTAAAGCTATTTTGACCAATTTCAAGGACAATCCTATGGTATATTGAACATTAATTGTATCGTGATCTACTATCTGACTTTTCGTCACATTTTCTTGTTCATTAAGTTCACATGGGACCTTTGTGACTAAAATATCCAAGTATTATGTTTATAATTCAAATATCAATCTTATATTAATTAATCATTAAAAAATCATGCCATATATAACTTAATCTATCAATATTAAATATCATTATAAATTATAAATTTTATGTTTCTTAGTTCTAATAATCTCAGGAGTGGCATCAATTTTTTTAAAATATTCTCTAAAAATGATGTCCAATATTAATATGTATTTTCCTAGAGTGATAGAAAAATTTATAATAGAAATTAATATAACATTTGTTGTCACAGTGTATAAATACATGTCATAATTAATATCCATAATCTATTAATATTATTTTCATTCACAAAAAATCTTCATAACAAATACCTCAAGCTGTGTACTCAAGGTATGCAGTAGGTAATTCAACTGAATTCTACTTTTTACTACAAGAATATACTATGGTTTAGATTAAATAGAGATATCTACCTTATTATATTATTCTACCTAACTTAAAATAATAAAAATCTACCTTATATTAACAAACTAATTGAAAACCATTCCCTCTAGAGTATAATAATACAAAATAGGCTGTAATCTTGAGGTATTTGAAATTTATTTTAAGAAAATTTAAATTCTATTCCATAGGAATTAATAATTTTTTTTACAAATATTAAAAATGAAAATAATATCAGGCCAATTAGATAGTATGAATTAAAAAATCACAATCTTACTAATATGGTTAACAGGTTTCCCAATTTCATAAACCTCTAGTTTATATGTATTTCTCATTGGTGTGTCACTTATGTTAGTGTTATCCATGAAAACAAATTAAATATATATTATTTATTTAATTTTAATTTTATAAAAAATCTATATTTTGAAAAAAATCTCCAAACCAATAATTAATTTTATCAAATACATTAATTTCTTCTAAAATTCATTTTTCACAAGACAAGAAAAGTCAATACATAATTCTTTTTTAGATGAACTATAAATAATATCGTATAAATATATTAGTATAAATAAAACATGTTTCCAAATTAAATGTAATTATAGTAGGATTACATATACCTTTTTGAAATTCCATAAGATGTCAATAATGAGGTAAACCTATGACACCAAGATCAATGATTTTTCCTTGAACCCTGAAATGGTTTCTAAATTTAAAAAACATGATTTTGAAAATGGGGGTTTGAAAATGAGGGTTTGAAAAAGTAAGGTACTGTTTAAAAATGAAACCACCAAAAATATAATCCTCCAGAAATTCAATCTCAACACCCATTTTATATAGTTTGATATTATTTTGTTCTACGAATTCTAGTATTAATCAAATTCATTGAAGTCTAGATACTAGAGTAAATCTAACTTTCAAGTCAATACTTTCTTATTGACTATATTCTTGAGAAACCAATCATGATTTTTTTTCAAACCACTGTTCTAGATTTATAAATGTTTTATTATAAAACCATTTTATTACAATTAATAAATGACATTTGAGACATTAAACTAAATCCCATTATTTATTTATATAAGATTCATACAACTATTCTACCATAGTTATTACGTTGTGTTCATCACAAATTTCATTAGTAATGTTCATAGGATTTATCTGAGAAAAATAATACTGAATTCTAATATTTCTTTATGAGAGGCATGAGGTTTAGTAAAATTATCTAAATCACATTTAATAACATCTAATGGGTGGTAATTTTGGGTACTAAAAAATGTATGAATTGAAACGATTGGTTCTTAAAAGTGTTATTTCTAGCCAAGAAGGTTATATTGGACTGCACATGAAAGTTTTTTATGTAACTTAGTATCATTGTTAGAGGTTATAGAGGTTTTATTGTTATTTAAATTTAACATATCATCCTCAAGATCTTCTATGTGAATTTTATGTTTTTGTACATTTCTCTAATATAATGTGACATTATCAAAATAATCGAAAATAATGGTTTAATTATTAAAGTATCAATACAATTCTCTTGATTTGGAAGACACTAAAAATTTATTCATAACTCTGTGGTAAAAATATAACTAGATATTCCATTTTTTTAAGAATTTAGCCTTTATTAAAAAAAATTATTCTATCATAGATTTGGTTTTATACCATTCTATAACTTAGGGATATAATTCTTTAAAAGAGGTATTACAGGAATCCTATTTACTACATAAAAAATGTATTCACTAATTCATGAAAACAATAGTCAAATCTTCTTAAATAATTATATTTAGGTCATTTTCTGGTATATTTATGTTTCTCCTTTGAATAAACTCGTTTTATTGAGTTTCTTTAAGTGAATATAAATTGTAACTATAATCATTCTATGAACATAATGTATCTAATTATTGATTCTCAAATTCATGACCATGATTAATTCTCGGGGTTTTAATTTTAATTTCACTATGGTTATCTAAATAGTTTAAATATTTTGAAATATATCAAGAAGCTTCATTTTTTTGAACAAGGAAAACTAGCCATGTGAGTCTTGAAAAGTCATCAATAATCACATAACACAAATTCTTGAGACTAAGAATAAAAAATCTATAAAGGAAAAATATATCAACAAAAACAAAATCAATTGGTTTAGTGGAAAAATTATATTTCTTTATATAGAATGAAATTTTATATTGGGTTCTATTGTGATAGGTATTTAACACTTATTCTTTTGGTAATTCATGTTTTCGGTAGATCTGTGACTAATGGTTTTCTAACTAGAATCTTAGGTGAGTTTATATTGCTATGACATAGTTTATAATTCCATATCCCAAATTCTCTATTAATGGAACTTAAGATAATAAATTTTTGTGAAAATAATTATTCTACATTTAATATATAAACATTATTGATTCTCAAATTAGTTAAAACTAAATAAGTATTAGAATAAAAATTTTCCCAAAAAATATTCTAAAAAACAGCATGATATCCATCATCACAGAACTGATAAATTCATTCTCTAATATATTTTAAATGATAAATAATAAATAATAAATTAAAATAGATTTAGAGTTATCGATTTTTCAAATAATAATAATTTGTCATTTTTTATTTTCATTGGATGTGACATGTACTCTATTCACTTTTACCCAATTCTATAAACATGAATATCATATTTCCACATTTACGGAATATAAACATTCAATATGGAATAATATTTTACCAGAAATATTCAATCATATGTTCTATAAAAAATTAATTAAGAAATTATTTTTGTACCTAAACATTCTTTGGTCCATAACAGTGAGATAACACAACATTGATGATCCAATTTTTTTTATAGATTAGTATTGAATATTATTAATATATCGTTATTTAATGATGTTCTTAGTTCAAAAATAATGTGAATTGTTTCCATACCTAAAGACTCGTTTAGCCTTAAAAATTAATCTTTTAATTATTTTCATTTTGGAAAAATGTCATTTTTTATATCTCCTTCACTGTCCAGATGTTTATCATATACTCAGGTTAAGTTGGAGTGGTTTTTGATTTTACTGAATCATATTTAAGGTATTATTCCCATTAGAAAATAATTATATATCTTTTATTAGGTTTTTTATTTGAAAATTTTAATCATTATTCTCTTTTAATAAGTTGGAATTTTTTTCCGTGTCAGCAAAAATATCACAATTATAGCAAAAAGACAACACATAAAACATTTTTAGACTCTTATACTTATCAATAAATTCATACATGTAACCCTCAATTATAGAATGGTATTCAAATAATTAATAATTAATCATTTGAGATTCATCTTCAGTTACATTTTTAGAAAATGTATAGGTAACGACTGTATCATGTTTCTTTAATGTAGTGGCCATGAAACACCGATTTTCAAATTCATAGGAATCATCCTGAGAATATTCAGAATCACTATTTATTTCATCTGAAACACTCTAGGTATCCTTTATCACTATTTTAGGTTTATTTTCTCTATAATCATACTTATTTTTATATTCAAACATTACTAAATCATTCTTGGTATGTTTTTTTCTATTTCACTCATAGTATGAAATATCACCAACAACATAATCTCTTTTAAAATTTCCCCTCTTATCATATTTTCATTAATAATTTTATTTTTTGAATTTTTTGTTGAAAATGTTGTGTTTTTTTACTTGAAGATCTAGATAATCATAACTCTAAGAGTCTAATTAACTTATATTTGAATCATCCTCAATTACTACTAATGATTTTGACTCTGATGTATTGAATTAAATGATTTTTTTATTTAATTAAACATATTCATCATATAAATTATGTTATTAATCATATATCGTCATATTTTTAATATGTTAATTGAATTTAAGTTTACTAATTTCAATTGATTCTCTAATTGAAACCACTATATTTCTCTATCTCTTGGGTATAAATATCATATGTATCAACACTTACTTTTTATCATCCATATATTGATTTAGTGAAATTGTTGTATATATGTTATCATTAAAACTTCAGAAAATTTAGAATTTTTTTCATCAAGTTTCATCCTAAAAGATACATATTAAAATAATACATATATTAGAAAATATAATTTACATTATATGGTCTATTATGAAAAACAACAAGATTATCCAAAATTTTATAAGAGAAATGAATTATTGACATATGGTTGTATTCATATTCACATAATTCATAGAATAATGCATTCATACATTTTAAATTTCTATAAATCATAGATTATGTTTCATTAGGCCAACATTTTCAGTGAATTTTGGTTTTTTAAAATTATTCTTTTAGAGTAACCGAGATATTGTATCACATACATTAATGATATAATTTAATTTTAATTTTTCATTGATCATAGTTAATCCAATTAAACAAGTTTTTCCAATTGTTAACATGACCACCAAGTCAATAGTTATACATAATTATAAATTAATAAATATATTTCAATTAAGATCTTTCATTAATGGAATAATAATACTGAAAGTTAAATTTGAATATTAAAAAAATAGAGATGTTTAAGAAGTATTTTTGACACCAAATGTTGTACCTAGTTGAATGATCATGAGGGGTTAATTGATATTCCAATAAAAAAACCTTTGTTCTTATAAAATTATATTTAAGATCCCCTTAATTTGAAAACTGGATAAGTTTACAAATATACTAGTTATATAAAATCTTATCCCGTAAAATAGTCACTTAATGGTATCATCAATACTCATTTGAAACATTTAAAATCACTTAATTATTTGAAAAAAAATTTAGAAACATCAAACATAGTATACATATCACATATAAATGTAATTTTTTTTAACTTTTTTATAGAAAACAAAGTTTAATAAAGAGAAAATTTAAAACTAGAAGTAATAAAATAATTTCTGAGTGACTGTAGAAAAAAGTAGTAAAATAAATAGTTAAATAACATAGTGTAAATAAAAAAATTTATTCGGTTCCATAATGAAACCTAATACACTAAAGTTTAATGTAAGCCATTATGATTCATGATTATTAAATTAATAAATATAATAAAAACATAGATAGGGTTATACACAAAACAAATCGTACAGAGAAGCCAAAGGTAGTCCCAGAATCTTTTACAATTGCATACGAGATTAAAATTTTTTAAAATACAAGATGAAATGTACTTGATTAAACTTTTTTGGAAATAATTAGATTTTAGAGAAAATATTAGTAATATTAAATCCCAACTCAAAATCTAAATGAAACAGTGAGATCCTGTGTGAAAATAAAATTTTCACATCTTATTCTCTGATCGTGGTTAGTTGATCGATGAATACCTTTTATCCATTTATGATTATCCAAATAATTAAAAATGAGATTTGTAGTCATTAGGACTTTCTTCATTGTTTACTCAATATCACCTAGAAAATAATCTACCATTTTTCAAAGAATGATTTCTTGAAATTAACAAAATGATAGATAAATTACATGTACTAAACATCCGTATATTATAAAAATAATCTTATACAGATATCCATTACAAGAAATAATCATCAGTATGATAGATCCCAACTGATTTTTAAGATCTCATTATGTGTAAAAAATTTATACATTTGAGTTTAATACATAGAATAAATATTCATGTCACTCACAGTCAATCTGTGCGTATCATTGTGCTTGTAGTTAGTTGACATTAATGTGCAGTAGATCCTTGTGTCAAAAACACCCTTAAAAATATTTATGAACCTTAAATTGGTCATCATGTGGTAGTGTACCCTTTATACAAATTATATATAACCTTACACTAGCCAACATGTGATAACTATACCATTTTAAACATCATTATTACACGTATAAAGGTATAAGATGCAATGAGATTCCTTTAAAAAGGCTCTAACAGACAATTACGTTTCGTAAAATATAATAGAATGAACCATACATATGATGAGGAAACAATAGTGTTTCCCTTTTGAAGGTTATGGTACATTAGATGATATATTCATTTCTACCATTCCTTGGGAATAACCTAATCATAGATTTTTTTTACGCTTATTAATATCAGCATAGTCAATCAAAAGAAACGTGTGGTTGATTGGAAAGGAAATTTCAGTTAATGGTTATTTTGTGGTCAATACAATAGTTAGAAATATTATAAGTATGTCTATCATGTTTAATCTAAATACCCATGTGGTCGATCATCTACAGTTTCTTTTTTGAATGTTTATTAGGAATCCTTATTACGATAACTTTTATATAACATGTGGTCGAAATAATTCATGGTAAATTTTCATCATTATCACTTCATTTATTACCATGGTAACTCTAATGTTTCATGCGGTCAATTGGTTTTTTATGTAGTCAATACAGTGGAACACATTATCAATCATGTATTTAGAATATTACTTCTAAAAAATTATATATCTATCATAAAACAATCAATATAATAGAATTATATGTACTTGAATTTTGATTATTAAGACATAAAATTAATGGTCTAATCCAAAAAAACATTTAATGTTGAATATCGTAATTATATCATTATTATGATTTCAAATATGACTGAATCATAAACCCTTTGACTTATATTTATTGTCCAAAGTTATTTTAAATGTAACAGAAAAAATGGCTTTAACACGTCTGATGTGAACATAACTGTTATGGTAACTTCATTAAATAGGATAATGATTGAAATAAATAGAATAATTAAAATGGTATAAATTTGAAATATTTTCATAATAAAGTAAATTATTAATATAATTTTTTTATTCTAGAGTTATAGAACTTATAAAATGTGTTGGGACTTGTGGAATGGGATTTTACATTAAAAAATGTATTTAATGTTTTCCCTTGAAAATATTTATCTTCTATATCTGTATTCTTAAAAATGCTTCAATAATGTTCTTATATATACCATAATTATTTTTTATGTAAATTTTTCACTATCCTAGAAATTTTAAAAATTATTTTAAAATGAATCATTTCAATGTTTTCTATATGGGAAAATTTTAACTATTTTTACCAAAAAAATATTTTTTTAATGTTTATTACATCATTGCATTTTCTTACCATCATAGAAAACATTAATTTTATAAATTACTCTATATTATTTAATGATTTTTCAAATATTTTCATATTCACATTCTCCTAATAATTGTTCTAATTTATTATTTTTCAAAAGAAAAATGATAATTCACTTAATTTTTATGTAAAAATAAAAAGTGACATTCTTATGGTATGAAATGGGTTTTTCCATGGTTTAGTGAAGTAAAAGTTTTATATAATAATTGTTTTGTTTATGATATGGAAATTTGGTAATTTTAAATGAATATAAGTGATTTCAGGATATGGATCTCCATTTCATTAGATAATGGTTTAGTTTTCAATTAATAATGTTGAAAATGTTTTATTAGGTTACTCATATTTAAAGGGTTATATTAATGAGTTTAACGTGGGTTTTAATATGATATATCAAGTCTCCTACATGGTTTTTATATTCATGTGATTATTTTTAATTGATGTTTTTTTTATTTTAGGAAAATGTAATTGAGATTTTAAAAGTATATTTCTTGTTTTCATGGAATATAATTTTTTTTCGGTTCTGATGTTTTCTCAAGGTGCCTATATGGTGATAATATCCCATGGATAGATGGTTTATGAAATTAATAAGGAATTTTATTTTTTAGTTGGTGTACAATTAAATTTGGGAATTGGATCTTAGAATTATATTATGAGAGTTTTAATATAAAAAATATGACATATGATGTTTTTTAAGGTTTAGTGGATACCCCTAAGATGTAGTGTATTATTAGAGGAAGGGTGTGTGGGTGGGATATTATAAGGAAATAATTTCAATCAATTCACACATTGGAGTGGTGCTTCATGAAAAAGTGTTTCAGGGAATATGGGTATTATTCCATTTGTATGTAATTTTACAATGTAATTTCCACACTATGAATTGAATAGATAAATTTTTAATAAATTGGGCCCAAGCCCCAAATGTTATAGTGTTGGAGTGCGCATGGGTTGGCTAAACAACTGTATCTTCCTATATTTTTGTTTTTTCTCATGTGATTGATGTTTATTTGTGGAGTTTTGGGGTGAATTCGATTATGTACCATGAACCAATATTCTTTCTAGTTGTATCCATAAATTTGGTTTTATTTTTGGATTACAGTTCGGTTCCAATCCCACAATATCATGGTGGATTAATGAGAAATACAATGGGATTTTTCTTGAATTATGTAGATGAGGACACATGAAATTATCTACATTCTATCATATACCATTTTTTCACAAATATTCCCTTATTGTTTTATTTATTATTTTAAATGATTCATGGATAAATCAGTTGTACAATTAGTGATATCTATTTTGGAATTTGGTACCTTTTATGCCCAATGGTGTGTCAAGAGTGGACCAAACCCTATCGCCCATTTTTTCAGTGTGATGAGGTCAAATAGAGTGTTTAATTAATTAATGCCTATATAAATTAAATTCTTTAATTAATTATAATTATTTTATTAATTTTAATGGATTGATTGTCACTAGTTGGGGCCTTGATCAATTTGATGTTGGATATGGGACTGTGATGAACAAATTGAGAATTGTTGAGTTATATTTTAAAAAAAGAAATTTCTTGAGATTGACGTAGGGGCCCTTGCACATAACCCTAGTTATTAAATTGTTTTATATATGTGTTTTATATTAGATCCCTACATTGATTTGTTTAGACCTATATAGATTAGAAAAACTATTTAATTCATAGGTAAACTGGTTGGGTAAAATGAAAAAAGTTACAGGGGCCATGATGGATCCTTATCAATAGTCATGATTTACTATATCATATATGGTTGATGCCTTAGTTAGAATTTTCTTACATGATAGTCTTAGACCATGTGGGTGTAATTTAAATTCAATAGTGTTTTTGAATGTAGTGACCATGTGATGGGTTTTTATATTCACCTTTAGGTAGAGGTAAGTAATGACTTGTTATGGATGGCCTTTCAAATGGACCTATTAGATCTCTTATATTCCATGGATCTTGTGGTATAATTGAATCGGGTGAAGGGTGAGTGTTCCTCCCTCACATAGATATTAGTTTCTTTGTGGGTAAACATTGTGTAGGCTTTGTATAGGTTGGGTAAGATAACTAAACTAAGATTTCTTAGGAATTTAGATAGGTAGATTCACATATCCCTAGTGTGATTCCAGATAGGATTTATTTATGAGGAAAGTGGGATTGTATAATAATCTTGACGATGTTAAAGGATATTATTCCATTCATCTGATAAGTATCAATCAATGAAATGTGATTGATATATGGGAACCCATGGATGGTGTTATAACTATGATGTATCCTACTGTACAAGATGGTTTCTCTAGTAATATATTGATCCCTATAATGGTGTTGGAGGAAATCATTGTTTTGGTTATTTGTTTCTCCAAAATATAAAAATCAATTATGAGCCTGATTTTGATTATTTCTATGGGTTACCCCCCATGGAATTGAATGTTATGGATGATATTACTGATTTCCTTAGGCCAACTATAAAGGAATCAATAATTACCCCTAATACTATGGGATATATTGATCATCCTATAGAGATCTAGTGATGATGCATTATGCTATTGGATCTCCCATGATTACCTTATAGGGATCGAAAATGATTCCTAATGATACTGGACTACTTAGAATTACCTCCCAAGGATATGTGAAAATTTTTAATTAATATGGAACACATTAGATTACCTCTCGATGATGAATGATAATTCTTAATAACTATATGATTACCTAATATTAACTCCTACGTAAATTACTATATCTTTACTCTGTTATTATTACATCATAAACATCATCAGTGTCACTTGATGATCTTTGATAACCTAGTATTACCTCTCAAGGATCGATGATGTTTCCTTATACTATTAGATTGATAGTTAGTTTCTTATAAGAGTCCTACATAGGCCTATTTGGTAGGTATTCTTACTTGATGTACATATATAAATCCTAAAACTGGCTTCATTAGATTTTGGATTACCATAGGTGTTATTAAGGACCCAAGGATTGACAATGGTTATTTATGCATGGTATCAAACAATATTAATTAATTATTCATTATGTTCTTATCACTTGTGTATATGTAATTTAATAGTTTTGAATGAGACTATATTGTGGTTTCCTATTGAGTTATAATTACACCCTTCTTAGGATTTTGTGACACTTAGACGCCTATTAAGACTTTAATGATTGCAGGTTCCAAATAAGAAAATTCCTAGAATAGCATCGTTGAGTATAATGGACCAGATTGACTAGAAAATGGGATTGTGTTATGGATGGGAGATAAATTTGTCCATCATTTAATTTAATCTATATTTTATTTTTATATGTGATCAATCTGGTGTGATATCATCATCTTTATGACTTTTTTATACCTCGTTTTATTTACTATTAATGGATTGTTAATTTAATTTTACATGCATTAATTTATCATTATGGTTAATGGATTTTTTATCTCAATATTTTATTTAACACTATGATATGAGGGTTTATTCTCCAAACGATACTGCCCTTTACAACCATATCTATTCTACAAGGAGGAACACTAGAGGTTAGGTGATGACTCCCCAAGTCCACGCACTACTCAGTAGATACATAATAGGGGAAGGATGTCCCAAAGTCTTACTAAACATTTTATTTTACTAACATCACATGGAATATCTGAGTTTTATTGTCTAATTAATTTTTGAGAAGTTAGATATGTGACCTAGGGATGTGTTATTAATTTTGATAGATGTATTTCTAGTGAATCATAGACAACTTTTTTATGGGAAGTCAAGGTTACCAAGGGAATGTAATTGGTTTTTTTGGTTTTTGGAATAATGGTTCTATGATTTTCAAGTAGTTTCATGAACATGAGTTTTGATATTTATGATTTTTTATTTATTAGATTGTTTTATCTTAGACCATTTTAAAGAGGTCGTTTATTGTATTTTTGAATCGTGGCCTAATGAAAAGTGTCTAGTGTTCATGAAACCTATTTAATACATTGTATTTGCAAACAATTCACATATCTGTGTGTGATTGATATCACTTACACTGAGGGTTAATTTTATTAATTTTTAGTAATAACATATAATGTGTTTTATCATTTATCAGGGAATGACATTATATTCAGATCAATGATAATATATTTTAGTTCCAATGACATACCATGTTTATCTATAGGGATATAATTGATTATGATAGTTATAGATTTCATCATGTACAATATATATAGAGACCATAGTAGGTCAGTACGTTAATTAAATTATATAGAGGTTCCCCCTAGTGGGTTTTCGGGATATTTTATTCGAAGATAGTTTTTTTTGCTAATCAATGAGTCTATAAAAACCTATATTGTTTTTTCCAAATATGTTGTTGATGTAATTAAACATAATTAAACCATATAAATATGGTATTAATTACTTATGTCTTTATAGGGAGATTAATTTTGATATCTATTTTGATTGAAGTGATCACATTCCTTGTGGGGGTGACTCCCATATATGGAGGCCCAATAATGATCAACATGATATTATTATTCTTGAGGGTTTATTCTGATCTGTAGATATTCGATGAGGATCAGAGCCCTTGTAGGATGATTACTTTGCACGTGATGCCAAATGTATATGTGATACCCTCAAGTGGGTGTTTTTGTACATGTGTTATCGGGTGATATTTGAGACATGAGTAGGGATGTTAATCATGTGTTATGTTTTATATAATGTTTTACCTATTGGTTAGGTAGGAGAGCCTAGTATTTTGTGATTGAGATTATGATAGTAGTGAGTGGGGTATTATGGATGATATTAATTACTCTATATGAGGTTAACTTGATTCAATTTTTAACTATGTAATGTGAGTGTCTTATAGGTGAGAATCATGGTTAGAGGATTTGAGTTGAGATCTACAAACAAGGTTTTATACTATTTAAGTGGTATATGAATACTATTTCCTTCGTTTTTTTAGAAATACACCCTGAATGAGATTGATTCCAGTATCAATTTGTGTCCTCAATAGAAAAATTTAATAGGTTCATACACCTTTATTGTTTGTAGAATTTATAAGTGGAATAGTGGTTAGAGTGTAGATAAAATATTGTGTTTTTGAATGATGTCTTGGTGAGAGGTAGATTATTTAGTTTATCTCCACATGAGAGGGACGTTTGATTCTTATAAAGGAACAGTAAGTGTGATCGTGGATATATGATTAACATATCATAGATCATGGTTTGTGGTTTAGGAATGTGTGCCTTAGTATGATGAGTTTTGAATCATGAATGTATGATTCTAGTTGAAAGACTGAGTGGTATGGTTGTATATATCATTTTTTTAATGAGATCAATGTAAAATGTATTAGATACACATGAAATAGTTGAGACGTTAATATATTTGAAACCTTGTGCAGGCTAAGGACCGGTGGTTTGATGATTTTTTTTAATCCTAGTTGGTTGAGAGTTTAATTGATATTTGGAAATATCCTTCCATAGTATAGGATATATTGGGAGTAGATATGGTGTTGTGGAAAGGTCAATTTTAGAGTTTATTATAGGCATGAATTTCAGAAAATAAAATTTGTGTGTCTTGAGAGGAGTGAAACATATGTGATATTATAACTTTATAAGCTTGTGTTTGTGAAGAGGGATAAAGTAATCCATATCCATGGGTGTGAACCACCATCTTGTTGAGGGTGTATCCCTCATTATGGGTAAATTGTGGTAGATGTCAAGAAAGGAATTCCCATGAGATGGAAATAATAATTGTTAAATGTTTTAAGTGGTGCATGGGCGTGAATGGGATAGACCCATCATGTAACTACGTATGGTAATGTATGGAGTTTGAGTTATGGATACATGGCCTCGGTATGGAAAGTGGATGGTGTGTTGAGACTAGTTATTGGATGTTCAGGGTATGCTTGGATACTGCTGAAAAGATGAATCAGAATTATTGGGTTTCATTTTAGATAATGGATTTGAGAGTAAAAAGTGGTATTGGTTGGAGAATGTATATTGGCATTGGGATTTTGATGATTTTAGTGTGACCTAAAGGTGATTTTAGTGGGAAATTGTGATATTATCCATGGTTCTGAGTAAGAGCTTGTGATTTTTGATGGGGTTTTAGAGGAAAACACATTTTTTATTCGATTCTAGGGGTCAACCAATTTAATCATGTGATTCATAGGGTGAATCAAGTGATAAAATGTAGTGAAATTATATATTGAGATGAAAATGAATGACAATGCAATTGGTGCTCATACCATGGTATTGGTTAAGTTTTTTGGGTACCAATTGGTTTATTCAGAGGTTTATAAGATACTTTTTGTGGAAAGACTAGCGTCTATGAGCCATTTCAATGGGTTATTGAGACATAAAAAATTCAGTTAAGAATTTGATATGAGTGTATGTTTCTAATTTTGACTAGTATTTTCATGATTAAATGGGAATGGTGAGATGGGAACCACATCAATCCAATCATTTTACTATTGATAATGTTCTTAGTAGGTTAATTCAATTCTTTGGAATAACATGGATTATTATTGACTATTATAAACTAAAAATTATAGTTTGGAGCCCCATAATATGGGTGACAAATCAATAGATGACACCATGGAGTCTTGCGATAGCAGGGTTCCATTGGGTTTTGTCTCAATTTTTTAGTAATAGTGGTTAGTGGTGGAAATATTTTGATTCATAGTGTGCCTCATGTTTGGATTTTCAGAACATGACCTCATTCGATATTCGAGGACTGAATACGAAGAGTTTGTAAAATGTTTTTAAACAATTTGTAATGATATTATTGGTTTAATTGTTGGAGATAAATCTCAAGGAGTAAAATTTGTAGTATGGGGATATTCCAATACCCAGTGTCTTGACTAGTTATAAAATTCATATGAAATTTAATTTTCCTATATGGTGGATGGGGTTTCGTGAAAGATAGGGACCAGAATGAGATTTTGAATGTTTTAACAACCATAAAATTTATTATTGGAAATGGTTTGTGGTTTTGTTGATTCCATAGCGGGTTGTGGATAATATCGATGGAATGAATGGCGAGTAGGTTTCTACCAGGAATATCTTGCATGTTATTCACTCCACAAAGAAAAAATTCAATGTGTCATATTTTAAGAATATGTTAGAGTGTTCCTTAACATGGGTGGTTCATGAAGTAAATTATATACACACCATTTATAGTTTCTATATATTTTTAATATAGGGGGAATCAACCACCCTTTGTTCAAGATAGAGGACTGTGTGTTGCAGGACAGAGATTCTTAGTCTTCCGATCCTATGGTTTCACCCTTATGATTGGTGTTTTTATGGAGTTTTGTGGATAATATAAAAAATCACCTTCCAATAGTAGTCATTCCAATTTTCAGAATTTATTTTTCTCGATATTTGGATTATGGCTTGGTGAATATTCCCCCAAAAATGGATGAATATTTAAAAATTGATGTGGAATTTAATTAGATTTCACAGATTATGTGTACATGTATTGGGGTACGTAAAAAATATATTTTGGATATAAAAAAATGTATTAAAGTGGTCAGAGTTTGTATCTGAAGAAGATATTGTTGTGGGTGTGTTAAAAACTTTTTTAGTAGGATTTAATTGATATGAATAATAGATTTAATTGATTATTTTTTCTATAAATTTAAAAAATAGTGGTTCGACCATTGATCATTCGATCATTATGCTATTAAATCATTATTCAAATTGTTACGATACTCATTATCTAATCAATTGATATCTCATTAATTTCTCTTCTCTATTTAATTATTTTTGGATAATTAAACAAAATGATCATGGTATCCTGTATCATTTCATAGCATGGAAATTTGATATCTCTCAAAAATTTCAAATTAACCCACTACTTGATATAACATATAGTGATATATGTATTAGTGTATTTTGTTCTAAATAATCAAAAAAAAACTAGATGAAATTAAATAAAAAATATTCAAGAATTTAATATATCAATAAAACTATTAAGAAAAAAAGAGATAGTAACCTGACAATTAAAATATCAGAATTCATCAATATGGGGATTTGGGAAATTCTTCTTGACATGACCACAAATTAGATAAAGATCCAGTATTGGAGTTATAAAATGAAATGAATTAATGTGAGAAACAACTATAATGAGTGATATTTTGAAATTGAGTGAGAATAAGTTAATTTCACTAGAATAGTTAAAAGTTCTATATTTAGATAAGAATAATTGGGCATCTGGGTGAACTTAAAAATACCCCACGAGAACAAGACTAGCATATTTAATTTTTTATTTTATTTTTTTCAATTTCCGAATTATGAACCGAATTCTTGTTTAGATAATCGACTTGTGTCCATA
The DNA here is from genome assembly GCA_963277665.1 of Viscum album. Classification (NCBI taxonomy): domain Eukaryota; kingdom Viridiplantae; phylum Streptophyta; class Magnoliopsida; order Santalales; family Viscaceae; genus Viscum; species Viscum album. The sequence continues at coordinate 1,387,074,183 of OY728157.1, forward strand.
ATTTAGGATATGTAAAACTTTTATTGAAATTATAATCATTAATAACTGATTTATTCTCATTCATTCATCATTATACATATATTTTGGGGGTTATGTATTTCACTGCTTCGCAACATAATTTCTCTCCATTTTTTGAGGGAAGTTGAATTTTTTCATTTTAGAAAACATATTTTCACATTGAATTTTAGTCTCCAATGATGTTATTGAGGGCATATAGGCCAGACATGCACATGGAAATAAATAAAATGATACATGGGAATATTTTATCATTGAGCGTAACATGATCACTATCGCTATAACATTACATGTTAGTTTCAAGATTCTTCTTTATCTACCTTGTTGAAAATGGAATAAATTTCATAGGGAATACAATGCACATGGTTTGGATGAGATTTATTTAAATTAGTGGGTTTGATTGAGATTTTGGAACCTCATAAGGATCTTCAGTGTTGTGGCTTCAGTATGAAAAAATGATTGAACAAGGATCTCCCTTGTGGCATGCACTGAATTACCTAGAAATGGAGAAGCATATTCTAAAATAAAATGTTTTAAACTTGTGGTGACTCGGTACAGTGGTTGACTGGTAGGTGTATTTTGGTTTTTGGCCTTGGTGGATCATCCGTGAAATCAAGCCGTGTGGTTGTATCTCCCTTGGATTGGTTCACAGTGTCATCAATGGATCTCGGGAATTTGATTTGGAAAAGGCTGAACTATCTTTCAAGATTACTATAAAATCATTTACATTAATCAATTCTAGTTAAGCATGGATTGGAATCTTCTTCATCTATGAAAACCCATTATTCGATGATATCTAGTAGTGCGAGGTCAACCTGCAGTGGTTCTCTAAACTTTTTCATCAAGGAAGAGTTTTCTATGTATTTAATCACTGGTTTCCAGTTATCTCTCATACGATGGTGTGTGATCCAACCTCAAAAAATCATGGTGTTTACTCATGATGGTGGTCAATTTTATGGATTTTAATGGAAGAATCCATATTTTTTAGATATTAATATCTCTTAAACTAAATTTCCCATAAAAAATGACGTTTTATTTCATAGAGGATATTCGAGATCAGTTTTCATCTCACATTAGGATTAATATTGGTATCTGTGCGGAATATAGCTTAAGAAGGAGTGGCGCATGGTTTTTATACATATCATTGAGGCTTCATATTGTTGGTATGAATGAATGTATCATGGTAGGTGTAGAGGTTTGTCACAAAAAATTTACTGATCAGGAGATGGTTGAATTAGTGGACTAGACAAGAGTTCAAAGTCACTTAATATAAGGGTCTTACCTTTTCCATGGTCACTATATTTTCATCTGCACAATGCTATCCAAATTCCTTTATGTGGTCAGTTTCCGGAAAATATACGTATACTAACCATGAGGAGAAAATTTATTATAAAATTATTCATGTGCACAATGTCATTTCAATACAATATATAGTGACCAAGAGATATAACACACCGTCAATTCAATTGGTTATGTATTTCAAGACGCATTTCAACAAAAGTAACAATTCTAGGAAGATTTATTTATAGAATATGATAAGAAAATTTAAATATGAATTTATTATCTATAAAAAATTCCAAAAAATTTCAAATTCCCTTAAACCAAATAAAAGAAATTTTAAAAATACAAATAAAAAATTCTTGATTGATAGTTAACTAAATAATTATATTTTATGGATTTATGTTGAAATCAAGAATTGTTAAACAAATTTTAACTAAAAAATAAATTTATGAATTTCAGTTCCCGAATAAAATAATTAAACATTTTCAATTTTAATTTCAAAGCCAATATATGTATTCTATTAAATTTAAAAAAATTTCAAAAGAATAAATACTCAAATAAAAATTCAATTTTTCTATTTATTTCCAAAATCATTAAAGTATAATTTTAAATTCTTAAAAAATGTATGGAAGTAAAATTTATAACAAAAAATGAATAAATCATTAAAATCCTTAAATTGATCTATATATCTATAAAATAATGATTTCATAAAGTCAAAAAGTCAATTTTTTTCTAGTTATTTGGTTAATAAATTAGGGTAATTTGTATAATAAATTTGAAAATAATTTAAATTTCAATATCACATCACTCCCCCATCGTTGACCTATAACACTCTGAGGAAATTTTATCACCGAATTTCTAAAACATGATTTATTTTCATGGTGTCTTTATATAACTAGAATTGGAAGATATATAAAAATTCATTCATTGAATGGTAATGCCTATTTTATGAATTTTACATACTACTCTAATTTATTCATATTATTATTCTAGTTATATGTGTAAATTTTATAGATTTATATCATATTAGAAAAATTTCTGGTAGCTCTTCATATATACATCATTCAAAGTCTTCTTAAACAAATCATCATTTTCAAATATCATCCATAATACCTAAATGATATATTTATAAGTCCATTTACACGTTCATTGATTCAATATTCCCTACAAATAAATCAATTCATTTTTAAGATATGGTTACATTATTCATTTTTAATCTTAATCCCAGCCATATATGTGTACAACACAATGAAAAGGTACATGTTAATATGTAAACTGGGATACTCACACATGATTTTTTATAATTTTAGATATATGTTATGTGATCCAAAATTAAAATATTTATCTATTTTCTGAGGACTTATAGGAATTTATTTTTGGTAGGATCCATGATGTGTTACATATTTCTAAGGCGAAGTCACTCGAGAATGATATTGAAATTCTAGTGACCAAATGTTATAATTCTTATTCTAGCACGATCTTTTTAGTTTACACTCTATTTCCTAGGTCTTAAATTATTATTTTTATCTATTTTTTCCACTCATCCAATGTTGTCTTTTACTAATTTACGAATTAATGAAGTTCTATCATCTAATATGGTATTTTAATTAGGCTAAACACTAATAAATATCAATTTCTATATATTTTTTCATATTTGAATTTTTTATTTACAATTTAAAAATCTAAAAAAAAATTATACAAACTATATACATATTTCATAAAATAAATAGATATTTTTTTTGTTTTTTATATATAAAAGGGTATTTACATCCTAAAAAAACTTTTCCCCTCTACGACACACTTGGTTCAAAAAAAATCTAAGATTTGATTCTATTATACAATTATTAAACAAAAATAGTTAAAAAACTAAGTAGTCAGACCCAAAATATGGAAATAGACAACATAGAATTTCACTATTAAACATTAGTAGAGAGGATTATAGACTCCTCCCTTGGTTATTTCATAAAATAATCCCAAAAAATCTTCAATTTATATCCATCGACCTTGAATGGATTTTTTTTATCCCTCTCCTTGAATCCCAACTACGCCAAAAACAAAAATATTTTAGTTACTATGTATAGCCCGGTCCAATTAGAACAATATGTACTATGGAATTGACTTACCCTAAAATAAAATAATAAAACACATTCCCTATCATGAAATTATATTTTATGGATCAATTTAGCATGATCATATATAGTTTTATTCATGGTCAGATGTGATTTATTCTATAAATTCCTTAGAAACTGTTCAAGCTACATCATCTACAATTTCCTTTTTTTCTCTAGAATTTCCAAATCCATGTTCACTATTTTGAGAAATCAATATGATTTTTTCTATATATAAATAGGTATATGAACATTATTAACATAAAAAATATTATATGGTGATATACTTATGTGTATTTTTATGCACATTCATATTCCCATTGTGCATCCTATAATTTCTTATTGTAATAGATATGGTCGAAAAACACTATTTATATAAAAGTATTTTGACTTCTATGTTAGGTATCCTAGTAATTTCAATTTACTATTAGTGTTAGGTAGTATGTGTTTTACAATGATCAAATATTTCATCATGAGGGGATCAATTTTCTCTTTTTAAAAGTGAGTTCATTTGTTATATATTATATCTTGATGTATTCCAAACAAATAAAGAAAATTTGATTTTAAAAAATAATTCACAGTTTTTGAGTTAGTAGTTTCAGTAGTTTTTTCTAAAATCCACATTGAAACATATTTGACTTCTAATAAAATGTTGAAAAATAAAAATGACATAGGAAATGGATCCATTGTGTCAATTACAAGTATATGAAATATATAATTGAAAATGAAATGTTAATAGGTATTTCATGACTTTTGGAAATACTACTAGTAAACTAGTATTTGGGGCTTTTTTTCATAGGTCATGTGAATTTTCCAAAATTGTAGTTCAAAATAATCCATATTCAAAATTTATTCCAGTAGTTTTTAAGGCCCAATATATTCTCCAAATTAATGTTTATAGGAAAAATAATGTGCATAGTTTATGTACTATTTAGGTGATTACCTTTGAATGAATTTTTAATGACACAATATTCATAAATAATTGATCTCATAGAAACAATATTTCTATTGAAATTTAAATTAATCAGTTGATGTTTAGAAAAGGAGTAAGGTACCATTGTTATGACCAGAAAATTCACCGTGTCAACACACCAGGGAACATAGTTGATGATCTATCATTTCTCACCATGGAATGAATCATCCAAACTAGTCTTAAGGATTGGTTTGACATCTATAGTCTGAGGAATCCGACACATGTTTTCTTCAACTATTTTTTCATAATCATAATCTCCATGTAAAAATCTTACAGAAAAATCATCCACATGATTAATATGGAATTTTTATAATATTTATTGATTTAATTTCCCAATGCTACATGAGAATAATAAATAGTTACTTTACTCCCTCAAAGATAAGAATGAAATTTTTCTAAATATACAACAATACATTAACTCTAATTCTCTTTTTTGTGTAGTAAAGTTTGGTAGTGTGTAGGTTCTTTGATGTGTATTATATCAGTAGAGGAATAAAATCAATATTTTGGTTATAAACATCATCTACAACACTATTAAAATCACAACACATAAATTGGTAAGGATAACTCTGACATGGAGGATATCTAATTGGGGTAGTGGTCAAGAATTCATTTAATTTGTCAACAGTTTTCATGCATGAATGATAAAAAATAAAATATGTTTCCTACTTTATTAAGTTATTTTGGGGATATTCCAATTTTCTCAAGTTCGTAATAAATTTTTTGTAAAATTTCACATTACATTGAAATGATCTAATGTGTCTCATAGTGGTGGTATAAGGTAATGTGAATATAAATTCAACCATTGCTTTTTATAATTCAATTCCATCTTTAGATGTAAAATTTACCCAAAAATTATTTTCTATTCAATAAATTGGATATTTTGGGAAATTTAAAACATGTTTTTTCAAAATATATATTCTTAAAAAAATTTTGAAATCACCATACAGTATTGAAAAAATGTTTTATATATAGTGAAGTTGTCCAGAAATAACTCTAGGAAGTTCTCAATTAGGTCTTAGATGATACTTACCATGAAGTGTTAAAAGGTACATAGGGAAATAAAAATATTGAAATTGATAATTTTATTGGAAAACATAATAATGTTACATTTGAAAGTAGTCTCTTATTGGTCCTCATGAGCTATTGGAAACAAACAACTCCCAATAAAATCAACTGAAGAAGCAATAATGACCCTTCATTTCTAGATTTTCTAACATTATTCCCATAAAGGGAACCAGGAAGTGTTATTTTTGGTCACATGGATTTTTATCCGATTGTGAAAATACATTTTTTTAAATTATTTTTGAATAACTTAAATTTCTTCGATATCATGCTTTACACACAATGCCATCTTTTATCAAACTAAGATATATTATTAATGATACTATTTAAATGAGACTATTATAAACTATCTAATAAACATTGAGACATAAAAAATAATAACTAATTTTTATATATTATATAAATTATTTAATATAAATAAAACATATTGATAAAAAAGAACATAATATTTAGAAAAGTCTTTATATGTTTCAAAAATAAAAATTTCTCAAAAAATGAATTTCATTTTTATTTGGAAAAAAACAATGAAATTAATTTTTAAATCTATTATAAAATTAATGTGATAAAATAAACATAATTATTAAAATTATCTGGTCAAAATTATCTGGGCATGTTATTTTTATTTTTCTGAAAATATTAATTTTTTGTTGAATAGTGAAAAATTGTGATATTTTGTAACAACCCGAATCCGGAGCCACTCAGTTGGTGCCCTATGCCCACTTCGCCACATGACCTCTATCAAATTACCCCAAATGCCAGGGTAAACCAACTATAAACAAGGGAATTGGTATGTTATTGGGGAAACTATGCCCTCATTTGGTAAAGTATACGATGAAAAAGGAAATAGCAATCAATAGCAGAAGCCGTAAACAACATAAAATAGTTGAAACTAAAAACAGAAGAAATGTATAAATAAGTAATAATTCCACATGGTACATATGTCTAAGGAAAGAAGAAAACACAACAATGTGCTGAAATACAACTGAAATGAAGTACTAATAGTAACAACAACTCCAGCAGAATCGCAAGCCTAAACTAGGTCCTATGATCTCCAGCTCCAACCCGCAATCATGTACCTAAAGTAGAAGGGACACAATCCCTATCAACACCTGCAACCATATAACTTCTTTGGGCCAAATATTAGAACCCAAACAGGGTGTGAATCTAATCCCAGTAGGAAATCACCGCAAGATCTGTTCCCTACTGTCAGTGAGTAATATAGAAAAAGTAAAGAAAATAAATGCAGCAGAGAAATAAAGGTACACTAAAGTAAAAATCCTACGAATCTCTATTCACATTTATTTATTAATTTAAAACAATCAGTCAATTATCAACCAAGGAATCTAGAAAACAACTCCATATTTCCAACGCAAAGCAAGTAACACAACATGTATCTCAATAGACTACATAAACAGCAAGTAGTACAAAACAAAATCTTTTTCTTTGGCATGGTGGACTCGTTAAAACCAACCAAAAAAAATATTAATGCTGAATCACTGAGTGGCTCTGACTGGCAGACCCCACTAGTCAAATAATCATACAAGGCATAGAAACTCTGGGAATCTATGACTGTCAATTCCCCTATGGTCCTGCAATGATAGCTACAGACTCTCCGAGGAAGCACTTACATCTAATTCCTCCAGTGGTCTCGATACGTCCGTAAACTAAAGACACTCTTGGGAAGCACAATGTCCAATTCCAATAGATACTACGTACGAAACTAATTTATAACAGACTGTCTAGGGAAGCCCTAAATTATCAATTCCCTCTTTCGTCTACCGCACTAGGTTCACACAGCCCAGAGCAGTCTAGTCGTGCGTAATCGACTGTCAGTAGCCCTAAGTATGTTCAACAACTAATTGGATAATAGCAACAATGCATCAAAAGAATATAAACATTAGTAAATACATGATATCAATTATATCAAGGCAGGAAAACAATGCAACATGGTATGCCTCACGGCAACCTAAGCCAAACGATGATAGACAACCAAAAAAAGTGGAAACACCCATGGGGTGATCCTCAAACATACAACCAAAAAATTATCAAACATCTAATAACCTCAAGCACACAAGCAATATAAGGAAGATAAACAATGGAATCAAAATCCCTAACCCGGGATACCTGATACATGGGTATGCAGCAGTTTTTTCACAAAAACTAAAATACATTCAACGTAGGGAAACAAACCAACTACCTCGATCCTAGGAGATCAATATTCTTGAACCTCGGCCTATGAATCGGCCTAGAATAGAGTAAATTTGCAAAAAAGTCTAAAACATTCATCTTTAGATAACCCTCACAAGAGGAAGAATTAGGAAACATGGCCAAATAAGAACCAAGGAATCAGGGTTGCAATTCTATTGCAACTAACGACATTCGATTCGGATAAATAGTGAATAATCGATGGCTCGGGGAAGATTAGGCCTCCTCAGATTCTCTGGACGGGATTAGGCGAATAAGAAGACATAAACGGGGATTAGAATCAACCCTGGTCCGATTAATGAAATAAAAAGAAAAGTACACGGAGCATACTTCATGATTACTCGACGTGTACTCTCCCTTTCCGTACACCACATTAAGCGGCCTCCACCTCATCCCTACACCCCGTGTGTGTGGGATGGACACGGCCAGCACATGGCCTCGCACGAGAGAAAATTAAATGGCATAGACTTGTAAAGTACACAAAATTCACTTACAAAATTTCCAGATTTTCCTCTTTTTCTCAAAAAAAGACCACAAAAAGGAAAACATACCTGAAAAGAAGGGCTTGGTTCTTACAAACTTTCCCCATTAAGGAAATTCATCCCCAAATTTCCCTAACATGGTGGCGAAGTTGAAACCTTCAATAACTCTGGCCACTGTGATTGCATATCGGCCTCCCTCTCCAAAGTCTCGTCCTACGCACAACCGTGCTGCCAAAACACCCGTACCAGAGGAACAGACCGGCCACGATGTACCTTTGCACTATGATCAAAAATCCTGATAGGATGCTCCTCGAATGATGCATCCTTCTCTAGCTCAACCTCCTCAGGTTGAAAAACATGAGATGGGTCTGAGAAATAGCATTGAAGTTAAGAAACATGGAAGATGTCGTGCATAGCCTGATATCTCTGAGGTAACTGTAAACTATAAGCATCCGGCCCGACTATCTCTAGAACTCCAAATGGCCTGACGTATCACGGTGAAAGCTTACCCTATCTCCTGATCCTCTGGTGTCCCAACATCGGGGTAACAAGTAAGAAAACATGATCTCTGACCTCGAACTGTAGAGGTCATCTCCGCTGATCAGCATAAGATTTTTGATGAAACTGAGAAGTTTCCATCCTTTTCTGAATCAACTCTATCTTCTCTGAGGTCTCCTGAACAAGACGAGGTCCCAGTAAAGCTGACTCTCCTACCTCCATCCAGCACAAAGGTGATCAGCATGGCCTACCGTACAAAGACTCATAAGGTTCCATCTAAATAGTAGCCTGAAAATTCCTGTTATAGACAACCTCCATAAGAGGAATATGCTTTTCCCAATAACCACCAATGTCTAGAAGGAAAAATCAGAGTATATCCTCAAGCACCTGAATCGTGCGCTCTGACTGGCCATCTGCCTGGTTATGGTAAGCTGTACTCAGCAGTAACTGTGTACCCAAATCTTTCTGTAGCCCCTGCTAGAAATGTGAAGTAAAGTGTGCGTCCCTATATGAAAGGATAGCACTCAGAACCTCGTTTAAGTGCAAAGTATCTTTAATGTACAACCATCCAAGCTCATCAACACCGAAGGTCTCCTTTATGAGAAAGAAGTGAGAAACCTTTGTGAGCCTATCAATGACAACCCGTACCGAGTCGGTTCCCCTCGACGATCTCAGTAACCCTGTCATGAAGTCCATCGTGACATCATTCCACTTCCACTCGGGAATGGGTAGCTATTTTAAAAGTATTGCTGGCCGATGGTGTTCTTCCTTCACCTGCTGATAGGTGGAACACCTCATGACAAAACCAGCCACAACCCTCTTCATACTTGGCCACTAGTACTAGCAGTGTAGGTCACGATACATCTTGGTGATGCCAGGATGAATTGACCAAATTGATGAATGAAAGCCTCGCATCTGTTCCTCGCGTATATCTACTGACACCCATACGCGTCCCTGGAAATGAAAGATCTCATCCTCACCAATAGTCCATCGGGGAAGAGGGTGCTATCCTAACACGTTTTCTCAAAGAACTAGGCCTTCAGAGTCTGCTATTTTCCTCATTCGAACTCGGTCAAGATGCGTAGATGTAACATCTACACAAGATAGGAAAGTCTACCCGTGCCTGTCATGCACCTCCAAATGCATCTCAGAGAATATAGCCATAAGATGCCACTCACTGTTGACCTCATGAACTGCATGTATCTGAGTCCTCCTGCTTAGGGAACTAGCCACTGCATTTCCCTTCCTCGACGTATAGGCAAGCTTGAAATCGAAGGACTGGAGATATTCAACCCACCTTCACTATCTCAGATTCAGGTCACGCTGCGTGAAGATCTATTTTAGACTCTTGTGGTCTGTATATACCACAAAATGCTCTCCCAGAAGGCAATGCATCCAACAATGCAAAGCATGAACAACTGCAGCCAACATCAGGTCATGCGTAGGATAATTCCTCTCATGTGGCCTCAACTGCCGAGAAACATATGCAAAAACATGATCCTCCTGCATAAGAACTGCTCCAATCCCAATGCCAGATGCATCACAGAAAACTGTGTAACTCTTGCCCGGCTCTGCCAAAACTAGAATCGGTGCTGAAGTCAATCTCCCCTTCAGCTTTTGAAAGGATGAATCATAGGATTCTGACCAAACAAACATCAGCCCCTATTTAGTCAAGCCCGTCAACAGTGCTGCTAAGCGTGAGAAGTCCTGTACAAACCGCCTGTAGTAACTAGCCTTCCCCATGAAACTCTATAACTCGAAGACATTCTTCGGCTACTCCCAAGTAACTACTACTATCACCTTCTCTGAGACTACTGATACTCCTGTGTCCAAGATGACATGACCCAAGAAGTGAATCTCGTCCATCCAAAAGTATAACTTTGAGAGATTAGAATACAACTGATGCTCCCTCAGTGTACTCGAAATGATCTCAAGATGGGTAGCAAGGTCATGTTGAGTGTGAGAGTACACCAAGATGTCATCCACGAAAACCACAATGAAGTAATCCATGTAAGGATGGAACTCTTTGTTCATCAGCGCCATGAACCTTGATGGCACATTCGTGAGACCGAATGGCATGACTATATACTCCTATAGACCATACATACTCTTGAAGGCTATAGGAGGTATATCTGATGGTCTAACACGTAACTGATGATAGACGAATCTCAAGTAGATCTTTGAGAACACCCTGGCTCCTCGAAGATGACCGAAGAGATCATCTATCAATGTAAAAGTAAATCGGTTCCTGACCACCAACTGTTTCAACTTCCGATAATCCACACAATGCCTAAGGGTACCGTCTGCCTTCTTCGCAAACAGGACAGGCGAACCCCAAGGAGAAGTACTGGGTCAGATGAAATCCTTTTCCTGCAACTCCTCCAACTGCTTCTTAAGCACCTGAAACTCAGTTGTAGACATCCTATAAGGAGGAATGGACACCGGTACCGCTCCTGGAATGAGATCAATAAAGAAGTCTTCCTCACGCTCTGGAGGCAAACCTGAAAAGTCCTCTAGAATGACAGATATGAAATGATCAACCACTGGAGAAAAGTTGAACTGTGAAGTCTCATGGTCATCTAGAAATAGACTGGAAATATGGAATGTAACTACTTCTATCTCATGATGCTCTGGTCCAGCTCTACCCGCTTGGACATCCCACTCACCTCTATGAATAAAAGACTCACTGTCTGGTGAAACGAAACTCACACAGCGACGATAGCAATCGACCACTGTCTGGAAGGGAACCAACCGGTCCATCCCGAGAATGACATCATAGACTGTCATCTCTAGGACATAGAGGTCCCAAAATAAGTGACACCCTACAACCTCGAGAGGGAACTCTTTGCACTGACACACGATAGATGTCCTCATTCCCAAGGGTGTGTCAAGAGTCAACATGTCAGCAGACGAAAATATAAAGAGCCCAAGGCTCTCCAAGACAGCAACAGAGGTAAAGCTATGTGAGAAACCAATATCAAAAAATTCTGAAGATAAAATTGAGCCTACTAAGATCGTACCTCGAACTGTATAGGGTTCGAGATCCTGCTCCTGATGAATCTTCTCTACAGCAAAAGTCTGGCTTGTACCGCGGCCCTGTGTAGCAGCTTGAAAACCCTGAGCTGACCCTCCGTGAGCCTGAACACCGCGTCGATGACCTCTACCCTAACCTGAACAACCTGATGAACTCGATCCCCCAGTATGTTGCTGAACTGGTAATCCTGCACTTGTACATGGGGTCGAAACTGATCATCCTTCACTAGCTTTTGGAAGGGGAACTTTGTAGAAACGTTGCATATGACCCATCATGCCACAAGATCGTCACTCCACTGTGTCTCTCGGGCACTAGGGAATCTTATTCCCACTCCTCCCACACTGATAACACACCACTTGGTTGCTAAAAGGGAGATCTTGACTAACAGAAGGAATACCTCACTTCCTCGGGTCGCCTCAGGTAGACACTTAGTGGCGCCTCCTACTGTCTGCCTAAAAGGAATCAGCCCCGGATGCTGACCCGCCCTGGTCCACAGCTCTAGTCTCCCTCAAGTTACTCTCCAGGATGAGTTCCTAGTTGACTATCAGAGTAATAGAAGTCAACTGAAAGATATTCACCTGCGATCTGATGTCCGGTCGGAGGCCTTCTTCAAACTTCCTCACTAAAAACAGCTCGTTATTTCCCAGAACAGGAGTGAAACGCTGTAACATAGAAAAGAAAATGGAATACTCCATAACTGAGAGAGTACCCTACTGCAAGCTCATGAAATCTTTGGCTCTGTTAGCCCTCAGCGTCACTGGGTAGAAGTAGTCGTAGAACATATGCTGAAACATATCCCTAGCCATATCCCACTAGCACCCTGTCTGCGAAACCACATCCCACCATCTCTTGGAGGAATCTCACAACATATAAGTTGAGAGCTTTACCCTCCTATCTGGGAGTGTCTCCAGATAGTAGAATATAGATAACATGGCTTCTATCCATGAATCCACAGCCAGCGGTCCTCCATCCCCTATGAACGTGGGAGGGTTCTGCTACTAAAAAACTCATGTCAGCTCTGCCATAGTCAGGGGCATAATGTTGAACTTCCTGGAAGGTCTGCATGAATATCATGAAACCCACTCTGAACTGAGCGTTGGCACCAGTGTATGAAATCACTGCATGTAACAGCCCAAGATTTTATAAAAAATATTCTTTTTAATTTTATTAATGTCTTGTGTTGTACGCTACACCAAAAGGAGCTTGCACAACACGCATCCTTGACTTGCCTTGCATTACACGCAATCGCGACCTTCCTCGATAGCGTGTGTAATACGCAATACCGAGTTTCACTAAACAACGATATGCTATTAAAATGTTATTAAAACTAGCCGGTATGAATAGTAATAACCGCTTTTTAAAATTCTGTAAATATTATTTTTCAAAATGAACTTCATTTTTGGATTCGGAGTATCGAATTTAGGCTAAGGTGAAATTTTGGTACATTTCAGATAACTTTCATATTCTGATGAATAGTGAAAATTACTAAATTATAATTAAAAAACAATTTTTTAATCGAAATAATTAATAGTGATAAATTATTAATTTGAGTGGTTTTAAAGTATATTTAGAATATATTTTTACAATTTAATACAATGTTGGACATTGGTTGTAATTTCACATTTAGACCAGACATAATCAAGTGTCAATCTTTTGGTATATATTGTTTCCTAAAAACACGCTAATTATTTTAACAGCGGGATTTAATTATAAAATTAATTAATGAATCTTCTATGTTATGAATTTGGTAAAATAGACTTCATTTTTGAATTCTGAATATGAAATATTGCTTAGGATGAAATTTTGGCATTAATCTGAAAAACATCAATTTTTGATGAATAGTGAAACTACTAAGTGGTAGGTTAAAAACTGAATTTTGCATAAAACTTAATTTTACCGCTTCTGTGAATGGAATTTCAAAAATCCGACAGACACGGTTGATATCAGTAAGTAAAATGTGGTTCAATGAGATAAAAATAATTTTTTGGTGAATAGTAACTTTTTACTATTTTTACCGCGATTAATAGTAAATAGGGTAACTAAGGGTAAATATGATATTAATATTACCCTAACACATGTCCTAATTCTATTGGACAAGTGTAATTCGACCAAAAACAAACTTAGGAATAAAATATGACCATTTAGGCCCACTTGGATTAGATTAGGACATTTATTATTAATTTATTTAAAGAAGGGTTAAAGTAGTTAAAATCAAAGTTTAATAAGTAAATCATTTTTAATATGGGGTTATACATAAGATAAATTCGATTGTAAATATTAATTAGAAATATAAAAAGATTTAATACATGATGGTATTTTATTTGTAATTTTTAGACATCAAATAATTTAATTTATTTATGACACAAAGATGATGCAGTAATTATCTTATTAATGAAATATTGATATAATTGATAATATAAATACCAAAATAAATGTAATTTAAAACTTTTTATGAATTCCACTAATTTTCTAGGTTACTATGATATATTAGTGTTGATTTAATCAACTTGGTTCGAACATATAATTCTGTTATGACTTTCACAAAAATCATATATCAAATAGTGTCAAAATTGACACAAAATAGTTTTTAAATCAAATATTATATTATTAATTGTTATTTTATTCCTAAAAATCTAAGGTTCGGCCAAATGACTTAGATAAGGATATATATATTAATAATAAACAATTTGGGGTTCGTTTGGCATGTTATAGTAAGTTTATTAACCATATAGTAAAAGAAAACAAACAGACATGGTAAAAGTTAAATTATTTAACATAGAGTTAAATCTAATTGATAAGGTTAAAATAAGACCCTAAACTTGTCTAAATCCTATTGGATGATAGGATTTCGACCCATCCCCACTTTAGCTTCGAAATAAGAACCTTTGGAACCATTATAAACCGATTTTGACATTAATATAAAATAATATTATGAGGTATTCCTAAGGTGCCCCTCTCCTCCCTTATAAAAGGACACCTCCTCCCCCTCCTCCTCACACCAATTTGAGCACTCAAGCTCGGCCAACCCCTGCCAAAATATCTTCTCCACTTCCCTAGCAACATCCTAGAGGTTCTGGTTATCCTCAAAGACCAATTTTAGTTCCCTAAGAGGAGGTCTCCAAAAGGCGCTTCAAAGAAGAGGTAATTACCGTTACCAATTCTTTCATCTTTATTTCTTCTTCCACTTCTTCTTCTTAGGTTGTTTCATTATGAATTAATAACATCAGTATCACTAATATACGGATATGTTATTATAAGTATGAAACAACCCAATTTCACCATCTATCCATTCTACGGAAAAAGAAATCACCGCGCGTGCGTACGTACGGAATACCGTCTCCACGCCGTGGTGTAATCTATTTTCCACCACCACCTTACATGGATGGGTATAAGGGTGTAAAGAATAACTATACATAGTTATTACAACATCATATTGATTCTGATATATTGTATAATCCACTCCAATTCAATTCAATATTTATGGAAATGATATCATCGCTCGTGCGTACGTACGGACTACCGTCTCCACGACGCGATGAGATTCATTCTCCATGTTAACCATTTAAGAATGATTATAAAGTATATATAAGAAATAATAATGAAATATATGACATTATAAAGCTACTGGATTTATGTATATATATATATGTATGTCATCTACTTACTTCCATTCAATACAATAAGGAAAGGAAAACAGCGTTCATGCGTACGTACGGACTACCGTCTCCATGAACGGTGTTTTTCATGTCATTTATCTATCTATTATATATATATATACTGAATATATATGATATATAAATCATATTTTATATTCTGGAAGTAAGTAAATCATGATATAAGTTATAATAATGTCAAGAACAACAAGTCAAAACACCTACGATAAATGAAACGATTTTACCCAAAACGCTTCTTTAACATGGAATTTACAAAAGAACGGGTAATATAATGTCATAAGTGAACCATATATGATATCATAACAATGAATATGATTCTTTAATAAGTCAATGACATTATTTAAACCATTATACAGGAGCTTCGGACACGTACAAAGCAAATCGGACCTAAGGTAAGGGAAAATATCACAATCTCACTTTTATCCGAGATTGTTTTTACTTTGGTAATTACTGGGGTGTATTTTATCATCCACATCCATGTTACCTCAATATGTAATATTATTTCCATCCTTCTACAATAGTTATATCCAATTTTACCCTTCGGTGAGTTTTTAGTAAAAGATACGAAAGGAATCTTTTGTCGTTTTTCGTACGAGGTACTTTTTGACTTTTCCGACAAAAGTACGAAGAATGTTTTTTTAACTTATACGGCATGAATGGATTTTTAAAACATTATTTCCAAGAATCCTACTTTACAAGTTTTCAAGTTTATTTTTAATCAAATTCTTTTATTTTAAAGTCGTATGACATTTTATGAAAGGAAAAATGTTTTTGAAGTAGAAAGGATATTTTCCTCAAGAATGGAGTTCAAGTATTTTATCAAAATTATTTTCCATCTAAGATAATAAAAGGGTTCTGTTTTTATCCCTATTATTACATGGATTTGATTATATTGTGATGGAAACATTTTTATGGATTGCTTTATCTTATATGAATTGTTTTATGATGTCATGTTGTTTAAGACTCCCATTTTTATTACATGGGTTATGAAATGATGTATGATTTATGATTTTGTGGCACACATAAGAATGGTATCATTATGAGATGGGTGGGACCTATATCTCCCTCCAATGCATTGGGTAAAGATTTTATATCTCATGAGATAGACATGGCTGAAATGGTAGGTTATACCGGTTCAGTGAAATAGGACTGAAACGAGGGTTACTCGATTCAGAAAGGGACTTTGTCCACTAAGATAGTCTTGGAAATGAGTCTTGACTAACAAGAAATGATTCTCTATGATTATGTGTGCATGCCACAAAGTTTCAAGTTTTATGTTATGATTATGGGGATCTCATTTTCACTTCTATGATTTATTCCATGTTATGAAATTATGCTCTCTTTTGCAGGTTATGATTTCCAAAATGTTATGTTCTTATGAATACGATGTGATTGATATTTCTTTTGTTTACCCTTACTGAGCATTTGAGCTCACCCTTTTATGTTTTCTTTTCCCTAGGATATAAAGAAAGGTTTTAGGTAAAAAAAAAGAAGATATTTATGGGAGATTTTGAAGATCTTTCACCCCGATTAGAAGATTACGTTCTGAGTTTCCAAAGACAATAAAATATTACGATCCTTGTGTGTGTGTGTTTTTGTTATGTACTAAGTATTCCACAAAAGTAATGTAAAGTCTATGTACGTCAGGCTTCGGGTCTCTACAGTTGGTATCAGAGGAAAGGTTTAGTCAACCTTTGGAAACTAGGATGGAAAAACGTTAGTGAGATCCCTAGAGATATTTCTACGGTATGTCTAGGGATGTCCCTAAGGTTAAGTATACGTATAGGTTATAGTCCTAGAATTGCTCTAACGATCTTAGAATTTAACCTAATATGTTAGATATTGAGGGTACTACCCCTTTATTATGTTGTTTTCCCTAGCATGATTTTTGCCTCTCACACTATTCTTTTGGGGTTTTAGATGATGGCTGGAACCCGAAGGAACCGTGTTGATCAATGCAATGGACAATGCAATGATTGTCCCCCTGAGCAACCAAACGATATGGGAGCTGGAATGCAAAATCTTGTAGCCATGCTCACACAACTTTCTCAAGCTATGAATCATGCAGGACTTCCAAACGAGCAAAGGAAAAAGCAACATTCTGTTGAATCCTTCATGAGGCAGCGTCCGCCTTCTTTCAGTGGGTCTACTGATCCATTAGTTGCTGAACAATGGATTAGTACTACTGAAAAGATATTTTCAGTTCTTCAATGTTCTGAACATGATAAAGTCATATTAGCAGTATATCGTTTGGAAGGTGAAGCTGATCAATGGTGGAATCTTATCAAGAATATGAGGCAAAGAGATGAAATTGATTCCATGGAATGGGACGAGTAAAGAACTTGTTTTTCAGTAAGTACTTCCCTCGTATTCTTCGAACGAAGATGGAGAAGGAGTTTCTTGAACTAAAGCAAAAGGATGATGAATCTGTTGGTATATACGAAGCGAAATTTACAAGACTTTCAAGGTATGCAGCTGGCATTATCATCCAACCTGAAAGCAAAGTTGATCGATTTTTCAGTGGCATAAAACCAAGTCTTCGAAGGGCATTAGCGATAAGAGACTTCAGTAGCTATGAAGAAATTGTGCGTTGTGCTATCAAGGTAGAAATGGAAGATGGTGTTACATATCCATCTCATGGTTTTGACAAGAAACGAAAGATGGAGTTCAAGGAGAAATCTCAGAATAATGGTGAAAAGAAGATGAATGTTTCCTTATGCACAAAGTGTGGAAAGAAGCATGGTGGAGATTGTCTTAAAGGGACTAGAAAATGTTTTAAGTGTGGAAAAGAAGGTCATCGAGCAGTTGAGTGTCGATGTAATGGAAAAAGGGATTCTAATGAAGTGAATAAAGAAAACACTGCAGAGAACACACAACCAACACTTCAATGCTTCAAGTGCAAGGAGATGGGACATTATGCCAATAAATGCCCTAATCCAAGGGTTAGTGATGATCGACATGAGCAACCGCTTAAGGCAAAGGACAAAGGGAAGTCACATGCGATCACTATTGGCAATGTTGAATATGACAACGATGTGGTGGAATGATTAAGTTTTTATGTAATGGGATTCCAAAATAATGTTGTATCATGGAATATTGGAATATTTATGTATTGGTCTAATGTGGTATTCAAAGTGATTGAGATATTATGGGCATAATGAAGGGAAAACGAGAAAATGAAATGTTTAACAGTATTCATGAGCTCATGATTGATATAAGGACTAAGTGATATCATGGTTTGAGTATATAGAATTTTGAGGATTTTGGTATGTGGGAAGTGTTAACTTTTAACTGCATTCAAGTTTTCACTAAGGTTCAATGGGTATTCAAGAAAGTACAATATTAAGGCCTTTGAATATTTGGAATGTGTCCAACAAGATATATCTTATGATATAGGGGGATCAACGATGGTATTAAATCTCTGGTAATCGTTTTCACTATGTTATGAAAATGGACTGCAGTATTATGGATAGGACTAAAGATTGGAATGGATTATGTTGGACATAAGTTAGTATTGTTTAAGGATAGAAGTTTTTTTGATATTATTTATGGGATGTTATAGTAATATAGTTTTAGAAAAAGGACAACCTGCAGGACGGGCGACAGCCCATCGCTTCGGACAAGGCTGTGGGAATCGAACCCACAACCGAATTGCGACTGGCCTTTATCGCCTACCACTGGCCTACATGAAGTCCCTGTTTAGTAGAAACTAGTTTTATTATATTAAGCAGTATGATATATGAAGTATAAGTCCATTTTAGGAACTATATATGATTAATCTCACTATATATCGACTTATGTATATAATTTTTGCTAACCTTTTGTTTGAGACAGATGGAATGACCCGTCATTCTATCACATGATCTGCTAACACTTCACGAATAACAAATTCAACTTCATTTATTTAAGAGATGAAGTGGAAATTGTTCTAGGCACGAACAATAGTGAGATTGTACCAAAATAAAGAAAGTATCTATTCCAATTCAAATTTTCAACTTTAGGGAAATGATCTTGGAAACCAAAAATGTTGTCCTAGTGATCTTATACCTGATGAATCGGATGGTACCTTAGATCGTCACAAATTTATGGATTTGTGATTATTGGCTTTTCCATAGCCATGTTCTCTACCACTCTCCATCAAAACATGATGGTTAGATTTCTCTTCCATATCCATATTTTCACCTATGTGGAAACCCAATGATTAGTTTATTTGGGTAACCGTTACGTTTCATACTTTTGTTTTTAAAGATTGGTTTTGATATTCCTTTTTACGATGTGGGTTTATATTAAAGAAACTTTCAAATAGTAAACCATTTATAACCTCGACGAATTTCTAGGGCGAAATTCATTTTAAGGGGGGTAGAATGTAACAGCCCAAGATTTTATAAAAAATATTCTTTTTAATTTTATTAATGTCTTGTGTTGTACGCTACACCAAAAGGAGCTTGCACAACACGCATCCTTGACTTGCCTTGCATTACACGCAATCGCGACCTTCCTCGATAGCGTGTGTAATACGCAATACCGAGTTTCACTAAACAACGATATGCTATTAAAATATTATTAAAACTAGCCGGTATGAATAGTAATAACCACTTTTTAAAATTCTGTAAATCTTATTTTTCAAAATGAACTTCATTTTTGGATTCGGAGTATCGAATTTAGCCTAAGGTGAAATTTTGGTACATTTCGGATAACTTTCATATTCTGATGAATAGTGAAAATTACTAAATTATAATTAAAAAACAATTTTTTAATCGAAATAATTAATAGTGATAAATTATTAATTTGAGTGGTTTTAAAGTATATTTATAATATATTTTTCCAATTTAATACAATGTTGGTCATTGGTTGTAATTTCACATTTAAACCAGACATAATCAAGTGTCAATCTTTTGGTATATATTGTTTCCTAAAAACACGCTATTTATTTTAACAGCGGGATTTAATTATAAAATTAATTAATGAATCTTCTATGTTATGAATTTGGTAAAATAGACTTCATTTTTGAATTCGGAATATGAAATATAGCTTAGGATGAAATTTTGGCATTAATCTGAAAAACATCAATTTTTGATGAATAGTGAAACTACTAAGTGGTAGGTTAAAAACTGAATTTTGCATAAAACATAATTTTACCGCTTCTGTGAATGGAATTTCAAAAATCCGACAGACACGGTTGATATCAGTAAGTAAAATGTGGTTCAATGAGATAAAAATAATTTTTGGTGAATAGTAACTTTTTACTATTTTTACCGCGATTAATAGTAAATAGGGTAACTAAGGGTAAATATGATATTAATATAACCCTAACACATGTCCTAATTCTATTGGAAAAGTTTAATTCGACCAAAAACAAACTTAGGAATAAAATATGACCATTTAAGCCCACTTGGATTAGATTAGGACATTTATTATTAATTTATTTAAAGAAGGGTTAAAGTAGTTAAAATCAAAGTTTAATAAGTAAATCATTTTTAATATGGGGTTATACATAAGATAAATTCGATTGTAAATATTCATTAGAAATATAAAAAGATTTACTACATGATGGTATTTTATTTGTAATTTTTAGACATCAAATAATTAAATTTATTTATGACACAAAGATGATGCAGTAATTATCTTATTAATGAAATATTGACCTAATTGATAATATAAATACCAAAATAAATGTAATTTAAGACTTTTTATGAATTCCACTAATTTTCTAGGTTACTATGATATATTAGTGTTGATTTAATCAACTTGGTTCGAACATATAATTCTGTTATGACTTTCACAAAAATCATATATCAAATAGTGTCAAAATTGACACAAAATAGTTTTTAAATCAAATATTATATTATTAATTGTGATTTTATTCCTAAAAATCTAAGGTTCGGCCAAATGACTTAGATAAGGATATATATATTAATAATAAACAATTTGGGGTTCGTTTGGCATGTTATAGTAAGTTTATTAACCATATAGTAAAAGAAAACAAACAGACACGGTAAAAGTTAAATTATTTAACTTAGAGTTAAATCTAATTGATAAGGTTAAAATAAGACCCTAAACTTGTATAAATCCTATTGGATGATAGTATTTCGACCCATACCCACTTTAGCTTCGAAATAAGACCCTTTGGAACCATTATAAACCGATTTTGACATTAATATAAAATAATATTATGAGGTATTCCTAAGGTGCCCCTCTCCTCCCTTATAAAAGGACACCTCCTCCCCCTCCTCCTCACACCAATTTGAGCACTCAAGCTCGGCCAACCCCTGGCAAAATATCTTCTCCACTTCCCTAGAAACATCCTAGAGGTTCTGGTCTTCCTCAAAGACCAATTTTAGTTCCCTAAGAGGAGGTCTCCAAAAGGCGCTTCAAAGAAGAGGTAATTACCGTTACCAATTCTTTCATCTTTATTTCTTCTTCCACTTCTTCTTCTTAGGTTGTTTCATTATGAAATAATAACATCAGTATCACTCATATACGGATATTTTATTATAAGTATGAAACAACCCTATTTCACCATCTATCCATCCTACGGAAAAAGAAATCATCGCGCGTGCGTACGTACGGAATACCGTCTCCACGCCGTGGTGTAATCTATTTTCCACCACCACCTTACATGGATGGGTATAAGGGTGTAAATAATAACTATACATAGTTATTACAACATCATATTTATTCTGATATATTGTATAATCCACTCCAATTCAATTCAATATTTATGGAAATGATATCATCGCTCGTGCGTACATACGGACTACCGTCTCCACGACGCGATGAGATTCATTCTCCATGTTAACCATTTAAGAATGATTATAAAGTATATATAAGAAATAATAATGAAATATATGACATTATAAAGCTACTGGATTTATGTATATATATATATATATATGTATTTCATCTACTTACTTCCATTCAAGACAATAAGGAAAGGAAAACAGCGTTCATGCGTACGTACGGACTACCGTCTCCATGAACGGTGTTTTTCATGTCATTTATCTATCTATTATATATATATATATACTGAATATATATGATATATAAATCATATTTTATATTCTAGAAGTAAGTAAATAATGATATAAGTAATAATAATGTCAATAACAACAAGTCAAAACACCTACGATAAATGAAACGATTTTACCCAAAACGCTTCTTTAACATGGAATTTAGAAAAGAAAAGGTAATATAATGTCATAAGTGAACCATATATGATATCATAACAATGAATATGATTCTGTAATAAGTCAATGACATTATTTAAACCATTATACAGGAGCTTCGGACACGTACAAAGCAAATCGGACCTAAGGTAAGGGAAAATATCACAATCTCACTTTTATCCGAGATTGTTTTTACTTTGGTAATTACTGGGGTGTATTTTATCATCCACATCCATGTTACCTCAATATGTAATATTATTTCCATCCTTATACAATATTTATATCCAATTTGACCCTTCGGTGAGTTTTTAGTAAAAGATACGAAAGGAATCTTTTGTCGTTTTTCGTACGAGGTACTTTTTGACTTTTCCAAAAAAAGTACGAAGAATGTTTTTTTAACTTATACGGCATGAATGGATTTTTAAAACATTATTTCCAAGAAGCCTCCTTTACAAGTTTTCAAGTTTATTTTTAATCAACTTGTTTTAATTTAAAGTCGTATGACATGTTATGAAAGGAAAAATGTTTTTGAAGTAGAAAGGATATTTTCCTCAAGAATGGAGTTCAAGTATTTTATCAAAATTATTTTCCATCTAAGATAATAAAAGGGTTATGTTTTTATCCCTATTATTACATGGATTTGATTATATTGTGATGGAAACAATTTTATGAATTCCTTTATCTTATATGAATTGTTTTATGATGTCATGTTGTTTAAGAATCCCATTTTTATTACATGGGTTATGAAATGATGTATGATTTATGATTTTGTGGCACACATAAGAATGGTATCATTATGAGATGGGTGGGACCTATATATCCCTCCAATGAATTGGTTAAAGATTATATATCTCATGAGATAGACATGGCTGAAATGGTAGGTTATACCGGTTCAGTGAAATAGGACTGAAACGAGGGTTACTCGATTCAGAAAGGGACTTTGTCCATTAAGATAGTCTTGGCAATGAGTCTTGAATAACAAGAAATGATTCTCTATGATTATGTGTGCATGCCACAAAGTTTCAAGTTTTATGTTATGATTATGGGGATCTCATTTTCACTTCTATGATTTATTCCATGTTATGAAATTATTCTCTCTTTTGCAGGTTATGATTTCCAAAATGTTATGTTCTTATGAATACGATGTGATTGATATTTCTTTTGTTTACCCTTACTGAGCATTTGAGCTCACCATTTTATGTTTTCTTTTCCCCAGGATATAAAGAAAGGTTTTAGGTAAAAAAAGAAGATCTTTATGGGAGATTTTGAAGATCTTTCACCCCGATTAGAAGATTACGTTCTGAGTTTCCAAAGACACTAAACTATTACGATCCTTGTGTGTGTGTGTTTTTGTTATGTACTAAGTATTCCAAAAAAGTAATGTAAAGTCTATGTACATCAGACTGCGGGTCTCTACACTGCAGGTTTCATGTCAGGAATGAAAGGGAGAACTACTGGTTGTCCCTAATCGATCATATCAGGCGTACGGTCACTACTTAGTTCCTGACGTGCAACGGGAAGACGTCGCAGTGCCATAGCTCTGAAAGATCTAAACACACCTTCATTAACGACAAACATAGTTTCAACGTAGTAGAGTAAAATGGAATAGGAAGTAAAAACCTTTAAAATTTGGAAAAACATCACTACACGGCGTGTAATACCGATACATGGTGTGTTTCCAGAAATCTTACCTTGGGCGTATACCTTTTCCATAAAAGGCTGTGTAAACATCCCGACTACACAACATGTTCTCTAACTAAACGGCGTGTAATGTCTCTTTTCTCCTTTCCCAGTTACTCCTACATGACTAAGTCACACGAACTGTCCAAGTCGAAGACTACACTGCGTGTTTGAGGAAGACACGACGTGTACCAGACATGACTTACCTGGCCTGTGTTGTTAGCGACACGGCCTGACACACTGTCAACACTTCACGGAGTGTTCCCAAGGGACATAGGGGGAATTTGAATGAAAACCATGGCCCGTTTGGTTTGTTACACTATCGGCTACATGGATGACCCTTACACGGCGTGTTCGGAACAAACACGGTGTGCGTAGGAGAAGATAACACCGACCCATGTTGTTCATGACAAGGTAGGGTACCTAGAACAAGGATACACGGAGTGTTGATACCAAACATAGCATATACTACCTAATCTTTCCTGACCCGTGTTGTTAGCGACACGGACGGGCACACGGTTTACAACTTCATGGTGTGTACATACCGTACACGGCGTATTCCTAAAGACCTTTTACAGCCCCATGTCCCTGACCACACGGTCAGTGACACAGCCAAAAACTACACGACGTGTATTTATAAAGTACACACCCTGTATTCTGGGTTTTTTTGGACAGTAGCCTTAGAGCTGCACCGGAGCACATAAAACAACGAAAAAATGAGGTTAAGGTGCCAAATTCTGATATGTGGGCACCCATACCACCTCTAATACCAAAGTTTGACGTCCATGATAAGGAATCTATAAGAAAACCGATACCCTATCTACATAACAGGTATTCTATCACAACATCTATCACAAAAACATGCATTGTCTATCACAAGGTCTATCAAAACAACATGCATTTTCTAATGAAACCTAGATGTCATGGAAAAATTCATGTCATGTAATTTTTAGATCATTTGCCTATATTATGCATCAGATGGAATACCCTCATCTCATCGGGTGGCAAAAAATGGAACCACAATCATATAAATTGTAACATCACAAAACAAGTTCATCACCCAACGGTGAAATCAATTAAACTGTAACATTTTCAAATCTAGAAAATTACAGCCTTTGAGGTAATCCGGCTTCTTACTTGTACACGGGTTCTAGAATGCCCAGGCACAACTATTTACCAATTACCTATTCCATCCTAACCCTGTCTAATGTTGCCAAACAGTAAATCAATAGGAATGGAAAAACCTCCTTTGATACCACTTTGTAAAAACCCAAATCCGGAGCCACTCATCTAGTGCCCCATGCCCAGTTCACCACATGAACTCAAGTGAATTTCCCCAAATTCCAGAGGCTACCGACTAGTAGTGAGGACCTTGGTAATTAATTGGGGAAATTATTCCCTAATTTGGTAAAGTATACAAGGAAAAAAGAAATATAAATCAATAGCGGAAGTAGTAAACATCATAGAATAGCTGAAACTAACAGTAGAAGAAAATTATAAATAAATAACGATGCAACATGGTACATATTTCTAAGGAAAGCAGAAAACACAACAACATGCTGAAATACAACTGAAAACAACTACTAAAAGTAACAACAACTCCAGCAGCATCGCAAACCTAAGGTCAGTCCTATGCTCTCCAGCTCCAACCCGCAATCATATTCCTGAAGTAGAAGGGACACAATCCATATCGACACCTACATCCATATAACCTATTTGGGCCAAAAAGTAGGACCCAAACAGGGTGTGAGACTAATCCTAGTAGGAAATAACCACAAGATCTGTGCCCTACTATCAGTGAGTAATATAGGAAAAGTAAAGGAAATAAATGCAGTAGAGAAATAGAGGAACACTAAAGTAACAATCCTACAAATTTCCATTCACATTTATTTTTTAATTTAAAATAATCATTCAATTATTAACCAAGTAATCTAGAAAACAGCACTATATTTCCAAGGCAAAGAAAGTAACAGAACATGTACCTCAGCAGACTACCTAAACAGCAAGCAGTACAAAACACAAGCTTGTTCTTTGGCTTGGTGGACTTGTCACAACCAACCACATAAATATTAATACTGAATCTCTAGGTGGCTCGTATAGGAAGACCCCTGTATTCAAATAATCATACAAGGCACATACACTCTGGGAAGCTCTCACCGTCAATTCCCCTATGGTCTTGCAACTATAGATACAGACTCTATGAGAAAGCACTTACGTCGAATTACTCTTGTGGTCTTCATACGTGCATAAAATAAGGACACTCTTGGAAATCACAAAGTAAAATTATTGTAGGTCTTGCATACAAAACTAATTTATAACATAATCTCTAGGGAAGCCCTAAATCATCAATTCCCTCTTTAGTCTACCGCACCAGGTTCACACAGCCCTGAGCAGTCTAGTTATGTGTAATCAACTTTCATCAGCCCTAAGTAAGTTCAACAACTACTTGTCTAATAGCTAAAATGCATAAAATTCATATAAATAGCATCACTACATCCGATCAATTATATCAAGGTAGGAAAACAATGCAACATGGTGTGCCTCACGACAACCTAAGACAAATGGCGATAAACATCCAAAACAAAGAGAAACACCAATGGGGTGATCCTCAAATATGCAACCAAGCAATTATCAAACAACTAATAACCTCAAGAATACAAGAAATCTAAGGTATAAAAACAATGGAATCAAAATCCCAAACCTGGGATACCTGAAACATGGGTATCCGGAACTTTTTGCATAAAAACTCAAAGACATTCAATGTAGGGAAACAAACCACCTACCTCGACCCTAGGAGATCGATATTCTTGAACCCAGTCCTATGAATCGACTTATAATGGAGTAAATCTGCAAAAAATTATAAAATTTTCATCCTCAGATAACTCTCATAACCATAGGAATCATGAAACATGGCCAAAGAGGAACCAAGGACTCACCACTGCAATTTTATTTTAACCGACGACGTTCGATTCAGACAACTTGTGATGGATCAATGTCTCGGAAAATATTCGTCCTCCTCAGACGCTCTGGATGGGATTAGGAGAAGTTGAAGATGTAAATGAGGATTAGACGCGACCCCGGTCCAATTAATGAAAAAAAAAAAAATTACACGGTGTGTAATTCATGAGTACATGGAATGTACTCACCATTTCCGTACACCGCATTAAGCGGCCTCCACCTCATCGCTACACACCGTGTGTGTTTCCTGGACATGGCCAGCACACGGCCTCACATAGGAGAAAAGTACATGGCGTGTATTTGTAAAGCACACAATGTATACTTACAAAAATTCTATATTTTTTCTTTTTCTCAAAAAAATACCAGAAAAGGAAAACATACCTGAAAAAAGGTCTGGGTTCTTATATATTTATGGAATACATCCTTTTAATTTAAAGAATTTACAAGGTTGATTTTTTTTCTAAATTTATTTTAAAAGAAAAATTCCCTTAATTTTATATCAATCATTTTAATTTAGTGTATTGAAGTCATTTTTATAATGAATTTTGTAATAAATTTTATTATAAATATGAACATTTTATATTCTGAAAACCTACGTTCTCATCGTTTATGTGTGGTTAAATTTAATTTAAAATTTTCAACTACTATTAAGGAAATTTTATAAATTACTCTATATTTTAATTTAGAAGAATTTAAATTATCTAATATGATCAACTTAATTTTTTACCATTATTACATGTAAAATTAGTAAAACAATTCCATAGAAAATGTAAAAACAGGTTTAGTGAGTGGTTAAACTAAGATTATTAGTATTTAAAATGACCAAAAACAAGTCAACAGTCAATTTTTGGGTCATATTTTGACATTATATCTTCTATTATCGAAAATAGTCAATTTATGATCTATTTTCGTGGTATTAATGTTGGAAAACCTCAATCATTTAAGATCATTACATGTGTGCCAATATCCTCATTTATAAAAGGCCACCCCTTCTCCTCTCCACTTCACCCTTCAGAATATATCTATATCAGAAAATTATTAACACAATCACACCATTTATTGAGTTATATCCTCATATAATACATAGTTTTGTGATAAATCCAACCTGTGAATCATTTTGGTGAAAACCATATGTTATTGTCTGAAGAAGGGGTCACACCCCAAATCGAACGTTGAATTTTTCTTTATACTCCACATAATTTCATTACTAATATAAAAATAGTGATATAATAACCAAATTGTATTACATATACTTAAATTTTTTAAATTAGTTTCATAACCTACAAACATCTAGTATTCTTTTAAATGGGATATGAAATACTAATTCATGTGTACGGTGGACTACCTACCACCACACGAACCGATGTTATTTTTTTCATAAATTTCTTTTATGGATGGAAATAATTATATATTAAATGTTTATATATGATATTTTTTATATTATTATAATTATTTAATTTATATATCACATATACCACCATACATTCCATTATGTGGGAATACAATAATGTTACTCATGTGTACGGAGGACTACCTCCTCACGATGTGATGTGATCCATTCATGCTTTACATAGAATGTTGTATGAATGGGTTAAATGAAATTATTTAATATATAAGAAATAATAATTATTATTTAATGGTAATATATTATTTACATATCTTTCTTTTGATCAATAAAAAATGGAAACAACACTCATGCATATGCTAAACCTACCATCACTAGGAACGATGTATTTCATTTTCTATATCTACCTATTATGAATTACATTATAAATATATATAATGAATAGAAAATATATTTATGTAATAGTTAAAATTTTGGAGATTATGGAACCATGATAAAATTAAGAGGACCATAAAAAACAAGACATACATGAAAAACAAAGATGTTATTATTCGAAACACAATTATAACATGGAATCGTTAATACATGGGTAATAAAAGGTCATATATAAGTCAGATATGATAGAATATATATATATATATATATATGTATTTATAATCAAAATATAGTTATTATTCAGGAGTATTGAACATATATGATGTAATTCAAGACATAAGGTAAGAGATTTCTAGGCTATCTTTTATTTTTTAGAGACATATATTAATTCAACACTAATTTAATTGTTTTGGTGTATATACTTGCACATTGACATGTTATATAATATATAGATTTATTTTCATGGTATTTAAATTTTTTTTGATGTTATTAATTATTGTGTACTATTATAGAAAATATTAATAAAGTGGAAAGGTATTTTTGTCTCAATTTTCCTTCATTTTGACATATGTTCTGTTATGCAAATATCATCATTTATGGAGTGTGTATATATATCCCATGTTCCATTTAAAATCGTGCATTTATTTATTCTCATGATATTCTATGTTTCATTTACAATTATTCATAATTTGGTCTTATAATTAAATGTTAACAATGTTGCCAAGATTTTATGTTATAAACACATCGTTTATCTAGATTTATCATTATTATGATTCCAATAATTAAATATTATGATATATATATTAAGAGACCCATTACCATTATTATACTCTTTTTTTCATGGTTATAAAATTTTCTCTTCATTTCGTTACATTATTTAATCATAATTTAAAAATATTCTTTTCATGAAAAATCATATTTATTTCTTTCTTCAATATAGAACCCATTGTGATATAATAGTGTTTTATATTTTTTTAATTATTCATGAAATTATTTTTTAATGAAAAGTTTACCCAATTTCAATTTTTTACAGAACATTTTGAAAGGAATATTTATATCAATTTCAAACAAAATTCATATTTTGGATTTACTCAAAATACGAATGGAATATATGTTTTAATGTGTAAAAATGTACATAAATTTTCATCATGATAAATAAATAATGTTATAAATATTCCTTTAAAAATTTTAATTTAAATTTTCAAAGGAATGGTTTTCCAATTTTTGTTATGAATTTTATGTTTTAAAAATTTATATTCCATGAAATTTTATTTTTCACAAGAAATGTTCTAGGTGATTTGTCATTGTAAATATATATTCATTTAAGATGAAATATATTGAAATAAATTATTTTTTAATTTTAATATGATCCAATGATACTAGTTTTCTTCTATATCTAAATGTATTATGATTATAATATGTTTATGAAACATATTTCTCTTCCACAGGTTACACTATGATGGGATTATTTTGATACACTCTTTTATGTCAAAAGGTAATGCTATGATGAAATGATGAAATGAATATGAAATGTCTATATTTTCAATAGGTTATGAGATGATATAAAATTTTATGAACCCCATTTCATTTCATGGTTTATTATATGAGGAATTTTTTAAAATATTATGCCCCACATATGTATAATTTTTATTATGTGATCTATGTTATATATATATCTCTATAATACACCTAGAAAAGATTTATATATCATGAGATATAAAGGACTTGAATGGGTAGTGAACATGATTTATTAAGGGAATATGTACTCCATGATGTTTTTTTCAGTGAAACTTTACTACTATGATATTATTGGGGGGGGGGGGTGAACCCATTCCACAATGATATCCTTGGTGGTGATCCTTGAATACAATGAAAATGATTTTTTATCCTTATGTTAATTCCATAAATCAATTTTTTATGTCAACATTGTGACCTCATAGTTATTATTAATTTATTCCATTATGATCCATTTCTTATGAACGTCCATCGTTTTTTCCGTGACTATATTTTATGATATATGATTTGTAGGGTACTATTTTAAATTGACATTCTCATGTTTTCATACCCTTTTGTTCATCTTACGTCTATGTATCACCATTTTTTACACTTAATATGAATCTAATCTAACCCTTTATGATGTATAATTTAACTAGGTAATTAATAAATTCATTGCGTATGAAATGTCTAAGAAGGTGATATTTATGAGGAAAATATTGAGAGATGATATAATTTACATATGAACATGTGTTTTATGCTTGCATGTTTCCAAAGGTACTATACC
This sequence comes from Viscum album, assembly GCA_963277665.1. Classification (NCBI taxonomy): domain Eukaryota; kingdom Viridiplantae; phylum Streptophyta; class Magnoliopsida; order Santalales; family Viscaceae; genus Viscum; species Viscum album. The sequence goes on from OY728157.1 coordinate 1,387,105,323, forward strand.
ATTATGATCCTCAGGTATGTGTCTGTGTAATATAATGAATATCTATGTAAAAATATATAATATCTATTTAACTATTTCTAGGGTATCTATAGTTGGAACATTGATATAGACTTGATCATCACCTGGTGCGACCAAACATGCCTTACTATACACCAGATTTTACAGTCCTAGGGTATAAGATTTGGAATCTCATAGAATCTTTACAAACCATCATGAAGTATTATAATAGATGATGAAAAAAGAAACATTAATAAAAATTAGGTTTCTGTGATTAAAAAGTATTTTTATTGATTTAGACACCATATAAGTGATTTACCCTGATTATGTATTTCTGCATGATGATTATTATTTCTTACACTACATTTTTTGGTTTTATTCAATAGATCAAACCTAAAGTAATTGTGTTAATACTTATTTTGATGCAAAATAAAATGATTTTCATCCTGAGATTCCAATATTTTGGGAACTAGAATGAAAAAAATCATTTTTATACTCACACAACATTGCCAAGCCATGAATAAAACTGAACTTCCAAACACACAAAGGAGGGAACATTGTTCTATTGAGTACTTCATGAGTCAATGTCCATTTTCCTTCAGTGGATCTATTGATCCACTAGTTTATGAGATATGGATCATTACCACTGAAAATATATTTTCAATTCTCTAGTGTTCAGAACAATAAAAAGTCCCTTTGGTATTCAATCATCTGGAAAATGAAGTAGATCAATGGTGGTCTGTCATCAAGAATATAAGGGATCATGATAAAATTGAATCCATTTATTAGGATGAGTTAAAAAAATATTTCTAATTATTAGTTTAATTTTATTATACGTATGAGGTTAGAGGATTTATTTGATAAAAGTAAAATTATGATGAATCTTTTGGTACCTATGATGAAAATTTCAGCAGACTATCAAGGTATTCTTCTAGTCTTATCATCCATCATCAATGTAAGGTTGATTTAATATTTAGTGTTTTAAAAACAAGTCATAAAATGTAGTTATCCATTAGAGACGCCAGAATTATATGGATAGAATTTTCTATATGCTATCACAATAGAAATGGAGGATGGAGTTACATATCAATTTAATGGTTTTGATAAGAATAGAAAAATTGATTTGAAAGGAAAATATATAATCTATTGAGAGATGAATATGAAAATAAATTCATGATCAATTTGTGGGATAAGACCTAGAGGAAACATTCTAATGTGGAGTAGAAAATTATTTAAGTGTGGAAGGGAAGTTAATTTGGAAATTGATTTCTAAAGTGATGGGAAGAAGATATATAGTTATTTAAATTAAGGGAAATATATTCAAAATGCACCACCTACATTCGTGTGTTCCAAATACATGGAGTATGGGAATTATACAAACTAATTCCAAATTCCTAGGGTTAATGATAAAGATCAATTTCAGTAACCTATTAATCCTATGCATAAAAGGAAGTCTCATACGACTACTATTTCTTACAAGGGGTGAGATTAAGATGTGGTGAAAGGTAATATTTGCATAAAATATACCTTTAAAATTGTCTTATTTAATTATAGATCCACATAATATTTCATATAAGAATAATGTTATAGGGGTGTTGATATGCCACCCAAATGAAGAGGTATAGATTTATTAGTGAAATCATTTAATGGTATGATGATTGCATATCAATTCAAGGATTATATTCCATTTGATGTTTTTGAGAATGTGCTTCCTAGAAACCATTCCATTATTCATTATGATAAATTTTAATTAACTAAGAAATTTATTGGATTTATATACAAAAATATTTTTTTTAATTTCGAATCAAGGTTAGTCACATTTTATAATAAAAACAACCCATGAATTTCCTATTTGTATGATGATAAAAATGAACATTCAATGGAAATAACATCCACTATATGGGTTTTAATTCATATTCAAAAGGGGTGTTCATCTCAGATGAGTAGTTAAAAACTCAAAATATTTAATATGTCCACTGTGTAAGAGTTTTTTGATGCCTTTATAAATGAGTTATGTTCCCTTTCACGAAAATGTGATGTTTTGTTTTCAATACAAATCATTCTGGGTGACTAAAAAATTTTAAAGTCTTCCTATAGAATATCCCCAATATAGTTTTAGGTATTTAAAACGAAACTCCCTAAGAAACTTGATAAGGGATATATTCATCAATGAGTGACACCATAGGGTACAAGAACTAATTTTTTAAATAAAGATGAATCGATGTGACTTTACATAGATTATTAGAAGAAGAACATTATCAAAATCAAGAAAAAGTATCATCTACCTCATATTGACAACCAATTTAATCAACTATGTAGAAAAAATAATTTAATTTTTTTGTTTAATGTAGATATCATCAATTAAATGTCAAGAAGGATTCTATAATGAATAAAATTTTGAAAACATGGTATGGACATGATGAATATATAGTGATTCCATTCAAACTTACCAATTCCCCCTCAATATTTTTGGATTTAATGAATATCATCTCTAGATATTACCTTTGTTAGTTTTTTTAGTCTTTTTAGTATATAATATTATCTATTAAATAAGAAGATAATATCATCAAGATCACATGATAATTGTACTAAATAACACAAGGAAAGAGGAACTATGTGAAAAAAATTAAATGTGTGAATTTTTCATATAAAGTGATTCAATTTTTGGGTCTTATCATCTTTAGATATAGTATGTTTATAGATCCATCAAAGACAGAGGATATTGAGTGTTGGCCTAGACCAACAACGATGAATAAGATTAATTATTTTCATCATTTTGCTGGAATTGATCAATTCTTTGTGGATGTTTTTTAGGTACATATAATCTGCTCACTAAGATAACATGTAATCGATCCAAGTTCCTCTAGATAGATGAATGTTGAAATAATTTAAAGGAAAAAGAGAGAATATTAGTCAGCTCACATATGATTTCATTTCCTTATAGTGGACAAGGGATTTTAATCTGTATTGATGCATCCAAGATGATATTAAAATGTGTTTTTATTTAGAATGACATGGTTATAGATTATGCCTCATGAAAATTCATGGTTCATGATTCAAATTACCCATCTCATTATTTAGTGTCACAAATCGTAATTTTTCATTAAAGATATTAATGAATTATCTATATCAAGAAAATAGGGACATATATATATATCAATCATAATAGTATATAGTATATATTCACATATAAGGGTTTGAATATGTGATAAAGGATATGGTTAGAGAATATTTATGAATATAATATCTCAATGAATAAACTCCTAAGGAAAGAGAATATGGTGGATGATTCCATGAATCGAAAGAAAGATGCAATATTATCCCTGAAGAGGATAAAAAATGATGGAATATATTTGAATTTTAAGTTTATGGATCTGGTAATCCATAAAGAAGGGGTTAAATTTTACCTTTCTTTATTTAATGGTCAACCATCAATCCATGCAATTATTAATGTGGCACAGAAGAAAGATATAGAACATCAAATTAAGGATATAAATGATAATGATTTAATCCATGATGAAGATTGAATTATAAGGTTCAATAACCATGTATGTGTTCCATACAAACTATATTTGAATAAGGATTTTTTATAGGAATCTTATAGTTATTCATTATCTATTCATCCTTTAAGTACAATGATGTATTGACATTTGAAATGGTATTTATTATAGGATGATATAAAGAGAGGTATCGTAGTGTTTTTTATCATTTCTGGGTATTTACCTACTTTAATAATGAGAGATAAAATTTAAATGGAATGTTACATCCATTATGCATAAAATAATAGATGATGAATAACATAAACACATATATTCTCATAAAACCCCCAAAATATTTAAAGGAAATATTATTACATTGTTTGTAGTTGATCTCCTTAAAAATTAAAAGATCTTTGTCGGTTTCATAGGATACTTATCTCTTGATAATATTTATATAATATTCATTAAGTAAGTAGTATTATTTTATGTAGTTCAACATTCAATTATGTCTAATTAAGTTCTGGGGTTTATATTTCTATTCTAATAATGTCTTAAATAGGATCTGCATACAGAGGTAAGTGAGAAAAAACATATAATCTTTACATGAATGGATTTTATGAGAGAACAATTGAAACCCTAGAGGATATGTTGAGATCTTTTTCTATTGATTTCAAAGGTGGTTGGTATCTACACTTTCCCATAGTTGAGTTTTCATAGATCAACCACTATAACTCATGAATTAATATGTATCCTTATAAATCCCTCGGTGAAAAAATGTGTAGACATCCAACATGATTGAATGTATTTTGAGAAAGAAATCTATTGTGACATGAGATATATATAATGATTCTAAATTTAGTTAAATCTATTTTTCAATACATCAAGGCTGCTCAGAGTCAATTGAAATGTTGTGATGATAATCACTAACGTGGTCTAGTAGTTGAATTCGGTGATAAGGTGTTATAAATAATTTATCAATTGAATAAGGTAATGTGACTTTTAAAGAAGGAGAAATGATCCCAATGTATATTGGTCCCATTTAAATAATATAATATATCATAATAGTGGCTTATTGGTTAGCCCTTTCACCAAACCTCTATCAAGTTAACGATGTGTTTGATGTATCTCTCTTTATAAATTACATACCTAATCCTTCACATGATATAAAATCAATGTGTGTACCAATGTATCTGGATATTTCATACAAGGCGAAACCATTTGATATTATTTTTCATGGAGAGAAAGTGGTGTGAAAAAAACTCTCTTGGTCAAACTATTGTCGCAACATGACTTATTTGATGAAGCCTTATTTGAACCTAACGAAATGATGAGGCTGATGTATCCTCATTTGTTTGTATTAGATTGAAAAATTTATAGGGAGAAATTAACTTTATTTAAGGTATAATTTAATAATCTATTTTTATGATGTTTTTTCCAAAATAAATAAAATTTATTTAATGGCTTGTTGTACACACAACACCGAGTATTAAAAAATCACTATATATTGTTAATTATATTGTTTAAACATGAGCATTTTAACATAGCCATTGAATATAGAAATATGGATAGAAATAATTATTTTTTAAATAATATTTATAATTGTTTTTATATAATTAAAAATCATTGAAAAAATGTACATAAATTTCAAATAATTATTTATATGTTTTAAATTTATAATTTTCTCAAGTAAATTTTATTTCTTATTTTTAAACAATAATAAAATTTACTTTTGAAAATTTCAGAAAATAAAATTTTATAAAATAATATAATTTTTTGAAATCGTCATGGAAAGTTTACTTTAGGGGAATTTTTTGGGAGATTTCTGGAAAGAAATTTTTTTCAGTGAGTAGTTAAAAATAATGGTCTTTATTGAAAACAACCATTTAATATAATGAATTTAAATGGGTTATTTAAAAAATAGTTTTAAAATTAAAAATAAATAAAATATATATCCTTTTATATAATTTTTGTCATATGAATATTTTTTATTTTTAATATTGATAAAAATACTTGTTTATACTTTTGAACATTTTCTCTTTGAAAAAACACATTTCTAATCGCGTCTATAGGATTACTTTTAAGTTAAATATTTCAACATATGTGAATGGAATTATTGATTATATATATTAAATCAGAACAATTTATACTATATAATATGGTCAAAATATGTTCTTACCATAATTAATAATAAAAACAATAAAAAAGTTATTACAGTTGATGTAAAAAAGGTTTTACATGATTTAAAATAAAATTATTAGGGTTACAAATGAACCAAAGCTTCTCAAAAACCAATTTTCTAGAAATATTTTTTCCCTATATATTATATTCTTAATAATTTTAAATATTTTATCCTTTTTCCTCATAAAATCATTGGTTCACCTCTTTCTATTAAAAATATTTTATTTTTTTCACTCACCACACTTATAAAAGGCCACCCCTTCTACTCTCATCTTCACAATTCCAAAAAAAACTATGTCATACAATACCTAACCAAATAGAAATTTTAATTACTTCCTCACATCCTAGAATCCTTATTTTGGTCTTGAATACATCTTATGAATAATTCTGTGAAAACCAAATTAAGTTGTCAATAGAAGTTGTAACATCCCAAGTTGTGCGTTTAATTTTATTTCTTCTTAAGATACCTAAACAATTATCAAAAAATTATTATATAAGGATATAATAAAAATAAATATATGGATTTGTTTCATTGGTAATTTAATGACCTAAAAATATCTCTTCTTCCATCAAATGAGATATGAAATCATCATTTGTGTGTATGGTGGATTACCATCACATGAAGATATGTTATTTGATTTCTATTACCACATCACAAGGATTTTTATAATGAGGGATTTAATGTTTATATACTATGTTTTTGAAATAATTATACTTATTGAATTATTATATCACATATACCTTCATATGTTTAGTTTTTTGGGAATATCATAACGTCGCTCAATTGTACGTCAGACTACAGCCTCACGAGTCTATATGATTCGTCTGCACATTACATATAATGTAGTAATGATGGGTTAAATAATAATATTTTATATATATGGAATAAAATTTTCTATAATTTTAATATATTATTTACCTTTTTTTATTTCAATCTATCAAAAAATGGAATCAATGTTCATGTGTAAGTATAACCTACTTTCTCCCTGAATGGAGTATTTTATTATATATTTATAATTCTTTTGGTTTAATATAAAACCAAATATAATTAATATATAAGATAATTAAATCAAATTTAACATTCTGGATATTATTTAACCATCATCAATGTAATGGGACCATAAATAAAAAGACAAAACATACATGAAAAACATAAAAGATGTAGCCAAAACTATGACTTTAAGATGGAATCATTTACAAAAAGGTACCAAAAGGTAATAAATAAATAATATTGGTTATGATATATATATATATGTATGTTACTTTAATATATATATATATATAATAAAATCATATTTATTACATAGGAGGATTGAACGTGTATGATTAAAGTCGAGACATGAGGTTAGGTATTTCTAGTCTCTATTTTATTTCTAAGAGATATATGAAAATTCACGAATAATTTCTTATGTTTGTGTGTATATTATTCCTTAGAAATTATATATCATTAATATTTTTTAATTTATTGATATTTGATGTTTCATTCGATGTTATTTTTTTTGGATTACAATTTAAGGTATTACTAAACAGCTAAGGGGTTTTTTGTTTCAATATTCTTTCATTGAGACAAATGTTTTATTATAAAACTATATTATGTTATGAGGTGTATATACATAAAATTATCAAAAAAATATAATTAAATTATTATTTGAATTATATTATCTATTTAAATTAATAAATTTATTTCATGGGGATTTGAATTCAATGTTAACAAAGTGGTAAAGATTTTATATTTCAGTCTCATCATTTATCAAGATTGCTAGTGAGTATGATTCCAATAGTGAAATAATATCATATATATCTCAAAAATATAATTAATATTGAAATAATATATATATATTTCATTAGAATATATTTTTTTCCTTTGTTTTCTGATCGTTTTTCATTCATGCATTCAAAAGAATATTCTTTACGAAAAAACCAACATTATTTTTTATTTTTTTCGAAACCTCGTTTTTTTGCAAAAAACATGTTGTATAAAAATATATTGAAACATTATTTTAAAATTATCCAAATTATATATTAAATAAGTTTTTACCAATGTTTTTTTTAATTTTTTTAAAGGAATGTTTTTATTTTTTCCAGACAATTTCCATTTGGGTTTTACCAAAAATGTGAATTGAATATTTATTTTAACGTGAACAACATGTATAGAATTTTCAACCATCATAACCCTATAATTTTTAAAATTTTATTTTATGAGTTTTTATGTTTATTTTTAAATAAAATTATTTTGAAAATATATTATGATTTTGTAGTCTTAAAATGTGAATTTTAATGATAATTTATGATCCTTATGGATCATAACAAGTGATTTATCTTTGAAAATAATTTTCTATAAAATATGACATCCTTTTTTTGAAAACTATTATTTACTTTGTACATGAACCAATTATAACATTATTATTATTTCTATGAATGGATTAAGATAATAAGATATTTTTGAAATAGGTTTCTCTTCCATGGGTTATACCATGATAAAATTCTTATGAAGCACACTTCTTTTTCCATAGGTTATGCTATGATGAGATGATGAAATGATTTTAAAACCTGTATCTCATAAAAAATGTACGATATAATGAAATTTTAATAAAAACCATTTCATTTAATGAGTTATTATATGGTGGATTATTTATATAATTTTTTCATACCTATTTATGATTTTCATTATATGATTTTACGACCTATATCTCCCACCAATGAGTTGGATAGATATTTATATCTCATGAGTTATATTGGAATAAAATTTTGAGTGTTCTATATTAATTAATGTATTTTTTCTGCTATGATTTTATTTAAAGTTATAATTGTCTACTAGGATGGGTTTTTAGTGAATTTATTTCACTATGATATCCTTTTTATTGAGCCTTCACTACTACAGAAATTATTTTCTATACATATGTGAATGAAAAAAATTCTATGTGTTAGGATAATGTTATGATATCAGGTTTCATTTTTTTAGATTCCATTGTGATAAATTTCTTATGTACTGTTAATATTTATTCTATAAATCATGTTTATTATCTATGATATGATGGGTATGATTTTTAAATCTTATTATCATGTTATGATTATTTATCTCCCTATTTTACCCTTATTAATCATTTGAGATCACCATTTCTTATATTTCCTTTCCATAGTATATGATAAAATTTATTATGTACGATATTTCCGAGAAGGGTTCTAGTTATGAAGAACATAGTTGTAAATGATATAGTTAACACATTAACTGGTTGATTATGTTTCCATATTTTAAAAGGAACTATAATGTTATGATACTTATGAATGTGTTTATGTAATTTAATAAATATTTATTTAAAAATATTTAATATTTATCAATAAAAACCATTAGATACTATATATATAATCTATTCAGGATATCCAACTATTTTAAATTGCCTTAAGAAATAACTCATTGTTCTCATTTAGCACAATTGTGTATTTGATTTTCTTTAGGATAATTTATATGGGAATCACCCATTGGGAGTCCAAAATGGGATTCATTATTCCATATTCAAAAATTATTTATACCTAATTTATACTATTCCTAATAGGGTTGTGTAGAGTCTTCATTAAATTTTTCTCACTATTTTGGATTATTGATCTTATAAAATATTATTCATAAAGGTGGTATAGATAATCCCTATGATTTATATATAAGTATAGACACTTTTTTGAAATTTTTAGCTGTTCTAATTCTTGGATAGGATTTAAATTATTTTAGATTATATTTTTTCATTTCTAATTTTCCTTTTAAAACAAATATTTTACCTTTATAGACTTGTATTATGTTCTGATTTGGGGGGGATTAAAGGTGATTTTAGTTTAGAGTTATCCATGTTAGAATCCAACACATGTAATGATGTAATATTTTTAGAATACATTAGTAACTCATCAATGGAATTTCCTTTGGGGTTGGAAATTTTATTAGATGTAAACTTACGTAAGCCAGGATTTAAAAGATTTTTTAGGGTGGTCATGATCTAGGTAAATTGTATGTTTAATTTCTTCAACATTGATCCATGATTGGTGATAGTTTTCTAATGACTATTTTAAGATTATATAATTTTTCTTAGAATGTATTTCATATTGGGATACCATTCTTTCACTTTTCATTACTGTTTTCTTGTGATTATTTGGAAACATTGTCCATGGAATAGAAAGAATTATAATCACTACTGGAATTTTTGCTATTTGAAACAGGGTATTTGCGACGGGATCCCATTGCAAAAACTCTTTTGTGATGGGGTCCCATCGAAAATAGCTCGTTGTAGAAAATGGAATCGCAATAATTATTTTTTGTGATGGGCCCGTCACAGAAAATACCATCTGCGACAGGAAGCGGTTCTATTGAAAATAGATTTCCAATTAAATACATTATATATTCAAGAACATGTGGTGATGGGACCATCGCAAAAAATATTTGTGACGGGCCCGTCATCCCATCACAAATATTTCTCTGTTTATATATGTTATATATATCTAAGCCTTTTACGACAGGCCCATCGTAAAAACATATTTTCAATGGTAAAGTAACCAATTGCAAATAAGCTTTAATATATATATATAAATATATATATATATAATCTAATTGCGACGGGGTCCCATTCGAAAATTCACAATCACAAATACTTAATAAAATAGTAAAAATTATTAAAATTATGATTAATGAAAAATAATATTAATATTATATAAATAATAAAACAAATTAAATAATTTAAAATTTTCAATATTCACACAAAAAAAAATATAAAAAAATCAAACAATATTACTATTATTATTAATAAAATAAACAAACATTAAAAAACATAATAGAAATAATAAATAATAAAATATTTAAATATTGAAAAAAAAGAAATAAAAAATTAAATTATGTAATATTCGCACCAATATAAAAAATAATAAAAGTAAATAGTTCATATTATAACAAATGTTGAATTCAAATGCTATAACATAACAAAAAGACATTGTGGGGATAGTCTTTTGGATGAATTGGAGGAGATGGAGGAGATGGTGGAGAAAACCTCTAACCCTAATCTATGAGTCAGAAAACGCATGTACTTCATCTGCTCATTCTTCTTCTAATATCATCGACACATGTATTCCTCATGTTGTTTCTACTACCATTGACTCATGTCCTCCTCATGCTGCTTTGGTTGCGGTTGCTGCCTTCGATACATATTATCATTGTACTGCTGTTGCTGATGCTTATGCATATCTTCCTCCATATCCTACTGTTTCTGTCGCATCTCTTCCTGATGTTTCTGAAAACTCTCTATAATTTTACCTTGAGATTGCAACCTCTCCTGATACTATCACCCTTAAGATGATTCCTCTCCACAATCTCCACTTGATATTGATGCCATCATCACACCAGTACCATAATATGTCATAGGAGTAAAATGAGAGCTGATACAAACTACTCGGCCATTCCCAAAGGCATACTGGGTCCCTTGCATCCATGTCGCCTCATTGAAATTGTTGGAACTAGTCTGATCAGCCGTCTCACCCTAACTCTCGGCTCGTTTCTAAGAGGTTGTGGCCCCATATGATTTTTTCAGTTCTAATTTAAAATTAAAATAGTGAAAATATTATATGAAGTTAATTCTCATGATGAAAAAAAATATTACTAACCACATTTGGACACTGGCGATCGCCTCTAATCTATCCAGTGGCTGGATCACTGTACATCCTCCGATAGACGTCATACACTGTAATATTATGAAGCTCAACTGCCTATAAGAATATAAAATAAACAATTTATATTAAATATTATATAAAATAGTTAAAAAATATACTTACCATATGCTCTCTATATGTACTGAATGTATGGCTACTTGCTTGATGTGTCACCTCCGGTCTCCCCTAGTTTTGCCAGCCCAATGAAGATCTCCTCTGAAATCCACAACTCAACAAGTGTGAAAATATTCTTTCCCAAACATGAGATGAAATGTACTCTGGTCGGTGGGCTCTACCTGACTCATCAAATACTGTAACTCCTTCTTTCTTAATGGTTGTCCTTCTCAAATTGTGAAAAAACTGATAGAAATTCAAACACGTAGACACCTCCCATGCATCTTGGATAGTTTCACACATGATATCTTTGATGGGATATCATAAATGCTCCAAATAATTTATAATGTCATGTAATTAATTAAATAAATTTTAAAATAAATAATATATATTTACATAGAATCCAATGATTGAACATTTTACAATGCAATTAAATGGGAATTTGTTACCATGGGATCCATGTATTAGAAAAATAATTGTGCTAGATAGCGCTCCCCTGTCCAACAACTACATGCACAAAACTATGAAAAAAGGACAAAAATCAAATAATTAGTATATAAATAAATTAATGAAAGTTAACTAGAATACATTGTTTATCATCCATCTGCATGCGTGGATCGAATCTAGGATGTGGATGTCGCTCGGGGATACGGTCATGAATCATCAGTCGTGCTAGACCTAACCCTCTCCACATACCCTCGTAACCTCTAGTAGGATGAGGGCCAGTTGATCCGAAGTACTCCTCATCCAAATGTAGCTCATTCTCCTCCAACTCACGAAATAGATCAGGTTCCATCTGAAACACAAAATGATTATTGTTAGAAGAGATTTCCAAATAACTATTAAATATAGATATATATTAGTTATGATTATATCCAGCATTTAACTAGGTCAATTTCAACCTTCATCATCATCTTCATATCTGATGACGTCAATGTATTAATATTTATCATCAACATCATCAATATCTATAAGAGTTTCAGTTTCATCATCTCTTTCCATTTCGAATTCATTTGTAACATCATTAACATCATCATCACCATCGACCCTTAATTGTGGGGTTTCTGATCGATATTCACGTCTCATTGTTAAAATTATGGATTTGGAGTAGTCTCTTGAAAAATTCAATTCATTGTACTTCATCGGAACCACATTCAGTTTGAGTAAACTTATTTTCCTAAGATTTTATCTTTGACATGATCCACCAATCACTCTTGTATCATGATGTAGTAAAATACTTAGTGTAACATATTTGATGTTCCTGTTGAGCTAGAAAAAAAGGTTCATTTACTTCTAGAAGACTTTTATATTTAATAACAATGATTCTATGAATCACATGAACACACAAGACTCTCTCAGTATCCAACCACTGACATTTAAATATTGTTATATAATTTATTCTTAGATAAAATAATTCAATAATTTCATCTAGTCTGCGGTAAAAGTAAACATCAGTTTCTCTATGATGCGATCCTCTCAAAAAACTCTAGTGTTCAGTTTTTTGATTCCTTATATGCACGTGTGTGAAATAGAAAACCATTCCCCATGTATGAATTAAAAGAGTTATCTATTTTGGATAGTGACTTACTCAATATACATATTCTCTTATAAATTTTATCAGTATGTTGAGACACATGAAAATTTTTATAAAAATTATAAATATAATAAATAATAAATTGGATTTATATACTAAAAATCAACCATTTATGTTACCAATTTTTGAAACCATTGAGAAAATGGTATGGTCAGCGTTCTTCAAGAGCAGCTACTGTAATTTGTAGAAGCTATTTCCTTATATGATTATCATATAACTTATAATTAAAATAATTTTACTTAATATTACATAAATTATAGAATAATTTATAGAAGCACTCACTGAACAAATGATGTCATTTCTTCACAGTTGAGAAGAACATATGTATGATCTCTATGATGTTCATCATCTGAAAGCCATCATTCAAGAACTCCACCAATGACAAACTATGGATGATTAAAAACTCATTATTGATTTTCCATTTCATCATCAACGTTACCCTCGTTACTTTCCATATAGTTTTTTAGGGATATTCAGATTTAAAATAATGACAGCTGAAAAAATATATTACCTCCTACAAATAAGATTAATCAATTGAGCCTTCATATGATGCTTTGTTATATACTTTTTTCATCAATCTCTACATCCATATATTTAATTATTACATCCATCAAAACTGTATTGGACCTCCACATTTAACTTCATGTGAAAAATGTAATATCAGATGTTCTATTGTGTCAAAGAAAGCTAGCAGGAATATTTTTTCTAGTTTATATATAATTACAACAACATCTTCTTCCAGTTTTCATAGTGTATCATTTCATGTTGTAACCACAAAAATGTATTGAAGAAATATGATATATCTGTTATAAAATCCCAAATCATATAATTCAATAAACCTCATAATCCAATCAGCATAAGTAATTCCATTATAACATGACAAATCATGACTTCTTAATTCGGTAATATGAGAATTTTTAACACATATGCCCAAATTGGAAACATATCCATCTGGAAGTATCAAATCTAAAATCCACTGAAAAAATAATAAGTGACTCTCTTTTCATAGTGCAGAAGTTTATTTTGACTTCATTAACCTCTGTGATTTGAAATTTTGAAACAGTTCATGTTCCGGTCATCTGCAAATTTGGGAATGATCTAATCGTTGCTTTACATTATCTTTCCACATACCTGGTGTATCCAAAACAGTATGAACTAAATTATCAAAATTGTTCTTCTCAATATGTATAACATACAACTTGTGGTGGACCAACAAATTAGATAAATATAGAAGGTCCCAAAAAGTGCTCTGTTTTTTCCAATTATGTTCTTTGCGAAAGACATGAATTTTTTATTGGTTTACTATTGGCCCGAATGTGATGAGAGGTAATAAAAATACAACTGATTTTAATTCTTTACCTGAAATAATTGTTAGAGGTTCATCCCTTTCAATTATGTTGTTTCTGAAATGAGTTTTGTTCCTCCGAAAAGGATGATCGGTTAGAATAAATTTTCAATGACAATCTAAATAGCAAGGTTTTATCCATTGACATGTATAAATGATTTTCTGAATTTCATAAATTAAGTACATTATTTCAGAACATGTTTACTAAATAAAGATAACATTCCATAATCTGGGAAGATACTAATATTCTATACCAATGAAGAATTTTATTTAAAATTTTGTTTCATAGCAACATCATATGTAGTAACACCATTACTCCACAATGAATTTAACTCATAAATCAATGGTTTCAAATAAACATCAATATTTTTTCTCAGATTTCCTGGGATTAATAAGGTCAAATAGATATAGGGATCCTTCATCATCAACCATGGAGGTAAATTACATGGAGTTATAAAGACAAGACAACATGAATACTGACTTCCATAAGAACCAAATGGATAGAAACCATCAGTATAAAGACCTAATCAGACATTTAGGGCTTCAAAAGAAAAAAGACAGATGCGGTCATTCTAAATTTTTCCATGAATCACCATAAAATTAATGATTCAATCTTTTATCAGTTAAAATCTTGGTTTTGTGCCATGACATCATTGACGGTGTGTTGTCAGCCGTAAATAAATTCTCCACCCTGAGTGTAAAGGGGAAATATCTCAATTGTTTTACAGGAATTGATCCAGACTTCCATAGTTGAGCTTTATTATACCTCGATTTTATACATGTGGGACAACTATCCAACGACTCATTTTCACCAGAATATAAAATGAAATAATTTTCACTTGCATGAATATTCTGATAACTAAGGCCCAGATTACAAACCAACCTCTTACTGTTATAGTGATTAAAAAAAACAAATTTCCTTCAGGTACCCGTGTTTTAACTGAAAAAATATTTGATCGAAATAGTTGTTTGACATTGCTTTATAGGATTTAATAGCCATAAATTTTTCAACCTCTTCTAATTATTATATCATGAAACCAGGATATAATGCATCCTTATTAATCCACAACAACTCATAAGTTTTAGATGGTACCAACTGAAGTGTTAAATCAATATCTTCATGAGTTTCATTTTTTTGAACAGATGGACCTACAACATCATGTACTAAATTTTGAAACTAAGATAGATCCCAAATAAAGTTATTAGAATATTCTATGGAACTGCGTTCACAATTTTGATACCAAAAAACATAATATTGTTGAAAACCAAATCATAAGAGATGTCCTCCAACCTTGTCAAATGTGTCAAACATTCTCAAAGAACATTTTTTACAAGGAGACATAATTGTTCATTCTGAAAAAATTCTATGTTTTGATGTTGTAAATGATAACAATGCTTCAACACCCTCAATATGTACAAGATTTATACCATAACCGTTTTGATTTTTGTGCTGATTTATCCAATCCTGATCATCTAATAATGATTGTTGTCTACTTCCTTGTTCCGTATTTTTCTAAAAAATATAAAATCATTACTATTTTATAATACATTAAAATAAGAAAAATATTATCCAGAAGAATAAGACAAATAATTACAACTACTTCTTAATAATTACCAATAATTACGGGTGACACAATTTCCAACGGACTAAAAAATACACTTTTTCTGATGACTGATTTACTTGAAACATTGTCCCACTAAAATCACAATGAAGAATCTTCTTGGAGGTACATGTATCCATTCTCGTGCATAAGGGAATCTATAAGCATACCTCTAAGAAGATTCTTCATTGTGATTTCTATGTGAGAAAGATGCAATAAAATGAGGCGTCAGGAAAAAGTGAACCTTTTTGTTGATGAATCAACGTCTTGCAACTGTCACTGCCAGAAAACATTATAAAAAATGTGGTCCTATGAATGTATATTCAAACTCATGCATACAAGATTGGATATGCATACGTAGAATAATACTTTCTATAATTTTTTGTGTCGGTGAGAGTTGAAAGGAGAAGAGTCATCGAGAAAAAGGAGTGCCTGCAATCCATTAGAAATTGTGCCAAGCTATTAAAATTGATTTTATTCATAATTATTACTAATTATTACTAATTGTTACTTATTATTCCTAATTATTCCTAATTAATACTAATTATTCTTAATTAATCATAGTTATTCATAATTAATCCTAATTATTCTTAATTATTCATACTTATTCCTAATTAATCCTAATTATTTCTAATTATTTCCAAATAATGTCAATTATTGATAATTATTCCTAATTATTCCTAATTATTATTAATTATTCCTATTTCATCCTAATTATTCTTAATTATTTCTAATTATTCATAATTATTTCTATTTATTCCTAATTATTCCTATTTAATCTTAATTATTCCTATTAATACTTAATTATTTATTATTTATTATTATTTATTCTTATTTATTACTGTTTATTCCTATTTATTACTATTTATTCATATTTTTTACAATTTATTCTTATTTGTTACTATTTATTCATAATAATTACTAATTCGTCCTAATTATTACTATTTAACCTTAAATTTTTCTATTTATTCCTACTTATTACTATTTATTCCTAATTATTACTACTAATAACTATTTATTTCTATTTTTTACTATTTATAAAAAATTATTACTTATTATTAAAAATTATTTCTAATTATTACTAATTATTAAGAATTATTATTAATTATTACTAATTATTAATAATTATTACCAATTATTACCAAATATTTCTAATTATTCCTAATAATTTCTATTTATTTCTATTTATTCCTATTTATTCCTAATTATTCCTAATTATACCTAATTATTACTATTTATTCCTAATAATTACTATTTATTTCTAATTATTACTGTTTATTCCTAATTATTACAATGTATTCCTAATTATAACTATTTCTTCCAAATTATTACTAATTATTACGATTCATTACTATTTAATAAAAATTGTTACCATTAATTACTAATTATTACTAATTATAACAAATTATTACTAATTATTTCTAATTATATCTAATTATTACTAATTATTAATAATTATTAATAATTATTACTAATTATTTCTAATTATTACTAAAAATTACTAAAAATTACTAAAAATTACTATTTATTACAAATTATTAATAATTAATACTAATTATTACTATTTATTACTAATTATCAATATTTATTACTAATTATAACTAATTATAGTAATTATTAATAATTATTACTTATTATTACTAATTAATAATTATTATATCAAATTATTACTCTTTATATCTATTTATTACTATTTAATACTATTTATGACTAATTATTACGAATTATTACTAATTTTTAATATTTATTACTAATTATTATTATTTATTACTATTTATTAGTATATAATAAAAATTATTAGTATTTATTACTAATTGTTACTAATTGTTAATAATTATTACTAATTATTACAATCAATTACTAATTATTATTATTTATTATTATTTATTACGGTTTATTAGTATTTATTACTATTTATTAGAATTAATTACTAATTATTACTAATTATTACTAATAATGACTAATTATTAATTATTATTTCTAATTATTTATAATTATTATTTATTACTAATTATTACTAATTATTTTTATTTATTACTATTTATTTCTATTTATTAATATTTATTACTAATTATTACTAATTATCACAATTTATTTCTAATTATTAATATTTACTACTAATTATAACTAATTATTTCTAATTATAAATATTTATTACTATTTATTACTATGTATTACTAATTATAACCGTTTAATCCAAATTATTACTATATATTCCAAATTATTACTATTTATTCCTAATTTTTACGATTTTTTCCAAATTATTACTATTTATTACTATTTATTACTATTTATTTATATATATATCTATTTATTCATATTTATTACTATATATCTCTATTTATTACTATATATTTCTATTTATTACTATTTATTAGTATTTATTACTAATTATTACTAATTATTATTAATTAGTACTGATTATGAATAATTATTACTAGTTACTATTAATTATTTCCAATTATTTCCTATTATTTCCAATTATTGCTAATTATGAAAAATTATTCCTAATTATTTCTCTTTATTCTTATTTATTATTAATTATTAATATTTATTCTTAATTGTTACTATTTCTTCCTAAATATTACTATTTGTTCCTAATTATTAATATTTAATCCTAATTATTGCTATTTATTCATAATTATTACTATTAATTCTGAAATATTACTATTTATTACTAATTATTTCTAATTATTACTAATTATTTCTAATTATTACTAATTACTCTTAATTACTACTAATTATTACAAATTATAATTAATTATTACTAATTATTACTAGTTATTAATTATTATTACTATTTATTATTATTTATTACTATTTATAACTAATTATTACTAATTATTACTAATTATAACTATTTATTACTCTTTATTAATATTTACTACTAATTATTAATAATTATTGCTAATTATTACTAATTATTACTATTTATTACTAATTATTCCTAATTATTACTAATTATTACTAATTATTATTAATTATTACAATTTTTGACTAAATATTACTAATTATTAGTATTTATTACAATTATTAGTATTTATTTTTAATTATTAGTATTTATTACTAATTGTTACTAATTATTGTTAATTTTTACTAATTATTACTAATTATTACTAATTATTATTATTATTAACTATTTATTAGTATTAATAACTATTTATTAGAATTTATTTCCATTTATTAGTATTACTTACTAATTATTACAAATTATTACTAATTATAACTAATTGTTAATAATTGTTAGTATTTATTACTAATTAAAACTATTTTGTACTAACTATTACTAATTATTACTAATTATTACTATTTATTAATATTTATGACTAATTGTTACTAATTATTACAAATTAATAATATTATTACTAATTATTAGTATTTATTAATAATTATTAGTAAATATTACAAAATATAAGTATTGATTATTAATTATTAGTATTTATTACTAATTGCTAATATTTATTACTATTTTTTCCTATTTTTACAGTTTTTAAATTATTACTAATTTGTGTAAATTACTAATAATTACTGCCAAATGCAGCTAATAATGTCTAATTACTGCTAATTATGTATATACAATACTAATTATTGTTCATAATTATTAATTATTACTTATTACTAATAATTAGTACTAATAACTTAATTTTATTATTACAAATAAATACGGATGACAAAAAAATTTAAATCTAACTTAATTTCAACTAATCAACAATAATTAAAATTAATATAAAGAAATAAAATAAACACTAAATTAAATAAAACATAATTACCTTTAAACTTGATCTCTTATAATTGTAGATGGCTTCACAACTTCTTTGTAAGAAAAACTAACTCTGAAAAAATTTAACTCTAAAATTAGATTTTAGAGAAGCAGAGAAAGCAGGAATTGAGGAGGATGAAGAAAAAAACATTTGTGTTGTATATATTGGTTAGATTAGTTGTGATGCGGCTTTTTTGGATGGGAATCCCGTCACAAATAGTTCTTTTTGCGACGGGTCCCGTCGCAAAAACCTTCGGCTGCATTAATTAATGTCGGCGGTTAAAAGGTTATTTGTGACGGGACCCATCGCAAAAAGTAACATGCCGACACATTATTTGAAACGGGACAACATCATGTCACAAATTGGTTTTTACCTCCTCCTGTTATTTGCGATGAGTCTCATCGCCAATACACTCTGGGGGTCGAACTAGTTTTGACTGGGGGTTCCCCCTTCACAATTAGTGTTTACCGCATCTCTGTATTTGTGACGGGTGGTGCCTACCCGTCGTAAATACCATTTCGCGTGGTTTGGAGCACAAATCACGCCAAACCACGTGTATGTTTTTGCGACGGGGTTCTTAGCCCCGTCGCAAATAATCTTTTTGACAGACAATTTGCGATGAGATTTATTCCTGTCCCAAATTACCCGTCGCAAAAATCAGTTTTTCCTGTAGTGAATGGATTTTGAGAAACTTGTTTTAATGCAATCTGTATTGGTTTTTTTTCTTGTTGGATATAAACTCTAAGTTAGATTGTGGGAAAAATCATAGAATCCTTTTTTTCACTACTTTTATTGATAAATTTCCTCTAAAACATGGCATCACAACTTTTAGTCTATTAAAACAGGGGGCATCCATAGGTGAAATGATAATGATCGGAGTACAACTGTAAGACTCAAGGGGGGTGTGGTGGGTGATGATTCATATACTTTTTTCAAATCCATCATTTTCACAATATTGGTTAGTTCATGTGTTTTATTTTATAATAAATTTTATTTGGATCTTTTTACCCCATGTAAATATATATAGTTTCTGTTTATATAATAAATTATTAAGAATTATGTGTTAATATTTAAATCATTTCTCTATTGTAAAATATATCATATCATCCAGTATTCCTCCCAAATAATCTAATATTATATTTATATAATTATCCATCATCCATTGTAAAATAATAAAGAAAATTGATGTTTTCATATTACTAGTGCGGGTAGGATACAGTCAGTTTCTTGAAACTTACCTTAAAATCATAGAGTTTCCCTAGTTTCTTGTCAAACTCCTCATATATTATTCTTTAGTAGATCATTCCTTGAATTAGGAAATAATTTCTAGAGGAAGGCTCTCTATAGATTTCCTTATATGAAACTTCTCTAGGATGTATGTTGTAAAATTACTCCTTGGATTCCCCATAATGAGTAAGGGGAAAGACTTTTAGCTGATTTGAGAATCAGTAAATCCTTTAAATATTAATCCACTACAAAAATTATTAAATTATATGAAATTCATATGGGTGACATTAGTTTATAATCCATGGATCAAAGGTAGTAATAAAATCATTCTATGTTTTAGTATATAGTCATATTGATCATTTAATTGTAATTTTCTGTTATGAATATTGAAATTTGGTGTATACATTTCCCTTAATTACCTATTAATTTGAGTAAGATTTCCGTCCATTTTTATTACCAAATGAATCTCTGATGGAAGGAGAATATGTGGAATAATAATTATCCATTATAATGGTGAAACACTGTCATTCCCACTTTTATGTGATTTTACGAGTTGAACTCTAACGAGCAAAATTCTCTCTACATCAAGATCAAAACCAACGATGCTTGATGAACAAGATCTAGTATATGAAAATAATTTTAAAAAATATTTATATATAATTTCTTTCCTCCTCAACAAAAATTATAGGTTTGATTTGTTCTTTTCATTAAGTTATCAACAAAAATATTTTTAAACGTGAGAAAAATACAGTAACTTGGGACACTGGTTGTTTCTAGAGTAGAAAATAATAGGGGTGTGTCAGAAAAATTTATGGTGGGTTCTAATGTTTGGAAAATATAAATCTACATTATTTATTTTAATATAAATTGATGAAAAGTAATATATCCTTATAACATTCAATCATTTCCTTATTAAAGTATTATTCAGGATTTTCTCTTACTCTTCCTCTAATAAATTTATATATCTATGATTACTCTTTTGTGGTCATTTCAGTCTTGATGGAGAAGTTCAATGATCCCTATATCCACATTCCTTACCTGACCATCTAATTTTACATCTTTGACCACCATTGCATTATCCAAGTACTTTCTATCACATGAAGTTATTGAAGTGCAAGATTATTGGGTGTGTCATCCTGATAAAATGAGTAAAAATAATTTAAATAGAAAACTACAATAAATAAATTATTCATTAAAACTATTAAAATCCTTATAGGGATTTACTGAATAATTTTCCAATTATAATTCATCAAAAGGTGGTATGAGGTAATTATCCTTAACATACAAAAAATGGCACAATGTTACTTCAACATATTTAATAAAAAATTAAATTAAAGGAAGCATGAAACAATAGTATCAAATGATATTTCAAGAATGTGTGATCCTAATCTACAAACAGTAACACAATTAAACAATACAACATTTAAAAAACAATTCTTAGAAATTCAGTTTAATTGGAAAATCCTCCTCATGAACATGATGAACATTTTTATGTTTTCCAGAAATGATAATCAATTACAACATTGAGAACAAACTTCTTGATTGGATGATTAGAAAATGTTCTAAATCAATGGTCTGAATGGATTTTTATGGTATTGCAACCTTATATAACCGATTCACAGTCTCCTATGATCATTCACCCTATATTTTTATGGTGATGTTTTTAGTGATTTAAAAAGTGTGATTTTTTGATTATGTTCCTCAGATGATGGAAGTGAATTTTCTAGTCTTTGTATCTAGGCATTTCCACGCGGGATTCAATGATGGGAATGAGTCATGATAAGCCTGGATTGGGAATGAAAATTAAAAAACTCATACTCGATATACTTTTATCAGGAATCATCACCCATTCATTACCACCATCACATTGTAGTGGGGTTTTAAAGATCACATTTTCCTTCCTTTGTCAGTATGAGAATATATTACACAAGGAATACAATGCATGCATGGCTTATATCTTTTTTTTTTTGAGAATTGGTGTTGATAGAGACTCTAGTTCTTCATCAAGATATTAAATTGTGAATATATGGTATAAAAAAGCATATAAACAAGGTTATCCATTGTTGAGGGATTCAAATTCCAAAAATTTGAAAAGAATATTCTCAGGTCCAACATTTAAAATACGAGGAGAATCAGTATAATAGCGGGTCATTTGGTGGATTTTGGGTTCGACATCGGTGGATTGGCCTCATCATTAGGCAACACAACAACGCCTCCATCAACATGGAAAATAGTAGATTCAATGGGATTTGGGAGTTCTTCTCGTCAAACGAAGGTCATCTCCTCTTTAAAACTTCAACATTTGAATTTGCAATAATCAATTATACATGAATATTGATTGGATTATTCATCATTTGCAAGGAATTGTGGTATAAAAAGATCTATTGGAATATGGTCTTCATGTTATGTCTCTCAAAACATGTTCATAGAGGATGAGGTGCATATTGGATTTATTAATTGTTTCCAATAATCTCCCTCATGTTGGTGTGTGTTCCGAAATTAGTAAAAATATTTGAGGACTCTTGGTGTTGGTCATGTAATTACATATACTTTTATAAATTAAATTACACTTTTAAATCAATAAATTCCTTATTACAAAATGTGGTTATAGAAAACATAAGCACTACTTTCTTTATTTAGGAACAATATAAGATATATCATACTACGTTTAAAAGGACATTAATAATCATAACCATTGATATTATATCCATTCTATAGATATTTTATGATTAATATATATTGGGTTATGAAAAATACCAGTGACACTGACAATAGAATTGATGTCTGTAACTAGTAGGATCACACCTAATGATAAACAATTATTAGAGGTGTTAAGAGAGATAACATACAATGATTTTTCCTTGAGAAATATTATGTTGTGATTCAACAACTAATTAATGAGTGAATTCATTTACTGGTCAAGTGAAATCACAACGCGATCATTAGGAAAACATAGAAGATGAACCACCTGAAAAAAATCAATCTATCGCACACCTTACCCTTAGCCTGAATGGCCCGAAGGCCTTTTTTATTTTATTATAGATAATCCACCTCTTAAGGAAATTATTTTTTATATAATAATATAATGATCATACATAGGAATTTATTTTGATAATATAAATATTATTTTTAAAATCGCCTTCTTTAAATTATCCAATGGTAAATTTATCAAAATTCTTTGAGAAAGCTTTTTTTTAAATTAAATACATTATATATATTCAATATGTATTGCGACATCATAAAATGCCTATAGAGATGTGATAAATAATATAAATATTATGAAAGACAATAATTATTTTTTTAAATTAAAATAATGTTTTTTGAATATATTTTATTAATTTTTTAAACCCTTAACGAATCCTTCTAAACATATATTAAAATTTAATGATTTTAAATCAATTGTTTTGTAACATGAATCACTTCCAGATAACCAATGGTAATATTTTAATGCTTTTAGTTTGTGGACGTATAAAATATTTTAAACCACTATTATTTTCTAGAAACCATTTTAAAAAACCATATTATAGTTTTAATTTTTAATTTCAATTTATATAGTCTTAAACACATGTTTTTAATTTAATAAATCATTCCCCTCTTTTTTTTCTATTTAAACCCACCCAACAACCCATTCTTACACAATCAAAACCCTTATTGAATGACTTTACTCTGATATTACCTCCCTAAATACCTCACATGCTCACCCAAATATCTTAATTAAATGATCTCAGTCTCTTAGATGTGCCATCTCAATTTAAGGGATACTCTCCTTCTTCTCATTATCTGAGAAAAATATTTATATTATTTAATTTTTTTCCCATTTTTATTTTTGGGAATTGAATTTAAAAATAACTATTTATTTCCATATTATTTCCATGTGATGGGGTTACCCTTTAACATTCATTTAACCCTTACATGAATCATTATATACCCTTGTTATCCTACTGAAATTATCCTTTGATTTTCTAAGGAAAACATCTACATAGTGAGTACCCATATTCATTTCAAATTAAGGGTATATATCAAGATGTAATTATATTCATTGATTGGGTAATTTAATTTATGAACTACACACTCTTTAATCATTTGTTTAGAACTAATTTAATGTATACTTATGTCATATGATCTATGTGGAACAGTTATGTATATACATGATATGAATGTGATGGGTGTTCCTAAAATTATATATCTCTCCAATGCATTGGGTAATTTTTTCACTTGTGAGAAGTTATGTATGAGACTATGGAGTGAATGTATTCCATGATGGGACTATTTCCACCAAGTGGTTTTTTCTAGGTAATTTTCATTAAATTATTATTTTGTCATGTTTGATGGTTTTTTCACATTCAAATATTGGCTTAATGATATAATCTTATGTAATGTTTTGTTATTCATGTTTATAAATCTCACCCATTTTATATTTCATCAATATACTTATTGACTTAAATACATTTCTTTTATAAAGATACTATTTTATTATCTCCCTAATGGGATTTATAGATCACCAATTTCTTATTTACATCCATTGCTTATCACATGTAGTTTTAAAAGAGTAATGTAATTTTACGGTCTTGTTCTGGAGCTTTAAATTAATGTTATTGGTAACCACGTTTCATGTTATTATGATATATATATATATAATTTCCCAAAGACAATAGGCCTCATTATCATCTAGGGTGGTAATTTTTGTGTCATTTAGTAATAAATCATGAATTAGTGTGTAATAGTGGTTTGTATTTTCATAGTTAGTATCATAGAAAATGTATTGTTATTATTGGGGATTTGGATTAGAAAAATCCAGTGAATGTATTAGGGATAAGAAAAAATAGAAAAAAATCCATAAATTTTGGTATGTTTAGAAATTGAGGCTTCGAAGAAAATATATTCACCCTAGGATACTATAAGTGGATGTGGATCTATAATAGATACACATAGGTGTAATAACCATAAAAAAGGTCACATTGGGCGTGAATTGATCATCACCTAGTGCATGAAATAATATTCCTTACTATGCTCATGGATTTACCCAGTCATGGAACAATATTAGGTAAATTCCCAAGAATTATATGAACCATTATTAAGGTAAAATAATTACCATATGATATATGTTAGTAAATAGAAAATTTATAACGTTGGGTGAAACTGAGAAATTCATCAGTTAAGGAATACTTATATTTTTTGAGTTATCCATTCAATGTTCATAGTTCCCCTTTTATGTAACTAATAGTTTTAAAATATTCAATTATATATTTATTAAATATTAACTAAACAGGAAGAACATGAATCAACTCGTAAAAGGCAATTTTATCATCCATTAATGAACAGAAAATGACTTATGTGACTAAGCTTCTATGAATTCTTTCATATCAATGAATTTTAGAAGAACTATTCAAAAACCACATAAAAAATTAGAATTTGAGTTATTAGTGAAGATGTAAAATTGTTCAATTTTTGTATCCCATGTTTCTGACTCAACCCCTATCAAAAGTTTTGAGATGAATTTCCCAAATAACCTTACGATAATATTTTTAGTTTTATTCAATGTTATTCTAGTAATGTATTGGTTTTCCATTTATAGAGCCAACCTGAAATTTTGAGAGAGGGAATTATAACTGTATACCATGAATAATTATCATATTATATAGAATTATATAGATGTGGCTTAATAATGTTTGGAATTGTTATCTAATGCATGGATATTCTTCCCCTATGATAATTCATGTCTAACTAATATGTTTTATAATGAGAAAAAGGTAATTAATTATTATATTCACATTGTGAGAGAAACGTTTCCTGAAATAAATCCCTTTCCTTTATCCTAAGGTAGAGTTTTAGTTCAAAATTGAACTTATAACTAGAATAATTAATATTACTATAGAATGTTATTACCAAAAAAGGGATATCCATGGATCATTCAAAAAAAAGAGGGAATTTAAGGATGAACCAAACCAACCTATGTGATAGAAAGGACTAGTTTACTTGAATTAGTTTGGAAATATCATTGATATTGGAGAAGCTTCTCAAAATTTTCTATCCCACTAACTATGACTACTCTAAAGGGGGATAAGTTTGTCTGGAATGGTGAACGCATCAAATTATATAATGAGTTTAACAAGAGGCTAATCATTACAACCCTCATAACATTACCCACTAATATGGCAGGATTGTTTTTCTACAAAGATGCATCCAAAAAGGGTTTTGGTTTACTACTCACGCAAGGTGATGAATTTATAGACTATGCCTCCCACCAATTAAATTTCCATGATAAAAACTACCCAAAAAATAATATAGAGTGAGATTTAGTTATCCCACACTAATTATTTGGTGAACTTATCTCTACGGCGTGAAGTTTGACATATATAGGGATCGTAAAATCTTAATTTACATATTCACAAAAAATAACTCAATATTACAAGCATGCTCGCATTAACCACCAATGGGCAAGGATTTTTTATCTTCAATGATACATCCAAAAAGGGTTTTGGTTATCTATCATGTAACATGAATAATTTATAGCCTATTACTCCCATCAATTAAATATCAATTAGAAAACTACCCAACACATGATATAGAGTTGGCTGCAGTGATATTGCACTAATGATTTGGTGAAATTATCTCTACGGGGTGAAGTGTAACATATATATGGATCATAAGTTCTTGATTTATATATTCACACAAAATGAACTCAATGTAAACCAAGGATGATGGTTATAGGTCACCACTTATTATTATTTATCAATCCATGTCTATCTTGGGGCGGTGTACGCAATGGTATATTCTATGAGTAGAATGGATCCCACAAACATATCTAAGATTGATATTGTAAGGGAGCCAATATTGTTGGTTTAATGTTTATGGAAATAGGAATAATAAAAGGATCATTGTACTAAATTTCTCAAATGAATACACTACTATACATTCATGAGAGGGTCATGGAGTCCTAGAAATATGATGTGGTGCTACACAAAATATTCATGAATATTATAGAGTTCAACAATGATAATGTTTGAGATATAAGGTTTTGAAAAGGTATATATGTCCCATAAAAACCATATCGGAAGAGGGAACTTCTATATGATTCACATAACTCCCCATTCTCTGTTTATATAGGAATAAATATAATATATTGATATTTAGAGAAAAAAATATGTTGGGATAAAATGAAAAAGGACATTCCAAAATTTGTATCATGATTATTGGTATTCCAAAACATCAAGGCTGAATTATAGATTTTTAGGGGTATGATTTAAATATTTTCCATAACAACATGTAAATGGGAAAATATAAAAATAGATTTCCTCATAGGACTCCCTAGTAAACCTATAGGAAGTAACTCTATATGGGATGTAGTTGATAACCTTACTAAGTCAGAAACATTCATTGCTATCAACGAATATTCCACTCTTGGAAAAATAACCATTATATACATAAATGTAGTGGTATGAATGCATTGAGTTGAACTCTGTCGTATCTAACATAGGATTAATTAATGGGTTTTTATAATCCTTCATTAAGAATTAGATAATGAAATGATATTCATCACTAATTATCATAATTATTTTGTTAATCAGTCATAAAGAACCATTCAATATCTAGTTCATATTATAATATCCTGTTAGAATGCATTTACAATGATGTTGGGATCAATAACTTACCCTAATAGTGTTCTCATGTAGAAACTCCTTTCATTCTATCAATAACATTGAACATTATGAGGCTCTATATGGTAAGAGGACTCACACTCCAACTTGATGGGATGGTGTTGGATAGAGGAAGCAAATGTGACCAGTCAGTGGTTAAAAGGTTATTTGCGATGGGACTCATCACAAAAAGTAACCTGCTAACACACTATTTTCTACTGGACAACATCCCATTGCAAATAGGTTTATACTCTCACCAGTTATTTACGATGGGGGGTCCCACTTCACAACTAGTGTTTCTTGCCTCCAAGTATTTGCGAAGGGTGGTGCCTACCTATCGCAAATACCCTTTCGGGCAGTTTGGCGCAAAAACCGCGCATAAGTTTTTTAGATTGGAAACCTAGAACCATCTAAAATAATAAGTTTTTTTGTTATGGGATAATAAATCCATATAAAATAACCCATCATAAAAATAAGTTTTCTAATAGTGAATGACTATTTAAAAGATTAATTGAATGAAATATGGAATGGTGATTTTTTTCTTGTTGGATATAATATCCAAATCATTTTGTGGGGAAAATCATAGAATCCTTTTTTCACTTATTTTATTGATAAATTTACACTAAAACATGGCATCACAACTTTTAGTTCCTCAAATTTGAGGTTATTCATAGGTAAAATGATAATGATTGGATTATAGATTTAATACTCAAGGGGGTGTGGTGGGTGATGATTCCTATAATTTTTTTAAAACAAATCATTATCACAGTATTTGTTAGTTTATCAATTTTTTATAATAAATTTTATTTTGAATGTTTTAACTCATGTAAATATATAGTTTCTATTTATAAAATAAACTATTAAAAATTATGAGTGATTATTTGAATGAGTTCTCTATCGTAAAATATAACTTATCAATCATCATTCCTCACAAAAAATCACAAAGTATATTTCTATCATTATCCACCATTCATTGTAAAATAATACTTAAAGGTTTTTTTTCATAATACTATTGTGGGTAGTTTATGGTCAGTTTCTTGAAACTTTCATTAAAATCATAATGTGTTTCCGTAGTTTCTTATCAAACTCTTCAAATATCATTATTTAGTAGAACACTCCATGAATTAGGGATTAATTTATAGAGGATGTTTCTCTATAGATATCCTTATAGGAAACTTCTCTATGATATATGTTGTAAAACCACTCCTTGGATTCCGCATTAGGAGTGAAGGGGAAAGAATTCAAGAATATTTGGGCATCAGTAAATCCTATTTATATTAACCCACTACACACATAATTTAATTATCTCAAATTTATATGGGGGAAATTATTTTTTAATACATGGAACATAGGTATTGTTCTAATAAATTTATATTTTAGATTGTAGACTTATTGATCATTTAATTGTAATTTTCTGTTTTGAATATTGAAATTTGGTTCATACATTTCCTTGAATTCCCTATTCACTTGAGTATTATTTCCTTCTATTTTTATTAGAAAATGAATCTTTTAGGTAATGAGAATATGAGTAATGATATTTGTCCAATATAACTGTGAAACACTGTCTTTCCTCTTATTCTATTATTTTATGAGTTAAACTCTAACGAGCACAATTCTCTCTACTTCAGGATCAAAACCAATGAGGCTAGATAGACTAGATCTAGTATTTGAGAATAATTTTAAAAAATATTAATATATAATTTCTTTCCTCCTCAACAAAAATTACAAGTTTGATTTTTTTCGTTACATGAGGGTATCAAGAAAATGATTATTGAACTTGAGAAAAATACTGTAATTTGGGACTCTGGTTGTCTCTAGAGTAGAAAATACCATGGGTTTGTTAAAATATTTTTTGGTGTGTTATAATGTTAGGAAAAACCAATGTAATTTATTGACATTAATTTAAATTTATTGAAAAGTGTTATAGCCTTAGAAAAATCCATCAATACCACATTACAATTTTATTCATGATTTTCTATGACTCTTACACTAATAAATTGATATCATCATGATTAGTCTTTTGTAGTCATTTCAGTAGGGATGGTGAAACTTAATGACCCCTATATCCCCATTCTGTAGCTGACCCTATAATTTTATGCCTTTGACCTCCATTGTATTATCCAACTACTTTATATCACATGAAGTTATTTAAGTGAAAGTTTGTTGTGTGTGTAATCATGATAAAAGGTGTAAAAATAATTAAAATAGAAAACTAGATAAAATTAATTATTGATTAAAACTATTAAAATCCATAGAGGGAGTTAATGAATAATTTACCAATTAAGATTCGTCAAATGGGGGATTGAGGTAATTATCCTTAGCATACTAGAAATGGCATAATGCTCCTTGATCAAATTTATAAAAAAAATAAATTAAAGGAAGCATGAAACAATAATATCAAATGACATTTCATGAATGTGTGATCATGATATACTAACCCTGACACAATTTTACAATATAATATTTAAAAAATAATTCTTAGGAATCTGAGTTAATTCCAAAATCCACATTGTGGATATAATGAATATTTTTATGTTCTCCAGGAATGATCTTCAATTACAACATTGGGAACTGACTTATTGATTAGATGATTAGAAAATGTCGGAAAGCAATAGTCTGAATAGATTTTATTGGTAGGGGATCCTTACATAACTAATTCAAACTCCCCCATGATCATTAACCATATATTTTTATGGTGATTTTTTTAGTGATTTGGAAAACACTGCTAGTCCGATTATGTTCCTAGGAGGACAGATGCACATTTTCAAGTCTTTGTAATTAGGCCTTGCCATGTGGGGTTCAATGATTGGAATGAGTCATGATAGGCCATTATTGGGCCTAATAATTAAAAAAATAATACTCAATATTCTTTTACCTAGAAGAATTACCCATTCATTACCACCATAACAAAGTAGGTTGGTTTTAAAAATCACTTTTTTCTACCTTGGTCAACATGAGAATATATTAGAGAAGGAATACAATGCATATTGTGTGATCTATATTTTTTTTTTCAGGAAGTGGTGTTGATGAAGAATCAAGATCTACATCAAGCTCTTCAATAGTGCATATATGGTATAAAAAATTATATTACTAAGGTTCTCCTGTACGGAGGGCTTCGAATTCCCCAAGTCTGAAAAATAATATTCTCAAATCCTGCATTTTAAACATGAGGAGACTTAGTATAATAGTAGTTCATTAGGTGGATTTTCGGTTCGACATTGCTGGACTGCCCTCATCATTAGGGAACACAACAATATCTCCCTCAGAATGAAAAATTGTGGCTTCAATGGGACTTGGGGGTTCTTCTCCTTAGACGAAGGTCATCTTCACATTAAAAAACCAACATGCCAATTTCCATTAATCAATTATACATGTGGATCGATTGTTTCCCATCATCTCCCTCATGATGGTGCGTGATCCAAAATTACTAAAAACATTTGGTGACTCTTTGCGATGGTCATGTAATTAAAAAGAATTTTATAAATTAAATTACACTTTTTAATAAATAAATTCATTGTTACAAAATGTTGTTATAGAACACACATGCACAAATTTATTTATTTCTGACCAGTATAAGATATATCCTACTACGATTAAAAGGACATTAATAATCATAAATATTGATATTATATCTAATATATTGAGATCTTATGATTAATATATATATGGTTATGTAAAATACTGGTGACATTGACAATAGAAATGATGTCCTTAACAAGTAGGATCACACCCAATGACACACAATTATCAGAGCAGTTGAGGGAGATAACAAACTTTGATTTTTCCTTGAGAAATTCGATGATGAGATTCAACAACTAAGTAATGAATGAAACCATTTATGGGTGAAATGAAATCCCATCAAGATCATTGGAAAACATAAAACAACCCACCAAAAGAAAATCTCTCTATCTCACTCCTCACCCTTAACTCGAATGGCCCGAAATCCTTCTTTTTTAATTTATTATAGATAATACCCATTTTAAGGAAATTATTTTTGATATAAAATTATAATTATCATACATAGGGAATTACTTGGATAATGGAAATTTTATATTTCGAATTGCCTTTTTTAAATTTATAATGGCCAATTAATCATAATTTTTAGAGAAAAAATTTTATTTGAAAAAATTAAAATCATTATAAATATTCAATATGTATTGTGACACCATAAAAGGCTTACAACGATATAATTGTAACAACCCAATATTTTATGAAAAATATTCTTTTAATTTCAATAATGTCTTGTGTTGTATGCTACACTAAGATTTCCTTGCGCTATACGCAACACCGTATTAGCTTGCAGTATACGCAACACTATTCTCAGATCGTGTTACACACAATTTTGATAATAGTTATTCTACGCAACATTGAGTATATATATATATATATATTAAATTTATAAATGAAATATGGTTGGATTCTGTTATACGAATCAACAAAGAATTCTTTCACAACACGCAACCCTGACTTGTCTTGCATTACACGCAATCACGACCTTCCTCGATAGCGTGTGTTGTACACAATACCGGGTTTTACTAAACAACGATATATTATTATAATATTATTATGAACTAGCCGTTATTAACAGTATTAACGAAATTTTGAAATTTATAACTTTATTATTAATCTTACAGATTTTCTAGAACATGGTATAAGAACAAAATAAATTTTTTGGGTAAAATAAGTATTTTTTAAAAAAAAATGCAGTTTTTCCACCTTTTGATGGCGCACCCACATTAAATCTAGTTTTTGACATGTTTATAAGTAAAATTTGTCAAAAAAAATTATTCTTTGGAATAAGGATATAAAATTTTACCTGGCATAAAATTTTCATTTTATTCTGATAAATTTCATATTTTACTGATTAATAAAAACACAGTATATTTTAATTAAAAACAACTTTTTTCATCGTAATAATTTAAGTGGTTAAATTATAATATTTAATGGTTTTAAATTATAAATAGAATATATTTTTACCATTTAATACAATGTATGTCATTATCATTGATCTTACCTTAAATTCGTAGGTTAAATAAATTCAATCTTTCGCAATGTTTTAAACAAAACCCCGTTTTCTTTCGACAATAGGATTAATTTTAATTTAATTTATGCAACTTATATGTATTGAATTTGGAAAAATAGATTCCATATTTGGAATCAGTGGGTTCAAATTATATTAATAGACTACTTTTTATTTTTTGGGCTTTATGAATAGTAACAACGGTAAATTTTATTTACCGTAGTTAAAGGTAAATCGGGTAATTAAGGGTAAAAATAATATTATAAAATTACCCTAACACATGCCAAAATTCTATTGGATGTATAAAAGTAGACCCATATCACCTAAGGGTCGGATTAGATTCATTTTATGGACGTTTTACCATGAAAATATTTTAAATATTATAAAAACCAAAGAAAGTGACAACATGTCGCTCTCTTAAATCTTATAAGTATAATAATTTTAATTTAGTGATAAATATAATAAAACTTTGAGAATGAATAGTCTCCAGAAATATAATAAAATTATCTAAATCGTGAGAATTTATTTAGTATTTTTAGGGATTATATAATTGTCATTAATGATGATACATTAATAATGCAGAAATTATTTATTAAGTAAAAAATCAGTAATATAGTTTTTATTGAAATAACAATACCCATTAAAAGGCCCAAAAACCTGACCAAAACTTATTGGTAGTGTATATATACACCTTAATCATTCAATGACCAAATATATAACCGTTTTTAGTCTTATAAATGTGATTATGACACTTATATTATTTTATTTTAAATGATGCCAAAGTTGTCACCTTCATAATTTAATAAATATAACAATTCACATATTGTGATTTTAAGATGATAAATTCAAGTAAAAGTATTATTGTGAAAGGTAATAGATTTATATTCATTATATGATTTTATTTTTAATTTTTATGCAACAAATAAGTATATTAAATAATTATACAAAAATGTTGTAGTAAATAATTTGTTAAGAGATAAACCAAATAAATGGTTTTAAAAATAATAAAATAAATATTATATGAACTATTTAATTTTCTCCAGTAATTTTCCAGATACATATGACCTTTTATGAATATATTAATGCTTTTATTTAGAACATATATTTTGTATATATTTTATTTAAATTCATATAAATGAATAGTGTCAAAATTGACACAATTTTTATTTTATAAAAATAACATATTATAAAATTGTTCAAAAATCACAAAAAATATATAAAAATTATAAATTTAAATTTATATGGTCTAAAATGTTATAAAGTATCCAATTATGGATAATTCACAACAAATAAGTAAATAATTGTTATAATTTAAAATTTAGAATGTTATTACCACAAATAAAATTAAATTGATTAAGTAAGGATAAATCATGTTGATATTGTTTAAAATAAATTCCTAACATGTCTAAATTTTATTGGTTGATGAGATTACAACCCTATCTCATCTAAAATTTGAATATGAGTCATTTGTGGAGGTTTATAAGTGGGGTTAGATTTATTATAAATTAATATTTTTAAGATTTCCAAAGATGCTCCTCTCCTCCCTTATAAAAGGGCACCTCATCCCTCCCTTCCTCACACTAATTTGAGCCTTCAAGCTCGCCCAACCCCTGCAAAATTCTCTTCTCAACTTCCCTAGAAACATCCTAGAGGTCCTGGTATTCTTCAAAGACCAATTTTAGATCCCTAAGTGGTGGTCTCAAAGAGGCGCTTCCAAGAAGAGGTAATGTCCGTTACCGATTCTTTCAACTTTATTTCTTCTTATACTTCTTCTTCTTTAGTTGTTTAATTATTAAGTAATAACATCAGTATCACTGATATACTAATATGTTATTATATTTATGAAACATCCCTATTTCACCATCTATCCATCCTATGGAAAACGAAATCACCGCGCGTGCGTACGTACGGAATACCGTCTCCACACCGTGGTGTAATCTGTTTTTCCAACACCACCTTACATGGATGTGTTTAATGGTGTAAAGAATAACAATACATAGTTATTGTAACATCATACTAATTATGATATATTGTTTTATCCTATCCAATTCAATTCAATAATTATGTCAACGATATCATCTCTCATGCGTACGTACGGACTACCGTCTCCACGATGCGATGAGATTCATTCTCCATGTTAAACATTTAAGAATGATTATAAAGTATATATAAGCAATAATAATGAAATATATGAAATTATAAAGCCACTGGATTTATGTATATATATATATATATATGTCATCTAATTAATTCCATTCAACTCAATAAGGAAACGAAAACAGCGTTCATGCGTATGTACGACCTACCGTCTCTATGATCGGTGTATTTCATTCCATTTATCGATCTATTATATATATGTATATTCTGAATATATTTTATATATAAAACTTTTTTCATATTCTGTAATTAAGTAATCATTATTTATGTAATCATATGAATAATTACAAGTCAAAACACAGATGACAAATGAAACGATTTTACCCAAAACACTCTTTAACATGGAATTTACAAAAGAACGGGTAATATAAAGTCTTAATTAAACCATATATGATATCATAACAACGAATATGATTTTTTTAATAAGTCAATGACATTATTTAAATCATTATACAGGAGGTTCTAATACATACGAAGCATATCGGACATAAGGTAAGGGATAATTTTGCAAATCTCAATTTTTTATCTGAGATTGTTTATACGTAAGTATTTAATAGGTTTATTGTTATCATCCATGTTCATGTTTTCTAAAAGTTTTTTTATGTATGTTTAATTTCCTTTTTACCCATTTTGACTTTTACTACATGGTATTTAAGGAATCTTTCTTTTGTTTACGTTACGAGGTACTTTTTGACTTTTTCAGTAAAAGTACAAGAAAAATGTTTTCTTTAACTTATACGGAACGAATGGATTTTTACGGTTTTATAAAGCCTTATTTTTATGAAGCATCCTCCAAATTATTTCATGACTGTTTTCAACAAAATCCTTTTCTTTTAAAATTGCATGACATTTGGTAAAAAGAGAATGATTTTGAAGAAGAAAGGATATTTTCCTCAAAAATTAATATCAAGTGTTTTATCAAAACCACTTTCCATCTAAGATGACATTATTTTATATGTGTATGTTTCAAGTATAATGTATTTTTTATTTACATGGTTTAACTTTTCTTATGATGATATGATATCCATTTTTTTATTTGTATTATGTTATGATGGAATGATGTTTTTGAAACCCATTTTATTCTTTGGGTTATGATGAAAGTTTTAAGTTTATTTTGCGGCACAAGTAAGATTGATTTTATTATGAGATGGGTGGGACCTATATCTCACTCCAATGCATTGGGTAAAGTTTTTATATCTCATGAGATAGACATGGCTCGAATGGTAAGTTAAACCGGTTCAGTAATACAGGACTGGAATGAGGAGTGAACTCGATTCAGAAAGGGACTTTGTCCACTAAGATTGTATTGGCAGCAATGCCTTGGCTAATATGGAAATCATATAATCTGCTTAATGGTTGCCAAAATTACTTGTTTTATTCCCATGTTATTTTATCATTCTTAATGTTTCTTTATGATCAATGCCTTACTTACTTCCATGTTTTATGTCATTGCTCAATCTTTTGATGTTTAAACATTATGTTCATGTTTTTATGTTCAAATGTACATGGTATGTTTTATTTTATCCCAGCTTACCCTTACTAAGCATTTGAGCTCACCCTTTTTATGTTTTCTTTTCCCCAGGATATAAAGAAAGGTTTTAGGTAAGAAAAAAAGGGAAGATCTTTATGGGAGATGTTGAAGATCTTTCACCATGATTAGAAGATTATGTTCCAAGTTTACAAAGGCAGTAAACTATTACGATCCTTGTGTGTCTGTTTTTGTTATGTATTATGTATTCCGATAAAGTAATGTAATGTCCATGTACGTCAATCTTTGGGTCTCTATAGTTGGTATCAGACGAAAGGTTTAGTTAACCATTGTAAACTAGGATGCGAAAACATTAGTGAGATCCCTAGAGATATTTCTAAGGTATGTCTAGGGATGTCCCAAAGGATAAGTATACGTATATTATATAGTCCTAGAACTACGGTAACGATCTAAGAATTTAACCTAAGATGTTAGATATTGATGGTACACCCCCTTTACTATGTTGTTTTCCCTAGAATGATTTTTTCCACTCACACTATTCTTTTTAGATTTTAGACGATGGCTGGAACCCGAACAAACCGTTTTGATCAATGAAATGGACTATGTAGTGATTTTCCTCTTCAACAAACAAATGTTATGGGAAATGGAGTGAATATCTTATTGCTATACTTACACAAGCTATGAATCATTCTGGACATCCAAATGAGCAGAAAAAGGAACAATATTCTATTGAGTCCTTCATGAGGCAACGTCCACCTTCTTTCAGTGGGTCTTCTGATCCACTTGTTTCTGCTCAATGGATCAGTACCACTGAAAAGATATTTTCAGTTCTTCAATGTTCTGAACATGATAAAGTCATCTTAACAGTATATCGTTTGGAAGGTGAAGCTGATCAATGGTGGAATCTTATCAAGAATACGAGGCCAAGAGATGAAATTGAGACCATGGAATGGGACGAATTCAAGAACTTATATTTCGATAAGTACTTCCCTCGTATTCTTTGAACAATGATGGAGAAGGTGTTTCTTGAACTAAAGCAAAAGGATGAAGAATCTGTTGGTATATACGAAGTGAATTTTACAAGGCTTGCATGGTATGTATCTGGCATTAATATCCAACCTGAAAGTAAAGTTGATAAATTCTTCAGTGGCATAAAACCAAATCTTCGAAGGGAATTAGATATAAGATACTTCAGTAGCTATGAAGAAATTGTGCATTTTGCTATCAAGGTAGAAATGGAAGTTGGTGTTACTTATCCATCTCATAGTTTTGACAAGAAACGAAAGATGGAGTTCAAGGAGAAATCTCAGAATAATGGTGAAAAGAAGATGGATGTTTCCTTATGCTCAAAGTGTGGAAAGAAGCATGGTGGGGATTGTCTTAAAAGGAATAGAAAATGTTTTAAGTGTGGAAAAGAAGGTCATCAAGCATCTGAGTGTTGAAGTAATGGAAAAAGGGTTTCTAATGATGCGAATAAAGAAAAGACTACAGAGAATGCACCACCAAAACTTCAATGCATCAAGTGCAAGGAAATGGGGCGTTATGCTAATAAATGCCCTAATCCAAGGGTTAGTGATGATCGACATTAGAAACCACTTAAGGCAAAGGACAAAGGGAAGTCACATGCGATCACTTTTGGAAATGTTGAATATGACAACGATGTGGTGGAATGATTAAGTGTTTATATAATGGGATTCCAAAATAATGTTGTATATAGTATCGTGGAATATTGGAATATTTATGTATTGGTCTATTATGGTTTTCAATAATTTTATGGTACTGGTAACCATGGAAAGTGATTAAGATATTTTTGGAAAAAAAGATAATATGCACATAATGAAGGGATAAGGAGAAAATGAAATGTTTGACAGTATTCAGGAGCTCATGACTGATATAAGGGAATAGTTATATCATGGTTTGAGGTTTTGGTATGTGAAAAGAGTTAACTTTTTACAGCACTCATGTTTTCACTAAGATTTAATGGGTATTCATTTTTCAATAGAATACATGATTAAGGACTTAAATGATTGGAATATTACCAACAAGACATATCACATGATATATAGGGATCAACGATGGTATTAACATGCTTGTTATATGAACTCTTTGGTAATCTTTTTCACTATAATATGAGATTGGAAAACAATTTTTTGGATAATAGTAGATATTGGAAAGGATTATGTTGGAAATAAGTTAGTATTAAAGATAGAACTTTTTTGATATTATTGATGGGATGTTTTAGTAATGTAGTTTTAGAAAAAGGACAACCTGCAGGACGGACGACATCCCATTGCGTCGGACAAGGCTGTGGGAATCGAACCCACAACCGATGTGCGACTTGCCTTTATCGCCTACCACTGGCCTACAGGAAGTCCCTATTTAGTAGAAACTAGTTTTATTATATTAAGCAGTATGATATATGAAGTATAAGTCTATTTTAGGAACCATATATGTACTTATGTTTTTTTTGATAACTTTTATAACCTTTTGTTTGAGATAGATGGTATGACCCTTCATTCTATCACATGAGCTGCTAACACTTCACGAATGACAAATTCAACTTCATTTCTTTAACATATGAAGTGGAAATTGTCCAAATAACAAAAAACGGTGAGACTATACCAAAATCACGAAAGTATTTCTTCTATTTCCAATTTCATCAACTTTAGGGAAATGATCTTGAAAACCAAAAATGTCGTCCTAGTGCCCTTCTATCGGATGAATCAGATGGTACCTTAGATCATCAAAAATCTATGGCTTTGTGATTTATGGATTGTTTATAGCCATGTTCTCTACCACACTCCATCCGAACATGATTGTTAGATTTTTCTTCGATATCCATATTTTCACCTATGTTCTCCTATGTGGAAACCCAGTGATGAGGTAATTTGGGTAACTGTTATATTTCATACTTTAGTCTTTAAAGCCAAGTTTTGGTATTCCTTTTCACGATGTGGGTTTCTATTAAACAAACTTTAGAGTAGTAAACCATTTATAACCCTGATGAATTTTGAGGGGGAAATTCATTTTTAAGGGGGGTTGAATGTAACAACCTGAGATTTTATGAAAAAATATTCTTTTAATTTCATTAATGTATTGTGTTGTATGCTACACCAAGATTACCTTGCGCTATACACAACACCGTATTAGCTTGTAGTATACACAACAATATTCTTGGATTGTGTTACACACAATTTTTATAATAGTTATTCTATGGAACATTGAGTATATATATATATATTCAATGTATAAATGAAATATGGTTGTATTCCGTTATATGAAACAACAAAGGATTCTTGCACAACACGCAACCCTGACTTGGCTTGCTTTACACGCAATCACGACCTTCCTCGATTGCGTGTGTTGTACGCAATACCGGGTTTTGCTAAACAACGATATATTAATATATTATTATTATGAACTAGCCGTTATGAATAGTATAAACTAAATTTTGAAATTTATAACATTATTATTAATCTTACACATTTTCTAGAACATGGTATACGAACAAAAAAAAATTTTCGGGTAAAATAAGTATTTTTAAAAAAATGCAGTTTTGGCACCTTTTGATGGCATACCCACTTTAAATCTAGTTTTTGACATGTTTATAAGTTTAATTTTTCAAAATAAAATTATTCTATGGAATAAGGATATAAAATTTTACATTGGATAAAATTTTCATATTATTCTGAAAACATTAATATTTTAATGAATAGTAAAAACACGGTATATTTTAATTAAAAACAAATTTTTTCATCGTAATAATTTTTGTGGTTAAATTATAATACTGAATGGTTTTAAAGTATAATTAGAATATTTGTTTACCATTTAATACAATTTATGTCATTATCATTGATTTTAACTTGAATTCGTAGGTTAAATCAATTCAATCTTTTGCAATGTTTTAAACAAAAACCCGTTTTCTTTCGACAACGGGATTAATTTTAATTTAATTTCTGAAACTTCTGTGTATTGAATTTGTAAAAATAGATTCCATATTTGGAATCAGTGGGTCCAAATTATATTAATATACTACTTTTTATTTTTCAGATTTATGAATACTAACAACGGTAAATTTTATTTACCATAGTTAAAGGTAAATCGGGTAATTAAGGGTAAGTATAATATTATAAAATTACCTAACACATGTCAAAATTCTATTGGATGGATACAAGTATACCCATATCACCTAAGGGTCGGATTATATTCATTTTATGGACTTTTGACCATGAAAATAATTTAATTATTATTAAAACCAATGAAAGTGACAACATGTCACTCTCTTAAATCTTATAAGTATAATAATTTTAATTTAGTGATAAAAATCATAAAACTTCGAGAATTAATAGTCTCTAGAAATATAATAAAATTATCTACATCATGATAATTTATTTTGAAAATTTAGGGAGTAATTAATTGTCATTAATGGTGATACATTAATGATGCAGAAATTATTTATTAAGTGAAAAATAAGTAATATATTTTTTATTGAAATAATAATACCCCTGAAAAAGCCAACAAACCTGACCAAAACCTATTGGTAGTGTATATCAACACCTTAATCATGAAATGAGCTAATATATAACCGTTTGGAGTCTGATAAAAGTGATTATGACACTTATATTATTTTATTTTAAATGATACCAAAGTTGTCACCTTCATAATTTAATAAATATAACAATTTACATATTGTGATTTTAAGATGATAAATTCGAGTAAAAGTATTATTGTGAAAGTTAATAGATTTATATTAAATATAATATTTTATTTCTAATTTTTATGCAAAAATAAGTATATTAAATAATTATTCAAAAATTTTGTAGTAATTATTTTGTTAAGAGATAAACCAAATAAATGGTATTAAAAATAATAAAATAAATATTATATGAACTATTTATTATTCTCCACTAATTTTATAAATACATATGACATTTTATGAATCTAGTAAATCTTTTATTTCGAACATATATTCTGTATATATTTTATTTAAATTCAAATAAATGAATAGTTTCAAAATTGACACTATTGTTATTTTATAAAAATAACATATTATAAAATTGTTTAAAAATAAAAAAAATATATAAAAATTATAAATTTAAATTTATATGGTCTAAAATGTTATAAAGTATACAATTATAGATAATTCACCACAAATAAGTAATTATTTGTTATAATTTAAAATTTAAAATGTTATTACCACAAATAAAATTAAATTGATTAAGTATGGATAAATCAAGTTGATAATGTTTAAAATAAATACCTAACATGTCTAAATTTTATTGGTTGATGAGATTACAACCCTATCTCATCTAATATTAGAATATGAGTCATTTTTGGAGATTTTTAAGTGGGGTTAGATTTATTATAAATAAATATTTTTAAGATTTCCAAAGGTTCCCCTCTCCTCCATTATAAAAGGGCACCTCCTCCCTCCCTCCCTCACACCTATTTGAGCCTTCAAGCTTGGAAAAACCCTACAAAATATCTTCTCCAATTCCCTAGAAACATCCTAGAGGTCCTGGTATTCTTCAAAGACCAATTTTAGTGACCTAAGTGGAGGTCTCAAAGAGGCGCTTCAAAGTAGAGGTAATGTTCGTTATCGATTCATTCAACTTTATTTCTTCTTCTACTTATTCTTCTTTAGTTGTTTCATTATGAAATAATAACATAAGTATCACTCATATACAGATATGTTATTATATTTATGAAACAACCCTATTTCACCATCTATCCATCCTACGGAAAACAAAATCACCGCGCGTGCGTACGTACGGAATACCGTCTCCACACTGTGGTGTAATCTGTTTTTCCAACACCACCTTACATGGATGGGTATCATGGTGTAAAGAATAACTATACATAGTTATTATAACATCATACTGATTATGATATGTTGTATCATCCTATCCAATTCAATTCAATAATTATGGGAATGATATCATCGCTCGTGCGTACGTACGGACTACCGTCTCCACGACGCGATGAGATTCATTCTCCATGTTAACCATTTAAGAATAATTATAAAGTATATATAAG
The DNA here is from genome assembly GCA_963277665.1 of Viscum album. NCBI lineage: Eukaryota > Viridiplantae > Streptophyta > Magnoliopsida > Santalales > Viscaceae > Viscum > Viscum album. The sequence continues at coordinate 1,387,148,637 of OY728157.1, forward strand.
CAATAATAATGAAATATATGACATTATAAAGCTACTGGATTTATGTATATATATATATATATATTTATGTCATCCACTAAATTCCATTCAACTCAATAATGAAACGAAAACAACGTTCATGCGTACATACGGCCTACCGTCTCCATAAACGGTGTATTTCTTTCCATTTATCGATCTATTATATATATGTATCTTCTGAATATATATTATATATAAATCATGGTGTATATTATAGAATTAAGTAATCGTGATCTAAGTAATCATGTGTATAATTACAAGTCAAAACACGGACGACAAATGAAACGATTTTACCCAAAACACTCTTTAACATGGAATTTACAAATGAACGGGTAATATAATGTCATAAATAAACCATATATGATATCATAACAATGAATATTATTTTTTAATAAGTCAATTACATTATTTAAATCATTATACATGAGGTTAGGATACATACGAAGCATATCAGACATAAGGTAAGGGATAATTTTTCAATTCTCATTTTTTTATCCGAGATTGCTTATACGTAAGTATTTACTGGGGTTATTGTTATCATCCATGTCCATGTTTTATAAAAGTTTTATTATGTATTTTTAATGTCCTTTTTACCAATTTTGACTTTTACTAAAGGGTATGTAAGGAATCTATCTTTGTTTATGTTACGAGGTACTTTTTGACTTTTCTGGTAAAAGTACAAGAAGAATGTTTTTTTAACTTATACGGCACGAATGCATTTTTATTGTTTTATAAAGCCTTATTTTTATGAAGCCTCCTCCCAAAAATTTCATGACTATTTTCAACAAAATCTTTTTCTTTTAAAATTTCATGACATTTTGTAAAAAGAGAATGATTTTGAAGAAGAAAGGATATTTTCCTCAAGAATTCATTTCAAGTGTTTTCTCAAAACAACTTTCCATATAAGATGACTTTATTTTATATTTGTATGTTTCAAGTATAATGTCTCTTTGATTTACATGGTTTCACTTTTCTTATGATGAAATGATATCCATTTGTTTTATATGGATTATCTTATGATGGAATGATGTTTATGAAACCCATTTTATTCTTTGGGTTATAATGAATGTTTTATGTTTATTTTGTGGCACAAGTAAGAATGATTTCATTATGAGATGGGTGGGACCTATATCTCCCTCCAATGCATCGGGTAAATATTTTATATCACATGAGATAGATATGGCTGGAACGGAAAGTTAAACCAGTTCAGTAATACAGGACTGGAACGAGGAGTGAACTCAATTCAGAAAGGGACTTTGTCCACTAAGATGGTCTTGGAAGCAATGTCTTGGCTAATATGGAAATCCTATCAGGTGCTTAATGGTTGCCAAAATTACATGTTTAATTCCCATGCTATTTTATCATTCTTAATGTTTCTATATGATCTATGCCTTACGTACTTCCAAGTTTTATGTCATTGCTCAAGATTTTGATGTTTAAACATTATGTTCATGCTTTTAAGTTCAAATGTACATGGTATGTTTTATTTTATCCATGCTTACCCTTACTGAGCATTTGAACTCACCCTTTTTATGTTTTCTTTTCCCCAGGATATAAATAAAGGTTTTAGGTAAAAAAGGGAAGATCTTTATGGGAGATGTTGAAGATCTTTCTCCACGATTAGAAGATTACGTTCCATGTTTCCAAAGACACTAAACTATTACAGTCCTTGAGTGTATGTTTTTGTTATGTATTAAGTATTCCTCTAAAGTAATGTAATTTCCATGCATGTTAAGCTTTGGGTCTCTATAATAATACATAATATAATGATTATGCAAGATCATATTTGTTTTTCCAAATTAAAATAATATTTTTTTGAATATTTTTATAATTTTTTAAACTCTTATGGAATCATCATAAACATATATTAAAATTTAAGTATTTAAAATCAATTATCTATAAAGATGAATCACTTCCTCATAAAAAGGGTATTATTTTAATGTTTTTATATTATAGACATATAAAATATTTTTATCCACTATTATATTCTACAATAAATTTTAAAAAACCATGTTATAGTTTTTTTAAATTTTAATTTATATAGTTTTAAACACATGTTTTTAATTTAATAAACCTTTCTCTTGTTTTCTATATAAACCCACATAACAACCCATTCATACACATTAAAAATCCATTTAGAATGAATTTAATCTAATATTACCTCTATATATCCCTCGTATGCCTACCAAAATGTCTTAATAATATGATCCCAATATCATAAAAGTTCCATCTATATTTATCGGATACTCTACTTCTTCTCATTATTTGAGAACAATATTTATACTATGCATTTTTTCCAATTTTTCTTATTGGGAATTACATTTCAAATCACTATTTATTTCCATATTATTTTAATGTGATGGGGTGACCATTTAACATTCACTTAACCTTTAAATTCATCATTATATACCCCCATTATCCTACTGATATTATCCTATAAATTTCTATGGAAAAATCTACATAGTGATTACCCGTCTTCATTTCAAATTATGTGTATTTATCAATAAGTAAATATATTCATTAATAGGATAATTTAATTACTGAAATCCACATTCCTTAATCCTTGGTTTGGAACTAAATAAATATATTCTTATGTCATGTGTTATATGTATAACACTTTCATATGTACATGATATGAATGTGATGGGTGTTCCTTGAATTATATAGCCCTCCAATGAATTGTGTATTTTTTCCTTTTGAGAAGTTATGTATGTGATTAAGGAGTGAATGTAATCCATGATGTGACTTTTCCACCACGTTTTTTTCTAGGAACTTTTCATTAACTTATGATTTTTTCATGTTTTATGTTTTTCCAACATTCCAATAGTGACTTCATGATATAATCCAATGAAATTTTCTGATATTCATGTTTATAACTGTCACCCATTTTATTTCTCATCTTTATACCTATTGACTAAAATATATTTCTTTTAAAATGATATTATTTGATTATTCCCCTAATGGGATTTATAGATCACCATTTTCTTATTTATGTCCCTAGGTTATCACATGTTGTTTTAGAAGAGCAATGTAATATTAAGGGGATGTTAAAGAGCTTTAAAATAATGTTTTTTGTAACCATTTTTCATTTTATTATGATATATATATAAATAATTTAAAAAAGACACTAGGCTTCATTATCATAAAATATGGTATTTTTTGTGTCCATTATAATAAATCATGAATTAGGTTTCAATAATGGTTTGTATTTTCATAGTTAGTATCATAGAAAATGTGTAGATATTTTTTGGGATCATGATTGGAAAACTCTAGTGAATGTATTAAGAATAAGGAAAAATAGAAAAAAAATCCATAAATGTTGGTATGTATGGAGATTCAGGCTTCCATGAAAATACATTCATGATATGATACAGTGAGTGGATGTGTATCTAGAATATGTACACATAGGTGTAATAACCCCAAAAGGTCACATTGGGTGTCAATTGTTAATCACCTAGTGCGTGAAAAATATTCCTTACTACGCTCATGGATTAACACACTTGGGGGATATTATTAGGTAAATTCAAGAAGCTCTATATGAACAATTATTAATGGAAAATTATTCCTATATGATATATTTTTGTAAATATAAAATAAATATGATAGGTTGAAACTGATAAATACATCAGTTAAGGAATGTTTATCTTTTATGAGTTATCCATTCAATGTTCATAGATCCCCTTTTATGTGACTAATAGTTTTAAAATTTTCAACTCAATATTTACTTAAGATGAACGAAATGGGTAGAAAAAGAATCAAATAACAAAAGGTAGGCTTATCATCCATTAATGAACATAAAATTAATTACGTGACTATGGTTCTATGAATTATTTCATATCAATTAATTTTAGTAGAAATATTCAAAAACCACCATAAAATTATGAATTTGAGTAATTTGTGAAGATATAAAATGGGTCAATTGTTGTATCCCATGTTTATGACACATCACCTATCAAAATTTGTGAGATGAATTGCCCCAAAAACCTTAAAATGACTTTTTTATTTTTATTCAATGTTATTATAGTCAGGTATTGGTTTTACATTTATAAATCCAACATGAGTTTTAGAGAGTGGGAATTCAAACTATATACCATGAATTACAATATGATTCTATAGAATTATAGAGATCTGGTTAAATATTGTTTTGAATTGTTATCTGAAGCATAAATATTATTCCCTTATAATAATACATGTTTAACTAATATGTTTTAGAATAATGAAAAGGTAATCATTGATTATATGCACATTGTGAGATAAACGTTTCCACAAATAATTCACATTCCTTCCTCCTATGCGAGAGTTTGAGTTCACAATTGAACTTATAAATAGAATAATTAATATTCCCATGAAATGTTATCCCCAATAAAGGGATATACTTGGATTATTTAAAAAAAAGATGCAATTTATGGATGGAAATACCAAATTATTTTATAGAATGGTCTAGTTTACTTGGATTAGTTGGGAACTGTCATTGATATTGGAGAAACTTCTCACAATTTTCAATCTCACTAACTAAGTCAACTCTAATGGGTGTTAGGTTTTTCAGGAATAGTGAATGTATCAAATGATTAAATGAGTTGAATAAGATTCTAATCATTACAACCCTGATCACATTACCCACTAATATGGAAGGATTTTTTTTCTACAAAGATGCAACCAATAAGGGTTTTTATTCACTACTCATGCAAGGAGAAGAATTTATAGCAGATGCCTCCCACCAATTAAATATACATGAGAAAAACTACCCAATATATGATATATGGTGGGATGTAGTGATCCTATACTAATGATTTGGTGAAATTATCTCTACGGGTTTATGTTTGACATATATACGGATCGTAAAATCTTGATGTATTTTCACAGAAAAAATAACACAATATTACAACCATGCTCACATTACCCACAAATAGGGAAGGATTTTTTATATTCAATGATACATCCAAAAAAGGGTTTTGGTTCTCCACTCATGTTACATGAATAATTTATACCCTATTACTCCCACCAATTAAATATCCTTGAGAAAACTACCCAACACATGATTTTTAGTTGGCTGTAGTGATATTGCACTAATGATTTGGTGAAATTATCTCTACGAGGTGAAGTATAACATATATATGGATAAAAAAATATTGATGTGTATATTCACAGAAACTGAAATCAATATAAACCAATGAATATGGTTATAGGTTATCACTTATTATTATTTATCAATCCATGTCCACCTTTGGGTGATGAATGCAATGGTATATTCTCAGATTAGAAAGGATCCCACAAACATATCTATGATAGATATTTCAAGGGATCCAATATTGTTAGTGTATAGTTTATGGAAGTATGAATAATTAATGGTTAAGTAAACTACATTTCTAAAATAACTAATCAACCATCAATTCATGAGAGGGTCAAGGAGTCCTAGAATGGTGATGAGGTGCTTCAGAAAAAGGTAGAGTATATTATAGAGTTCAATTATGCTAATGTTAAAGTTATAACATTTGGAACGTGGATATATGTACCATAAAAACCATATCCATAGAGAGAACTTCTATATAAGTCACATAACTTACCATTATCTGTTTATCTAGGAAAAATTGTAATATATTTATATTTTTAGAAAAATATACGTTGGGTTAAAATGAAGAATGAGATTTTATAATTCGTATCATGATTCTTGCTCTTCAAAAAAGTCAAGGATTAATTATAGAATTGTAGGGTTATGATTTAAATATTTCCTATAACAACATGTAATTGGGAAAATATAAAAATGGATTTCATCATAGGAATCCCCAATAATCCTATTGTAAGTAACTCCATATAGGATGTAATCGACAACCTTACCATGTCAGAAACATTTATTACTATCAAGGAATATTCAAGTCTTGGAAAACTCACCATGATATAAATAAATGTAGTGATATGAATTCATTGAGTTTAACCTTGTTGTATCTGATCTAGGATTACCTAATGGGTTTTCATAATCCTTTAGTAATGACTGGATAATGAAATGAGCATCATTACTACTTTTCATAGTTAGATGGATGGTAAGTTATAAATAACCATTTAATATATAGTTCTAATTCTTAATGTCATGTTAAAATGGATTTACAATGATTTTGGGATCAATATCTTACCCTAATAGTGTTTTAATATAGAAACTCTCTCTATTATAGCATTAAAACGGAACATTATGGGGCTCTGTATGGTAAGAGGTATCAGACTCCAACATGTTGGGATGGTGTTGGATAGGGGAAGCTAATGTCACTTGATATTATCTAAGTTATAATTGGGAAGATTCAAATAATTATATATCATATGAAATCCACACATATTTGATAGAAAAGATATTTTGACAATCATCCGTGTTGCCTATAGTTTATGGTCACAGATAAATTATACCATTATATATCACCATGAGAGAAGGTAATGATATTTGGGAAGATGGGAAAACATTGACCAAGATACTTCCTCCCCATAGATATCCTTCAATGAATCAGATTAGAGTCCAATAGACTAAAAATACCCCTATCCTATCTCAAGTACAAGATGAGTTCAACGTATCCCTTTTTAGGAAGTGAAAACATGACACCTCACATGTACAGAATATAGATGTTATACCAATGTAGAATGATATTTTCAACAATGACATGCTAGTGAATATATTATATCATAGATAAAATGTTCTTTGAAATAAAGAAACCACCCTAGTCAAACTATTGTGCAAGAAATAAAACTTTGTGGAAGATACATGGGGAATAGAAGTGGGATTGAAATAGAAATTACCATATCTATTAGACTATATGAAATGAAACTTCTTGGATGAAATTTTTGAAAGGTGTAATAATGTAGGTAACCATTAAATTATAAATTAAATTATGTTTTTGATTGAATAAATTCCTCATTAATAAATGTCGTCACAAAAAACACATATATATCTTTGGTTGTTTTCCCATTAAAGTTGTATCATACATGATTTAAAAGACCATTACTCCTCTTAACCATTACCATTATAGTTTTTATAAAGTAATTATATGATTAATATATATATATATGCGTGGTTATGAAAAATACAGTTGATTGAGTAAAAGGGAGTAATGGCATCGACCGATTTGATCATACCCTATGAAGCCCATTTTATTGGAGCAGTCAAGGGAGATAATATCACTAGGTTTTTTTATTGAACAATATCAAGTATAAATTACACAAATAAATAGTTATTGAATCTATTTATAAGATAAGTTCAAGCTCACTGATATCTCGACCCAAACCATGTTTATCGAACCACCCTAATAAAATCATACCATAACACCCTTTAAGTTCAAGGCATTTTTAGGTGAAATAAAGGGATATGTATCTAGACCATAGATGTATAAATTTTTTATATTATCTATCCATAAAATAATTATTATATTAATTTGATTTTAGTATTTATTTTTAAATGACTAATTATGATTTTGATAAAATTATATTTTATTATGATAAAATACAAATTGGATTTTTTGAAAATATATAGTTTTAATCAAGATAATATTTTTGATGAATTCAATAATTTTTTAAATAAACTATATTTTTATAATAGTATTTCATTAAATAATATTTATTAATATATAAATAATAATATCATTTAATGTTGTCAAAAGTAATTTTCAAAAGGATTAGATAACTATTATTGCCAAAAACCTGTATTTTTCAATAAATTGGGACATTAAATATTAATTTTTTATAATAATATTTTTTGAAATATTTTTGTAAAATAAATATTAATATTACAATTATCATATTGAAATTATCCAGTAGTGATTTTTTCCTAATTTTCAGAGATTTTTCAAATTTTTGTTAAAATTTAAATACGGTATAATAATATAGTTTGTATTATGAAATCATAAAATCCATAAACTGATTTAATAAATAATATGATTAAAATTATTGTCTAGAATTATATTTATCCTATAGAATAATATGTGTTTGATGTTATGTGACAAATTTTGTAAACCCTTTTTGAATTTTCCCAAGCCTATATTATATCTTATGATTTCAAAATCAATTATTTATACAGAAGACATACTTAAACATGACCAAGAGTATTATTTTAATTAATTTATATTATAGAATTAGAAAATATATAAACCCACTATTATGTGGTATGAAAAATGAAAAAATAACTTGTGACGGTTTGAGGTTTTGATTATTTTATTGTATATATTCCAAAAACTTATGTTTAGAAATAAATAAATAATCATCTTATTTTTTCTATATAATCCCAACCAATATCCAAAAAATATTAAGTAAAAAAAAATTTAAAATTAATTTAATCCAACCTTCCCTCCCTATATTCCTCACATGGTTCCCCAAATCTCTTAAGAAGATCCTCCCATGGTTTATAAGTGCCCTCTCATTGGAAGGGATCCTATCCTTATCCTCTGTATTCAGGAACCATATTTATATAATGCCTTTATATAATTATTTGACAATGTTTGTAAATGTATTCACATATCACCCTTATTATTCTTATGATTTTCATATAATTATAAACCCCTATCTATATCATTTTCTTCGTTCATGAATCATTTTTTTACCCACGTTATGTTAACAAAATTATCATGGGATTTCAATGTAAAAAACTTATGAAGTGAATACCAATCCTCATTTATATTACTGGGTATTCACCTTGACATTTCTGTATATATATATATATATATATATATATATATTATTTCGATTTACTTATTTGAACCTCCTTATTTTTTAAAAATTTATTAAATATATCCATACGTTGTTAGATTTTTGTGGCACACTGAAGAATGTATTTGTTATGAATGTGCTGGGTAGGACCAGAGGTATATTTCATTCCAATTCATTGGGATATAGTTTTGTCTTAGAGATAATTTGTATGGTATTATAGATTTAACGTAATCTATGGTGGGTCTATATCCACTATGTGATGTTGTCTTGATAGTTATCCTTTATCTATTCTTATGTCATGTTTTATATTGTTGCCACATTCCAATGTTTCCTTCATGTTATCATTTTATGCCATAATTTGATATTTGTGTTTATAATTCTCACCCCATTTATGTCCACCTTATATTTATATTTAAAAAAATATCTGACTTTCATTGTGTTATGGTTTTTTTATTCCCTTAATTGGAAGTATAACTCACCCCTTTCTTATGTAGGACCAAAGGCTATCCAAGGTAGTTTTAGTAGATAAGTTCCATTTTAAGGGAATGCTGTGTAGTTTTTAAATATTACATTCATACTCATATTTCATGTTATTGTTCTATATAACATATTAACCAAAGACACTGGACTGAAAATTTCATGGTATTTTATTTCTTTCATCATTTAGTAATAAATCAATATTGTTGGTGTATTCAAAATATCTGTGGTAATGCGTCAACTCGAGGGATTTTCATGGAAGCTTAAATCTTTAACATTTAGGGATAATTAATCAGTAAATTTTTACAAATACAATGGAGGTTTTATTTCATTTGGGAATCATGGGATCAATTTTCATTTTCATAGTAGTTTTAATAGATATTGTTACAGGTGTGGTTTCTTTGGAAAATAAAGCCCACAGTTTGTATGCTGACAATATAGGTTTCATGCGGTGGGAATGAAGAAAGGAATAATGGTAGCTAATGATGGTTCTCATGGTTACTATATTATCTATAATAAGGCTGAACTAGGAAGCATACAATGTGTTCTTGGTCACATTTTACGATTGGTCATAGCTTTTCCATAGTCACTATTTTTTCACATGCACTGTCAGATCCAAATTTCGTCATGTGGTGAGTTACTAGACATAGAATGTATATTTAATATGAGGAGAAAAAAGAATTGAGTAATTTTTCAAGTTTACATAGTCTCTTCAACATCATATTATTGCCTGTATAGTGAATGTGTGTTGTAGAAAACTATCACATAATCTGATTATGTTTTTCTACCTCTGTTTCAACAGAATTCATAAATCATTACTGATTTAATTATACAATATGATAATAATAGTTAATCTAAAAATTTAATTTCCCACACAATTCCAAAAATTTTCAAATTCATTTAGATGAATCAAAACTATAAATTTTAAAATAAAAATCATAAAATGTAGAATGAAAATTTATATAAAAAATTAAATTATACAATTTTGGTAAATTTTATAATTTTTAGATCAATTTAAACCCAAAAAATAAATATATTTATAAATTTCAATTCTGAAATCAAATAATTAAATATTTTCTGTATTATTTCAATGCCATTATTGAGATTCTATTTAATTCAAAACATATTTGAATGAAATAATACAAAAAATATAAATACATTTAAGAGTTTAATTCTATAATCTTTAGAATATAATCCCCTGACTTTTCAATTTATATTAAAAAATTAAATAAATCATTAAAACCCACTATTTGAGCAATATATCCATTAAATACAGAATTTAGAAATTCAAAAAAATAAATAATTTAACAAATTTTTTTTAGTTAATTATGTTCATTTCAAAGAATAAATCTATTTTTTTAAATTTTCTGCTCATACTAGTAGAGGATGACCCAAATTACTATTTTCAGGCAAGAACGTACCATTTTGGATGAGGTATGTTGCATAACATAATTATTTACTGTTATGGAAAATTTTATGGTATGAGTGTCCATGTAATTAGTGTTATGAATTGGGAAGTTTGTGTTTCTTAGGCTCAGTAGTTGGTATGAAGTTGGTCATAGCCCACTACCCTTGGTTTTGAGTTCATGAGGTCAACTAAAGATATTCAGGAATTTATTCCTTTTTAAATTATTTTTTTGATTAATTAAATATATAAAAAAATATTATCTTGGATGGAATGGATTGACTCAGGTCCCAAGTTGATTGAATGACGGTATTTGGAATTGAATGAACTTTAAAAAGGGTTTTTATGGATGGTTTTAAAAAGGAAATGGTCTAAGATTGATGTAGGTTGTCCTTTCCAAATACCCATCGATATTATGCATTTTTTATGTATGAATGTGTTTTTTCTCACCACTGAGACTATTTAAAATATTTAATTTAATTGTGATAATGATGGATAAATTAGAAAAATTTATATGGGAACTGATGAACCCTTGGGTATTAGATTAATGGGATTTGCTATCGATGGTTGAGAGGACATTTTTTGTTATCTACATTGAGCCTTTTGAAAACCAATGGGTATTATTAAAATTAAAGAACCATAGTACATATATTAGCCTAGTGATGGGAGGCCTTTGTGATCTTTGTGTAGAGGTAATTAAGGACATGTGAAAGATTCCCTTGGGACTGGCCATTTTTGAACATTGAGATATCTTAGTTCCGAAAAGATATTTGAAATGAACTTTGAGAGAGGATTCCATTACCACTAAGATGTGATTTCCAAACATTGTAGACCCTATAGATACATTATATAGTTTAGGTGATAAAAGAGACCTATGATGGATTGGGTGTTTTTATGGTTATATAACTACTTTAAAAGTGTGATTATATCGAGGATTTACTTATGAGGCTAGTGATGTCAATAGATTATCTTGATGATATCAACATACATTATTCCCTTCATGTAATAGGTGTCACCTAAGAGACTTGTTTGGGATAAGGGACCCCAGAAAGGTTTAATAGCTATGATGTGACCTAGGGATGTTGATGGGTAGCCCATGGAAATATTGACCCTTAAGAGGGTTCAGGTGGAAATTGATAGTGATGAATGATGGTGTTACCTTATATGATGATTCAAGGATGAACATGACGTTGATGATTGTCAAGGGTTAAAACCCAATGAATCCATAACCATTCCTAATATAATTGATTTCCTAGGGTCACCCTTTGGAATCAATGATGATTTAGGATACTACGGGATGAATTTGATATTCTACTTGGATCTTCTAATGAAAAATGAGGTTATTAAATCTTTTTGTAATACCTTGTAGGGATTAGAAATGAAGAATTTTCATTCTTGATCGCAATAGATTATCTCTATGTGATAAATGATGACAGTTGACCATAATGGAACACTCTTGAATATATATTAGTATTTGGTTATGATTAATGAGGATTATAGACCACATTGGATTAACTCATATGAATTATCTTGGACCCTAACATAACTATATCTCATAGGATTACCTCATAGGAATTAGTAGTTATTCCCGAAGCTATTTGATTGACTAGGATTATGTCATAGGGATAAGCAATGAAACATGGTATGAATTTTTTCCCTTGAAATTACTAATAAGAATCATCCATGAGACTGGAATTTATAATAACACTAATATGACATGATCATAGACACATTGATCCTGGATGTAATACATTTCGATTAACCCCAGGTGTTAAAAAATATCTAAGGATCAACAATATTTATTTATTTATTATTCTTCACCATTTTATTTATCTATTAATTCTTATAATATAACATATATACACATCATTTACTAGTTATATATGGAACTTAATTTATGGTTCCCTACTAATTCTTACTCACAAAATTCTCATGTTTGCCTTGAAATTGAGAACTTGAGAAGATATCACTAATCACGGCTTGTGTTTAGGATGAGGCCTAATGTATCATGGTTGAGTAGGATGCATATATTTGTAGAATAATGATATTTAGTTATGTATCTATGATTTATCCAAGTGTCCTATTTTTTATTTTACTTTATATTTTTATATGTCTTCGTCCTGTTGGGAAATAATGGTATGTATGGTTGTTACCTGATTCATTTAATTTACTGTTAATGAATATGTTTATTCTAACAGGTGTACTATAATTTATTACATTAGATGAGTCTTGGTTAATTTCTATCAATTACTTCACACTCTAATGGGGGGGGGGGGTTATTGTCACCCCAAGGTATTGTCCTATACCCCCCTTCTATTTTGTAAAACTAGTGTATTAGGAGTAAAACTTAACATCTATAAACAAATCCACTAGTTCAAGTACCATTTAGTGGTGGGGGGCTATAGGTAGGATATCTTAATGGGTTTTCTAGGCCAGAGATGAGTTTAAAATATTTTTTTTATTTCATAAAGAATTCATATTAACATTTTCCACTGAAATGTTTGTTTTCAAGGAAAACTTTTTTCACCGGTCCTCATATATTCTCAATATTCCTTCATTTTTTTCAACTCTTTTATAGGTTGTAACCATTTTGATGAGAAATTTATTTTTTTTACATTTGATTATTATTTATTTTATAGTAAAAATGTAAAACAATTATGGGTGTCCATGTTTTTCACTGGACAAATGGGTTTCCTTTATTTTTCATAACTTCATTTAGCTTTTTATCCCATTTCATATATTAAAATGTTTTTATAGAATTTAGTGATGTGTAGGAACCATAAAATTTTCAATATATAATATATTTTGACTCTTAATAAATGAATAAAAAGATTCTTTAATGAAAAATTAATTGAAATGTATTATCTTATACTTCACTACAGCATCCAAACAATACAACCGGAAAATATTGAACAATGTGCACTTTAAAGTCACTTTATTTAAGATTATACTTATATAATAATTTGTTAAAATAGAATTATTTATATATTATAAAAGGATTTCATATTTTTATTGAACATTTAAAATTAATATTTGGGTTAATTTTTTGTATTTTAAAGAATTAATTGATCTTTATGAGAATAGTAAAAAATATAGTTTTTATAATGACAATAAATATCATGAGTAAGATTTGGAAATCTACAAAACCATAAAATTTCTCCAAAAAGTATTATATATATAAAACTATACATATCCAAAATATTTTTTAAAATTTTAAAAAATTATAATTAAAATTTTAACAGATTGAGTAAAAATTTCATATCAAATTTATTTTCAGTATATTATTTTAATTAAATAAAAATATGAAAAAATTTTGGTCTCTCATAATTTGAAAAGAAGAAATATTTTATAATGAAAATATTAATGAATTAATATCAAATACAATGATAATTTTACCCAATACATTTACATTTTGCATAAAAATATATTTTTTTCTTAAAATTTAGTTTTATACATTATATACAATATTTTTGAAATTGATTTTTCCTAAATTTTATAATCTTAAATGATAAAATGGAATTAAAATTTTTTAATTTGTATGGAAAAAATTTTTATCATGGAAAATTAAATTTTATGCAATAAAATTTAATTAAATAAGAAAAACCTATTTACCACTATAAAAAAAGAAATGGATATATAATAATTTTGGGGGTAATGAGCTTGAAACAATTTAAAAAAATGTTTATAATTTTGTTGTTGATATACTGTCAATATTATCTCATTAATAACTGAAATATTTTCCTTTATTGGAGCTACTTAAAATGTGAAAAATGTGACCTCATTACATTATGTTGACAATTAATAATATATTACTAATATATATGTAGAAAATTATTATAAAAGAATTTTAAAATGCTTATAGGTGTGAATAAGGTTAAAAATACTTGAATAAGATAGTTATTTTTTATATAGGATTTTATAGAACATTGTTTTAAGTGGAAATAAAATTAATGATCAATTATGAAATATTTAAATTCCTTAAAATATGTTTATATTATACAACCTGTTTCCATTGTTTGGTGTAATTACTACCCCTTTAATATTTTGTACTATTATTATATAATTATTCATGTTACTTAATGGTCTATTAGAAAATATATCCCTCGTTTAATGTTTTATTTATATGTTTCCCAGGACATCATAATTTCAAAAAGTCATAATTATGAATGTAATTTGGATGATGTTTTCTAAAATATTAAATATATATATTGATACTAGAAATTGTATATGGTTGTTGAATATATTCACATAGGTGTAATCATCTTGAAATACTATAGTTGAGTATCAAGACATTATTCTCTCTATTTTTAATAGGTGGCCTAAAAATATACACTTAGTGAAACACTCCGAGGGGATACACATTGTATAGCCGACTTGATCATTATAAACATTAATGAATTTTTTTCTACCTTTTCTTTGATCTAATAAAATTGAAAATTACCGAACTAATTTATTGGCTTGTGTTGGTAACTCAATACATTTAACGTACACACTCCCAAATTTATCATTCTTTAATTCAAAAGGATAATTCATATTATATTTTGAATAACTAATACTGTCCATTTTTTTGGGGGGTTTGTCCAATATAGACACTTTATTCTATTGAATGGGAAAATATTTGATTCTGTATTTCTAGCATACATGAGGAAATGATTATATTTTTTCTTAATTAATTCATAAGTTCAATAGTTAATTTTATAAAATATATTGTTAAATTATATGATGAATTCGTCGGATAAAATTAGTGATAGGTTGTTTCATACATAGATATCTTCTCAATGCATCAGTTAGTCTTATGAGAAAAACTAGATAGGGTATTGGAATATTCCTTACCCATTTTTGTATGATGTCTTGGACTAAGTCTTTGATGGACAATTAGTGTATTTTAGAATTATATATTCCACCAAAATGATATCAATAATAATTGAAAATGGTTTCTTTCTTAGATATATTGTTCCATTTATTTCAATTTATTATCATTTACTTTTATTTTCCAAACTATTTATGCCATGATTATATTATTAGTGATTCCTTTGTAAAATACTTATTACTAAGAATCACATCTCAGGGTTATTTTTTTATTTCCCTAAAAAAACTATATGATCAAAATTATTAGTTATCAAGGATCTACTAAAAATAGATAATAATTTTCTCAAAGAGTATTTATATGGTACATTATGTTCTGAAGTGTAATATGAAATATATTTATTCATCTAGATTCCCATTAATACTATTATGTTGGACCCTACAATAGATATTTTATTCTATATAAATATTGTAATATAGCTAATGGATCTGGGTTTATGGATTCATGAATATTACTATTGGTATATAAATATGTTTAATAGAAAAATTATAGACTAGATTTAGAGCAACCAAGTTAGATTCCAGAATTTTTAAAGAAATAACATAATATTTTAAGGAACCTTTCCTTTTAAAATATTACAGAAATTTTATTTTATTATTAAATATTATGTGTTAAATATGTGTATTCCATTTTCTAGAGATAACTAATAACATAAAGGAAAAAATTGTATCATCACCCAATGTTATTGTATTAATGTTCTTCCTAAGATAGTTAATTTGGTTAGAGTTAGATCTTATTAGATCATAAAAAATTAGGTATGTTAACATTTGTTCTGAAAAATAACCTATCCTATATAGTGAAACGTTTTTATCCACGACACGATGAAACTATGATGGACCACATCAATGGAAAACAAGATACACTCGTCTATGAAACTACTAATCTATTGGTAGCTTAGAAATGGATCAAGTTCCTAGAAAATATTTATTTATATATTTGGGAATAAATGAAATTTAAATCTTTATCATGGTGGTTTATCTACTAAAGTGGGATATTTATCAATGTTGTCAACTAATTCAAAAAACTAAAGATGAAGTAGATATATTGAACATAAAATGGAGAACTTTTAATTAGATATCCTATGAAAAATACTTTCCTCGTGTTAAAATTGATGAAATGGGAAGGGAATAAATCAATCATAGATGTAATTTTGTCAAATATATTTTTGATTATGAGGATACATTTATGTGGATAGCTAGATATATTTCATACTATGTACATATATTATAAAGAAATATAAACCATTTAATTTCTAGTATAAAGTTGAGACTTTGAAGGCCATAAGACTCTTTGAAATTATTATAATATTAAGATAAAATATCATGAATCATTAAAATAAAGAAAAAGTTTTCCCAAACTTATGTATTTAATGGAAACCTAGAGATGAATAAGAATGATGAGAACTAGAAATAAATTATGACATGGGGAAAGAATGAAAATGTGGAATTTCTCAAATGTAATAGTTATGGGAAGAAACAAGATATATTCATTTTATTCACAAAAAAATAAATTTTAATTAATAAAACATATTAATTATTAAATTATCTACCAAAATATTTAATTTACCTATTCATTTTTGGGTACTTTTATTTTAACAAGTACTTTTTGAAAAATAAAAATAAAAATGAAGTATTGTTTATATTTTTGTTAGGAAAAATAATTATCTTGTTTTAGAGGAAATATAAGGGGGCATAGGATAATATTTGAATGAGATAAATCCAAGATGGGATAAAAAGAGTATTCACAGGCACATGTCAGTTCACATGAGTTCCAATTGGAGTAGTCAAGCATGTATAGGGTGAGACATGGTTACCTAGGCCTGTGTAGGTTAGCATAGGTCTTTGAGGTGTATATAGTGTTATAGGAGACTATCCCAAGATATAGTATTATAAGATATATATTCTACGTTCCTAGAGATATATAGATTCTATCCCAAGACTACCTTCTATCCGATATTTTCAATTTTTGGGAATTGTTCACTTAAGTCACATGACACTGCTTTACCCTGGCATTTTTCACCACCACATGTACAAAAATTGTCACAACTCTATCACCTTTTAGCTAACTAAACCACCAAAAGAGATACTAGAAAACACTATAACCACCTCTCTAGGAGTGCATCCTAAAAAAATATAACCACCTTTGAGCTCAGAGACCACTATAGAACCACAATAGAGATCAACGAGAATTATTGATTCTAGATTGAAGTTGGAAAATCTCCTTTATAAAAATATGACCCAAAAACATTGACTGTGCCATAGTATTCCTGGTCATGATTCATATAGATAACATATGACAAAAATACCATCACAACCAGGATTTTGTCCATGCTTCATGTCGTGTTAAAGGATGATATGGGTTTAGGAATTACAACACACCATTGTGGGAATACCTATAGTTTATAATAAGGGATCCAATGTGAAACACCCTACAAAGGGAATGGTGATGATCATTATAAACCCTTTTATTCATAGTGATTGTGGTTGAGATAGAAACTGAGTCTACTATACCAATGGTTATGTAAGCCATGGATAAAATTAAAATGATGAGAATAAGATAACCAAACAATATTACTTTTAATGATATATGATCCATGGTTGGGGAGTTTTTAGTTTTAAAATTAAAATTTTAGGATACCCATGAAAAGAAAGATTACATTCATAAAGGTAGATATTATTTGAAGGATTAAAAGAGTGTTTTTAGGTGTGGGATAGAAATCATATTTAAGTTGATATAAACGTTTTTAAAATAGATATTCCCATCTGGAGTTGAAAAATAATTACATCAAAGAATGTAGAAAGATTTTCCCAATTTTAAAAAACAAAAACATTGGAGAGAGATACAAAAAGTATTCGAAATTAAAAAATAAATTTTTTTGATAATTAAAAAGGGAAGCCATGGGGTGTCTGAAATCTATAAATAAGATTTAAAATATATTGAATATAACAATATTAATATGAAGAGGGAGAATGAATGTTTCTAACTCTATAATACTAATCAAATTAGCTCACCCTGCTTTATGATTATTCATTCATTATTTAATGTTCCCTATCATGTTTGGTATGAGATGGTATCATTTATTTTATTCCAAATGTAATGTTTAAGGGGGGTAAATTGATTAATGGTTGTCTATGGATTATTCATGACTATGGTTTTAAATTTGTTTTAATTTTTCCAAAACTCTTCTTTGTTCATATATTATAACTATTATATGTTAGAGAATGGGGGCTCTTATAATGTAATTATTAGTTTCTTTGATTTCATTGATAACTATTCTATGAATTGATATATTTATATTATAAAATGATTATAAGGAACCTATTTCATTAATGGACTTATGAAATTTACCATATGAAAATGAAAATTATAGAGAGATAGAATAATTACAAGGACCAAGGGGTTGTTTATACATGATTATGACAATAGTTTTGATAAATCATAGCCTCGACTTAAATAGTTCATTAATGTAAACATAATATATATTGTATATTGTGTAATTTGTTTTACCCCTATCACTCATCCAATCAAAATACATTGTGGTCTTTTAATATTATTTTATTAATCTTTGTTGATGTTCTTAAATAATGGGATTAATAATATTTTCCATATTTTCTTTGTGGGATCAACCCAGCCTTAACAAAATTATATGTTTTTATAGTTAGTGTAGTACTGTTTATAAAAATTGATAAATTGATTCAGCCATAGGATTTAATAATTTCCTCTAGATGTGGAATTATTTGACTTGATGTCTTTATAAAAATTATAGATATGCATTAATTATGTAGTTTAGACCATTACTTTTCCAATATCGGTTTATTTTTATTATTTTAGTCTAGGTTTTCCATTTGGTTCATTTGTTTATTTTACTATACATAGGTAGATATTTGTTTTGTGATGTCAGGGGTAGAAATAATGATATAAAAACACGAACACCTCTCCATTAAGATATAGATCATATCAAACTATGTTGATTAACTCAAAGAGAATATATAGAGGTAAGGTGGAGTCATCCTACTTCCACACTTGAGTAGAGATGGGGGAATTCTCTGTGGGTTGAGTTTAATATTCATGGAAGCATGTCATGGATCATAAATTCATTCAAAAAAAATACAAAAAATAATGCCAATATCAAAATAACATCCATGAATGTTATTGAATTTAAAATTTCCATGGAAGACAGACTCCCCATTGGTCTCCAATAAGACAATGAAGAAGAATCCAAAAATGAAAAAATATATTAAAACATAATGAATTGGATACTTCCACCAAATATGATAAAATTATCACAAAACATGAAGAAATTATAGATGAATAAGATGAGATTTTTTAATTTTGGACAGACTAAGCAGTATTTTTTTCTTTATAATTGTATGAATATTTGATACCCTTTTAAATTAATAAAGAATAATTAAAATAAATGTTGATTGCATGACATGGAAATTTAATTGAATAACTAGACATTCAACCACAAGAAGATAATGAAATGGTGGATAAATAATAAGTTTAGAACACAATTGAGTTTTTCATTATATATTTTTAACCACATGGTCTTCTCAACATCAGTGATTTAATGATGTTTCTATGAATAGGATGATAACAACCACACTGGTCGTGCAATAGAGTTAATATTTGTTCAATCCAACATAGTAAACTCTTTATGAAAAAAATATTGTGATCCATAATGAATTAAGTCCCAGAATAATTATCTTAATAGAAAATTTTTTTAGCAAGAAACTAATGAGAACCTATCTCTTGGAGCTCAGAAAAATAGTATTTGAACCCTAGTAAATTTTGTAATAGTGGGGCTCAAATATTCTCAAGATATGTTAGTGTCCTATGTGTTTAAATCTTGTTTGGAAGGTTCAATTTTTTAAAGATATAGTTATTGAATTAGGATATTTTTAAGAATAATTAAGAATTAAATGGTTCAACATTAAATTATTTCCTCATTCACATGTTGAATTATTATTAATTCAGTTTTTAATCAACCTCGTATCAATTGAATACAAATGAATACTTTAACTAAGAAATTTTGGTTTAGTTAAAGAAAAAAATGATCATTGGATTTCCTACACTTACCAAGGTAGGTATTTGAACATATAAATTTCTCTTCAATTAACTTACACTATTTACTATCTCATACAAAGGAATCAATCCAAGTAGATTATTTGTAATTGCATGAACATGTAAAAGAAATTATATGATAAACCAGAAGAAAACTCTATTGGAAATATTTTGAATATTTTCTAAAGGATATATAATTATAATTGATATATTATAATTTATCAACATTCAAGGTGAATAGATTATCTTTTAATTAACCACATACGGTTTAATGTTCCATCACAATAATAATTTATAAAGAAACAAAACAAAAAGAGTTTCATCTGGGGGGGCTTCATAGATGTTCTCCGATACCAACCTATCCCCTTATATATTTCATGGAATCCAAGGATCTACTCCTAAGAGGGTCACATGATCCTTCATAGAATTATGGAAAGTCTTTAGGGAGAATTTATGGTTTAGTCTCAATATTGGAATCATTTCTAGTAATATGGGTCTAGATGAATTTTATATGGACTATGTATTCATCCATGATCTATGCTATCATTCTATTAAATGTTGACTAATCAATTGGTTTGTGATATTTTTTAAAAGAAAATGGGCTTGTGATTTTTAATTATGGGGTTTTCTATTTATTGTAGTTCCTGGGGATAATTATTTTACCCATGAGATGTCTTTTCTTTCATAATATGCACTTGGAATCTCCCATCATTGGACAATGAACGCCAACCATTTTTTTCATTGGTGTAGAATATTCCTAGAAGAATTTATTTTCATTATTACCTCACTGATGGAGTCTGCACCCACCAAAATTTCGATTTAATGGTGTAGGGATAACTTTAGTTCAATTAAACTACTATGTTTCACTCAAGACATCATGGGAAAATGGTCATTTTCACACAACTGTAGTTTTATCCAGAATAATTTTATTTGAAAACAGAGTATAATTCCGAATCATATTCAATAGCTTGATAGACATGGTGGATTTTTTCATTCACTTCTTTTTAGGATGTTACCCTTAGTTAAATAATATACTATGAATGAGTGGGGTAATAATAGGATTACTATGGAAACTTTTCTTAATTAAATCAAAATTTCATAATTAGGGGTGTTCATAGAAGGCCTCAATAGATGAATCGATTTCACCCAATGTGTTTAGGAGGAAATAACTGTTGAATGGAGGAGGAATATTTTTTGAGAAGCAGCAAGTCTCAAGATATCCTTCAACCATCAGATGGGAGGGATTATTTTTTGTAGGGAATTTTAAGGCTTGGGGTTTTTCATATTAGATTATAAATTACATGAATGGAATGGTAGGGGTAATGATTATTGTAAGCATTCTTATTTTAAATTTCATGGTCAGTGTACATACCATGAGTTAGTGGCTGAAAAAGAAGGGATCTGGATGGGAAAGTATTTTTTAAGAATAAGGGCACGGTTATATAATTTTATTAATGTAATTAGTAGTTTTGTTATTTACAAAAATTATGAGTACATGGTTAGATGATGGAAATTATGATAGGTAGGATTACCATGAACCTATGGGGTGGTAAGGTGGTAATGTGACCATGGGTTATTCCTTGTGGTTAGTTTATGGTGTGGTCACCATTCCTACCATGAGACAATATGATCATTTAGGGGAAACATATGGTCAACATTCATAGTAAGCACAGTTAACCTGGATTTCATGGTCAGAATTTTACTATATAACTTTATAGCATGCAATTGTTCACATGTTTTCTTAGTGAAGTATTATAATACTCCTTAGAAATTTCAAATGAAATTACTTCCTAAAGCATGGATTCAAAATTGATAAGAATATTTAAATTTTAAATTTACACTAAATTTAAATCCAATTTATATCTAGGTTATAATTTTACAATGTTCATAGAAATTCATTTAAACATAAGAATTTAACCAAAATATCGGGGTAATTTAAATTATTAAAATGAAGAAAATGATGAAAATTATTTCTCACATATCGCCCCTCACACAGACTATTTCACTCCTAAGAAATGTTATCATCTAATTAAATTTATTTGAAAAGCCAAATAAATTTTTTTAATCATCCTATATTTAAATTTACTATTGAGAAATGATAATACACATATTAATTTGTTGTTCCATATATCATGCCTTATCTATATATCAATCTGATTACCTACATCACATTAATAAAAATTTTAGATCTGGATGGGATCAAATTATATTTAATGGGATTCAAAATTATCACAAGAATGACCTTCATTTATCCATTTTCATAAGTTTCCTCAATCCAAAGTTTTATTTCCCATGTAATTCATATAACATAAATTAATGTGTTATTAGTCACTCTCCCCTCATTCTACGGGATAAATATTCACCTCACCTAAATAGATTAATTTTAGTCTTATGAACTTCGGAATTTATTTTTCCCATCCATAATTTTTTGTAAATCACAATGCATAAAAAATATTAAGGTGGATTTATTAAATTTTACCAGTTCCACTGTCTCAAAGACCAATTGTGGGTTTCATATTTTTATTTCTTTCCATGGGTGAAGTAATTATATCATTTTCATTTATGTTAGATCCCGAATATGTTTGTAACCAATATGTCTAGTCATATTAGATTATGTTCAAAAATTATATTGGCTTAATGTTATAAAATTGATTCCACGAAATTATATTTAATCACACTCCACTTAATTGTAAAACCAGTCTTCCATAAATGCATTTTAAAACTCACTCATATATTACTGAATAATCATAGATTCAAAAAATACTAAATAAAGGGTAATGTAAATACTATATTTTTCAGAGAAAGGGTTATTATTTATTTACTAATTATGATTTCTCCATTTCACCACACATGGTTCTGTCAATTTTCAAGTGTAATTTAAATATAAATTTTTTTAAAAGAGATAGTTCAAAAATATTATTTCTAAACCAAAATAAATTAAAGATACCACATGGAAGAACTTGTTTTTCAAAAGTTGGGAGGAGTCTGGAATACTTGATATTTTCTTTGAAAAATTCTTCATAGTACATATTTAGTTGCTGGCTATTCACATTATTGGGTTTTTTTGAGACTTTTCCTTTCATTATAGCTACACAAAAATTAAATGTATTAGTTACTATGAATGGTTCAGTATATTAAAAATGAATCTTACCTATAAAATGTTTTATCCTTGACTAAAATATCATTACTTTGTCTCCAACATGAAATTCACATTTAAGGATCAACTAATCTTTTTCACATTTGTTTTCTCTATATATAGTAGAGAGATATTATATTCCTCTCTCCTTAGTTTTTCAAGATCCATTAATTATAGTTTCCTTTTATTATAGCTAGGAAAAACTCTTTGTTTATTATATGACAATACATTAGTTAATATCATTTTCTCAACATGAATTCTTAACTTTTTACAAATAATCAATTAGGTATGATGATATACGTAACAGGGTTTTGAAGGATGTTCTGTACACCCATATTATATCTCTAACATTATTACTGTAATCCTTGATGTTTGGTTGTACTTACATCTAAAAGATCACTTTTTTATTCTCTGTTTGATACTTATTTCTGACCATTCATCTATCAGTTATAGGAATTTGAGGTTTTAGGGTTCACTCCATGTTTTATCGTGAGGGTTTCCAGGTTTTTTGTTGCTTACATGGGTTCCTTAGTAACATATTATAGCTTGAGGTTTCCCAAAACATTTCTTTATTGGTGGGGTAACCTTATAATGTTGTCGACTATTGTATTTTCACGGCGTTTCTTGTATTTAATCTCAATGTAAAAAACCTATATAAAAATAGTTATCTTTCCATTCTAGTTACTAAAGTATTATTCATGACCAAATATCCAAAACCTAGAAGTTCATATTAAAAAATTACCATATTTCCAATGATATAAGAACAAAATCATTCTAAAGCTTTGATAATAGATAAAAAATCATTTTCTTTTATTGTGTATTTCATCTGATATGTATCTAGGGCTTGTGACATGTAATATATAACATGAATATTGTTATTAATCTTTTGTAATAACACTAATTCTAGAGCTCTATTAAAAGTATCATATAGTACAATAATGAGGAGATTTATCTTGGGTGGAAGCTGATAGTTTTCATAGTTAAAAGTTATATTAATTTATCAATATATTTCCTTCATGAATCATGAAATGAAAATTTAGTTTCTTCCTTGAGTATTTTAGTTAGGAGAAATGAAATTTTTTTCAATCCACTATTTATTATTATTAAAACCCCGAATGGAGAAACTGATCTAATGTGTCTAAAAGTTGCGGGATAAGGTAGTTTTGAAATGAAATCCACTTTCACTCTATCCACATCAATTCCTTACGTAAAAATAAAATGATCCAATAAATTCTATTTTTATACCAGAATATGAATTTTTTTAAAAAATTAAATCCAGTAGATTCTCAATAAAACATTGTGAAAACTCTTCCAAACTATCAAAACATTTTTGTAAGAAATTTACATATATTCTGATTTCATAAAGGAATACATATAAACAACTATCAACCACTTCTGATAAAAAAACAAAACATGCTATGTTGAATGGTACATATAGAATTGCAGAGACAAAAAGGAATTATTTAGTTGTAAAATGTACTAAATTGTCATGTGAAGGTGATAATTTATTACTTATATGTTTCTTTTGGAATGTAAAAATATACATAAAACCCATCAACGAAACATTAATTAGTTTTCCTTGCTAGACATTCTTGAATTTTTTCTACAAAGGGTATAGGGAAATTTTCTTTTTGGTACATAGTTTAATCTATTGAAATCGATAAAAACAATCCAAGAATTCTGGTCAACAATAGTAGATATAAACTGTCCAACTATTATGTATTCTAGTAGGTACCAATTCAATATTCACTTTTTTAATAATTTTGCAACTAGTTTATTATGTAACAATTTGAGTGGCCGATCACCCAACATGAGTCTGATATGGGTAAATTATTTCATATTTTTAGATACTCTATATATACATTCATTCTAAATTGATGAGGGTTGATATTAATACTTCTATAGGGTTATCTCGTAGATTTTGATAATTAATTTTTAAAAAAATATATGCATGAAGGTCGTAGGCCTTATTTCTAAAATATATCCAAATATTCATTATATGGATTTAAATTTAAATTTCTAGGTTGTTCTGTTGTTGGTTTTCATATATAGGGTCTTTTTTGTTTGAAATTATGAAAAAAAAATTCTTAATTTTTTTTAAAATCATATTATAAATTTGTGGAAAGAATTTCTAGTTAAAATTCGGGGGAAATTCCAAGATATATTTACATTTCATAGTTCTTCATGCAATCCATGTTCACCTGTAAGGTATATTTATTAGTACCAAAATTTTAGAAAATACTCAAAATAAATTTCTTCAATTTCATTAAATTGATCCATAGATGAAATATTGTCCAGATTCAGTAACATTTTAAAAATAAATT
This sequence comes from Viscum album, assembly GCA_963277665.1. Classification (NCBI taxonomy): domain Eukaryota; kingdom Viridiplantae; phylum Streptophyta; class Magnoliopsida; order Santalales; family Viscaceae; genus Viscum; species Viscum album. The sequence continues at coordinate 1,387,174,604 of OY728157.1, forward strand.
CATCCAAAAGTCCATAAATTCCCAAATATTCACCACATCTGTTAGGTCATAATACACTTCTATTTATACACTAGTTGAATGGGTAAGTTCTAAATGTTTTATAATCAAAAGTGTATATTCTTCAAGTGGATTATTTATTGATTTAGGAATGATAAAATATACTATTTACTCACTAAAGATCTTTTAAATGTTTCCATCATTGAAATTTATAATTATTTTAGAGTTTATTAAAAAGGGTATAAATAGAAAAATTTGAAATTATATATACCTTTTCCTTCATAAATATTGAAAATGTAGAAGTTTATAGTGATTGGGTAACCTTGTAGACTTACAAGGACATCCTCATGGTCATCTATTAGATAGGTAGTGTCTATGTTGGAAAGATGTCAAACCACACTAGTGGGAATAATTTGTCCAATCTAAAATGGAAAATAAATAGAATAAATTTTTACATCAATGGAATCTAACATTTCACATAGGGTGCAAGAAAACTAATACCATCAATTGTGTAATGAATATAAAAATGACTTGGATTATGAAAATATTGGTGAATTTCATGAAAGTTCAAAAATAGAATAATTCTCATCTGGTCTTACATCTTAATTGAATATTAATATCATTCAAACATTGAACATGTATTTAATGATTTTTTTTACCTTGATATCTGATGAATTTCTTCTCGAAGGGGGACACTATTTTCCACATTTTTCAAAACATCCTGAATCTCATTTAGTAGTGAATCCTCCATGGATCTTATTAGTTCTTCTATTTATATAAGAAATTGAGGTGGGGGTTATTGTAGGTTCTCTAGGGGTTTTCTATTTTCATTTGATTATGATTTCCCAATATTCTCTTTATGTTATTTTTCTAAGGTATATTCTTATGGATAATAATATTATATTTCAATGTTCATGGTTAATCATTTAGTGTCTTCTAGTTCATTCCCACTCTTCAATGTTCATGGTTAATCATTCAGTAGTGAATCCTCCATTGATCTTATGTTATTTTTCTAGGAAGTATGATTTATTGATCCTTTTGTTTACCATAATATTCATGGTGTTCAGGAGATGACAAAAATATCATTTTAATTTTATTAATTATATCCCATTAGTGTTCAGGGTGGTGTGTTGATAATTTTGATATTCTATAACTTGTATCATCATGTATTTAATGGATGATTCTTATGATTTTCACTTACCATAAATTTAGATGGTATAAAATACAATTTTAGTAACTGAGGGGATGGAAAATATTAATGATAATCATGTTAAAATGCTAGTCTTTGAGTATTCTAGATCCCAACTCTAAATTTTTTGTGGGAAATTCTCTATTTCCTTGGTTTCTACATTTTTGCTTATATAACTCCTTTAGAACATAGAATCTAAGATTTTAGTTCCATGAACTTGATATAATCCAGGAATATGGTGATCCTGATAAATGAATATTTAGGAGGCCCTTGGAGGTGATGTGGTTGATTATTGTTGTATGTTTCTCACAAATAATTGTCTCATAAGAAAATTTAATTCTTAAATTTAATTTTCTTATAAGGGTGTGTTAATGATTTTTACCTCGTTAACTTGTATGGTAGTAGATATCTTTGTAATATATTTGGACATTTTTGAGATCCTTTCAATATGTTAGTATACATCATCTTGTGAATGATCAATCAGTGATCCTCATCAAGAAGAATTAAGTAGGTTCCAGTCACTATCCATTATGATAGTAGAAAAACCAAAATAAGTAATGTTCTTAATATGTATTATGTGGGTAGGATGTTCTTATTTTTTTAAACAATTTATAGAATTTATAGATCATTTCTCAATTTCTTATTTGATTTCATAACATTTATTTTGAAGTTAGACACTCTTTAAACATAAAAAACATTTTTGAAAAACATATTCTACAGCTCCTCCCAAGAGATGAATTTTCTAGGATGTAGATTGTAGATCCACCCCTTGGCTTCTCATTCATGTGATAAGGGAAAAGACTTATATATTATTTAATCCTTATCTACTCCTATTTTTATAAATACATTAATATCTTATTTAAAATCAATCATGTTCTTATTGGGGTCTTCACCAGATGGCCCATGAAACATTGGTAATATTTCAATAATTTCAATTTTTAGTTCTTTGTATTGTAGATAATTTAATTTTAAAGATAGATTATTAATATTGATATTCATTTCATATATTTTTCTCAATTTTCAATTAACTTTAGCTAGATTACCAATTATATATTAACATTATGTAGTATCTTTTTACTAAGATGAAACTGACGAGGGGGAGTTATCCAATAGAATGATATAAAACTCTCTTTCTTTTTGTTATGTGAACTATAATGTTTTGAGTATTAAAAACACTAATCTCTATATAAAACATTATATTTTTTGATTAAATCATAATGTAATGTTCACAACATAAAAAAATTATGGAGGTATATTGTAATGGATACCAACATCATCATCCCTAAAAAAGATACCACATGCCATTGAGAGAGACCCCAACCTGGAAAATAGAAAACCATGATCACCATTTGTGATCTAAAAATCCAGGAAGTATGAATCGTTGTTCCCCTTATTAAAAATATGATTATGTTCCACTTGTGGATCAAGAAGACTTTTTTATTTTCAAATAATGTAGGAAATGTTCCAAGGAGTTTGAAGCCTCCCATCCACCTATCCATGGAGAACATCTGAGTCTGTTTAGACCATCAACAGTTTAATGTTGTATGACTGGAATACTACTATAACTTTTAAGATCGATGAAGACACTTTTATAAAGGAATATACCTCCCCATATCCCACAATGATGGATAGGATTATTACTCATTGTGGGACATGACCCCCCCCCCCCCCATAAAACCAAAGACACATGAGGCTTCCACGATACGATTTAATCCACTACTGAGCATGATCCACCTTAACCATGTCCCCTAATGAAAAACATTATGCAAGTCTATGTTAGAAAAAAACCGACATGAAATTTATCAGCAACCTAAATGCCGCATAGATTTGGATGATATGATCAGTTCGGCCCCAAAACCACTAGATTATTCCCTTATTCACCTATTGAAACATTATCCATGCAGTTTATAATGACCCTCTCATAAATTGAATCCAACTGAATAATTTTTCTATGAAATTTCATTTTAGGTAAATAAACACAATGAACATTTCATTTCATACCCATTCCTAGCATAGTATTTTGAAATCTCATCTTAACCTAGAATTACACTCATAGTTTTGGATAACATGTTGAGGACTTAATCTATGCGGCTTGTGTGAAATTCCTAGAACAAGAAGAGTAACAGAATAGAAAAATTAGATTAATCCTATACTATATAATAAAATGAAATTCAATAGAGGAGATATAATTAGAATTAAAAAATTTGAATTTATCAGCAAGGGGAGTTGAAGGGATTCTCCTAAGAGAAACCATATAGGTTTTAGTTTTCCATCACTCTTGTATTATACAAAGAAATGAAATTAAATGAGTTGTAGTTTGTGATTCATCAAAAATATCTCCTATGATTATGTTTTCCCCTTATATAGTGCTCGACTACTGATGTTATATTCTTGATAGGGGAATTTTTTCCTTCCTTGGGTTCTGAAATTTGTATAGTGAGAAGGTATGTTTTGAGAACAATAGTTGAAACATGTTCAAGAAGATTATTGAGGATGAATTTTGTAAGGCATCAGTATTCTCCCATGTTCTATCCCAATATTATTTTAAATGTTTAATGATTTAGTTCTTAAGAGTAGTGGAAAACATAATGTGGTATTGTTATTTTAAATGGTGGTCCTTGATATTTTGCAGTGTTCATTAGTAGAGTTATCGTACCCATTAGATTCCATTTCTAGAAGAATCTACACATGGATTCTAAGATTATTTTCTAGAAAATTCCAACCATTTAATTTTCAATGGTAGTACAAATTCCCATCAAAATAAATTTCATTCTTACATCATGCTTATTTCCCACACACTCCATCAGTTCTATTTTAGGGTGGATTGATCTCCTTAGCTTGATGCTATTTGTTTTCTTCCAACAGGACATCTTTGGTTCTTGGTATATTTTCATACATATATGTTAATTTAATGTATAATTATCCCTCATGATAGAGTATACTGCCAAATATTCTTTATTAGATGTGATGATAGGGTTTTTGTACTCATGGTTTTCTCGGTAGGATGTCATTCTTAGCTAAAGAAGAGTCCATATTTGATTTTAGCACTTCTATGATTCATTTTGTGGAGTATCTTCAATCTTTCATCATCTATGATTTGGGGGGTGTAATTAAATGATGGAATTAGAATAATATATGGCTCCATATTAGTATATGCGGTGGAGAAATCTAAATGGTGGTGGTAAATTTTTTGAGTAATACCTATTCATGGTATATCCTTCAAGCATCATACAAGAGTGATGTTTTCATGAAGGGAATATGGAGGTCTGATATTTTGTATAGGATATTAGAATGTAGATCCATAGTGGGGTTAGAGAGAAAATATGGAGGTAAGATTTCAAACCATGAAGGTCATGACTAGTGGGCTTACTAGGAGGTCATGGCCACAAATGAATAGATCTCAATAGGTATTCTTACCATGAGAATAGAGGAATGGTTAATGAATTCTGTTTATGTAGTTAGATATTTTTTCTTTTTTGTAAAATTTAAGTATATATTATGTTGATGGAAATTGTTGTAGGTAGACATACCATGATATTGTTGTGCCATTAGGTGGTAAAGTGATTGTGAGTAGTTTTTTTGCAGTTGGTTGATGTAGCGATCACTATGCCTATAGTGAGAAAGGTGGTTCGTATAAGGGTACCATGTAGTCAGTAACCTCAGTAGTACAATAAACATGAATTTCATGGTCACTGTTATCCTTTCATCATTCCAATATGAAATAGTTCACATGTATTCCAAGTTAAATATTAAAATCCACCAAAAAAATTTAAATAATAATTTAATGACAAAAGTAATGATACTAAATTTATAACAAAATATAAAAAAAATAAACACTATATTTAAATCCAATTTCAACCCAATTTCACAAATCATAAATTAAATAGTATGGACCTGGTAATTTTACTAAAATATGAGATTTTTTAAATGAATAAAAGGAATAAAATATTGAAAATCATAGATAAAATGAGAATCTATTGTTTTGTTGATTATTTTACTTAGGAATTGGGTTTAGGACATATATTATGTATTTTGTTTTGGATCTATTTCCACACACTTATCCGTTTAATATTTAATGACATAGTTTTTACAGTTAATTTTAGATGTTTTCTTTTATATGACTATCATAAAGACACAAGGAGCATAAAACATCCAAGTAGAGTACAAGAGCTTCATTTTAAAGGGAATTAACATTTATAGTAATTATATTTGAACTCCCCATTAATTATATGAGATCATTATTTGAGCTTTAAATATGAAATTGGATACCCCATATTTAAATTATTTCTATATTTTTAGCTAGGGCATGTAAATTTTTTATGAATAAAAAGATACCAAAATTTATGTTTATATTATAATGAGATTGAATGATTGCGATAAGGAATAGAAAAATCGGAGTGAAAAGTTGGATTGTTAATATGATATATTATGCTTTAATAAAGTTAGTTGATTCATGTAGATAGAATTTCCCAACCATTTATTGTGATTCAATTTCTGATGTTCCTATTCATTATGATGATATTATTTCTTAGTTCCATGACTGATTGACTATTTATTTCATTTTTAAAATTATTGGTGTGTTTAATGACCAAAATTTTCCAAATATTTCATGATAGTATTTTATGAGAGATCGTCTTCCATTCCATCTAATAGAATATTCATTTGATCTTTTCAAATATATGATTGTACATTTTGACATATAATATGAATATGGAATTATATATTTTTTCTATTACCCTTAGAATAGATTGACATTTATTATTTATTAATACCTTATAATTTAGAAATAAATTGTTAATGATAAACCACATTACATGCCAGTTTTATTCATTTTTACCCCAATTACTATTTATTTCATGAAATTTTAAATGTTATTGTACAAGGTATTGATTTATTTTGGGTAAGGTGTCATGATACATTGAAAATAATAATTATGTGGGTGATTTAATTTTATAAATGGAAGAAAAAGTTCATGTTATTCATTTATTAAACTTATATAATTTATAACTCTTGAAAAAATGAAACAAAATTAACAAAATGGGTTAACTTTTGTAGGGTTAAAAATCTCTATTTCTTGACCAATGATTATTAATATTTTTTTGGGTGGTAGATGTGATCAGTTCTCGATTCAATGTTTAGAAAATAAAATTCAAATAGAAATAAAGTAAAAAATTTAGATAAAATTCAAGTGGGTTTATATTTTTCAATTATCTTTCATTGCATCCTGGCTTTAATATTGAACATGGAAATAGGTTGTTATCGCTTTGAATAATAGATTTAAATTACATTTTATATTTTCATATCATGATTTTTTCTTAAGATATTAACCCCACTTTCATCCTTTATTTTTTTTAACATTAATACCTACCAAGCATAAGAATGAAAGCTATATTTTACTGAGTGATATTTTCTCATGATTTCATTTGTTTTTTGGTTTTATAATGTGGATAATGTATATCAATTGAAATAATATGAGTGGATTCTGTACTAAAAGTATTGGAAAAATTCAATAAAAAAATGTTTATAAGACTGATTAGAGGGAAAAATAATTAATTGTGTGGAAAATGAAAACTTTTCATGTTTTGTTAAGGAATATTTTGATGATTGAATATATGAGAGGATAAGACCTATCAATCTCAATAGGATAAATTGAAAAAAATAGGTTCAATTTTTTATTTGAATAGTTTAAATTTGGATTATTTATTATTTTATAATATGTGATTGTTTAGATCCCTGTTAACAATCCATTAGTTTTTCATTAATGAAATTTAAATATTAGTGTCAAGGGTTACCTTTGTTTTTATAGGTAGGGAATGTATTCTTGATGAAAATAATTGGTTTAAAAATGGCTATATTTGATAGATTCATTTTATAAGTAAAATTTTATAAATTTAAAATAATAACTGTTATTGATTTTTAATTAATTTATTAAAATTTTAAATTGATGTATGAATTTGTCATTATTTATATTTTAACAAGATGTTTTTAAATTGAAAATATAATTGAAATATTATATATATATTTTTAAGGAAAATAATTGTTTTGTTTTGAAGAATAAGAAATGGGTCTTTGGATACTCAGCTTGGTGAAGATCCACGATGGACCAATAAGAGCTCATGCTGGAGGGAGTCTGTACAAAAGATAGAAAAGTGGAGTTATCAAGAATTTATTTTATGGGAAAGGTTATGATGGACCTGTGCAGTTTGAAAGTGGTTTATAAGGGGTGTCTAGAGTTTTGAGAGATCATTCATAGATTATACTTCATGGATGAAGATTTAATGTATCTTTTGATATAAAACTACCATATTTATCATCCTTTAAATGTGGGATGTCGATTTATAGGAGAAATATGAATATAACTAAAATGATACTACATCACTCATGAGTTTTTTACCTCTTCATATACATACCCACTCTTTTTTCTACTGAATTTGAGCTCACTAGACCACTATTGGAGTCACAAAAATAACATAACCACCATTTTGGGAGCTTATGATGAATTCATTTCACCTATATCGAACCCAATAACCACTATGGGACCACAATAGAGCTAAGATGTTCCTCTGTGAGCCTAGAATAAATATGATGAATCCCATTAAGTGAACGACTATTAAATGGACTTAAATACACCATAAGAATCTTGACTATGTATCACATGGACGTATTGATACTAAAATAACATGTCAAACATGTATCTAGATTTGTTTCATTGGATGGGAGGTTGAAATGGGTTAAAATATTAGAACATTCCATAGGGTAATTCTACATAGTACACAATAAGGGATCAAACATTAATCACCATGGAAAAGTTAATTATAATGAGTGCCGAAGATCCCAACATGCACGATGAATAAAGATGAGAAGGAAACACTGTTTTCTATACTAATGGTTAATAAATTCATATATTGAAAATAATTTTATGAGGTAACCTACTACCGGATAATTTTTTTTGTAGAGGAATTTAATATTTGAAGGATTAAAATGGTGTTTTTAGATATTGGATGACATTTATATTTATATGGAGAAAAAGCTAGTTTGAATAGATGCTCTAAGGGGAGATGAAAAAATACGATGATTTCAAAATTTGGAAAACATTGAAATTTGTAGAAAAAACAATATATGGTATATTTATATTAATAGAATTAGAGATTATAAAATAAATATAACTTGATAATTGAAAAGGGATAGAATTGGGGGATGATTCTTCTAAATATGAGGGGAAATCAACTGAATATCATATTTTTTCAGTTAGGAGGCATAAATACTACAATTGAGGCTAGCCTAAAAATATATTCCTATATTTATATTCTTGTAACATATTTTTTCATTATTTAACGATCATTCTCATCATTATTGTGAGAGGGTATTCTTTCTTTTGTTCCATGTGTAATGTAGAAGAGGTAATGAATTGGGAATGGTAGTCCTTGTACAATTCAATGATTGTTTTTTACATCCATTTTAATTATTTGAGAACACTTATTTGATCATAGTGAAAAGATATTGAATGTGACCATAAGGATTTCAGTAAGGATGGAATTAATATTTTCTTCCATTTCATGTATGACCATTGGATGGATTTATGTTTCTATATTTAATTTGTTTAAGTAACATATTTCAATAATTTATTAATATAATTAACCCAAAAAAAGATAATTACCAAGAGATAAAATAATCATCAAGATATTAGAGTTGTTTATACTCGATTCTAATTATTATTATGATAAATCATTGTATACCACATGACTTGTGCATGAACTGAGACTCACTATACATGTTATATTGTTTTAATTTTTTAATCTCCCTACTCGTTCAATCAAAATAAAAAAAATCTAGTAATTATTTATCATTATTCATAGTTTGATGTATTTACTATTTGAATTATATTTATTATCTAACGTTTTATTATTGTATAAACTCTAATATAAAACTATTCTATGTTTTTGTGTTACAGGTATTTTAGGATATTATAAATTTATAAATTGATTTTTCCAATGATTTAATGAGATCATCTAGATGTGTCAAACCAATCAAGGAACTTATCTATGGGTATGACAGATTGTTTCAATTCTAGATAAAATGGACATCATACTTTAAAATTCAAAGGAAAGGAGGAAATTGATTATCTATAAGGATTTAACAATAAGGATATTAAGAAATATGTAATCCAATTTCCTAGAGGTCAATGTTAAATCATCACAGACTAGAACAAGTAAGAAATTTTTACTCTATATTATCAATATAGTTGAGTTTGATGTATCTAATCAGATGATATCATGTATATTGATCCTAAAATAAAATTGACCGAATTATTTCATTGTTTCAAGATCTATACACTCCTTTATTTCTTGCATTTTTTACATAGAATATTGTTCCACCCCCTAATAATTTTCATATATAGTTGTTAGTTATGATAGTTACTGGGATTATTGTTTAAAAATAGATATACAAATTATTATATATTATGATTGATAGATATTACCTATAGAGAAATATGATTCTTTTACTTATGGTTGATTTTAATATAATCCAAGGTCTGTATTGAATATATATTTATAATGAAAGAAATTATTTTCAAGTGAAGGAGATTTCTATTTGTAATGGGGAACTAAAATTATTTGTTTTCATGGGAGTGACTTTGAGTCATTTCTAGGACAACCTCTATTAGCTCCCATTAACGAAATTATAGGAAAAGTGGAAGAGAAAACACCAACTATTGATTGGAATGAAATCCTAAGGATAGAGTTTTTACCCATTATATAAATATAAATTAATGTATTTAGTGTGAAATTACCTGGTCATCCACCTTAGCATGAATTTTTGTTTTCAATTGAACTCATTTAGTATACAAGACTATTATCCAAAAATCCGTATAAAATGGAAGTAGCAGACATGGTTGAGTTATATAAATAACTAAAAGTGTTTTCTTAATTGTTTTATATTCTCATTTCGTTCACCCTAGATAAAACCAATTTTATTACTAAAAAATAATATTGTATCTATGCAATTGTACATCAATTACATGGAGATCAATTCCATTTCTATAACGAAAAATAATCATTTATAAAAAAATTGATGAAATATTTGATCAAATTCAAGGATCTCAATATTTTTTCATGTTTTATCTTTTCTCATTATATCATCAGTTATTGGTGATGAAGGATGATATATAAAAGTTGACATTTCATATAATATATTAACATTATGAGTGTCCGATAATGCCCTTTTGATTGATTAATTCATCATTTGTTTTAGTGGATCTAATTAATAGGTAATTCAAGTATTATGTTGATATATTCAAAGTGGTGTTAAAGAAAAATATATTGATATAACCCAGAATTTATTAACAATATAAGATTCATTTTTAAATTATAATTGAGTCCCCTAGAGAATATTATTTATAAGGGAAATTCTGTGATTGTAAATTTTGGATAAATAATGCTTATTTTATTATCAATATATTCTGCCATGGTGGAATATATATTGAACCGTCCAAAAAAATGAAGCCAAATAATGGCCTTCACTAATTTATTTGACCTAGATATCTGTTTTATTGGTTTAAGAGGTTACTATCTGTGAGTTTTTCAGAATTTTTTTGATTATAAAAATAGTTAACCAATATTACAAAAAAAGGTAATAAATTATTATGTTCAACGGAATGTGAATAATGTTTCTAAGAGTTGTAGGAGAGATTGATCAACTCTCCCTTACTAAAATTAACATTAGGTAATGAAGGATTTTTAATATATTGTGATGAATCAATGGAAGGATAGGGATGTTTCCTTATAAATAATGGAAGATTTTTTGTTTTCCTATCAGGGTAATTGAGGATCTATAAATTGAACTATCAATCTAATTAAATTGAATTTTTAGAATTAATATTTTCCTTTAAGATATGGAGGCACAATATCTATAAAGAAATATACATCATATATACAAACTATAATATTTTGAAGAAAAATTTCTCTTTAAATGGATCAAAATGTGGAAATGAAGTTGGTTGGAGCTTCTCAAGGAAAATGATTTCTCAATAAAAATTATATGGTTGATACATTGAGTAGGATGGACTACATTATTCTAACCATGATGAGTGTTATTATGTATCATATATTAAGGGAAAAAAATAAATAGTGATATGATAATTTTTAAGAAATGGGGACCAACATTCCTTTTCTATGAATGTTGAAAACGATATTTACCAAAAAATATAGAGATTTCTTAGATGAAAGATATGGAATTTCAAATCAGGATAAAAGTATCAAAGGATATTAAATTTAAAAAAATTATATATAAAGATATAGATTCAAATTTTGGAAAGAGGATATATATTAAGTACATATATAAAATAAAGAGGGGTCTAATTTATTGAGTGCAGAACAGAATTTATCTATAAACTGTATTAGTACAAATATTTATATGGACTTAAGAAGACAATTCTAGTGGGATGATATGAAGTTGGAAATTGTGGATTATGTGTATAGATACTTAGTATTCCATTATATAAAGTATAAAATACAATATCTTAATGCTGTCACAAAACCTATTCCTATACCTATATAGAAGTGAGATAATATTAAAATGGGATTTTTCAATAGATATCCAATAACTCAAAGGAAAAAATGTTTTTATATGATTTATTATATATTTCCTTACAAAGTCAGAACATTTCTTAATGCTGACAGAAGACCTAACCCTTGATCACTATTCTTGGAACTATATCAATGAAATTGTGAGAATAAATGTTTAGCCTCTATGAATTGTGTCTAATTATGAGATACGGTTCACAACAAATATCTGGAATTGTATTCTAATGCCTCTCTAAAATTGGGTATATTTGATCACTGCAAATCTTCCCAAAATTAATGGGATGTATAAAAGGACAATCCAGAGACTGGAAGAGATGTAGTAATCATTTTACCTTGGCTTGTGAGGACCATTGGATCAATATTTAACTATGGTCAAATTTTCATACAATAATATTTTCCATTCATGTATATATATGACACTACATAAGGAATTTTATGGAAAATATTTCACACTTAAGAATATTGAGATGAATTTGGTGAAAGAAAGTTCATAGACCTTGAACTTGAAAGGTATTCAACTCTGAATGTATGTGCACCATACTGACCCAGTATCCACTCAATGGTTCCTTGATTTGGTGGGTGACAAGGACTCAAGAAAGACTCCCCATAAACCAGAGGCTACCTACTAGGAGAAAGGGTCTAAGTTGTTTCATTGGGGATACTACACACTAATAATCCGAGTGTATCACCAGAGTGTAATCATAAATAAATATTGTGGAATCCATATAACATTATACGAAGAGGTAATGTAAATATCTAGATAATATGAGTAATAAAAAATCCTAAAGGAAACATTTTTTAATATAATGGATGTCATTTGTTTCTAAAAAATGGCAGGCGATACATTGAAATAAGAATACAATACAATACTTGTATCAAAATTACAAAAGGAACTATCTCAAAATTTTATCACGAGAATGTCTTGGTCCTGTGATACCATAAACATATGTATAATTGATCAATAATTGGAAATTCAAATCTCCCCTTGGTCCCTACCTGCATCTATGATGTCTATCAAGGTACCCAAAGGTGACATTGAGATGGTGTGAGATAACTCTCAACTGGACACCACCAAAACTATCTATAATATATCCATTTTATTTATATAGGAAGTAGAAATGTGTAATATATAATTACAATATAAATTAGTTATAAATAGTGATTCATGTAAATGTGTTAGTATCTAACATACAAAAAATAAATGTAAATATGAAATCATAACTAGTTCTCTATGAACATCATAATATTGTTTCCAACTATGGGATATGTCAATTAATCATGTTTTTGACCCACATGGGTTAGATCCAGAGAGTAATAATATCCATGGAGCCCTCAAAGGCCTATGCAATGTAATCAAGTGTCAAACCCAATATCCAGATCCAATGAGTAGTAATATCCTATGAATCAAATGCAATCTAGATCCAAGGATATAAATCTACATGGCATCAAATATATCCCTATATCCAGGGAGTATAAATGTCCATGTAATTTAATTTAATTTTGAATCCATGGAGTAACAATGTTCATTACAATCAACATGTTTAAATAATGAAAATCAAGGGTAAATAATTACCAGTTCCCTTTACCATTTAAACTATTTAATAAATTAATTCATATACCATATCATATTCATACACAAACCATGAATTCACCCAAATCATTTCACAATTTTCATGTAATCCATTTAATATATTTTATAACATGTAACCACATGAATTGGAGGCATTAAGCATCCAATGATATATAATTTAACTCATTATGCATCCAAAAATGATGGATATCACACACGCACACACACATGCCAAGAGGTGGTAACTCAGGGAGAAGATACATAGAGACACCTCATTGGTGATTAGGGTTATGGCTGAAAACCTGTAACCATATCATGGTTGTAATTTTGAATCCAAATAACATTCCCATAATTTATTCAAGTAATTTAAATTAATTTAGGATCACCAATAATATGGTCCAGCATGTGGCACAATAGAAAGAATCTATGATATTAAAAAAATTTGTGGGAAAATTTATAGACCACTTATTATATACTCATGGTAGAACACTCCTCCAGATACCTAGGAAATATGGAATATTAGACTGCCCCAATATTATTATAAAGATAGGAAGGAAATAAAATAAATGTGGGAGAATAATAGGGAACTCAAAAGTGTGGATCCAATGAGACAAATGGACCTCAAATTAGACTTTGGTTGAAAAATCAGAATAAAATCCAATATTGATGGATTAAGGAGATATTAAAATAAGAGGAAGGTTGTGTTCTTGTATGAGAAGAAAAAGGAAAATAGGTTATATTAATTATTAATAAAAAATATTCGATTTCCACCAAAATATACTTGGTCTCATGGTTTGGTCACATGGTTGTCCAAATTTTGCACCAACTTTTCCCAACCCATTACCTCACAAGGAAATTTTCATGGTTCGTGCATAGAGTTTGAGAATCTTGTCAATAACCTTATCATTTACATCTACTATAAATTTTAAATTTCCTATAGGGTTTTGTGTATTGTCGCACCCAATTTAGAAGAATCATGTGACCTCTTCTTCTCTCTAATGCAAAATGCACATTTTGGAGAGACCGTACAAACTTGGAAACAAAATTTATACTTGTCATGCAAGATAGTTACCTTTTTTTAAATGCTCCTATGGAATCTGAACAATCCCATGAGAATCCTGGAAACTCCCCTGAACTCATTATTAATTCCTATTTGGTCACAAAAACGATTTATAAAAATTCAAATTATTCATACCACGTTGAAAAAAATTCTTTCACAAAATATCCCATTTTAGTAAAACTCGTCTCTAATATCCTCATATGAGGGTGGTTAGAAAAATAAAAATAATTCCAAACTCTCAACACATACATCATTCTCCCACTACCATGTATCGTCTTATACATAGTTATCCTTCAATATCACCCATACTAGATGAATAGACTTGAACTGGAGAGCTTTCATGTTCTGATGAAAGATATGAATATGATTTCCATCAACGGACACATCTACCTACAATTCAATATAATATAACTAAATAATATGTGATAGGTCTTAGTGATAATGACATAGATGATAAATGTAGAATACTTTACGCATGTATTGATACTACAATGTTAAAATAAACCGATAATCTACCTACCCAGCTCTCTATAGAATCACAAAAGTCCCAATATATGACGAAAATAGATTACCATATATCTAAATATATTTATACCCATTCCTCGAGGAGATACATAAAGAGGCCCAATCCCCATCCTCAATATCATTAGTTCATCGATGATGATCTACCTATACGTTCATTCTAGTCAGTTTATTAGCCATTAACTTTTTGATCATGTTAACCTACTATGAAGACTCAAACATGAGACATAGTGTGAGAAGGGCCACCTCTTCTAACTATATATAGTAGAATGATGATTGGCCCAGCATTCCATACAACTCTTCATAGGGTGACATCTATATAGTCTCATGATAGCTATTTTTTTGGTTAATTTAACCAATGGAATATACCATTACCAATAAACCCCAAAATGGTGGAAGCATGATCAAAGAATTTTCGAATGAAAAGGTATTGCGTGCAATGAATGTCCATGAGTGTCAGGGTGGCATGACTTACTCAAAAAAACCTATATACCCAAAAACCTCTGTTATATCTAAAAAAATAGATACATTAACCATCCATCCTTATAAGATATAATAGTATGAGAAAACCTATGAAAGTATACAATCTCCCTTATATAATGCCGCCCAAGTTCATCTTCTGAGATGGAAACCTTGATTACCATAATTTGGGTGAATTTTATGGGCCTATCTATAATAAACCATACAATATCCATACCCTAGGGTTGCCTTACTAAAAAAAATAATGAAATCCATTATTTCATAACACCCTTTCTACATGGGAAGTGTTAACAGTTTTAAAAACTCAGCTAGTCAATAGTTATGTTCCTTCACCTACTAATTGGTGGAACACCTCCTGAAAAAACAATCAACCTATTATTTCATACATAGCCACCAATATTGGTGGCACAAATCCTATTATATCTTGGTTATGTCGGGATGTACTTCCTAAGATGAGACATTAAACTCTTACATTATCTCCTGATTCATGTCCATTGGAACCCAAAAGTGACCATGAACACATATAATTCCATCCTGACCATGTATCTAACTAGGTGTTAGGCCATACCCTATAATGCTCTCATGTAAGAACATGACCCCATAATATGATACTTATATCATCCTCAACCTATACAGGAAGGTTGAAGTCATTACTAAGAATGAGATGAAAGTGCACTCATGAATATCCTAAACCTCATTGTTTATATTATTGAATAAGGCAATCAACTTCTATTCAGAACTGGCCTCTTGAACTTCCAGTGTCTATATCTTTCATCTCAGAATGATAACTACTAGATTACCTTTACCAAGAAAATATCCTATCTAAAAAACTAACTGTTGAATATAGTCAACCCACCTTCTCTGCTAACAGTTTATTTCATGCTATATGAGTATGTATTTGTGGCTTTTTTGAACTATAAATTGCACAAAACTCCCTCCCAATAGGAAATTCCACCATAAATTCATGGTGTGAACTACTACAACTAACTTAATATCATGGATCACTTAATTTATAACACGAGGTCTCAACTAGGGTGACCCATATGGCATGATTCTACCCCCACTCTATCAAGACAACTCAAATCATAATTCTTGATGAATCACAAAAAATACATGAATTCTTCTAGGAAGTAGAAGAATCATGATCAACACTAAAGTGAAACTTAAATTAATCTTCTAAAAACAAAAATTTCTCCATTTTCATAGTAAACCCATTATAGGATTATCGAGACATGAAATGTTTTGAATAAATAACTTCGCATAACTTTCCAATCCCCTAAATCTTTGAATACAAATGATATTATATGGATTCCATTAGGAAACCACATCACTCACAATCTCTAAGTCTATAGATATTCCTATATTTGAAATGATGTGAAACAAGAAGTAATCTTCATATATCTATATCATACATTATGTGAGAATAAAATACATCCAATTAATTCTTAGATTATGAAAAATGATGTCATGGTGTTTTCCATGATTTTACAGTGTTTGAGAATACACCATGATTTAATCCTCAAAAACCACTATGAAAGAGTCCAAATATGGGTGAAAACCCTGATTCATCAATCCATGAAAATTAATGGCTGGATTCTGAATCAAAATAGCATATCTAAAAATCAAGAAGACCATACCTACTATGAAATGTTTTATGATTTATGTTTTTTTGTTGGACATGAACATAGTGATAACCTAAAATCAAATTAATTTACAAGAAAACCCATTCTATTCATAGATGGTTGAGAATTTCATCAATATGAAGAAAAGAAATACTTTTATCAACAATTAGGTAGTTGAATTTCCTATAATCCACATATTTAATGAGTGTTCTATTCACTTTATATACAATAATGGAATGGGGAACCCCACTGAGAAGTACTAGGTTGTATAATCCCCTTTTTTTCCACTCCTATAGATAACTATTGAGCTCTTTCAACTAAGTAGTATCCATCGTTTAATGATGAATATATAATGACATGGATCCAATAAGTAGCATTATAGAGATCACAAACTCTCTCTAAAGAGGTAAACAAGTAATTTCATCCTAGATGACATCCCTAAATCGATCTAACATTGATGTGGGATTATTCTATCACATTCCCTGATTTTCTAGATATAAAATACCAATCATGGATATTATCCCACCTAGATAAAGTTGCTCAATTTTATGTCAACCTAACTGTACATACCATTCAAAATTTAAAATAAAAACCCTACACTATGGTGATGTGAATTTCTCCCACCAACAACTATAATTGATGTGAGTATAAAATGAAATTTTCCATTCAATCCAGAGTATAATGTCAAAACCTCTCATCCTTTTGATAATGAGATCACATAGAAAAAAATTGCATATCTAAAGGTTAATTTCGTACACTAGTGTTAACTCTCCAATATTATCCCAAATAGAGTACTCAGTGTCATCATGCCATCAAGAAACTAAACAATGATTCCAAAACGGTCCACAATCAATTGAGATATGAAATAATGAGAAAAACCTAAATCAAAATGGAAGATACTAGAGTAGATACTACTAATATTTTACATTTCACATTAGATATACCAACACTATTATCCATAGGTACATGATGTGTTGAATATATTTGGTCTGAACCACAGCCCTGAGAAACAACCTAACTACCCATAATAGAGTGAATCAATTGTCGAGGTGCAATTGGTGCATATCTTCCTCAACCATGATAACCTGTACATCATAAATGAATGATAGTACTACATCTCCTAGATTGAAATATATTAACGAAACCCACTATTGAACCATGAGATAGTTCACAACCCCTATCACTAGCCATTGGAGGAATGGCCTTGTAGAACTATTGGATATGGCTAATCCATCCACATGCATATCACTTGGCCGAGTCTCTATCAAACTGGCATATTGCGTTTCCCCACCATCCGAAAAGATGAGAGAATAAATAATATTTATTACTAACACTCTGGATGATATTACCCTCATGAGTAGTCTCAAAATTTATATTCCTAGATCCAGACACTAAACCGCTGGATAGGGAAGCTGCACTACCCTGTGATAGGAATTCATCTTCTCTGAAATTACATTCAATAATCCGATAATGACTCACTATCTCAATGATAGTAGTCAACTAAAACATGCTCACCAATGATCAGATTTAATTATTGATTCATTCCTCACTGCATATCTCTATTGAAGGACCATTAAAAAGATAATTAGACACAAATCATTGAATATCTATAAATCGGACAAAATACCCAATAACATTAATCACAACCTGCTCTATATGCATAAACTCACAGGACCTTTCAAATATCATAGTATTGAGAATTAATTAATCATAAAATATGAAATAGAAATCACTATAAAACATATCTTGAATCCTGTTATCCTAGTTAAAAACATACCACCATCTATTAGTGATTCCCAGAATCATATACATCACGATCTTGACACTCCGCTGCGGATGAGTCTCCACGTGCACAAAAATCAACAAACAAATCTGAGCACATAGCTCATTGGCCTGCGAATAGGCATCCCTTGAGAATGTGGGTGGATGATGCTGATGGAACACACACGATTGCTCCTTTATTTTCAATGAATTCTACAAAATTCCCTATATTGTAATTATAAATTATGGGAAACCTTCCAATAAGTAGGTATCAACACCCATATCAAGATTAACATACGGTGCTACAAGTGGCACTATTAGAGGTTCTGAAAGTGTCCTAGATCCCAACACCTCTAGATAATGATCATCACCACCCTTCTAGAACATGAAAACAAGTCATCATTGTGACATATCTCTAAAAAATCTAATCACTTACTCATTCCCGATTCGATAACAATGATATGACACAAAATCATATTATTTGTGAACCCCTTCATATAAATATGAGAAAACCCTATTAATTCTCCAAAATCAAGGAATAGGTAATAGTAATGATCCTAAAGGACAACATATTCCAATACTAATACCCACCCCTAACATTAGTTCATTGACAATTTCTCTGTTTTACAGCATGTGTCCTAGTATATGGTCATTACATTTAAATTTGAAACTCCATTTAACATTGGCCTTTTAATATGATTTCAATTAATTTTACATTCATTATAATTTTTTTAACATTTTTCTTAATTGGGTGAATTATATATATCACCACATCCAGTTTAAAATGTCCCATTCACCTCATAAACTGAATAATGGTTCCCATTTAATCTAAAACATACAACGTTCTGACCCATGTTACCACTGGCCTATGAATTAATGGGCCATAATTGACTCTTTAAGGTGTCTCATTTAGCCCATAAAGGAAAACATTATTTAGGTCATGATAGGCTCATTATGTAATAATTATGTTTCTTAATTTCCATCATGAAAGTCAAATTGGAAAACAAGTATATTACATAAGGAGCACATAACAATGTAATGCAGTCAAGAAATGCATCAAATATGGCATGTCATATGCATAGAATGTGAATAATATAGGGTGACTAAAATGATTCCTTATTGATGATTCCTTTCAAAATCAAGATAAGTATAAAGTGACACCCCAAAACATAACAATACGAACATCACATATCTTGTACATCACCCAATGGTGGAATCAAATTAGCTATAATTGAAAAAATCATCGCATCATCTCCCATTATAATAAATTTTGATTTTTCAATTATGTGGGTTATCTACTATTACAAAAATATCATGACCAAATTCCAACACATTCATATTTCTTCTTTCTAACATCCTAAATAATAATGAAGAAAAAGGGAAAAAATACTAGATACCAATTTGTATCATCACATCCATGGAGGCCCTGGATTATGCCCACACTCAGTGGGGAACATGTGCTCATGAACTCCTCCACATACACAGAAAGATACCAACTAGTAGTGTTGGTATATAGTAGAATAATGGGGAAACTATTCCCTCATAATCAGAATTTATCATTGTGGTTTTTTCATAAAAAATAGTAGTAGAATCATATAAATGAATCAGAAATTAAAAAATAACCATCCTGAAAACACGAGTAATAAAAAATAAAAATGGATATTTCATATAAAAAAACAATATATGGGAAGTCACTAAAAAATGGATGAAAATACATAAAATTACACATCAATTACAACAGTTGTATCAAAATTACAAAAGGAACTATCTCCATTTAGTATCACTAGCATAACTTAGTCTTGTGCTCCCCCGATCCTATGAAAAATCATCAAAGAATATGAAATTAAGAACAACCCTGGGACCTACTTGCACCCATGAAATATTTTCAGGTACCTAATGACGGCCCAAAAGGGTTCTATATAACACTTAGTAGTCCTCCACAAACAATATATATAATAAGTCAAGTATATATATAGGTATATATTGTGTGGAATATATAACTATAATATAAATGAGAATTTTGGAGTGATACATGTAAATGTGAAACTATCTATCATACCAAGTAATACAACAAACCAAAATTCATAATAAGTTCCCTATTAAAATCATAATAAGATATCCATTGGGGTTTGTTCTATGTAATCACTTGTTAGACCCAATTGTGACAACTCTGAGGAGTAGAAATGTACAAGGAATCTTCAATGGTCTATTCCATATAATCATGTTATATGCCAAATGTCTATATATAATGACTAGTAATCTCCATTTTATCTAATGTAATCTAGATCCATGGAGTAGAAATTTACATCGGATCCAATATTATCCTAAATCCATAGACCAGATATTTCCATGGAATTCAATGTAGTTCTGAATCAATAATGTATAAATATCAATGGAATTCAACATGATCACAAAGATAAAATCAAAGTCCATTAATTAACTATTCCCTTTACCATTTAATCTATTCCATAATTAATTTCATATCCCATTTCATATTCATACACAATCCACGAGTTCATCAAACTCATTTCAATATTTCCATGTTATTTATTTAATCAATTAAATCACATGTAATAACTTGTGAAAGGGGCCAGCATCCATCTCCTAATATCTTAATTAATTCATTATGTATCCAATATGATGGATATATCACAACACACACACCCAATGGGGTGGTAAATCATGGGTCTGATTCTTATGTACACATAACGTGTTTCTGTGGTGAGTTTTACAACCTCCAACAATATCATCGTGCTATATGGGAAAACCTACAAAGGATATAATATTTTATTGAAGAAATTTTAACTAAATTTTGGCAAATAGACCTAATTTCAGGAAAAATACACAATTTTAAACTGAATATGAAAAAACTAGACATTGTGGGAAATGTTAAATACCACCTACCATATACTCGTGGTAGAACACTCGTCGACTATAAGATCCTAACATGACTTGGATCCGAATAAAAATGAATAACATGTGAATACCCTAGAAATAAGGAATATTAGCTCAAAACAAATAACTACAGTGATATGAAGACAAAAAAATAAAGGCACCAACAGAATAAAGAACTCACCGGTGCAAATCTAGTGAGATAAACGACACTCGATTCAATGTCCAGATGAAGAATCATGGTCAAATCCTTCCTCGTATTCTTAAAGAGCTCTCAAAAGATGAAAGAGGCTATCCGTTAGAATGTAGAGGAAAATTTAAAATAGGTTATAATAATTTTTAAGGGGGAAAATGTCATTTACTTCAATGATACTCGGTCACATATTTTGGCTGCGAATTTGGCTAAACCATGCACCGACCATGGGCGATTTTATGCCATAAAAGGGAACCCAAAAATTTCATGCACACTATTTTTGATACCCTGAATATATATTTTTCACTTTACTCTAATAAATATAATGATTCTCTGCATAGGCATGCGGCCTGTGGTTCGTGATTTGGAAAGCTGTGAGATATCTTCTAGTCTCTGAAATAATCTGCACGACTCGAATATACCATGAGGACTGGGCTACACGATTTCAACTAACAGCGAGGCCCTAATTCCTTTAAAAAACTAATAATTTAATATCCAAGCAATCCTTTAGACATCCATGAAAATCACATTTCCTCATTATGCATTCACAATTAGTTAAAAATAATTATTTAATGTAAATGTTAAATGTTTTTTACCTCATATAAAAAAATTGGATCTAACATTATAGACGATCAATGATCATATCTAAGAAGATCATATCATATAAAATTTTTACACGAATAATCAAAATAAAACCCAAAATTACAATTGGGGGATTGTGTACTGTTTATGGTTTCACAATGAAATAAAGTAATAATATTTGTTAAAAAGTGGAAGGAAATCCCTATGTATTTTGGGACTTTTGTATTTTGAGATATAGTTTGTGTTATAGATTTAAACGTTTTCATGCCACCAAGCTATATTAAAGTACATGAGGTATTCTATATTTCATTAATAAAGAAATACATATCCTATCCCACAAATATACTTTCTTTTGAGGAAAAATGGTAAGATATTGAATTATCTTATAAAGAAGATCCTATATTTAATATTGATACTAGAGGGAATGTGGTAGGAAATCTAGAAAATAAAATGGTAAATGATCATTAGATAAATAAATTGATAGAGGAGTAAAAATGGTAATATAAAGAAGACATAATGATGGTATACAAAAAAAATATTATTTTGAATATATCCAATTTCACGGATGAAATTTTTTCCTGGGGGAGAATGTGATACCCAAAAACACACTATAATAGGTAAATGGTACATCCTATAACATTTTCACAATGAATACTTTAAAGATCCTTTATTTATTATTATATATAGAAATTACATTTCATAAATTCTAGGATTTATATTTTATATAAGTATTGAATATTTTTGTTGATAATGTAAATATTATATTATAGGAAATTTATTGGAACTTTCTAAAAAAATACATTTTTTTGGAATTTTGGAAAATAATATTTAGAAAAACTAAGGATTTTATAAGAACATCCAAAAAGATGATAAGCCGAATTAATTGGTATAATATTTTTTTAATAAATACAATTTTTTTTAATAATACTATATCGAATGTAAGAAAACAATGATTAACATTTTCATGACTTAACATATTTTTAGTAATTTTTTTTCATTATATTAATGCCACACTAATTTATTAATGAAACAATTTAAATCATTAAAATTAAATGCTTTTATAATTTTACCCTACTTATAAATTATATGATTAAAATTACTTTTTTCAAAATAAAACGTTTTTTTGTGATTTACATTCAGTAATGTTAAAATTGATTTACCTTACATTTAAAAATATCATTTGATAAAATTCATTTATTATTTGAAATTATTAGTTGAAAAATATGTAATATGTTGGATTTTATTTTTATTCATAATGGAAATTTACTTAGGTAAAAAACAAACTATGATGGTAAAAATGAAAATGTTAAAATTAATAAATCCAGGTTTATAGAGAATGAAACTTGTAAAAACCATTTTTATAAATTATTTTTTGAGATATTTTCAACATTTTCCCAACCCCAGCTCAATTGTTTTTCATTTTTAGAACCCCTTTACATGTGAAACATGTGACCCATTTATATTAATTTGAAATATTTAAAGAACACACACTTATCACTTATAAGAGGGACATCACACAACCACATAAATACCCTTGAAAAAAATGTTTCATCTTTGAAAATTTCCATTTTTAGTTCCCCTAGAATCCAATATCCCACTTTTTGGATTTCGGTCAAAATATATTATCCTACACCATCCCTTTGCATGGATATTTAAATGGAAAGTCGAATTCCTAATCATGAGTACTAAATTTCCTAATATATTTTCATTTTTATTTTTATTTTCTTATTTCATTTATCTAAATAATATAATTTCAATTCATTATTGATTTTATGAGTAATTATATTATGATTAGGTTATATCTGTTTACCACCTTTCCTCATTTCCCTTATAGAAACCAAAAATTATATTCATATTTGTGTGTAGAATACAGTCTCCTGAAAAAGTCATCTTTATTATCCCATAACCACATTAATCCGATGATCCTAATGTTGATTTTAATTAATAAATATTATTTTTATAGTAAATTTTATATTAAATTATATTAAAAAATATTAATCATATCTTCTATTTTATATAAAACCGATATCATAAACATTGCGTATGTGTAGACTACCACCTTCATGGAATGATTTATTTCCATTTTCTTATTTTATCCCAATTATGAAAATGGAAATGAGAATATATTGGCCGGTAAAATATTATTTTTATGAAATTTTTGACATTCAACATGTAAAAGTGTACAACCTATTAAAAAAAGGATTAATTTTTATTTGTAATTTATATTTTCCAAAAGAGTATTCTAAGAGAAAAAATGATTTCTTTATACTATTTAATAAAATAATATAGGTTATACTACTCTTATAATTCTTTATTATTCTCCTTTTAGACACTAATATACACTATATAAGGTCATTATTATTCTATTATAATTATATTAGAAGTAAATCACCTAAATGTTATCTATTAATTATGGTATGTTCTTCTTTTGGTCGGTTTAACCACCTACTTGAACAATGATATACATTTGTATCATTGATGAATATGGGAATTTAATTTATTGTGACATATGATATAAAAAATTAAATAATGGTTTTATTTTATTTATATAATTGTTACATTAATATAAAACATAATTGTTATGATAAAAATGTCTGTTAGTTAAAAGTAAATAAAATAAGATCATTATTGATTTCATTTTTAATGATGATATCCAATACACCCATATAATCAAATTATAACATTATAAATATTTATTAATCTAAAATTATAATTCAATTGATGATATTGGAATGTTGATCCATTGGATAATAATGATAAATAGTACATATATTATGAAACTAGTTCAAATGGATCAAGACTACTCACACCCAACATTAAAAATATATAATTAATAACTGATATAAATGTACATAGTAATGAAAAATAAATATTAAATAGTTTTAGAGGTAATAATAAGGTTCTATAACATGGTGATTAAGATAGTAAATTATTTTATATGGTAGCATAGAGAACTTATGGCTATGTGGGATGAAGGGTAATTATTATTTACAAAAAATATTATTCATTGAGGCATGATTATGTTATAAATCATGTTTCTATTATATTATGTAGTTATTATAGAAATTTAAACTCTATTTTTCCATAGCCACTATTTAAATTATTAAATTGGGAAAATATATTGGGAATCTAACAACATATCATCAATTTATTATTTAGTCTTTTAAAACTACTTACATACATGATTCCAATATTACATTGGAAATATAATAACGTGGAATAATAAATATAATTTTATCCAAGGTATCATTATTAATATCTCTATTAAAATCATTCCGAAGAGAAATAAAATAAAGGGTCATCTTAGATGCTCAATAAGGATTATGTATTGTAAATGATATCACGAGTTAAAAATGCATAATCAATGTGCATGGTGGATAATAAAACACTTGTCATTCAATTAGAAAATTATTTTAACGATAACACATGTTTAATATCAAAATAGAAATGTATGGATTTTGGAAACTGAATTCATAACAATTGAAATTAAAAAATATATATATTCATGATCAAGGCCTCTCAATAAACGTATTATATATTTTATTTGTGTGACCTATAAACCAAGACATCATTATTAATTAATATTTAGTGTAAACCAAATACCCTTAAGATATGTAATTATTATAACTCTACCTTATGAAATATGTTGAGGCATTGTGGGCCTATCTGTTAACAAGATGCACCCATCACTCATAAATACTACACATTCCATATATTTTGAATTATCATTGCAATTCATTCTAAAAATTTCATTCAATTTATAGTTCTTTATATTATATCATGAATATAAAACCTCAATAAATCATTCTCATATGCTAGAAAGAGAAATAATAATTATGTTATTATTGGTTTATATCCCCGTTAACATCAATGGGTATTTTTGTAGTTAAAAACACCCTTAAATCTTCATTGGACCATTTCTTATGGAAAAACACCATTTTCATTTTAAAATAACTTATTAAAATAAAAAAAATTAAATATACCATTTTGTTTGAAAATAAAAATGGAAAAAATTAATAAAATATGCAAAATATTCAGTTCTCATAAGGGGAGGAAGTTTATTTCTCGATAGGTATGTTAAAACAATGATTCTATTTTCATATTTTTTGTAAAAACATTAATGTACCTAATTCATAAAATAAAAATAATATTCATTTTAAAATATTTTAAAAATATTAAATTATACATAAAATTAAATTTAAACAATAATATTACAACAGTAAAAGAATTATTGAAAACAATTTTTTGTAAACATGTCTATTGAGGAAAAATAATTTTGACTGAAGAGATAAATAATTTCGAGTATCTATAAAAATATTCATTCAGTATGCTAGAACATATAGTGAGGAAAATTAATTAAAAATAATTAATCCTTAAAATGATTTACAGGTGAATAAAATTCATGATTTTAATTAGGCATATACCAAAAAAATTCATCATTAATAACTTTGTTATAAACAATCTAAATAAACAATAATATTGTACCATAAATCTCTTACATAAAGATTGAATTTCATTTTATGTGATTTCTAACACCTTTATTATAAATTTATATTTATTATAATTCTATAAAATCAGAATAAGAATACTTATAATATCATATATTACCCCTTTAGAACATTAAAATATCCTTTTATTAAAAATTATATATGAAAATCATCATTTCTAAGTGTTAACTATTTTGTTTTATATGAGAGTTTTAGTTCAGAATTTCTAGTTTGTGTATGTTGATTATGGTCCTTTAAGATCAAAAATTTTATTCAAAATATAAATATAATTTATATTATTTATATGTACAAATATTCAAACATAAATGTTAGGGATATAAAAATTAATTAAATTATTCATGGAGGCGGTTGGTTGTACTTATGCAGGAGTGTTGTTTTCACTATTTGAAGGATGGAATGAATGAAAGGTAAATAATAAAGATCTATTTTAGTGTCATTAACATATCATATATATATATTTTATATATAATAATTCAATCAAAATTTTTTCTATGTAAAGATGAAATTATAATTGATTCACATCACTTCGTCAAGGAGGTTACCGACATGTATGCACGGGGGATATTATCATTTTTCCAATGGAAGGGATGGTAAGAAAGTATATATGATATTTAATTATAGAGGATTTATTATTATATTTTTATAATATATATTCATTATTTCTATCTTTTTAATCGTACAAGTAAAATTGGGATGAAAAACAAATTTCACACCTATGTGGAAACCGTAATCCATACTTATGGACGATTGATGTTTTTACCATTTTTAGAATGAAAAAGGGATTAAAAATTTGTGTCACACAATAAAAACAACATCTTAGTTAATTTTATAAATTTATTTATTATTTTAGGTAGGGTATAATAGTTTTATTAGAATTATGATATGAATCATATTTTAAGGAGACGGTGAAGGAGAGAAATTCTTCTTCCATAGTCTTCCTTTAGATACCTTCATAAGGATCCTTAAGATGGTAATTTAAGAATACCATAACTAATATTTTGTTTATAGGGATGTTAATAGGTAAAATTGGAAGGGTTTTTTTATTTATGTTTCGCAAAGAGGGGCCAATAATAGACGGAAGGGGTGTCCTTTTATAATTGATAGAACCATAAATTTATGAAATTCAAGAAATATTATAATATAATATGTGTCTAACTATTGAAAAAAGGTTACAAAATGAAATTTAATTTTTAATATAATTAGGTTTTGTTAATAATATAATAATAAAATATTTTTTTAAATGTTTATATATCATTTTAAGAATTGCCATTTAGATTGACCCCTTGGTTATCAAATTTTAACCTTAAACGTGGAAATGAGTTTTTCAATATTAAATGGTTATAAATTTACATTTATGATTAAAATTATCTTATAAATAGAGAATGGATTACATTGATGAACATTTCTTATGCCACTTGTCTTAATTCATGATTTTTATTCTTTTTATTTAATTATTAAAGTATTTGTATTCATGAATTACCATTGTTGTAATATTTGATAATAATCATATAATTTCAATATAAAGTCATTAATATAGTCATCAAACCCAAATATAACCCTTTAAAAGGTTATCAATATCCTATATTTATATATAATTTTTTTTTATGAAATATTAACCAAAATTGTATTAAATTTATCATTTTTATGTTTATTTATTTTATTTCACTATTACATGAAAAATACTTTATTGGTGTTGTGTAAGTATATATGGTAATTATATAATAAATAAAAATAAAAAATAAATTACCAATATAAAAATAAAATAATAATGTCTAATATAATTTTCTTAACCATTAATAACATATTTTAATACCTATTTGAATGAATATAATATATTTTATGAATGAGAGTGAAATTCTAGAATTTTTTACATAAAATAATATAAATGTCATTATAAAGGTCAAATGGAACCAAAATAACACATATCATAATTTGGGATAGATGTGATAAAATTAAAACCGAATAATAGAATAAATTTAAGTATTCGTTTTATTGTAAGATTGTATATCATGATTTTAACCATGTTTCACACATTTTACCACTACCTAGATGAAAAATATTTACCATAGTGACTATTCAGAATGAAAAAAAATAAAAGGTTACCATTGACTAAATTTGAAACACAAAATTCCAAATATTATATCCAATTTTTGATATTCAAACTATATATGTGGTAGAATTAAATTGTGATATAAATGTGTTGAACAAAGTGAAAAAGTTGTTTTGAAAATGTACTTTATGCATAAATGTTAACTTATATCAAAATGATTGATATAATAGATTAAAATTGACTTAATAAAGATATTATAAACCAAAAGAATAATATTTTACTGAGTGGTCAACCTGAAAATTGAATAGTTATTTTAATTTCAATTATTTACTTAAAAATACTGTCAGTATTTAAAAAAGTAGTATATTTTTACTCTTCAGTAAAAATCTATCATTTTAGAAAAAAACCGAAATACTCTATACATTAATTTTTATTTACAGATTTCAAAAAATATATAATTTTTTAAAAATTAAATTAAAAAAAACTAATAAGGAATTATAATATTCACCTAGAGAATATAAAAAAACCACTTTTTATCATAATGTATTATTGAAGAATAAAATAGATTTTCTGAACATTTATTTCTTATTTACCAATAATTTATATATGTATTATATGAAATATTTATACACATTTTTCATCATATTTTTAATCAAAATTAAATAATCTAATCTAATGCTTAATAAATACATATCACATAATAATATTTCAATGGTATATTAGATTAACATTAAATACTATGCTTCTTTATAGAGATTGATATAAAACAAAATAAATTTTTTAAAGAGATATATATCATAACACCTCAAGGTGTTAAATTATACCCCATTACACAAATTTAACCCAAAAATTTTTGACACTTTGACTTTAAAAACTATAGATAATTTTAAAAAATAACATCCTTTGGTTTCCAAATACATTCCTCAATTTTATGATTTGACCAAAAACATCATCTTGATTATTGGTCTCGATTCATAGAACCATCTCTATACAATCCACAATTGGCATAGTTTTTTCTAATAAGATAGATATCAGTCTAATGGAATGAACTCTGAGTTCAGTACATGTAAAGGGTAAGATATATATTTCCTCATGAGAGATGCGCGGAACACATGATGAACATGAGAATGATTTGGAATAAGAACAAAATAATAAGGTACTGTATCGATATGACCAATAATATAAAAGGGTAAAATATATAAATAACTCAAATTTAAATTTTTTATAAATCTCATAACCTTCTTCCTAGGATAAATTCTTTGGAGTTCTTTATCACCATCTTTAATCTCTAGATCTCAATAATTATTTTCAACATATTATTTTTGATGACTTTGAGATACAATTATATAATATATAATGAATTTATCTTCTATTCTATTTACATAGATAAATCGAACCCAATTTATCTCTTTTTTTAATTATTCCCAACAAATTAGAGTTATGAAATTCATGTCATAGATGGATTCATAAGGAGCATTTGAATATTTGTGGGATAGTTATTGTTGTTAAAAAATTCCACCAAAGGATGTTGTTAATTCCAAATGCCATTAAAATAATTAATGAATACTCAAAACATGTATTCAAGAGTTTCAATGTCCTTCATTGACTAGCCCTCAATCCAAGGAAGATAAATTTTACTAAAACTGAAATTTATATCCAGAGCCTACTAATAAATTCTTTGGGACATTGAGGTAAACATCAAATCCCAAATAGAGATTATTTAGAGTGGTACCACAGGATATATCTTGAATACATAGATTTAATATTGATTAATTAGATAAATATATAAATCTACTATAATAGGAATAAAATGCACTAATATTGTAATGTGATTGACTAAATATCAAATAGTTTTAGGGCCATTAGATGTTTTGGGCGATTGCAATGAAAAAAGTGGAAATTTTTTTCCAATGCCATTCTGGTATGGGTAATGGTTATAACAATATGATATAATTATATTTCTTATCCTTAACATGCTGACACACTATTAATTGGGATACATACACAAAAATATCCTTTTTTATTTTGTCCAACCAAAAATACTCTTTTATATATCTATAAATATTTGTAATTCTATCATAAATTGGGAATGATGAATTATGAGTGTCATAAAACTAAACCTTCATGATGTTTGGTGTTTATTGATCACATAGTCAGTTTTTGGAACATATTATTCAATAATAATCATGTCTGAACATAGAGACATTCCTCACCTCCATTTATAATTCCACATATCAAATTATTGACTTCTTAGTCTTATTACCGATGGATTATTGAGAATTCATATGAGAAAGAAAATATATCTCCCTTTCCTCAAGATTTAATGATCCAAATTCTAAAGATTCATTAATATTGGATTTATTTCAATATTATTTATGGTTAAAATCACATTCTTTATAAATTAGAGCATCCAAAACCTTGTTCACCATTCCTGAGATGTAAGGTATTGAACATACCTAATCATTCATCAATTACAACTATATTAAATAGATCATATTTAAATATTTTATATAAATATAGACTTCAAGACTTTAGGGATAATATAAATGTCATAGCTTTCCCAACATAAATTCTTCATGAATATGTAGTAAACAAAATATTATGGAAGTAATTTCTATTGGGAGTTTAGGTTCATCCTTACACTAATATTTTATCGTCGGATGATTCATAATACAAATATAATTTCCCAATAAAAGAATATATATTTTTAGGGACTTAATTAATTCTTAACCAACCAAAGTATAATAGAATCGTTAAAAACTGAAGGATGCTATCACCAAAATAGATTCAAAATATGTGATCATGCCCTGGAACAACAGGTTTCTCCATAAGGGAAAGGTAATTCATTATAACCTATGTTAGTAACCCTAGAATAGTTATGATCAACTCAGTTACAACACCATATGCATTGACTTGCTAAGTAGAGAAATACCTACAATGACTATAGGTGTAGATTCCCTCTCTTCTGTTACGTTTCATAATTAAATAATGGAATATATTATGATATCACATAATAATCATTAATATTATTCTATAAAATAAAAATCTCTACAATGGTAAAAGTTCTCCAATATTATAAGGGATTATCATAAATAATATTTTAAAAATAGTTTCTTAAAATCTAGTTTCCAAGGATGCCACTGAACATATTTTGATATCAATTTATGAAACCAAAACTCAACTAACCCTAATATATTTTTTAATTTATTACATTTTTATTATATAAATAGTATCTCACCATGTCATACCAATCAGTTTATTATTCTTGAAAAACAATATGCATATATGATTCCCATATAAAATTGGATATATGAGAACATATTGTAGGAAATGTTATTGTATCCTTTATATAAATAAAATTTTCATTAATTAAATCATTAGAAAATGGAAATAAATAATGGTGGATATTAGATACTCAATAAAAGAAACATATAATTTATGTTTTCATGAGTAAATAAGGAATAATAAACATGGCAAGGTAGATTATCAAAACACTTTCAATTAATTCAACAATTTATTTTAGAGATAATATATGGATAATGTCAACATAAGAAACATAAGGATACTGGATATTGTTTTCATAATTAAAAAAATGTATAATTTTTTACATTCATGATCTAGGCCTCTAAATCAAGATATCATAAATCATACCATCATTTCCCCTCAACCAATATATCATTCTTTATAACTCGGTAAGTGAAAACCAAATTCCACTTTAATATCTAATTATTAATATTTAGTTTCATGATAACTTTTAATACTTTGAATATATATATATTACAAGTAAAACACTTCATTTTCTTTTCATATTTAGTTCTTATATTTTGACTAGTCAATAAAATTCATTCAAAAAATTCCTTACAAATCAACAAATATCCATATTGAATCAAAAGTATAGGATGCCAATTATTAATCGTCAAAGAACATAAAATGAAATAATTTATATTGTATCATTATATCATATACCTAGTATCATCAATGTGTGGTTTCATTGTTCAAAAATACCTTTAAAATATTACTACAATAATTCTTGAGGAAAAATACAATTTTCTATTTAAATTCACTGAAAAGATATAAAATTTTCCCAAATTTTACATAATAATTTTATAATAAATAAACCTCTAAAAATTTTAATGTATTATAAATAAAAATTATTTTTCATGAAATTGTATTTTCCATTCATTCAATTAATTTTAAAATAATTATTTATTTCAAATTTTAGAAGATATGTCATAAGTAACTCATTTAGAAAATGATAAGAAGATTAATTTTAAACCATTTTATAAAATGTAAAATAAATGAAAAAAATTCTATAAAATCACATGATAATATTTCATACATTAATGAATAACTTTTTATAAAACATGAATATGGATAAAAAGTTCAATAGAAGAGAGAAATAAAGCCAGCTATCTTGTAAATTAACATTCAAGTCCCTATAGTACATAAAGAAAAGAAATTGAGAGGAGAAGGTTTAATCCATATAAATAACTATAGGAAAATAATATTAAATAGTTTATTGAGATATTGATCATAAAATTATATCATTTTATAATTAATCATAAAATATCTTGGTAAACAAATAGATTGTAACATAAATCTCATACATCAAGTTTAACATGCCCCATAAGTAATTATAGAATACTGTATAATAAATTATATTTATTATAACTCTAAAAAATAACCATATATAAACATATATTATATTATATTTTATCATTATATCATTATAATATATATTTATGAATAATTATTTATTAAAATCATAATTTTCTGTTGTTTACAATTTCATTTTTCAGGAGAGTTTTAGTTAAGATGTTTTGTTCCCAATAAATTAATCATGGATCTACCAATTCCATAATATTTATTATTATATTTTTATATACATATATTAAATATATTTATATGTTTATATTCATCCATAAAAGGCATGGATAGGAAATAATAGTTACACAGTTCAGGGAGATGGTAGTCTGTACATGTGAATAAATATAGTTTCACTTTTCGATGATTGGAAAAAAATAAAGTAAAATCATAATTCAATAATTTAGGATCATTTATATATTTTTTATATATTTTTTATACCCTAAATTTATCTTTATTTCCATACTTTTAAAGAGGAAACAAAAAATTAATAACATCACTTTGTAGAATTGGAAGTCCCCACGGGCGTACCAGTAACATTATCCTTCTCAAATGGATTGGGAGGAAAGATTGTAGATACCAAATCACAACTATAGAATCATTATTTTTCAAATATATAATATATATTCATTATTTACATATTTATTACCATACATGTTAAATGGTGGAGAGAAAAAATTTTCATAGGTACATGGAGACACTAGGTCGTACGTACACATGAGCGATGTTTAATAAATAAATGGAATGAATAAAAGACAGAAAAATATTTCCCCATAATCACAATAATATATTAGAATATTTATTATATGGTATTTATTATTTTTCATATGTTTACAATATATTTAGATTACGTATACTAAGAAATAAATTTAAAAGAGGTTGTAATGACCACTGCCACTTCTTCATTAAGCTTTATTTAGATCCCTTATTAAGGACACATGTAATAGTATTATAAGAATAAAAACAATATAATTCATGGATATGTAATTTTAGAAGATAATTAGATAGGTATTGGTAATGATAGGGTTTTAAATTTTAGTTTAATGTGGAGAGGGAAGTGGTGTCATTTTGTAGGTGAGTAGAAGGGTCACATTTGGAAATTCATTAAATATTATAATATGATATGCCTTTAACTCAGGTAAAATGATTAAAATTTTATATTTAATCAAATATAAGGTGTATATTATATTAATATAAATAAAAAATCAAATTTAAAGTGGTTTATTTTCTTTTAATACCCTATCATTTGTATTATCCCATAAGTTATCCAATTTTGAATTTAACTGTTGTAATTAACTTTTCAATATTAATGAAATATAAAGATACATGTAAGGTTAAAATCAAATCATAATCAGAAAATGGATTTCATTTTAGACAATATATAATCCCATAGTCATAATTTTTTGTTTTTAGTATTCCTATATAATATAATATAAAATAATATTTCATAAAACGTCACTATTTTCATTTTCAACACCACTCATTTAATTTGACATCAATGTCCTGAAAATTGTAATGAAATTTAAATATATGTATTTATAACATCCCATATATATTATTACTATATATAATATTCATGGTATAAAATACTCATCCATATTTGGTTACTTTTTTATATTTTCACAATATTTATTTTATTTTTATATTACATTAAAAAATAATTTATTGGTGTTGTGTAAGAATTTTTGGTAATTATACCATTAATAAATATTAAAAAATAAATAAACTTAAAAAATTATTTTATTTTGTAAAAATTAAATTTTATATTCATTCATAATATATTCCTTCCCTAATTTAAAAATATAAAATAAATTAAAAGAATAAGAGTGACATTTTGAAATTTTAATTACGTGAAATAAAATAAATTTTATAATCAAGCTAAAAATTGCATTAAAATACCATATATTAATATTTTTAATGTATTATGTTAACCTAATACCATTTAATGAAATAAATAAAATTTCTGGGATGATTTTGAGGGCTTATATCAATCGTTTAACCTAGTTTGACCATTTTTACCATTACTAACGTGAAAAATATTTATATGGATACTATTAATAGTGAATAAAAATATAAATGGGACATATTTACTAAATTTGAACGTCATGATTAAATATATTGATTCCATTTTTCAAGATTAATTCTATATAATTTTTATATTTCCTTATTAATAAAAATTCATGTAATAATATGAAAAACAATGTTTAAAAAATGGGTTCTTATGCATAGAAATTTTGTAATATCAAAACAATGGATATTTCCAATTAAAATGGAATTAATTAAATTATAATAAATAAAATGTAGTATTTTTAAATTTAATATCATATTCAAAATATAATGGTAATTAAAAATGAAAATATATTTTTTAAATGAAATGTCTATAATTTATAAATAAATATATTTTTTTATTCACTAAAAAATAAATAATTTCCAAAATATAAAAAAAATTACCCTATTTTTATTTTTATTTTATGATTTAAAAAATTATAACCTTTTCAAAAAATTCAATTTCTATGATATTATAATAATATCATTTCACAAAATATTGTAAAAAAAACCTTTGAATCAAAGATAATTTTGAAACATGAAACAACTTTTCATAAAACTGATAACTTATTAACTAATAATTTATCAATATATTTATATTAATAAATATATTTTTTTATTGATTTTTATTCTAATTTTAATTATTCACACCTTCAAATTTATCATTTTGTAGAAAACTATTACCTAATAATATTTCAAAAGTATATTGTAGTTTCTTTGATCATTGTGTTGTGTGCAAAGAAAGATATAAATGCGATTTAATTTTTTTAAAGAGTAATATATAATAAAATATTTCAATGTTACAATTACTACCCCTTTGATATTTTTTATCATTATTCTATAATTATTAATGATATTTAAAGTTATATTTGAAATTATATACTTCATGGGATTTTTATAGAGATGTTACAAAAGAAATCATAATGCCCAAACATTTTATATTTTGGAATGTGAATTGTGTGTATCCTTACAAGAAATTATATCCAAATATGGATACATGAAAATGGATAAACCAATGGAATAGATGAACCAATTTTTTATCATCCTGAAATTTTTTATTTGGGTATAATCTTAATTTCATGTCACTGCATCATGAGTGTGCCTAAGACTAAACACCAGTAGAGATATTCTAGAGGGATATTCTTTAGATTATTAACATGATATTAATGAATCATAATGATTTAATTTTCTACCATTTTTTTGGTCTCCAATCTATTAAAACTACAAATAAAATTTACAACCTTCCATTGATAACCTATCACTTAGAATATACCAACTCCACTTTCTTTTCTTAATTTCTTTGAAAATAGTACTTCCTATTACATTAAAAATACCACACAAAATCCATGGGGATTTTTAGAGAATTTCCCTAGATAACCAAATCATTCCATTTAAGATAGAAACCCTCATTTCCATATTTACATAATATTTATATCCATTATTCTATTTTTCCATGTTCAGGTAATAATTTATTTATGGAATTTGTTGAAATTCCTCATTAACTCATATGATGAATGAGTTGGAATTAATTGAAAATGAGTTGGGATTAGTATAGATATCTCCTTGAAACATTAGTAGGACTCATGTGACCAACAATCTATGGTATTGGAATATGAATTTCCAATTTATTTATGATTTATTTTAATATTGTCATTATCAAATTTTTATGTTTTCTAACACTATGCATTCTATCAATCTGAGATAATTAATTATTATCCTTGTTTTTCATGGATATAGTATACCCTCAACTTAATTTTAATTTTTCAATATTCCAATCCTTTAACAATTTTCTAAAATATTTACACTATGATTATACTATGATGTATTCAAATATACTATAATCCCACTAAAAATTTTATATTTCTATTATTTTGAATCCTTTATTTGGGATACCCATAAGGGAACTATGGGTAATTTTCAAGGGTTTTTTAGAAGAGATAATAAATTCTTCATAGTGTTTTATCGTATACATTATGTTGTAATGTATAATATGAAACATATGTGCATATTAATTATTCCAAGAATATAAATATGTTGGATAATTAGATAAATATTTTATTATGTACCAATAATGTCATATAACTACCAATAATGGGGTTATGAATTATAGGTTATTATATCAAATTTATGAACCTTTTTGGTAGAAACATTTTACAATATATTGAAATATCAACTTTTTTATGTAATATATTTCATAGTTCTATGAAACACTAAACCTATAATATCTAATAAATGAAAAAATGAAAAAAAATATTACAAATCTTATAATTATGGGATGATTATGTAAATAATTCTCGTAATTGGTAACTATCTGATATGTAAAAAATAATTTATTAGCTCTAAATCTTGGTATATGGGTTTTAGGTATTAGAGTTTGTTTCATAAAAATGTTTAGATAAAGCTACAGGTCATTATGTTTTATTATTATCATTTTTTGAAACATTTTTAAAAAATAGGGTTTAATAAGTTGGTTTGGGATTTTAAGTTGAAATTAGTTTATATTATTAATGTTTTTTATGTTAAGGATAATTATTTTTTTTCTATAATTAATGTTTGTTCTAAAATATTTACATATTAGGTTACATAATTAAGTAAATTTTAGTATTTTTTTATTCTAATTATTATTATATATGATATGATATGATCAAACTAACCATTTTTGTTGTAATTAATTGATATAATGGGGAGGAACCCAGTTAAAAAATGGGTATGAAGGACCCAAAATTGATTAGCCAAATGATTATCCAAAGAGTATATAATATTGAATGAATATAATTATGGTTATAACTATATATATATATTTAGTTATAATTGACAACGTGTTTCAAAGTAAGATTCCCAAGACACCAGATAATCTAAAAATTTGTTTTCCTAGAATTTCCCGGGATAAAGAACATGGAAAAAAGGGTTCAACATCGTATATGTAAATAATATTGGAATAAGAATACTGAGATATATTTTAAAGGAACACTCATTTGTTTTATGTGTAGAAAAGGAGGTAATATTTCACTAAAAACATAAGGGAAAAAATATTTTGGATAACCCAATGAAGCGGAATAAAGTTCTCTCTAAGGTATGATTAACAATTTAGTACCTCAATTTTTGGGATTATATGATTTTTTTAATTGATTACATGGGAGGTTGTATCATGAAGGGGATAACTGAAACCATAATAATAATTATTTAGAAAAGTCATATGATGAAGAAAAAAAAATTTAAATACTATATGAGAGGTATGAATTCTATTAATATGTTTTGATTATGATTTTTAATGGAGACATGAATATATTTATATTTATTAATAATAGGATAATATTCAATCTTTTTATAGGAAGGGATTATTTAGGTATATTATAAACAATTATGGATACGGGTTTATCATGGCAGTTGAATGATTCATGTGTATACATATAAGGTTTTTAGAGATATGACGTTGTCTAATTTCATTTCGGGATTGATAATATTTAAAAATTATCAAAAGGATAAAAGGTAAATTTACCATTTGGGGGTCTTATGTGATTGTATTTAAATGGATTAGTGATATTTTTTGATATGTTTATTTGGTTTTAAGAATAAAATATATGATAATTTTATTAGTAACTATATTGAATAATATGATCGTTGAAGTTGATGTAATTATGATTTATTGGGATAAAGTGTTGTTATATATTTGTTATAATATGTTTCATGATATATATCACCATAATATTTTCGAAAATTCTTTTTTATTATGTGGATAAATATATTTATGAAGAACATTATATTATTTTTAGAAAAAATATTGGAATCAAGGTAAATGGGAAATATTTGGGTAATATGGGATTCTGTAGTAAGGTGGTTGATATTATTTAAGGAATCATGATGAGCTACCTTTTAGAGGAATATGTGATTTTAGTGTGTACTTTTGGTTTGTTTGGTTATTTATGTAAAAGAGTATAATATTTAGTATGTTTTAAAATTTGGTCGTCTATATTTTTATTATGTTTATTTATGAGTGATTAAGGATATTATAGGATAAATGATATGTTTTATTTATAAGAATATGAGACCAAATAATTATAATAATTAGGTATAAAATTTAGTCTAAAATATTTTGAAGAGTTTAAGGATTAGTTATTTATCAAATTAATTGTGTTGACCATTTTGTGTTATTATTGAGGTGTTGAATATTAATTAATTAATAATTCATATGATTGTTAAATAAAATTGGATATTATATTAATAGTTTCTAACCATATTTTTTGTATAATTGATAAAAATATGTAATACCACATTTAATTATTTTAGGATTCTAACAGTACATTTAGAGTTATCTTTAATGCTTCAGGCATGAACAATTAATCACAGTTACTTGAAATTTTGAATATGAGGTGATCCATAGATGAAAATAACTCTATTGAAGACCTAAAAAATTAAATTATCCATATGGTATTGATGTAAATCATGTAAATATATTTTACACTATTCTATTCTACAATGGTAAAACAATTCCATTGAATCTTGTAAGAAGATGATAAATCTATTGAGTCTTATATAGAAAATATTACATAGTTATAAAGGTATGTTCATTGAAACTCACTCATTCATATGAGTCTCATAATTATGAATATATGGTTTAAAAAGTATTTGGTAATTGATATATTTCATATTTTTGACAAAAAACTAATGATCATTTCAAAAGAAAATGGTATCAGTGTGGTTTCCAAAAACAATTAAAAAGAACAACTGTTTTTCCTATATCGTATGTATATTTATTATCCACTCTATATTTCATTTCATTGCCTATATTTTATGGTTTTATTATTGATGTTTATTTTTAATTAATGGTTTTAGAAATAATCTTCCAACACTTGAAAATGATATGGAATTTTTTTAAACCATTTCTTATCTAATAAAAACATTATGATGAAGAAAAATCATTGAGAGGAGAGAAGACACTATCTTAAGACTATATAATATATTTTCTATTAAATTACACTAATCATGATTTATTATATTTTATTAAATTAAAAAAATTATTATTATATTTATTTACTACTTGAAAAAATAAAATAAATTACTCAATAGATAATTTTCATTGATTAGTAAATGAATTTGTCAAATAGGAGGTCTAAATTTACATTTTGAAGATATTATTCATTAAAAAAATGATTTTTTGGTGTCTATAAATTCATCCAACATGATTTTCAACAAGACAAATGATAATATCCTCACATAGACCAC
The DNA here is from genome assembly GCA_963277665.1 of Viscum album. NCBI lineage: Eukaryota > Viridiplantae > Streptophyta > Magnoliopsida > Santalales > Viscaceae > Viscum > Viscum album. Next base: position 1,387,215,526 of record OY728157.1, read on the forward strand.
ACATGTAGATTTTGAGTAGAAATATATATCCATATCAAAAGAATAAACAAATTCGACTTTAATGAGCTTGAATACTGCTCACACACTAAGGGATGATGATTCCATAAAAAATATTTTCAATACAACAGTGGGGAGGTGACTAACTCCCTCTAAGAGCTAGATAGGGATTTATAAATATTTTGATAAAAGTTTATAAACTCTTGAAAACATATTTTTTAAGGCCTTATATGCACTTTTTGGAATAAAACAACATCCATTTAGGGTTTATACACCATTGTTAAGCACATAGTTCATTTTTTTGGCTTCTATTTGACTGGTTTTGGAGACCAAATGGAGTTATGTATCAAAATATTTTACCCTTCAATGTATGATTTTGATTTTTAACCTGAAATAAAATCAATAAAATACAACATCCCTCATAGAATTTTTCCGGGTTCCCCTAACGATTAAATAATTGTGTTACAGAATGGATTTTCCATTTCAAATGTGTTAATTTAATTTCCAGTGCATGGATTTCTTCATGGTACTCATATAACATCAGCTAGTTCACGAGTCCCATGTCATTTCTGGCTCGATGATTATTTTTTTCCACCATGTAAAACTTTTACCTAGATACATAAGTTGTTACATAGTACTGCAAACTCTAACCCTATAATGTAAATTCATTTTCAGTTTGAGGTGACACATTTTTAGCCTTTTGTATAATGAAAAATTATGTTTTTCCTCCCATTTAAATATGGCCATGAAATATTATACATCCAAATATTTTGGTAATGAAATAATTCACAAATTCTAATAAATAACTAAACAAAATTCATGAAGGTAAGCTATGTAAAGACACACTATCATGAAAAAACACAGGTAAAATTCATGAGTTTTAAACTAGGTATGGGGTTTGTGATGTAATACCATAAAGTCTATTCACATGTAAATATCTCCTCATGGAAATAACTCTTGAAAGAAATACCTCTGCAAGGAAATCCATACCTAATGAAATACCTTTATCATGTAACACTATTATAATGCATTATGTGTCCAATTTCATGTGAAAATACATATGAAAATCTCAAATGTGGATTCCCCCTTCGCGATGACCTATGCGGAAAATGATCCACACACTACCCTACAAAAGTTCATATGTGGATTTCCCCATGATGAATCACTATGTGGACACTCATATGAGATCATGTGATCCTTCATGAACTTTCATTTTTCGAATTGTTCCTAGTAATAATCTCTATCTATATCTTCCATGGGTATCATACTACATGAAATCAATATACACTGATTCAATTACCTTTGAATCTAGATAATTTACATCGATATAATTTTTCCCCTTGATACAGGATACTCAAATTAATTCCAAAAACCTAGGAATACACCTAGATTTAATCCCTAAGAAAACCATAACATTGATTACAGATATTCATCATGGTTATCATGATTCAACATGTGTAAAAATACTTTTATACATTGTAGATATGCATGGATATGCTACTAGGTCCCAAAAATATATTGAATTTCTATTTATCTGAGACTAAAATCATGGTTATCATTATTCACCATTATTCAAGATACTCATTTTTTATTAATATAAAAAGTAATCCTCGTAGGTATAATCCCCAAAACAATATCTAACCTAACCCACATATTGGGCCAAGAATGTACGTGTAGATCATGTATAATCCAAAACATATTTCCCATATTCACCCTTTTCATGGAACAATAATATTCCTAGTTATCCTTAGTGTGAAATCCTTCTAGTAAAATATTTTGGTACCAATCCATGAAATGTTATCGATATTTTCTTGAGTTTATTTTCTCACATTGTCCATAACCCATTGGGGAATAGATATCTGATATGATCATCCCATTATTATTGTGAATGTTCCTCTATTTTAGGACTCTTATTATGGTGTAATCCATGTAAAATTAATCTAACTATATTGATTTTTATTGTAATTTATTCAAAGGATACAATTGACACATCTTTGAGGATAAATCCAAAATTTCAGAGGCTAATTTTTTCATTAAATAGAAATAAACTCTACAGAAACCATTTAGTGAAAAATAACTCTATAAGGGTGTTATGGGCCTAAAATACTACCCTTTTGACCAATATATTTTATATTATGTCAGTACAAAATTACCTGTGACTTTTTTCCTTTTAAAGAGAGGTATTAATGACTAAAAATGATTGTAGGAATAATGATTATAAAAGTATTTATAGGAAACATCATTTTTTATCTATTCTATTGAAATATGTATCTTATTTAAATTTAATAATTTTATGTATTTTTAATAATAAAATTTATTGTTAAAATTGATATTATAATTACTAAAATCAAATAAGTACTTGCAGGAAATAATTTTTTAACCATAAGGAATAATAATCAAATAATTCATCACAATTTATATTTTTTAATTAAAATCATTTCTTTAATATTGTTTATTTAAAAGATAAATTTGGAGTCTTGGTAAAATGGATAACTAAAATCCCAAGAGGGTTGAAATGAGCTCCTAAAATTTTATTTTTTTGTAATCTGACTTCTTCATGTTATTTGAATTAAAATCAATTCCATAATGAAAATTGGAAAGAAAAGTGTAAAATTATAATGGAAATATATTGAACATAGGATATTAATTGTGGGTTTGGGAAAAAAATTCATTATTCTAACCTACCAACACTCTACTCCGTGAGTGTAATGCTTTTCACTATGAAAACCCCTTTTAAGGGGATATCGATAGAGTAGAACTAGTTGTTACTTATGAAAAGGATCAAGAGATCTCAACCAAGATCTCAATTTACAAGACATATCCATATACATAACACACTCAATTATAACATGTGTAAAAATAGTAATATTGGTATTTTGAATAACTATTGCAAAATACAGTAATAAGATGAAACTGATAGTATTTCAAGATGCATCATGAGATGATTACAGTATTTGAGTGTAAACATTAGATGACCTTTAGTGAAACTATTAATATTGTAAGAATAACATGTGACCATTTGTATGAGACTTTTTCAATGAAAACCTATTTGTTGTTATTTTTTTTGATAATTTTAATGCTTTTATTCATTACTAAAAGTCTCTATTTTATGTATATGCGTGAAGTGGATAACACTTCATTTTAAATCTACTTTGTGATTTTTAACTTAATCATAAAATATAATCACAATAGTAAAATTGATAATATGTTGATAAGAATGGATATTAATGGAATGTGTCCATTATAATCCAAATATAGAAAATACTTCTACATCAGTGATGTTTGAAATATTTTACAACTCTTAATATTTCTTTTTATAGAATAATAACATTTTATAAAAATAAAAATTTCCTCAAATGGATAATCTATTAATTGATACACTCTAAAAGAATTAATTGACTTATCAATATAATAAGAAATTAATCATATGATTCTACATAATGTCTATATCATTGCAAGGTATCCAACTGATAGAATTTTTTTCAGATTATAATTTTCTAAAGGAAATCACAATATAAACAATATATTTGAATTATATTATGTATAAGGTAACCTGAATTAAATATTTTATAGCATAATTAATTATCCTGATATTAATATGTTATTTAAATGTAACATTTATCATTGACAACATCATAAAATGGACATAAGAGAATCATTTATTAATGAGATTTATGTAAGATAATGACTTTTTTTTGGTCAAATACGACTAGAATAACTAACATTGAACAATGTGGTAGCCAGTTAATTCCTTACATAAGATATTATTATACATACTATGATAAACATCCAATATAGTTTTTTCAAATTCTGAGTAAACATATGATATTATTCGATTATGATATAAAAAAATACTTTTATATAGGTTGACTATCTTTCTTTGTGTAAGTCTAACACTTATAGTCGATATAAAATAGATTTAGTATACAATGATATCATCTAAAACAAATGATATTAAATTAGTGATTTTCAACATCCTCAAAATAGATAAAAGATAATATATCGTTGAACAACATAAGTAAGTCTAATAAAATATCTATTATTTATAGTATTTAGTTTGTTGAAAAAATATTTTTTTAAATGTGATATAATTAATAATTATTATTACATTTATTACCATTTTTTTAGAAATGAAGATACATTCATTTTAATGAAAATATGGATATTTCCCAGGAAAATAGTTTTATTAGTAATACATTTTTTTGATAATGAATTAAATTTACCCCTATTAAAATATGGTTGAGATAATATATAATATATTATTATGTAAAATTATAGAAAACATAACTCCAATAACCTAGAGATGGTGAGTACTTTTTTAAATTAGAATAAATACAACAGGTCTAATCTAGAAGGGATGATCATTATAGTAGTCATATAGTACCAGATACAATCCTGATACTCTATACATTGGAAATAACATTTTAAAAAATTGAATATCTATCATCCTTGAATCCCATTTAATGAATTCATATTTATATATGTGGAAATATAAAAAAATTAGTGTCAGAAAAAATTCCCAATAAGGGTAACATATAATATAATCTATCACGAGTAAATAAATAATTGTCAATATTAAAAGATAAATAACTGAAAACACATTCCATTTATTCCATAATGTGATCACAAAATGACTCCCTGGATGAAATCAATGAAAAAATATAATAGATAATTGTCATATCCAATCTCTTATTGATTTGGCCATCTCATTTTCCCCATGAGACGTGTTGATGCATCACGGGACTATCTATAACGGGTCCCCAGCTATTATTTTATATCTAACACATCCCTCATATATTAAATAATTAATTCAATTCATAAAAAAATTTAATTATCAATAAATATTTTTATCTAGTAACAAATATGTATCTATCATTATTTCCCCTAGATAATTATTGAATTTATTAATAAAAATCCATAAATAAAATTGGTATATGGGTTAGGAAATAATTTTATCCATAATACCAAGAATATAGATATATATGATAAAATTAATATGAAATATTCACAAGAAAGTGAATATTTAATGATAAATTTCATGAACCTCAAATTAATAAGAGATAGTATATGACTATCACTTCGTTGAGAATGTAGGATTAATAATAATACAATGTCAATTAGAAGAGTAAGGGTAATGAAAGTAAAATATTAAAATAATGTGTGTTAAAGAATTTTTCTGTGTATAACCATTGGAAACATGTAGAAGAAGCTAAATATAATAAAATGGTTAACATTTCGGGGAATTCAGATATCACCTTATTTGTTAAAATCATCCCCTTTGACTTTTTGAATAGAAAGTATAAACACCCCTTTCAGAAAAAAATTGAGATATTAATATAATTTTAGTGAAAAATCGCGTATAACATAAAATTTCATTAACAAATCATTTTATTAATTAAAATTAAATTTATAATTTTTATTTGAGATATGGTTTTTGGTGAAAAAAATATTAGATTAAAACATAAATAAAATCATTTTTTATTTTAATCCTTTTTTAAAGATTCAATTAAAAATGATTGTAAATATTCAAAGGAAATATGTTAAATCCTCAAATATCTGGGGGATACGTGTAACATCCCAGGTAAATAAAGAATATTACATTTTTATATTTATTATTATTTGTGAATTAAATATTGATATTACCTTAAATGGGATGTTATGTTCGATGGCGTACTCAATACGCAACAACAAGTTTCTTTGAAATCTTGTGATGCAGAGTAATAATATAATAATATTATTGTAAATGGTAGAAAACACCTAGCCTTTGTAATGGAAGGAATAAACAGAACTAACAAAAAAGTGATTATATTTATTTTTTATATATTTTTACATTTATCTATCCAATTTTAGAGGCTTAAAATTTCTATGAATCCAATTTTAAGCATAAATATTCTAATATTCTTTAAAACGTCGATTAACCGCCTTTTGATGGAAAAACATTTTTTAAATATATTTTTGGTCACATTTATATGTTATATCTTTTAAAATAAAATCTTTCCTTAGAATCAAGACATCAAAATTTAATTTGTGTAATTTTTTTGTATTTTTCTGATAAAGTTTATTTTTTATTGAATAGCGGAAAATACAGCATTTTAATTCAAAACTACAATTTCATCCAATTTATTTATGTAGATATATTGTCATTTTAATTCTTTTTAAGGTTTAATTTATTTATGTTTTATCATTTATAAAAAATTTGGCCATTGGATGTAATTTCTCTTTTAAATTGGATGTAAAAACAAATCAATCTTTTGATAGTTTTTACTTCTTAAAAACCCGTCTTTGGTTTTGACAACTTGAATTATTTTTTTATAGTAATTACTGAAATTTCTTGTGCTTGGAATTTGATAAAATGGGTTCCATAATTTTAATCATATGTTCTAAATTATGTAATTAGGACTCTTTTGTTTTTGTACATTCTGAATAGTAACGACGATATCAATCTTTAATTATCGTGATTAATTAGTAATCAGGTAGTTATGGATAATAAAATAATGTCATAATAATATAAAATGACCCCAAAATGTGTTCAAATACTATTTATTGGGTCATGGCCAACCATGTGAACTTTTTTACACAACTTGAGGGCCCATTGTGTCACATGAGTGTTGTAGTGACATTTATGACATTATTTTTAAAGAGAAGAGAAATATAACAATAGTTTTTATATACTTGGAAAAACAATTTTAATTTTTTTTACATAAATGATATATTAGAGTATAAATATTCATTGTAAAGATAAATTTATTTCCTACATCTTAGTATTTTTTTATAGTTTTTATACATAAAATAAATAAATTTATTTATGAGACCTTGATGATGTAGTGATTCCCTCATTAATGAACGATTTAAACAAAATGAAAAGATAAGGTAATATATAAGACATAAAATTGTCTAAAACCTATTGTATGGGTGTATTTATAACCCTTATCCCCTTATCGTCAAAATATACCATTGCGGGTCCTTTAAATTCGGAAAATCACTTTATAAAAAAGTAACATTTCAAGACTTTCCCAAAGTGACCCTCCTACCTCTTATAAAAGGCCCCCACCTCTACCCCCTTGACCACAACTTCGAAGCCTTTGGCTCGTCCAAAATCATCTCATATTATCTCCCCAAATACCTATATTACTCCTAGAATACTCACTTTGGGATGAATTATTTCCAAGGAAGCGTTTGGATCAAATAAAAAAGAGTTACCCGATTTAGAAGTAATTTCCTCTCTCGAGTTTCTTTCTTTTATTTCCCTTCTTCACTCACCACTATATTATTATTATTTGATCACATAATAACACCAGTATCATAAATATAATAGGATTTTTTTCTGATAAGGATTCTACCTACACTTATACACACCACTATCTAATTGTTAAAGAATATAATGTTTCCGTGGATGGCGAATTACTGCCTCACGAAACGATGATTGTTCCATATTCTTCTACCACCTATCATGGGGGAAATTAAGATGTCACTATTTTTATATATGATATATATTATGTTTATGTTTTAATTATACTTATATATTTCTCATTTATGTCATACCTTTATGGTTTCCATAATGGGTAAACGTGATAATTTCATTTTAGGAAGTGCGGACTACCGCCCCCTCAAAGTGATATGACTCTTTCATGCCATATGTGGAATGTATAAAGGATAGAATTTATGAACATATAAAACATATAAAACATATATATTATACTTCAATTATAATATAAATATGTATCCTTTTGTTTTCATTCTATTAAATTATGAAATACAAATGAATGTAGCGTTCATGCGTACCTACGGCTTACCATCTCCACGAACAGTGCATTTCATTTCTTATCGCCAAAGGTTATCTAATATTATAAGGAAATATATATAATAAATATATATGATATATATTACATCTAAATAATTAATATCATTTTGATGACAATGTACTCTTGATCACATGAAAATTTATAATTATAACCAATTTATTTTTCACCCATGTTCCCAACATCGAAAAAATGTCCATTATGAACTCAAATAATTAAATAATTGCGATAGAAAGGTAATAAGTGATATAAAAGGAATAGTAAAATTGAAAAATATTATTAATAAAGTTGAAATTAATTTATGTTATTAATTTAGGAAGAACAAGGAACATACGAGCGAGTCATGTCGGATACGTGGTGAGGGATTTCTTATCTTATTTTTAATTCTATGAGATTTCTATTGTTCGCCACTTATTTATTGCATGTGGTGCATTGTGTACTGCCATTTATATATATTATCATGATTTTATTTATATTCATGGTATTATATGATTCATTTGGTGCTTATTATCTTTTGGTTATACGACTCGATTGATTACAGCGAGGTAAGGGGGTTTTTTATCTCATTTTATATTCCCGTGAGATTCATGCTATATTGGTCACTATATCCTTTGAGTGGGGTATGTATTTCCCATTATTCAACTCTTTGGGTAATATAATTTAATGTATGGGTATTTACATAAACATTTTATGGTCCCTCTTTCATGGGGTGTATGTTTTGTAAGTTACCAAATCGGTAAGGGAACCTTTCACCCTTCTCTTTTTAAAAGGCTTCTTTTTATTATGTCTTTTAATTCACATATTTTTATGTTGGGATATGTTCTTATATATCTTTATTTATGTAAATTTTATGTCCAATAGACGAGATACCTTTTTTCCTCTCATCAACTCTTTTTTTTCTGAATTTTAATGTGATGTCGTTAGGCTATCAATTGTCTGCAAGGGAATTTCTTTACCCAATTTCAATTATTTGAGTTAAACCTATACATTGTGATTATGAAGTGATATGAATATTTTTGAATGACCTATGTTTGTTTTACACTTAATATCCACTTATATAGGGTGTATTTATATTTTTCACACATAATTATGTCATTGATTTATCCTTAATGAAAGGATACCATCTTTATAAGGGACTTCGTCTCAATCTCCTTTTATTGAGGCATACTTTGATTTATACCCAACTTTATTTTATACGGTGTATAAAACCCTTTTGAATTTTCATTTCTTTCAAAGGTAATCTTTTCTCTATGAATCAATTTACTAAACAGCAAAAAGGAACGTTTCTTTTTTTTACGTATGCGGTGACAGTGACCTTTTCCGCCGCCACGAGTATTATTTGATCTTTGGATTTCTTAACAAGACGTAATGTTTTTAAAATGAAAATAAATACAATATACTCTTTCTATGTATTTTGGTATTGAAAATGGTTTCTAGAATGGATTCATTATTTCAATATCTTAAAATGTTGTATTGTTTTTTCAATGTGGGATTGTTATCTTTCCATTATGCTTAATTTATGTGTTATAATTATGTTATGGTTGTTTGACATTGCAACATATACTGGTGGTTCCATGATAAACCTAGGGTGGGTGAGCCCGAGATAGCTCTCCAATGCATTGGGTAATGTGACAGAGGTAAGCGTTAATGTTTCTTCTAAGAGATTTAGGGAATATACTGCGATGGGTATTCAAAATTTGACACCCTATGTAGTTGTGATAGCTACAATGTATGTATGTTATGTGTCCCTTAAGTTACCTTTATGCTTTATTATTTCTACGTGTATTTCACAAATCTTATTATTTCATGAGGTATATTAAAAATCTTATGTTATGTATATATAGATGATATAATGTTTTCTTTCCTTGTTTTATAACACTGATTGAGCTTTTTATGCTCATCCCAATTTATTGAAATGTTTTCTATAGGACTTAAAGATGAATAGGGTCAAGGATGGGATCATGGAAATACATGATATCTAAAACATTAAACTAGAAATGTTTGTTTTTATGATTTTTTATTTTATAAAAAAAATAAACTGAGTAGAAGTGTCTACTTTGCAATCTTTTCAGATGTAACAGTTGTGTCCTAATTCTCTATAACTCTAAACATGAAAAGATCCTCAATGTGAATTATTCATTTAATTCAAGATTATGTAATGTTTTAAGGCCATGTCCTTATAATTGGTATCAGATGTCGGTTTAGATAACATTAGAGGTTAGGGTATTCTTTAAGCATAAGTGACATTACCATAATTTTTAGGATTTCAGAAAGAGTCATAGTTTTTAGATAAAGTTAATGAGTTTCAGATAACATGAATAATTTTATCTCAGTATTTACCCTCCCCATAACATATTATATGATGATTTTACCAATATACTCACACTGACCTTTTTGGTTTTATTAAATAGCTAGATCTAGCTGGCACCAATGTAATAATGGATGTGAAGAAAATTATGATGGTTTTCTGAACAAGCAACTGAATGATATGGGAGCTGCAATGAGAACTCTTGTGGTTATTCTCAACCAAATATCTAGAGTCATGATTGACCACCTGAACCTTAGTGATTTTTTAAGGCATAATATATTCAAGAAACAAATCACTACAGAAGTTCATGCAATAATCATAAAGGTATGTATGTTCAAAAAACTATGTGTCAAAGACGTGGAAAGAAACACCTAGGAAATTTTTTCAAAGGGATAGAAAGATGCTTTAGATATGGAAATGAAGGTCATAAAGCATCAACCTACCATGGAAAAATGAGGCATCTAGTTGACTCTAGGAAAGGGAAAGAAGTTCTTTCTGAGGGATCAATTGAATGTTTTAAATGTGGTGTGCATAATCATTAAAAAACACATGTTCTACGAAGAAGTTTAGGGAATGGGATCACCAAGATCATAAAAATATTTGTGTAACAATACCTAATGCTATTATGATTGAGGATGAAGAAACTATCAATGACCAATGAAATGTATGGATTATTTCTGAACATATGTTTTCCTAATATTGAATCTTAGGATATGAATCATGATTTTGTTTTCTGGAAATAATTATTTCATAATAAGTTGGAATGAAATGATTAATGGAACATGAATAATGTTTAATGAGTAAGAAGTCAACATATAAGGGATTTAAGAGTTTTTGTATATTTTCAGATGGTGATATTCTTAAAAGTATTAAGGCTATTTTGATGATGTGATTACATTAGAAGACTTTTTATAGTATGTTTAACCCTGATGTCTGATATATGAAAATTTTATTCGAGGAATAATTATCTTTACTTTTGTGGATATAGTTATAAAGAACCAATTAGGTTTTTATGATCCTTGAATTTGAGGCAATTACCGGTTAATAAATTTTGGGATGCAAAAAGAATGTTATTAGATAACCTTCATGGTTAAATTATGTTATGGTTAGTTTTGATGAATTTATCTCTTTTTGGGAATGTTATAAAATTATATTGTTTTTCAAAAGGGACAACATGCAGACCGTGTGACAACCCGTCACGTCAAACGAAGCTGTGGTAATCGAACCCACAACCAAAGTACGACTATTATTTATCCCCTACCACTGGACTACAGGAAGTCCCTGGTTAGTTTGACCAATTATTTTTAGTTTGATGATTTTATTAATTATTATTAAGTTGATTTTGGGTTATCTATGGAAATGATTAACCTATCAGGGAGGATTTTTGATTAGGTTAATTACTTTTCAATATGAGACTTTAAGAGCAACTGATGTTATATGGAGATAAATGTTAATATTTATCTTGGAAGACTATGTGACTAAATCCTTCAGAGATTTGGGTTTCAATCTTAGTTTAGTTTATTTTGAATAGTTTTAAGGTAAATTTTGTATTGAATGGTCTTTGATGAACTTTAGGTTTTGTTGGAAAAATTTTGGAGATTAATAGTAGTTTTTTTGTAAAAGATTATCATTCTTAGGGATTATATGATCTTTTGGTTATCATTTTTGATTCGGTTAAGGTCCTAAGATATGTGAAATATATATTTCGTCTTTTTTTGATTATGTGAATCTATCGACGTTGATTTTAACACTCTTAATGTGAACAAGTCGTCCTAAATACTCATCTTTTGGAGAAAATATGAGTTTGTGTCAGAAATCTAGTAAAAGATGAAAGTCTACATGACAAGTAAGTATGTATCCATATGTATTAGTTAAGCCCATAAATAAATTTCTTCAATGAAAACTAACTTTAAACAATAAGGTTGTCTATTAACCTTTCCTACTGGGGAATCAAATACTTTTTAACCCATCACAAGTTTGTGATTTTCTGGTGGTTAAATTTCTTCTAAACATGTTTTCTATCACTCTCCATCAGAACCTGATGGTTTCTTTTCTCCTCCATATCCATGTTTTCATTTAATCCTAGTATCTTTTGTCTCAGATGACCTTTTTACTTATCTTTATTTATTTTAAATTGATTGTTTTATTGACTACTTTTCTGATGTGGGGATTTCAATGGTGTTTCTGAGCCCAATTTTAAAATTGTGAGGATGCAATTCCCAAAAGGGGGAAAGGATGTAACATCCCAGGTAAATAAAGAATATGACATTTTCATATTAATTAATATTTTGGAATTAAATATTAATATTACTTTAAATGGGATTCTATGTTCGATGGTGTACCCGATACGCAACAATAAGTTTCTTTGAAATCTTACGATGCACACTAATAATATAATAATATTATTGTAAATGGTAGTAAACGCCTAGCCGTTGTAATGAAGGTAATGAACAGAACTTACTAAAATGTGATTATATATGTTTTTTAAATAGTTTTAAATTTATCTAATAAATATTATAGGCTTAAATTGTGAATGAATCCCATTTTAAGCATAAATATTCTAATATTTTTTAAAATGTCGATTAACCACCTTTTGATGGAAAAACCTTTTTTAAATATACTTTTTGTCTCATTTATATGTTATATTTGAAAAAATAAAATCCTTCTTTAAAATCAAGACATCAAAATTTACTTTGTGTAAATTTTTGGTATTTTTTCGATATTGTTCATTTTTAAATGAATAGTAAAAAATACAGCATTTTAATTCAAAACAGCATTTTCATCAAATTTATTTATATAGTTAGATTTTCATATTAATTGGGTTTAAGGTGTAATATAATTACATTTTATCATTTAATACAATTTTGGTTAGTTTATGTAATTTCACTTTTAAATTGTATGTAAAAATAAAGCAATCTTTTTATAGATTTTACTTCTTAAAACCCCGTCTTTGGTTTTGACAACATGAATTATTTTTTTATATTTATTACTGTAATTTCTGTGTTTGTAATTTGATAAAATGGATTCCATATTTTGAATCATAAGGTCCAAAATATGTAATTAGGAATCTTTTGATTTTGTAGATTATGAATAATAACAACGATAATTATCTTTAATTATCATAATTAATTAGTAATCAGGTAGTAAAGCGAAATAAAATAATATCATAATAATGAAAAATGACCCCAACATGTGTCAAAATAATCTTATTTTAGTCATGTCCAACCATGGGAATATTTTTACCCAACTTTAGGGCCCATGGAGTCACATGAGCGTGATAGTGACATTTATGACATTATTTTCAAAAAGAAGAGAAATATATAAAAGGTTTGTATATCCTAAGTAAAAAAAATTATAGTTTTTTTTACATAAATGATTTCTTAGATTATAAATAGTTGTTGTAAGGATATAAATATTTCCTACATCTAGGTATTTTTTTTATAATTTGTAGACATTATATAAATAAATTTATTTATTACCCCATGATGATGAAGTGATTACCTCATTAATGAACGATTTAAATAAAATGAAAAGATAAGGTAAACACTAAGACTTACACTTTTCTAAAACCTATTGGATGGGTTTTTGTCGAACCCTTATCACCATATACTCAAAATATATCATTTTGGGAGCTTTAAAATATGAAAATCACTTTATAATAAAGTAACATTTCAAGACTTTCCCAAAGTGACCCTCCACACTCTTATAAAAGGCCCCCACCTCTACCCCCTTACCCACCCCATTAAAGCCCTTGGATCATCCACAAATTTCTCATATTATCTCCCCACATCTCCATATTACTCCTATAAGCCTCAGTTTGGGAAAAAGTCTTTCCAAGGAAGCCATTGGCTCAAATAAAAAAGAGTTACCTGATTTAGAGGTAATGTCTTCTCTTGAGTTTCTTTCATTTATTTCACTTCATCACTCACCTCTATCTTCTTATTATTTTATGCCAAAAAAAACCAATATCCTCAATATAATAGGAATTTTTTATGATAAGGATTATACCTACACTTACACACACATCCATCTAATGGTTGAAGAATATACTGTTTCCGTGGATGGAAAATTACTACCTCACGAAACGATGATTGTTCAATATTCTCCTACTACCTCTCATGGTGTCCACTAATATGCCACTATATTTATATATGATATATATTATGTTTATTTTTTCTTTATGCTTCTATATTTTTTATTTATTTCATACATTTATGGTTTCCATAATGGATAAACGCGATAATTTCATTTTAGTAAGTGCGGACTACCGCCCCATCAAAATGATATAACTCATTCATTCCATACATGGAACATATAAAGGATAGAATTTACGAACTAATTTAACATATATAACATAGATATTGTAATTTAATTATATTATACCTTTTTATCATAATGTATTCATTCCATTAAAGTATGAAATTAAAATGAAAGTAGCGTCCATGCGTACGTATGGCTTACCGTCTCCATGAACGGTGCATTTCATTTATTATCTCCAAATGTTATGTACTATTATAAGTAAATATCTATAATGGATATATATGATATATATTACATAAAAATGATGAATATAATTCAAGAGATAATGTAATCTTGACCACATGGACAATTTATAATTATAACAAGTTTATTTATTACTGAAGTTCCGAACATCGACAAAATGTCCATTATGAACTCAAATAATTAAATAATTGTGATAGAAATGTAATAAGTGATATAAAAGGAATAATAAAATTTAATAATATTATTAATCTATTAGAAATTAATTTAAGTTTATCATTCAGGAAGAACAAGGAACATACGAGCGAGTCAAGTCGGACACATGGTAGGGTATTTCTTATCTAACTTTTAATTCTATAAGATTTCTATTGTTCGCCACTTATTTATTGCTTGTGGTGTATTGTGTACTGACATTATATATATATTATCATTATTATATTTATAGTCATTGTATTCTGTGATTTATTTGGTGCTTATTAACTTTTGTTCATACGACTCGATTGATTACAACGAGGTAAGGGGTTTTTTATCTCACTTTATATTCCCGTGAGATTCATGTTATACTGGTCTATATCTCCTTTGAGTTGTGTATGTAATGCCCATTATTCAACTCTTTTTGTAATATAATTTCATGTATAGGTATTTACATCAACATTATATGGACCCTCTTTCAGGGGATGTATGTTTTGTAAGTTACCAAACCGGTTAGGGAACATTTCACCCTACTCTTTTTAAAAGGCATCTTTTAGTTATGTCTCTTAATTCCCATATTATTATGTTGGGATATGTTCTTATATATCCTTATTTCTATAAATTTTATGTCCAATTGATGAGATACCATTTTTTATCTCATCAAATCTTTTTTTTCTGAATTTTAAAGTGGCGTCATTAGGCTGTCAAATTTTTTCAAGGGAACTTCTTTACCCAATTTCAATTTTTTGGGTTAAACCGCTACTTCTTGATTATGACGTGCTATGAATATGTGTGAAATACCTATATTTGTTTTACACTTAATATCCACTTATATTGGGTGTATTTATATTTTTCTAACATAGTTATGTCATTGATTTCTCATTAATCACAGGATAGCATCTTTATAAGGGACTTCGTCACAATATCCTTTTTTTGAGGCATCCTTTGATTAGGACACGAATTTATTTTATACGGTATATAAAACCCTTTTGAATTTTCATTTCATTCAAAGGGAATATTTTTTCTTTGAAGCTTTTTACAAAAATACAAAAAAGAATGTTTCTTTTTTTTACGTAAGTGGTGATAATGACTTTTTCCGCCGCCGCAAGTATTATTTGATCTTTTGATTCCTTAACAAGCTGTAATGTTTTTAAAAGAAAAATAAAGACCATATACTTTTTTTTACGTATTTTGGAATTGAAAATGGTTTCTAAAATGGATTCATTATTTCAATATCTTAAAATTTTGTATTGTTATTTCAATGTGGGAATGTTATATTTTAATTATTCTTAAGTTATGTGTTATGATTAGGTTATGGTTTTTGGCCATTGCTATGTATACGGGTGGTTCATTGATAAAACTAGGGTGGGTGAGCCTGAGATAGCTCTCCAATGCATTAGGTAACATGACAGAGGTAGACGTTAATGTTTCTCCTAATATATTTAAGGAATATAATGCAATGGGTATTCCTAATGCGACTCCCTATGTAGCTTTGATAGCTAAAATGTTACTATGATATGTATGCCTTAAGTTAACTTTATGCTTTAAGTTTTATATGTTTATTTCAAAAATCTTATTATTTCATGATGTAAGTTAAAAATATTATGTTAGGTATATATTTATGTTCTAATTTTTTCTTTCTATGTGTTATAACCCTTAGTGAGATTTTTATTCTCATCCCATGTTTTTGAAATGTTTTCCACATGACTTAAAGATGAATAGATTAAAGGATGGAATCATGGAATGTCATGCTATCTAAAACATGGAACTAGAAATGTTTCTTTTTAAGAGTTTTTATTATAGGGAAAAAAACAAACTGAGTAGAATTGTCTACTTTGTAATCTTTTGAGATGTAATAGTTATGTCTTAATTCTCTAAAACTATAAACCTGAAAAGATCCTCAATGTGAATTATTCATTTAATTCATGATTATGTAATGTTTTACGGCCGGGTCCTTATAATAAAGATATAGATATAGGAAAATAAGTATAGGTCATAATATTCATTTAGTGAAAATTACAAAAATTCTAAAATTTGAGATTAAAAAATAACTTCTTACATAAATGGAAATTTTTAAATTTAAAACCATTGAAATAAACATATTTTATTGAAACCACTCTCATAATAAATAATTTTATAATAATTATAAATACATCAATGGGGTAGTAAATACACCAAAAAATGAGTAGGCACATAACAAAAATATGTCCCAATGGCGCTTGTCCTTATCTATGTTCCAATGAGTTGGTACACCGAAAAGTAGAATGGAGTTTTTCCTTATCTATACCTGCAATAATATAGTCTGTTTGGGTACAAAAGCATTCCCCAAATAGGGTTTGAGACTAATCCCAATAGGCATCCACCAAAAGATCTATGCCTAACAGTCATTGAATATATATGGCAGGCAATAAGAAAAAAGAAGCAGTGAACATAGATGTACTCAAAAGTAAATATTTCTATAGTTTCATTTACAAACATTTACTTTTAAGTATTTAATCAACCAAAATAAAATTCAAGAAACCCTTTTGGTAGTTCTCATAGCTTAACCCATACGGTTCCCAATTCAATAGAATATATTGGAAACACTCTCTAAGGAATCTCTCACCATCAATCCCCCATATAGTCATGTGTAATCAAAGACTCTCTAAGTAAGAACTCGTTGTCAATAACCCCTATAATCTTTTAACGGTAACCTATAGACACTATGAGGACGAACTAAAAATATATTCCTCATGTGGCCTTGTAAAGTAACTATAGACACTCTGAGGGAATAGTCCACGTCAATCCCATCTCTGGTCTAACAGTGTGATAATTAAAACAGACGCTCTGTGAAATCCTTCATCATCAATTTCCCAAATGGTCTCACTACACGAAGTCCCCGCATCCCCGTGTAAATAAATTGTGAAAAAATGATAATTAATCCCAAGTAAACCTCAATAAATACAAGGATAAACAAATAAAATAGATCATAACATGAAAATAATCAATCCACCCTACAATAATAGTCATGGAATGAAAGCATCAGCCTAACAGGAAAGGCTAGACCAAATGGTCAGAACAAGAAAACATGGGAAAAACATCCATAGCTTGGCAATGATAACCCTATTCTCAAACAATTATGCTTTATCCAATCAAACAAGGCATAAAAGGAAAATAAAAGTGATAAAACCATAAACATAGAATACTCTGAATGTTGGTATTGGTCACTTTTGCACATATTACTAAAAGACTAACAACGAAAAGGCACAAACCACCTACCTCAGCGTCAAGAGCTCGATATATGTGAACACCATGTCTCGAATAACCCTAGAACGTCGTAGATCTATACAAATGTTTAATATGTTCAAGCGAGTATATCTTTCAGAAGAAGAGAAATTAGGATATGATGTTCAAGAATTAGGGAGAACTAACCATGGCGATTCCAATGCAATAGACGATGGTCAATATGGAGAACGGACGGTGAGTCAGGGGTTCAGAGATGATCTCTGACCTTACAGACGCTCTTGGAGTAAATAGGTCGAGAAGAAGTGTGTTCTTCCCATCAGACATGACCCCTGCCCATTTAATGAAGAAAATAAAGTACACGAAATGTTCTTTAAAAGTACACGACATGTACCTGACTTTTCTTGCCTCCACTTTAGGTGGTCTCTAGGTCACCACACACAGCCATGTGCCCGGCCGTTATACGACCCGCACACAGACACCCACGGAAACCGGGTACCCAGCATGTACATAAAGTACATGGTGTGTACTCCTAAAATTTCCAGAAACTCCTCTTTTCCTCATAAAAAACTAGAAAGGAAAAACATGCCTTAAAAGAAGATCTGGGTTCTTACAATGTTAGTCCACCTTATACACCGGAGATAGTTTTGTTAAGAATTTGATAGACAATGAGATAGATAAATATAATAATATAAAAATACTAACATATAAGTATATTTTAGATAATTTAATTTATATTTTATAATATTTTTATGACATAATTGGACGGGGTACAAATAAATAAAAAAGATAGAGTTTGGTGAAGACAATTGAGATCTCTTAGAAGAACCTCATTTAGATATCTTATAAATGACACGAGGGATAATATTTTTGGATGGTTATAACTTCTAGTATATTGATAAAAATGTGGGAGATATATTTTTTTTCATTTAGTCATGATAAAATTTACAATGTGTGTGTATTATTGAGGGGAGGGGATGTTATTTTATAAATGAGGTGAGTGGAACACATCTAAATTTTACAGGTTTTTTAACAATGTCATGTCTTTTAATTGGTCATATGGATCTAGAAATGGATAATATTTAAATGGGAAATGGATAAGGCCAATATACAACAAATAATTTGTGTTTAATCATGTTTTTATATCATTATGACCATTATATTTATAGATTAACCCCTATAAACCCATTTTTACCTTAATAATGGGAATTAAATTTTATTGTTTTTACTATTCTTTTTCACTATCTAAATAGGTTGAAATTAATACCTAATATTAATTTTCATTATTAATAATATTTTATCAATTTTATAAAATTCAATTCATAATAGTTGATGAATTAAATTTTAAAATAATCCCACCACCTTTTCAAAAAGTGGGTTTTCAAGATATGTTTTTTTAAGCATAATATGATCATATATTAACTATATGACTAATAATTATCATTATATAGACTTAAATTAAAATATTTAGATATATAATTTATAAAATTTATTTAAATAATTCACCATTATAGAATATTTTAGTAAATGAAAATTAAAACGCATTATTCCTTAAAAATCAAATTCTCAAACAATATCCCTTTTTTACTTCCAAATGATATTATAATTATGTATATAGAATAGATAGTTAATATATTATTAATTCTAATTATTAAAATAAATTATTTTATATATAACGAGGAATAGTTGAATACTAAATTTTAAATTATTCATAAAATCAAATATTTATTTAAAATTTATAAATTTTCTTCTATGCTTAATTTGATAGTTATGTTCGAAATCCTAATTAATCCAATGAAACTAAATTGGATTTTCAATGAAACATTAAAATGATCATTTAAGTATATTGTTTTTAAAAATCATTGTTCAATTACACAAATTTAGGCTAATGTATTATATTCATCCTTCTTGTAAACATTCATTGTAATTTTCTTGGATATTACATTCTAAATAAATGTGGGTGGTAATTATCCATTACATCCTTTTCTTCTTATGTTTATTCCACTATTTTTTTACTTCATTAAAGTTCCATTACTAATAAATTCATATTATTACTAAATTAATTCTCTAGTTTATTTAATCTCAATTGCCTATTCATTATAAGATAGACTATGTTTCAAATCTATTTTTTCAGAGGTGAGAATGTGTATTTGGTCAAGAATTTAATTATTTAACCATTATATATTGAACCCGTCATATAATTTAGAAAGAATCGACGGAATTTCAATATGGGTATACACATACTTAATTATATCCATAATATCAAATGTTCCGATTTACCTGGGGTACAATTTCCCTTTCTCCTGAAACATTATAACGCTATTCCATAGAGATACATTAATGAAAATGAGATCTTCTATTGAAAAATTACAAATCATTTATCTATTTATAAAAATAAACCTTTTTCCTGATTCCAAATTCATAAATATGATTCTAAAAATTATTTACTTTTATCATTGTTCTCTCAATATGTTTTGCGCCTAAAAGTTTTCTTATAGAAATTCATCCCAAAATGATGCAATATGATTTAACTTAAAATATAATACTTTATATAGTGCTATTTGAATACATGGATGAAAAATATTATTCTTGAAGAACTCTGAAAATGGTAAATAATTATACTAGATACCTTTAAATTAATGTTAACTCAATATAATCATCCTTATAATGTTTTGATAATCCTTTCAGATGATCCATTGGACTTACTATTATAGGAAGTACTCAAATGAAGCTGAGTATCAAGATCCTGATGAAGACACATCCTTTATTTGGATGTAAATCAGTGATCATAATGAGACTAATTTGAAAGGGTGTGAACATGAAGGTCGTAAATAATCATATATATATATATATATATATTATTTAATGGTTATAAATAAGTATATCTTCTCTTATAAAAATGAAATGTGTTGGTTTGGTTAGGCAAAAAATAAAAACACATATAGAATCATTATTTCTATGAGTCATAGGTAGTTATATGATAAGGTCCATAAATATGTCATACCATTAGTCCATTGGAATAGATAAATACTCCATGTTTCCTGAAGGATGCTTTTACTAAGCCTTAACATTTTTAAAAACCCGTGAATATTGATACATAATCAGCAATTTCCTACTTCTTATTATCCAAAAAAATTCCCCCTCAAGTCCTTATACATCTTGGTGATACAAGGGTGTATAGAGAAATTCAAACATTGAGAATTATCCATAAACTCCTTTTTGTCCCACATGTAGATGGAACACATAGTGTCTTTAAAATGTTCATAATTACATCTTCACAAATGAAATATACCAATTTAATATCATTCTTGACTTTAATTATTTCATGAAAATTTTCATCAATTTATTATTAAATTTTCATATTTTCAATTTATATAGATTGGGTTTCATTTTAAAATGCTGTTATTTATCCCCTTAATAATTCTCATATTCATCATTTCTAGATAAATAAACATATGATCCATATCAATACACATTTTTTATGAAGTCCATGATATTTACATTTCAATGATTCCCTTACATTATTTTCCCTCACGTGTTAGTTGTGTGTTATTAAATTATAGTCCTTAAGTAATTTAATCCAACTACAATTGCTCAGATTGAAATATATCTATGAAAATATGATTTTTAATTTATTCTGGACTATTTATATCTTATATGTTTACCCATAGAGATAATGTATCCATATCTTTGGGAAAATTATCACGACTTCCAAATCAAGTTCATGAGTTGGAGAGTTCTTCTCATGAGTCATTAACTACCTTTACTAATAGTTAGTATTTTTATCATGTTTTATATGGAAACAACCAAGTACCTTTTTTATATGTCACTTAAAGACACCAATGAATAATTTTCCAATGGTCGAGTCAAAAAAGTAGTGTTGACCAATATGTTTTTAGTTATCCAAAAAAATATTCATAATACTTCTTTCCATATGGACATAACCCCTTTATGTGTATATCGGCTTAAATGCTTATCTAACTGGGATTTTTTTAACAATTCACTGATAGTGTACTTACAAAACAATGGAACATTGAACCGTTGTTATGTTCATTAGTGTATTCAAGTATTTGAATGCATTTACTTTGACCAGATCAGCTAAGATTCCACCCTTAGAAATAACATATCCCCGAAAAGAAAGTCATGAAGATAGTATTCACACTTTCTAAATTTCCCAATTAAGTATTTTACAATAATATTCTCAAGAATAATCCATAAATGATTCTTTTTCCCTCATATATTTTAAAATAATGAAACACATCATGAATTAATTTCATAATGTACTTATCAAGATATTCCATCAATACTCTATTAATTATATCCTAGTAAATAGTCATTACATTGGTCAATTAAAATGGAATCACTATAAACTCATAATATTAATACCTCATTCAAAATGGTATTCTTAAAATATATTCAACATTTAAACAAAATTTATGATACCTATAGTGAAGTTAAATCATTGGAAAATATTGATCTCCATGAATATAATTAAATAAGTCATCAATGTGACACAAATGGTTACCTATTATTTAATCAAATAATTTTTTTCTTTATAATCAATGCTCAATATCATGGATCCATATTTATTATTAACTAAAGGAATATTATCTCCCCAAGGTGAAACACTAGATAGAATAATTCTTTAATACTTAAATCCTACAGCAGTTTATTCAACTCTACTAATTCCATTGTTTCCAATCTGCATGGATTAATTGACATAGGTCTAACATTAATGTATTAATTCAATATAAAACTCAACTTCATAATCTAGTGGATAGGAAGGTAATTGTTTAGAAAATAAATCATTTTATTCTACTAAAATAGATATATTTTAAATTTAAATATTATGTTTTCCAGCGATAGATTTATTTTTCTTTTCTTATATATGAATCTCATTCAGAAGTCATACTAGTGTTGGATATAGATATAACATAGATGATGTAGTCTACTATCTATAGATAAATAACACTATATGTTCATCATGAATTATAATTTACCAATTTTTGAAATAATATATTTATATATTTTGAATGAAATTCCGTACCTTGGATTATATCATTGTTTACCATAGATATAATAATAAATTACTAAAATAGGGAATGTTTTTGTGTCCTAATGGGAAATTGACAAATATTTTTTATTGTGATATTTACACTTAGATTCTTGACTAAAAAATACATTCATAAGGTGCTAGATGAATATCTATTTTTCTTAAAAATATTTTAAATATTATTTAATTACCTACCACCACCAATTTTTGAACATCAACCTTAGTCATAATGATCTTATAATCTTTAACTTCCCCCCATAACATATTATATGATATGTTACATTGACTCTCAGGACATTAGATTGAATAATTGCCAATTTATTTAAAGTGAAGTTACTAAAACTAATTTTACACTTTATTTACCTTATATTAATGAGCTAGAGAACCATTTTATCTACACTTGTAACATACTACAATTCCCTTTAGGCATTTTCCATGATTTTTCATTCCCAAATTTTGACATGATTAAAATTACTTCATTTTCTTCTTCTTCTTCTTCAATCCATTCCATTTTTTATGGTGTTTATATGAAATATTCATATCATAAATCATTCTAAATATATTGGATCAAAAAAATTGACTCTCTATTTCTATGGAGTATAAATCTATTTCAGCATATGATGAAAAATGTTTTGAAGCTATAACCATTTAAGAGATGTAGGTTAAGACCTTAAATGAAAAGATCAATTTTAAATTACATTTTAAATATGTAATAAAAAACATACCAATATTGTTTTTTAATTGTCACTACATACAATACAATAATTTTTCTTCCTTTTACTTTAAGATATGGATGTTCTTATTTATTTCATTTTGTTTCTAACAAGGTAAGTATTTGACAAATAACATTTCATTAAGAACTCTCAATTCCAAGTAACTTCATAAAAAATATCATATATCGATGACTACTGTTGATTATAATTTCCCTTGAGGAAAAAAATTTCAAATACAAACTTTTCTTTTTCATCATATCTAATGGCGAGAAATTTCTTTTTAAGGGACTTAGTCTGTTTCTCATCTACCAAAAAATTAATAGTCTAAAAAATTATGGTGACTTCTATTAAATAAAGTGATATAACATTAGAGAATCATAGTATGGAACAAAATAATTCTCTATTCAGGAGTGGTTATTCATCATAACCACATTAAACTCCTTTATTTTATCCATGGACTACTCAATTCAAATACCATCTATATTGGATTTATTAGCAGGTAAATTTCTATATTAACCTCGAATGGTGATACCTTTCTTTTACCGATGTTCCATTTATATGTAATGAATTACAAAATGAAATTTTATCAAATTCTGAATTTTAAATTATAATGTTTAATTCTAAATCTGATATAATAAATAAATAAATTGGATATTTCTTCATTATTAATATCGAAATATAAAACATTGTTTCATTGGTAATATCTATAAATAATATTTTTCTTTCAAATCCTTCAAAATAGTTTGTAAATAAAAATAGAATTGTCTACTGTATATATATATATATATGGAGTGTCAAAACAACAGTATAGAAAAGCCTATTTTTTTGATCCATGTGATGATCAAGTAAAATAAAAAATTTCCCTTTTCAGTGTTACTACCATTAATTATAAAAGTGTGATAGCCACATCCACATAGAATCGATAAATTAACTCATTTCAGGGAAGAAACACATAATGTCTTATTTAAAGTAATTCAAGATGATATTCTAAAGTATTAAATATCCTAAAATTTTATTATAGGGTTATGTAATATAATCTTTGATTTTGTAAATCGAGAACCAATGGTTTCAACTAAACATACACTAATACAAATAGTAACAAGCATTACTCTAGTAACCTAGATATGGTGATTAGTTTATTAAATTAACATTGATTTAAGGGTTATAATACTAAGAGAACAATTATTCTTGTATAATTGGAGTTCTAAATACATATATGAAAAACATTGGTTATTAAATTTAAAATATAACAAAAATAAACATTATCTATCATTGAAAAATATTCAACAAATTCATATTCATATCCAAGGGAAAGGGAAAAACATTTGGTAATATCAATATCTCATTAAATGTTATATATAATAAAATAAACCATTATTATATAAGTAATTATCAATATGGAAATTTGAATAATAGAAAACAATTTAAATTTAATCAATAAATTGATAAAAAAATACATCCATGGATAATATCAATGAAATATACTCAATGTTAATAGTGAATGAATTATCAGTGATGGAAATGATTAATATTGGACATCATGATCTGAGACATCATGTTATATATAATTTTGATAAATTTCAGAAAGAAACATTAAAACTAAGTATTTTTATATACAAAAATCCCATTTACATTGGCCAACTGATTTTTCCCATGAGAGCTATCAATCCATCAATGGGATATCTATAATTTATCCACACCCATAAATTTATGTACAATTTTTTTCCTCATTTATAAAACTATCAACTAAACTACTATGAAATATTTTTTTTCATTATATATTGATATTGATAAAATTATATTGATTTATAATGATTTTCCATAGTTATTATAATATCATTTAAAATAAAACTCCATATGTAAAAATTGTATATGTTTTAGAAAACAATCATATCCTGGAAACTATGAATATAGATATTTTAGATGTATTTAATGTCAAATTATCAAAATATTATCTAAATTCCAAGATAATTTTAATGAATTCAAAATTAATGGGAGATAAGATATGACCATCAGTTTATAAGAGACAAAGGTATTGTAATATAATAATTTCCTCTTAATGAATATTAGGAATGAAAGTGAAATATTAAAATAGTATTTCATAACATATTATTACCTGTTAAAACATGTAAATGAGTAAATAATATAAAGATATTAAAATCGTAATGGTAGTGGCAAAATATATTATCATTATATACGTTAAAAAACATCCCTTTGAGTTTTTAAAAATAATGATGAAAAACTGCCTCATGATGAACAAATTGGAATAAATCCATTAAAACATTTTTAATAAATTCATTTATATTTTAAAATTTTCATAATAAAACATTTTATTAAATACATGGAATACTTATAAATGAAAATTTTAAATTATTGACAAGGATGAAAAGTATATCTGAATAAAATAGAAAAAACAATTTTTCTTTTAAATATGTATTTTAATGATTCAAGTAACAAGTGGATAATTTTTAAGAGTAAAATAATTAAAATCCTGAAATATCAATAGGATATTAAATTATATGGATTGTGTTAAATAGAAGTTATAATATTCCTTAAATTAAAATAAAATAAATCCAAGAAATTGAGATCATAAAACGAATTTGTATCTCAATGGTAATATTTTAAAGTGAAATCCCATGAAATAATAGAAATTGATTGAAATATTAATCTTCAATAATAATAATATATTAATTTTAAATATGTAAATGTTGTAGTATATACACCATATAAAATTTAAAAGGATTATAATATAAATTATGTCTCAATCGATTGTAAATTGAGATGAAATCCCTTACCTCACGCTTCCATTTAGTTGGATATGATTTAACCTCCCTCATAATGGTTTTAATAATTTTACTAATATATAATTATATAATTTATATATTTATTTTATCATATATTATCCACTTATAACATCCATTCTTGTGTTCATTAATAATATTTCCTTTTTAACATTGCTCAAGGTGTTAGCTACTTCATTTTCCCATTAATGTTTTGTTATGTATGTTTTAGTTATCATTTATAGGATATATTTAAATAACATCCAAAATAATATTATTGTAATAAAATAAATATTTATTCATTATATAATTTTCTAGAATCATTAATTAATAACAGACATAGAAAATGAATCACATCACTTTTTTGAGATGGTTTATCGTCCTTACAGAAAAGAGAAAATATAATTTCATTACTTTTTGAATGAGTATTTAGTTGGATGATATGTTAGTTTTAAAGAATTTATATTATCTAATAAGTGACATAAAAATTTCAATATCCATCAATATGACCATACTTGTTTAATCAGTGTTGGAAAAAAATTGCATCAATTTGCCAGACATTTGTCCACCGTACACACAGACGATAATTTTATTTCCCACTGGATGGAGAATAAGATAGATAAATATTATTCCACAAACCAAATAACATCTTATAATATGAGATATAAATTTTTTATTATTTTTTCAGGGTTAATTCATAATCTAATTTTGTAAAAGAATAATTAAGCTCAAGAGCCTCAACCTAGTTGGTGAGGACTCAGAAAGTGCATCCAAGAGACCCAAGATCAAATCTGGGTAGATACATATTTTTCCAGTTACTATAGGAGTTTCTATATAATAATTATAAAATTTACTAAAGAAGATACTATAGCATATAGTCTAGTAGTCACTGTTAAATAGTGTAGTAGAAAAAAATAGTCATCTTTTTTGGATTTCGGGTCATCAGATTGGTCCTCTGGTTCATTAAGGCCTTCGACCCACCCATGACAATTAATCTAGTAAGGCTTTTTGACCA
The DNA here is from genome assembly GCA_963277665.1 of Viscum album. Taxonomy (NCBI): domain Eukaryota; kingdom Viridiplantae; phylum Streptophyta; class Magnoliopsida; order Santalales; family Viscaceae; genus Viscum; species Viscum album. The sequence continues at coordinate 1,387,243,105 of OY728157.1, forward strand.
CCATAAGGTCTTTGGAACACCAAAAGGCATTAATTACACATGAAACTATGCATAAATGGACCTTAAAGACTCTACATGGAGTAGGCTCTAGATGAAGATTTAGAGCAGGCGTATTCACCCGAGAATAAATAATGGATTTCAAAGAATGAGAGGGTATGGAAATTTTCATCAAGACCAGCATGTTCATTAATGGGAAGAATAGCTAGAAATCCACGAAAATATGAAGATCTAACATCATGATGTAGATGATTGGAAGGGTCAGTTCCAAATTGTTATATTTTGGATATATTGCTCTAAGTCATTAGGATAATGTAATGTCATGAAACCTACAGGCTATATAAGGATTCATGTTAAACCCTAAAATGGGGCGTTATAAAAAATCAATAAATTATAAGAGGCCTTCATAGATATTAATGAAAAAAATATAAGTAAAAAATAAATAATTTGATGATGAAAGCTACCTTTTCATAGAAGAACCTCCTTTGGATTTATTATTCAGGACACTAAGGTTGGTATTATTGGAAGAAAATTACCTCTATTATCAGGATATAGATAGAGGTGGTGTCATTATTTTAGTGTTTGTTCAATATAAATGGCACTGTAGTTTTGATGATGTGAGGGGAGCTGCTCTCTTTTATAATTAAGGTGAGTGGAACATGTGTAATATTTCAATAGTTTTCAATTATTCCATGTCACTCTCACAGAAATATTTCTCCAAAATTGATCGTATTTTTAGGGTATAAATATAAGCTAAAAATAAAATTTAAAAAGTATGTTTTAATAATTTTTATATCTTCTGACCAAGGTATTTATAAATAAGTCATAGTAAACCCATTTTTATCTTAACTATGGTATTTTTTTTACTATTTACTGTCACAAATTTTTTTTTACTTTATTAAATAATATATTTTTACGGATTGCAAATATTTAAACCATTTTATAAAATTCTATTCTTAGAATAGGTATAATTTAATTTAAAAATAAACCCACAGATCATGTCGAGATGTAGGTTTCCCAGGAATGCATTTTCGATAATTAGATGATCTTATATTAACTATTTGACTAAAATTGCTAATTTTAAAGAATAAACTAATATATTTACATATATAATCCAAAAACATCATTTAAATCATTCATCATTAAATATTATGTTATATAACTAAAATCGAATGTCATTATTCCATAAAACAAATTCTTAATAAATATCACCTTTTCCCTCCAGATGATCTTACCTTTATGACTATAAAATAAATAATCAATTATAAATTATTTATAAATTTTAAAATAAATTTATATAAATAAAACTGGGAATATCTATATAAAACACCTTGACGTACAATTTATTTATTGGTTCTAAAAACATTACATTTACATTTCTAGATTTGATGCTGATGAAGGTGACCAGATTTTTACTCTGAAAAACATACATCATCAAAAGGAAATATTGGATTACTTACATACCAAAAGAAATTTTAGAATTAAATAGAAATTAAATATTTAACACTTATTACATATGAAATACCAATGTCATCAAGTTTTAGTTTCTCCCAATTAACCAAGATTTTATTTTTTCATATTATGTTATCATCATCATCTATATAAAACCATTTAAGACATAATTCATTGAAAAAATAAAATATAACCTTTTAAAAAGGGATAATAATTAAAGGGTGGTCAATTTATCTCATATTTTAAAAATAAGCATTAGTAATTTAATTTCACCAATGAGAAAATATGCGAATAAGGGTCTGATGACATAATCAAAGTTCTTGAGCATAATATAAGATAACTCATAAAAATTAAACAGAGATAGAAACTATGTGTTACGGCATAAATATTTAACAAATTTTGGATTCATGAAATTATAAAAATTATGAGCCCAATTATTTCAATATTGATCTAAGGAAAACATTAAACCCTATATGATGTAAAAAAATAAAACAAATTGTTATCTTGTAACATTTTCTTTGTATTACTCTTACAAATATAATAACTAGTATGGTCGAATTCCATCTCCATAGTACCCAATGCATTGGCTAGATTTCTAGATCCTCCCCTCCCTGATTTATCATTTAATCACCCATAATAGGATTATCATTAAACAACCCATCCTTGGGTAATACATAACATCTTTTTCATGGTATACAAGTTTACCACCCATAATCATAAAAAATATCTACGAAAATTATCATGAATAAAGTATATAGAGCATTCATTTCATCATTAAATCATATAAGTATCATTTATTATTTCTAGAAATTGATTATCCAATGTAAAAAAATAGCTTCCATGATAATCTCTTTAAACCATGATTAAACCATCGAAATAAAATGAGTTTACTGACAATATCTTTGAAAAAATATTAATCCATCCCAAGAATGAATGAGGATGACATTATTTAAAAATGTTCTTATTGAAGAATAAGTAAAAACATAGGTTTTGTAATTTCATAAATAAAATGAGTAATAAAATATAAATTAAACATATTTTGATGAAGGTACATGTTTCATTTTAGGTGATATCAAAAGATGTCTTCATAGATGTAAAAATTATTTTGAAAGATTACTTGGAAAATTTCTTGAGGGAAATACCCTTTCTACATTTAAAACAAATATTTAAAATATAAAATATTCAAAAACATGGAAACAATAATTTTATTTTAAAAAATTCATTGAAATATAAAATATAATATATCAAACATTGATAGTTCACGATTTTAAAAAATTTCATTCATTCCCAGTACGCATTTTTTTTTCACATATTCAGTAAAAGAAAAAAAAGTCTCTCACTTATAAAATAGTGGGAATATTAAATTTATTTTTATTAAAAAAAATTGTTTGTAAAAAGTAATATAAAAAATAAAATGAAAACAATTTTATTTAAAATACATGAATTTTTAAGAGAAATTATTTTTGATCAAAGAGATTAATGAATTCCTATTTCATGAAAAAAAACATATATCATATTTAGAACAAAATAAAGGAAAATGGTACTATAAAAGGAAATATTAACGAATATACATAGGAGGATAAAATAAAATGGTTTCATTAGATAATTATAATTTAGCTTCTTCAATGATAATTCAAGAATAAAAAATACTGTTTAAAAATGTTATTATCACATAAAGACATTTCCACGTTGGTAATCTTCAATTGTATGCCCCGTGAAAGAATATAAATTTTTTTTACTATTAATAAAATGAAAATAATATTTGTTATGATATAACATTTCAAATATCCAATATATACACATCATATGATAATATTTGTGTTTAAAATAAAATATATCCCAAACAATACAATTTGAGATGGGCAACCCTTACAATGGCCATGATGTTAATTTGAGAATTAATAAATGAATAAATTATTGGTATCACATGTAAATCCATCTAAAATAATTATAAATAAAAAATAATATTATAAAAATTTATTTCACATAGAATCATATAATATAAAAGTTAGTGATGTAGTAATATAACCCAATGAAATGAAATTGAGTTGTAAAATTCGTTACCACTTGGATTCTTTCATGTCAAATCACATTGTTAAATTCAATAAAATTAAAACATAAAATAACATTTTATATTAATGATTCTCGATATTACACGTAAAATTTTCAAAATATAAAACTTATAAAATAACATAGGAGCATAAAATTGAAATGTTCCACGGTGAATGAAAATTGAGGCAGTGTCCCTTACTGCTTGGGTAATCTCTTAATCAAAACCTTATTAGAGAAAGAAACTTATAAAGATTAAAAAATAAAAATAATTTTATTTAAAATAATCATAAAATACATTTACATTTTGTGTATAAACCACTGAAAAAAATTTGGTGAACATAGAATATGTCTAATGAAATAAAAAGTGAAACAAGAAAACCTTTCCCTTGGGTCCAGATGTTCTATGTATTCGCTTGAACTTGTATAAAATATTTTAATAAAAATAATTTAATTTATTAATATCATTATCCTGGTTTAAAAATTTTATTTAAATACATTATTCTATTTGTATAATCAACTTTTTAAATACATAAGCAGTTAAGTACATGTCTGGTTTTTTGAGGATGTTCGATTCATTGTTTTAAAAAGGATTTAGTGGGTGAACCATGGTAAACGAGGTAATTGTTTCCACAACAACAAAATAATAATAATGAAATATTTTTACTTTATATTAATAAATTATACATTAAAAACATAAATGATGGTTATGAAAAATTATTTACTTTATGAACATAGAGATGGTTGGTCATACATATATATGAGTAACATTTCTATTTTTTTATCATTATGAAATTAAGGTATATATTATTTAATATTTATATAATTATAATAATTTCATAAATATATTTTTTATTTAAATATTATTATATAAATCACCCATGTTATTTAGTGATGATAAAAAGAGTCACATTCTTTTGTGGTGGATATAGTCCACACGTATGCATAGACAAAATTTTCATTTTACAGTGTCAGGACAAATGATATAATAGTTTTTTATGATGAAAAATATTTAATTTTTATCTTAAATTATTTTTATCCCATATAGTCATTACCATTAAACTTATTACGATCCATGTAAATTGTAAGAGAAGAATGAATCACATCATTTAATGAGGCAGAAGGTCATTGTACACATATGCAATGTTATTTAACACCTCACGGAATAGAGGGTAAGAAGGTAGTTGTGATGTGATATCTCCATACTTTTATTTTTTTAAATCTGAAATATATATATATATATATATATATTCTTCAAATTCGTTATTATAACAAGCTTTGAGAGGTGATGAATGAAAACGAATGACATCGGTTCACAAGGCGGTAGTCTATCGTACAAATGAATTGTGATTTGATATACCATTTGATGGAAGAGGAGATCGAATAGGTTATAAAAAAATTTCTTTATATGAGAGATGTTTTTTTATGATATAAGAATAATTGAGTAATATTTGAGGTAGGTGGAAGATGAAATTAAATAAGAATTGTTAATTAAGCATAATACCTCTTATTCATAAAGCCTCCTTAGGATAACACCAAAATGATTCTTATGATAGATTTATTATTAAAAATGGATATTAGTAATTTAATGGGATGTTATAAAATCTTTTCATAAGTAGTTTACGAGGAAAACATATTTTAATTTGTGAATAAGATAGGAGAGTGGGTTCCCTTTTATAAGTGAGGTGAGATGCACACTTCGAATTTATTTTGTGAAAAGGGTGTACCCATATTTTTTTAAATTTTACAAGGATAAAAAATAGATATTTATTTATTATTATAAATTATAAGGTCTAAATTTTCCATAAAATATATTTTTGAAAAGTTTTGATGCCATTTTAGGAATTATCATTTTAGTTTAACCCCTAGTAAACTCATTTCCACCAAAACACATTAATTAGTTTTTTTATTTTTTTATGATTTATTTATTGTAAAATATTTATTTTGAACTTATTAGAAAATATAAATTATGACGATAGAAAATATTTAAACCATTTAACCAAAATAAATTCATATAAGTTGAAAATTTTAATTTAAAATTAAACTCATAGATGTGGGGGAAAATCATGTTTTTATGAAATGTATTATTTAAGAAAAATATGATTTATATTAATGATATGAATAATAAATATAATTTTTGGAATAATAATAAATATTTACTAAAATATAATATTTAATTTTCATTTAAAGTATTCTTCATTGGGTATTTATTTAATTAATGAATAAGGAGAATTTTTTTCTCTTTAAAACATCTTAATAAAAATTCAATTCTAAACCCAAAAAAATTTATATAAAAATTCCTTATCAAGATGATTCATATGTAATAATGTACATTAATTAAAAATAAATAATAATTATGTTTATTTACATAAAATTCAAAATATATTGGGTCTTTTAATTATATAATTTATTGAAAAGGGATAGTTTTACAAAAACAGGTATTTGTCACTGTTCATTGAAAAATAAATATTTTATGAAAGATCCCAAAAGGACCCCATAACTCTATATTTATATTATAATTAAAAAAATTCATATATAGTTTTGAAAATAAATTAATAAAATTTCCAAAATCTATTAATATTTTTTTAATAAAAAATATATTTTTGAAAAAAATAGAATTTTTTATATTATAATTTTTTAATAAAAATTGACTGATTATTTACTAATAATTTATATCATCTATGAGATATATAGAAATTTCATATTGTTTTTAATACTAATTATATCCACCAATTTTATGGCTAGGATATAATGTTTATATACTATTTTGGTATTTTAAGATAACTGATGCATATTGAATATGTTGTCTAACAAAACGAAATTCTTTTAGCATATAAAGGTATTATACCGACTATAATAACTTACATCCTCAAAATTTGAAATTGATCGATGTAATCATTATATTTACTGTAACACCCCAAGATTTTATGAAAAATATTCTTTTCATTAATGTCTTGTGTTGTACGCTACTCCAAAAGGTTCCTGCACAACCCCTATCCTTGACTTGCCTTGCATTACACGCAATCATGACCTTCCTCGATAGCGTGTGTAGTACACAATACCGAGTTTCACTAAACAACGATATGTTATTAAAATATTATTAAAACTAGCAGTTATCAATAGTAATAGCCACTTTTTGAAATTTTTTAATTTTTATTTTTCAAAATGGACTTCATTTTTGGATTCAGAATATTGAAATTAGCTTAGGGTGAAATTTAGGTACTTTTCGGATAACTTTCATATTCTGATGAATAGTGAAAATTACTAAATTTTAATTAAAAATTTTTTTTAATAGAAATAATTAATAGTGATAAATTATTAATTTTAGTGGTTTTAAAGTATATTTATAATACATTTTTACAATTTAATACAATGTTGGTCATTGGATGTAATTTCACATTTAAACCAGTTATAAACAAGTATCAATCTTTTGATAGTTATTATCTCTTAAAAACATGCTATTTGTTTTGACGACGGGAACTAATTTTTAAATTAATTAATGAAACTGATATGTTATGAATTTAGTAAAATAGACATCATTTTTGAATTCTTAATATCAAATATAGCTTAGGCCTAATTTTTGGTATTTTTCTAGAAACTTTCATTTTTTGATGAATATTGAAACCAATAAGTGATAGTTAAAAAACTGAATTTTTCATTAAACTTAATTTTACCGCTTCTGTGAGTGGAATTTCGACAATACAAGAGGCACGGTTAATATCAAGGACTAAAATGTGGTTCAATGAGATGAAAATAATTTTTGGTGAATAGTAACATTTTACTTTTTTTTACCACGGTTAAAAGTAAATAGGGTAATTAAGGGTAAAAATGATATTATTATTAACCTAAAAAATGTCTTAATTCTATTGTAAAAGTGTAATTCGACCAAAAACAACCTTAGGAATAAAATATGACCATTTAGGCCCACTTGGATTTGATTAGGACATTTATTATTAATTTATTTAAAGAAGGGTTAAAATAGTTAAAATCAAAGTTTAATAAGTAAATCATTTTTAATATGGGGTTATACATAAGATAAATTAGACTATAAATATTAATTAGAAATCTAGAAAGCTTTACTACATAATGGTATTTTATTTGTAATTTTAATACATTAAATAATTTTATTTATTTATGACACAATGATGATGCAGTAATTACCATAATAGTGAAAAATTAGAATAATTGATATTATAAATACCTAAATAAGTATAATTAGAGACTTATTATGAATTAAAATAATTTTCTAGGTTAATATGACATGTTAGGATTATGTTAATTAACTTTGGTCGAAGTAATCATTCTGTTATGAGTTTCAAAAAAATCAACTATTGAATAGTGTCAAAACTGACATAAAATAGTTTTTAAAACAAATATTATATTATTAATTGTTATTTTATTCCTAAAAATATAAGGTTCGTCCAAATGACTTATATAAGGTTATATATATTAATAAAACACAAATTGGGGGTCTCTTGGATGTATGTGGTAAGTTTATTAACAATATAATATAAAAATACAAAGTGACATGGTAAATGTCAATCTAATTAACTAAGAGATAAAACCAAAAGATAAGGTTAATATAATGACCTAAACTTGTCTAAATTCTATTGGATGAGAGGATTGCGACCCATCCCCACCTTATCTATTAAATAACTCAATTTGGAGCTATTTAAAACCGAACTTGACTCTATAATAAAAAAATATTTTTAGTTATTCCAAAGGTGCCCCTCTCCTCCCTTATAAAAGGGCACATCCTCCCTCTCTTCCTCAAACCACATTGAGCCTTCAAGCTCGGCCAAACCCTGTACAATTCTCTTCTAAACATCCCAATAAACATCCTATATGTTCTGGTCTTCCTCAAAGACCAATTTTAGTGCCCTCAAAGGAGATCTCAAAGAGGCACTTCAAAGAAGAGGTAATGTCCATTACTGATTCTTTTATCTTAATTTCTTCTTCCACTTATTCTTATTAGGTTGTTTCATTATGAAGTAATAACATCAGTTTCACTCATATAATTATATGTTATTATAAGAATGAAACAACCATATTTCACCATCTATCCATCCTACGGAAAACGAAATCACCGCGCGTGCGTACGTAGGGAATACCGTCTCCACACCGTGGTGACATCTATTTTCCACCACCACCTTACTTGGATGGGTATAATGGTGTAAATAATAACTATATATTATTATTTTAAATTGATATTGATTATTAAATAGTATACATACACTCCAATACAGTCCCATGATCATGAGAACGATATCATCGCTCGTGCGTACGTACGGACTACCGTCTCCACGACGCGATGAGATTCATTCTTCACTTTAACCATTCATGAATTATTATAAAGTACATATAATAAGTAATCATGAAATATGTGACATAATAATGATACTGGATTTATGTGTATATATATGTATTTCATCTACTTAATTCCATTCAACTCAATAAGGAAACGAAAACGGCGTTCATGCGTATGTACGGCCTACCGTCTCCATGAACGGTGTATTTCTTTCCATTTACTGATTTATTATATTTATGTATATTCTGAATATATATTATATATAAATAATGTTTTATATTCTGTAATTAAGTAATAATTATCTATGTAATCATATGAATAATTACAAGTCAAAACACGGACGACAAATGAAATAATTTTACACAAAACGCTCTTTAACATGGAATTTACAAAACAACTGGTAATATAAAGTCATAAGTGAACCATATATGATATCATAACAATGATTATGATTCTGGAATAAGTCAATGACATTATTTAAACCATTATACAGGAGGTTCGGACACTTACGAAGCAAATCGGACCTAAGGTAAGCGAAATATCACAATCTCATTTTTATCCATGATTGTTTATACTTTAGTATTTACTGGGGTATATTTCATCATCCACATCCATGTTTCCTCAATATGTAATATTATTTCCATTCAACTACAATTGTTTAAATCCTATGTTACCCTTCGGTGAGTTTTTATTAAATGATATGAAAGGAATCTTTTGTCGTTTTTCGTACAAGGTACTTTTTGACTTTTCCGACAAAAGTACGAGAAGAATGATTTTTTAACTTATACGACATGAATGGATTTTTAAAACATTATTTCCAAGAAGCATCCTTTAAATGTTTTTTTGTTTATTTTTAATCAACATCTTTTATTTTAGAATTGTACGACATGTTAAGAAAGGAAAAGTGTTTTTGAAGCAGAATGTATATTTTCCTCAAGAATGGAGTTCAAGTGTTTTATAAAAATTATTTTCCATCTAAGATAATATAGGAATCTGTGTCTGTAGAGACCCTGAACTTGACGTACATTTACATTACATTACATTTGCGGAATACTTAGTACATAACAAAAACACACACACAAGGATCGTAATAGTTTAGTGTCTTTGGAAACTCGGAATATAATCTTCTAATCCTAGTGAAAGATCTTCAACATCTCCCATAAAGATCTTCCTTTTTTTTACCTAAAACCTTTCTTTATATCTTGGGGAAAAGAAAACATAAAAGGGTGAGCTCAAATGCTCAGTAATGGTAAACAAAAGGAATATCAATCACATCATATACATAAGCACATAACTTTTTTAAATCTTAACCTGCAAAAGAGATCATAATTTCATAACATGGGGTAAATCATGGAAGTGAAATGTAATCACAATAATCATAACATAAAACATGAAACTTTGTGGCATTCACAAATAATCATATATAATCATTTCTTGTTAGTCAAGACTCATTTCCAAGACTATCTTAGTGGACAAAGTCCCTTTCTGAACCGAGTCACCCTCGTTTCAGTCCTGTTTCACTGAACCGGTATAACCTACCGTTCCAGCCATGTCTATCTCATGAGATATAAAATCATTAACCAATGCATTGGAGAGAGATATAGGTCCCACCCATCTCATAATGATACCATTCTTATGTGTGCCACAAAATCATAAATCATACATCATTGCATAACCCATGTAATAAAATGGGATTCTTAAACATCATGCCATCATAATCCATAAACAATTGATATCATTTAATAATACGAAAATTGAAACCATTTAAATCATAGAGACATTTTACTTGAAAAATACATATCAAATAACGTCATCTTAGATGGAAAATATTTATGAAAAAACACTTGAAATGAATTCTTGAGGAAAATATCCTTTCTTCTTTAAAAACATTTTTCCTTTCTTAACATGTCATAAAAAATTAAACTAAAAGAAGTTGATTAAAAATAAACTTGAAAACTTTTAAAGGAAGCTTCTTGGAAATAATTTTTTAAAAATACATTCATGCCGTATAAGTTAAAAAAACATTCTTCTCGTACTTTTGTCGGAAAAGTCAAAAAGTACCTCGTACGAAAAACGACAAAATATTCCTTTCATATCTTTTACTAAAAACTCACCGAAAGGTAAAATTGGATTTAAAAAATAGTATGTTGATGGAAATAATATTACATATTGAGGAAATATGGATGTGGATGATAAAATACTCCCCAGAAAATACTAAAGTATAAACAATCTCGGATAAAAATGAGATTGGGATATTTCCCTTACCTTAGGTCCGACATTCTTTGTAAGTGTCCGAACCTCCTATATAATGATTTAAATAATGTTATTGACTTATTACAGAATAATATTCATTGTTATGATCTCATATATGGTTCAATTATTATATTACCAGTTCTTTTGTAAATTCCATGTTAATGAAGCGTTTTGGATAAAATCGTTTCATTTATCGTAGGTGTTTGGACTTGTTGTTCTTGGAATTATTATTACTTATATCATGATTTACTTACTTCCAGAATATAAAATATGATTTATATATCATATATATTCAGTATATATATATATAATAGATAGATAAATGAAATGAAACACACCGTTCATGGAGACGGTAGTCCATACGTACGCATGAACCCTGTTTTCCTTTCCTTATTGTCTTGAATGGAAGTAAGTAGATGACATATATATATATATACATAAATCCAGTAGATCTACCATGTCATATATTCCATTATTATTCATTATATATACTTTATAATCATTCTGGAATGGTTAACATGGATAATGAATCTAATCACGTCGTGGAGACGGTAGTCCGTATGTACGCACGAGCGATGATATCGTACCCATGGTCGTGGAATTGTGTTGAAGTGTTTGTATACTATTTCATTATCAATATCACTTTATAATAATCATATATAGTTACTCATTACAACATTATACCCATCCAATTAAGGTGGTGGTGGAAAATCGATTACACCACAGCGTGGAGACGGTATTCCGTACGTACGCACGCGCGATAATTTCTTTTTCCGTAGGATGGATAGATGGTGAAATAGGGTTGTTTCATACTTAAAATAAAATATCAGTATATGAGTGATAATGATGTTATTACTTCATGATGAAAAAACTAAAGAAGAATAAGTGGAAGAAGAAATAAAGATGAAAGAATCGGTAACGGGCATTACCTCTTCTTTGAAGCGCCTCTTTGAGTCCTCCTTTTAGGGCACTAAAACTGGACTTTGAGGAAAACCAAAACCTCTAGTATGTTTCTAGGGAAGTGGAGAAGGAAATTTGGCAGGGTTTGGCCGAGCTTGAAGGCTCAAAGTGGTGTGAGGAAGAGACGGAGGGGGTGCCCTTTTATAAGGGAGGAGAGGGGAACCTTTGGAATAACTAAAAATATTAATTTATTATAAAGCCAAATTCGGTTTTAAATAGCTCCAAATTGATTTATTTCGAAGATAAGGTGGGTATGGGTAGAAATAATCTCATACAATAGAATTTAGACAAGTTTATGTTATTATACTAACCTTATCTTTTAGTTTTAACTCTTAGTTAATTAGATTGACATTTACCATGTCACTTTGTATTTTAATATTATATAGTTAATAAACTCACCATATACATCCAAGCGACCCCCAAGTTGTGATTTATTAATATATATAACCTTATCTAAGTAATTTGGCCAATACTTAGATTTATAGGAATAAAATAACAATTAATAATATAATATTAGTTTTAAAAACTATTTTATGTCAATTTTGACACTATTTAGAAATTGATTTTTTTGAAAATCGTAACAGGATTATTAGTTCAAAAAAAGTTAATTAAATCAATACTAACATGTCATATTAACCTATAAAATTAGTTCAATTCATAAAAAGTCTCAAATTATATTTATTTAGGTATTTATAACATCAATTATGTCAATATTTCATTAATAAGATAATTACTGCATCATCTTTGTGTCATAAATAAATTAACTTATTTAATGTCTAAAAATTAAAAATAAAATACAATTATGTTGGAAATATTTTTAGCTTTCTAATGAATATTTATAGTCGAATTTATCTTATCTATATCCCCATATTAAAAATGCTTTAGTTATTAAACGTTTATTTTAACTATTTTAACCCTTCTTTAAATAGATTAATAATAAATGTCCTAATCTAATCCAAGTGGGCCTAAATGGTCATATTTTATTTCTAAGGTTGTTTTTGGTCGAATTACACTTATCCAATAGAATTAGGACATGTGTTAGGTTAATAATAATATCATTTTGACCCTTAATTACCCTATTTACTTTTAACCGTGGTAAAAAAAGTAAAAAGTTACTATTCACCAAAAATTATTTTCATCTCATTGAACCACATTTTACTTACTGACATCAATCGTTTCTCTCGGATTTTTGAAATTCCAATCACATAAGCGTTAAAATTAAGATTTATGAAAAAATTAGTTTTTAACTACCACTTAGTAGTTTAACTATTCATAAAAAATTGAAGTTTTTCAGAAAAATGTCAAAATTTCACCCTAAGCTATAATTGATATTCCGAATTCAAAAATGATTTCTATTTTACAAAATTCCCAACATATAAGTTGCATTAATTAACTTTATAATTAATTTCCGTTGTCCCAACAAATAGCGTGCTTTTAAGAGATAATAACTATCAAAAGATTAACACATGTTTATGTCGGGTTTAAATGTGAAATTACATCAAATGACCAAAATTGTATTAAATTGTAAAAATATATTCTAAATATACTTTAAAACCACTCAAATTAATAATTTATCACTATTAATTATTTCGATTAAAAAAGTTGTTTTTAATTATAATTTAGTAATTTTCACTATTCATCAGAATATGAAAGTTATCCGAAAAGTACCAAAATTTCACCTTAGGCTAAATTCGATACTCCGAATCCAAAAATGAAGTCCATTTTGAGAGGTAAAATTTCTAAAATTTTAAAAAGTGGTTATTACTATTCATAACAGCTAGTTTTAATAATATTTTAATAGCATATCGTTGTTTAGTGAAACTCAGTATTGCGTACTACACACGCTATCGAGGAAGGTCGTGATTGCCTGTAATGAAAGTAAAGTCAAGGATGTGTCTTGTGCAAGCTCCTTTTGGTGTAGCGTACAACACATGACATTAATAAAATTAAAAAGAATATTTTTCATAAAATCTCAGACTGTTACATTCTAACCCCCTTAAAATGAATTTCGCCCTCGAAATTCGTCTGGGTTATAAATCGTTTACTATTCATAGAAACCCACATCGTAAAAAGAAATACCAAAACCAATATTTAAAAACAAAAGTATGAAATGTAACGGTTACCCAAATAAGCTAATCACTGGGTTTCCACATAGGTGAAAATATGGATATGGAAGAGAAATCTAACCATCATGTTCTGATGGAGAGTGGTAGAGAACATGGCTATGCAAAAGACAGTAATCACAAATCCATAGATTTGTGATGATATAAGGTACCATCTGATTCATCGGATATAAGGGAACTAGGACAACATTTTTGGTTTTCAAGATCATTTCCCTAAAGTTGATGAATTAAAAGAAATACTTACATGATTTTGGTACAATCTCACTATTGTTCGTTAATTAAACAATTTCCACTTCATCCCTTAATGAAATGAAGTTGAATTTGTTATTCGTGATGTGTTAGCAGATCATGTGATAAAATGATCGGTCATTTCATATCTCTCAAACAAAAGGTTAGGAATGTTATCAAAAAATTCATAAGTCCATCTACAGTGATATTAATCATAAATGTTTCTTAAAATGGACTTATACTTCCTATATCATACTGATTAATAAAATAAAACTAGTTTCTACTAAACAGGGACTTCCTGTAGGCCAGTGGTAGGCGATAAAGGCCAGTCGCACTTCGGTTGTGGGTTCGATTCCCACAGCCTTGTCCGACTCGATGGGCTGTCGCCCGTTCTGCAGGTTGTCCATTTTCTAAAACTACATTACTATAACATCCCATCAATAATCTCAAAAAAAATAACTTCTATCCTTAAACAATACTAATTTATGTCCAACATAATCCATTCCAATCTTTAGGCTTATCCATAATACTACAGTCCACTCTCATAACATAGTGAAAACGATTACCAGAGATTTAATACCATCATTGATCCCCATATATCATAATATATGTTTTGTTGGTCACATTCCAAACATTCAAAGTCCTTAATCATGTATTCTCTTGAATACCCATTGAACCTTAGTGAAAAAACGAATGCAGTTAAAAGTTAACACCTTCCACATACCAAAATCCTCAAAATTCTATATACTCAAACCATGATATCACTTAGTCCTTATATCAATAATGAGCTCATGAATACTGTCAAATATTTCATTTTCTCATTTCCCTTCATTATGCGCATATCATTATTTTTCCAAAAATATCTCAATCACTTTCCATGGTTACTGGTACCATAAAATTATTGAAAACCACAATAGACCAAAACATAAATATTCCAATATTCCATGATACTATATACAACACTATTTTGGAATCCCATTACATAAACACTTAATCATTCCACCACATCGTTTTCATATTCAACATCGCCAATAGTGATCGCATGTGACTTCCCTTTGTCCTTTTCCTTAAGTGGTTGCTCATGTTGATCATCCCTAACCCTTGGATTAGGGCATTTATTTGTATAATGCCCAATTTCCTTGCACTTGAAGCATTGAAGTGTTGGTGGTGCGTTCTCTGCAGTCTTTGCTTTATTCACATCATTAGAAACCCTTTTTCCATTACTTCGACAATCAGCTGCTCGATGACCTTCTTTTCCACACTTAAAACATTTTCTAGTTCCTTTAATACAATCTCCACCATGCTTCTTTCCACACTTTGAGCATAAGGAAACATTCATCTTCTTTTCACCATTATTCTGATATTTCTCCTTGAACTCCATCTTTCGATTCATGTCAAAACCATGAGATGGATATGTAACACCAACTTCCATTTCTACCTTCATAGCACAACACACAATTTCTTCATAGCTACTGAAGTCTCTTATAGCTAATTCCCTTAGAAGAATTGGTTTTAAGCCACTGAAAAATCGATCAACTTTACTTTCAGGTTGGATGATAATGCCAGATGCATACCTTGCAAGTCTTGTAAAATTTGCTTAGTATATACCAACAGATTCATCATCCTTCTGCTTCAGCTCAAGAAACTCCTTTTCCATCTTCGTTAGAAGAATATGAGGGAAGTACTTACTGACAAAAAAGTTCTTGAACTCGTCCCATTCCATTGACTCAATTTCTTCTATTGGCCTTGTATTCTTGATAAGATTCCACCATTGATCAGCTTCACCTTCCAAATGACATACTGCTAAGATGACGTTATCATGTTCAGAATATTGAAGAACTGAAAATATCTTTTCAGTGTTACTGATCCATTGTTCAGCAACAAGTGGATCAGAAGACCCACTGAAAGAAGGTGGACGTTGCCTCATGAAGGACTCAATAGAATATTGTTCCCTTCTCTGCTCATTTGGAAGTCCATAATGATTCATAGCTTGTGTAAGAATAGCAATAATATCTTGCACTCCATCTCCCATAGCATTTGTTTGTTCAGGAGGACAATCATTGCATTGTCCATTTCATTGATCAACACGGTTCCTTTGGGTTCCATCCATCATCTAAAACCCAAAAAGAATAGTGTGAGAAAAAAAATCATGCTAGGGAAAACAACATAATAAATGGGGAGTACCTTCAATATCTAACATTCTAGGTTTAATTCTATGATCGTTAGCGTAATTCTATTACTATAACCTATACGTATACTTAACCTTAGGGACATCCCTATACATACCTTAGAAATATCTCTAGGGATCTCACTAACGTTTTCGCATCCTAGTTTCCAAAGGTTGACTAAACCTTTCCTCTGATACCAACTGTAGAGACCTGAAACTTGACGAACATTGACATTACATTACATTTGTGGAATACTTAGTACATAACAAAAACACACAAACAAGGATCGTAATAGTTTAGTGTCTTTGGAAACTCGGAATATAATCTTCTAATCCTGGTGAAAGATCTTCAACATCTCCTATAAAGATCTTACTTTTTTTACCTAAAACCTTTCTTTATATCCTGGGGAAAAGAAAACATAAAAGGGTGAGCTCAAATGCTCAGTAAGGGTAAACAAAAGAAATATCAATCACATCATATACATAAGCACATAACTTTTGGAAATATTAACCTGCAAAAGAGATCATAATTTCATAACATGGGGTAAATCATGGCAGTGAAATGTAATCACAATAATCATAACTTAAAACATGAAACTTTGTGACATTCACACATAATCATAGTGAATCATTTCTTGTTAGTCAAGACTCATTTCCAAGACTATATTAGTGGACAAAGTCCCTTTCTGAACCGAGTCACCCTCGTTTCAGTCCTGTTTCACTGAACCGGTATAACCTACCGTTCCAGCCATGTCTATCTCATGAGATATAAAATCTTTTCCCAATGCATTGGAGGGAGATATAGGTCCCACCCATCTCATAATGATACCATTCTTATTTGTGCCACAAAATCATAAATCATACATCATTGCATAACCCATGTAATAAAATGGGATTCTTAAACATTATGCCATCATAATCCATAAACAATTGATATCATTTCATAATAATAAAATTGAAACCATTTAAATCATAGAGACATTTTACTTGAAACATACATATCAAATAACGTCATCTTAGATGGAAAATAGTTTTGAAAAAACACTTGAAATGAATTCTTGAGGAAAATATCCTTTCCTCTTTAAAAACATTTTTCCTTTCTTAACATGTCATAAAACTTTAAACTAAAATAAGTTGATTAAAAATAAACTTTAAAACTTGTAAAGTAAGCTTCTGGGAAATAATTTTTTAAAAATCCATTCATGCCGTATAAGTTAAAAAAACATTATTCTCGTACTTTTGTCAGAAAAGTCAAAAAGTACCTCGTACGAAAAACGACAAAAGATTCCTTTCATATCCTTTACTAAAAACTCTCCGAAAGGTAAAATTGGATTTAAACAATAGTAGGTGGATGTAAATAATATTACATATTGAGGAAACATGGATGTGGATGATAAAATACTCCCCAGTAAATACCAAAGTATAAACAATCTCGGATAAAAATGAGATTGTGATATTTCGCTTACCTTAGGTCTGACTTGCTTTGTAAGTGTCCGAACCTCCTGTATAATGATTTAAATAATGTTATTGACTTATTACAGAATCATAATAATTGTTATGATATCATATATGGTTCACTTATTATATTACCCTTCTTTTGTAAATTCCATGTTAAAGAAGCGTTTTGGATAAAATCGTTTCATTTATCGTAGGTGTTTGGACTTGTTGTTCTTGACATTATTATTACTCATATCATGATTTACTTACGTAGAGAATATAAAATATGATTTATATATCATATATATTCAGTATATATATATATAATAGATAGATAAATGAAATGAAACACACCGTTCATGGAGACGGTAGTCCGTACGTACGCATGAACGTTGTTTTCCTTTCCTTATTATCTTGAATGGAAGTAAGTAGATGACATATATATATATATATACATAAATCCAGTAGATTTACCATGTCATATATTCCATTATTATTCATTATATATACTTTATAATCATTCTGGAATGGTTAACATGGATAATGAATCTCATCGCGTCGTGGAGACGGTAGTCCGTACGTACGCACGAGCGATGATATCATTCCCATGGTCGTGGAATTGTGTTGAAGTGTATGTATACTATTTTAGTATCAATATCAATTTATAATAATCATATATAGTTACTCATTACACCATTATACCCATCCAATTAAGGTGGTGGCAGAAAATCGATTACACCACGGCGTGGAGACGGTATTCCGTACGTACGCACGCGCGGTGATTTCTTTTTCTGTAGGATGGATAGATGGTGAAATAGGGTTGTTTCATACTTATAATAATATATCAGTATATGAGTGATACTGATGTTATTACTTCATGATGAAACAACTAAACAAGAAGAAGTGGAAGAAGAAATAAAGATGAAAGAATCGGTACTGGGCATTACCTCTTGTTTGAAGCGCCTCTTTGAGACCCCCTTTTAGGGCACTAAAATTGGTCTTTTAGGAAAAACAAAACCTCTAGGATGTTTCTAGGGAAGTTTAGAAGGTAATATGTCAGTTTTTGGCCGATCTTGAAGGCTCAAAGTGGTCTTAGGAAGAGAGGGAGGGGGTGCCCTTTTATAAGGGAGGAGAGGGGCACCTTTGGAATAACAAAAAATATTAATTTATTATAAAGCCAAATTCGGTTCTAAATAGATCCAAATTCAGTTATTTCAAAGCTAAGGTGGGCATGGGTAGAAATACTCTCATACAATAGAATTTAAACAATATTAGGTTATTATACTAACCTTATCTTTTAGTTTTAACTCTTAGTTAATTAGATTGACATTTACCATGTCACTTTGTATTTTAATATTATATAGTTAATAAACATATCATATACATCCAAGAGACCCACAAGTTGTGCTTTATTAATATATATAACCTTATATAAGTCATTTGGAAGAACCTTATATTTTTAGGAATAAAATAACAATTAATAATTTAATATTTGTTTTAAAAACTATTTTATGTCATTTTTGACACTATTTAGTAATTCATTTTTATGAAACTCATAACAGGATTATTAGTTCCAACAAAGTTAATTAAATCAATAATAACATGTCATATTAACCTAGAAAATTAGTGTAATTCATAAAAAGTCTCAAATTATATTTATTTAGGTATTTATAACATCAATTAGTTCAATATTTCATTAATAAGATAATTATTGCATCATCATTGTGTCATAAATAAATTAACTTATTTAATGTCTAAAAATTACAAATAAAATACCATTAGGTAGGAATTCGTTTCATATTTCTAATTAATATTTATAGTCGAATTTATCTTAAGTATAACCCCATATTAAAAATGATTTAGTTATTAAATGTTTATTTTAACTATTTTAACCCTTCTTTAAATAAATTAATAATAAATGTCCTAATCTAATCCAAGTGGGACTAAATGGTCATATTGTATTTATAAGTTTGTTTTTGGTCGAATTACACTTATCCAATAGAATTAGGACATGTGTTAGGGTAATAATAATATCATTTTTACCCTTAATTATCCTATTTACTTTTAACCGTGGTAAAAAAAAGTAAAAAGTTACTATTCACCAAAAATTATTTTAATCTCATTGAACCACATTTTACTTACTGACAACAACCGTGTCTCTCGGATTTTTGAAATTCCAATCACAGAAACGGTAAAATTAAGATTTATGAAAAAATTAGTTTTTTAACTACCACTTAGTGGTTTCACTATTCATCAAAAATTGAAGTTTTTCACAAAAATGCCAAAATTTCACCCTAAGCTATAATTGATATTCTGAGTTCAAAAATGATTTCTATTTTACAAAATTCCCAACATATAAGTTTCATTAATTAACTTTATAATTAATTTCCGCTGTCACAACAAATAGCATGCTTTGAAGAGATAATAACTATCAAAAGATTAACACTTGTTTATGTCGGGTTTAAATGTGAAATTACATCCAATGACCGACATTGTATTAAATTGTAAAAATATATTCTAAATATACTTTAAAACCACTCAAATTAATAATTTATCACTATTAATTATTTTGATTAAAAAAGTTGTTTTTAATTATAATTTAGTAATTTTCACTATTCAACAGAATATGAAAGTTATCCGAAAAGTACCAAAATTTCACCTTAGGCTAAATTAGATACTGCGAATCCAAAAATGAAGTCCATTTTGAGAGCTAAAATTTATAAAATTTTAAAAATTGGTTATTACTATTCATAACGGGTAGTTTTAATAATATTTTAATAGCATATCATTGTTTATTGAAACTCGGTATTGCATACTACACACGTTATCGAGGAAGGTCGTGATTGCATGTAATGCAAGGAAAGTCAATGATGTGTGTTTTGCAAGCTCCTTTTGCTGTCGCGTACAACACAGGACATTAATAAAATTAAAAAGAATATTTTTCATAAAATCTCGGACTGTTATAGTTTCTATCCCTATTATTACATTGATTTGATTATATAGTGATTGAAATATTTTTTACGAAATACTTTATCTTATATGAATTGTTTTATGATGTCATGATGTTTAAGATTCCCATTTTTATTACATGGGTTATGCAATGATGTATGATTTATGATTTTGTGGCACACATAAGAATGGTATCATTCTGAGATGTGTGGGACCTATATCTCCCTCCAATGCATTGGGTAAAGATTTTATATCTCATGAGATAGACATGGCTGGAATGGTAGGTTATACCGGTTCAGTGAAACAGGACTGAAACGAGGGTGACTCGGTTCAGAAATGGACTTTGTCCACTAAGATAGTCTTGGCAATGAGTCTTGACTAATAAGATATGATTCTCTATGATTATGTGTGTATGCCACAAAGTTTCATGTTTTATGTTATGATTATTGGGATTACATTTCACTTCTATGATTTATCCCATGTTATGATATTATGATCTCTTTTGCAGGTTAAGATTTCCAAAAGTTATGTTCTTATGTATATGATGT
Source organism: Viscum album (assembly GCA_963277665.1). NCBI lineage: Eukaryota > Viridiplantae > Streptophyta > Magnoliopsida > Santalales > Viscaceae > Viscum > Viscum album. The sequence continues at coordinate 1,387,264,576 of OY728157.1, forward strand.
GATTGATATTTCTTTTGTTTACCCTTACTGAGCATTTGAGCTCACCCTTTTATGTTTTCTTTTCCCCAGGATATAAAGAAAGGTTTTAGGTAAAAAAGGAAGATCTTTATGGGAGATGTTGAAGATATTTCACCATGATTAGAAGATTATATTACGAGTTTCCAAAGACACTAAACTATTATGATCCTTGTGTGTGTGTTTTTGTTATGTACTAAATATTTTGCAGAAATAATGTAATGTCCATGTACGTCATGCTTCGGGTCTCTACATTTACATTGGATAATACCTTCCTTGAAATCCTACATCGTAAGTAGGGTCAGTAAAACGTCCATTGGAAATGAGAGAGGGGGAAGTACAATGATCATCTCTAATAACACACAACTAGGTTTACATGTAGTATAAAATTGGTGGGATGTGATGTTATGGATATGGATGAAAAAAAAAATTTCCAAATAATGATGGAAAGTGATAGAAAAATTTTATCACAAAAAATTGAATAACCATGAGAAAGTAAACATCCACAAAACTACGAACCAATTAGGTGTGAATAAGGCCATTGACAATATCATAAAATTTTATTTCAAGGTTATTTTCCATGTGTAAAGGAATTGATTTTAAATCTGGACTAGATGTATAAAGAAATATACAAACATGGATGGTAAAATTTCATCATTTTATCAATTTTCTCAAAAATCTCATATTTTTGTCTAAATGTGGATTATTCAAGATTAATATACTTTTCTAGGCCCGAAGAATGAAAATAAACGTATAAAAGAACACATAAATAAAACCGGGTTAAAAATCAATTCCTTATATCTGTAGACATTAACAAAAACCAAAATTTTTGGAAATCATTAAGGTTAATACTGAATGGAATAAACTCTCATTTGATGAATCAATACAATAATCTTAAAAATTCATCAAAAATTTCAAAAATTCAACAAAAATGATTCCATAAATAAATAATACTACAATCAAAAAAACACCAATAAAATTAAAATTTAATTGTTTTTAACCTAATATTGTATCTCATGTATTTCATCTTGCAAGAACAAAAAATAGTGACGTTTCTTAGGACATCACATAGGCCATTGTTCAGCATTGCCCCTTGGTCACCCATAAGTTTTGGATTCATTCTCTATGTCCTTATTGGATGTTATGGGTTGTGACCTAGCATTTTATATCCCTTTTCCAAATAATAATGTCTTTATAATGTCATTATAATTTTTATCAAAATAATTAATCCTTAAAGATAATATAACAACTATAAGATATCAGTACCTTTAATTTATTAAAATATAATTCATCATCAAATAATGCTAGATGTTGAACCTAAGGGTTACATATACCCTAACCCAAAATAAAAATGTATCAAAAAATTTCAGAAGCCACCTAAAAATTTCATTACTCAAAACCTCAATAGGGGTTTCTATGATAAGAAAATATGATTAAAAATAAACCTATAACACATGATGGAATCCATTAATATTAAGAAAATATAACATAAAAACATATTAATCTATAATGTTTTCTAAACCCTCATTGGATACAATCTATAACTGTCCAGAACATACACTCCTAAATCCGATAATAAAAAAACATTCTTTACATTTATGGATTAGTTTCTGACAATGGTGACCCAATTTTAAAAAACCAGAACATACAACATCAATTTTTTTAATCCTTTTCATACTATAGGAACATTTATAATTAGAGTTTTATAAAATAAGGATTAACTCCTACATAATATATAACCCTTTAATTAAATGAGGATTCCCCCCACATAACCTATCATTTATTATTTCAGATTAAGGTATCATCATCCATATTAACCACTTGTATACATAAATCCATCAACATCCCTCATTAAAACATGGGTAAAAGATAACTTACGAAGAATGAGATCACATTATTATCACAGGTAAGCATAATCAATAATAATTTAATTTCATTATTGTGAAAAAGATGAGAGTAATGGTATGATGAGATAATCAACATTCATAAGAACAACATAAGAGAACTCATACAAATCAACGTTAGATCAATAAATATGTATCATGAATTAAATTCTTATCGAATGCATGATTTAAGAAATCCAATAAATCACAATCCATGTGATTTCAATCATGATCAAAGGAAATGTTTAGAATCCCTAGAAATTATGAATAAAATATATTGGAATCTTCAAACAATATATTCATTTCACTCTATATAATGGAATAACTTGTATGGTTGACTTAAATATTATGTATACCTAATGAATTGGATGGATATCATGGAAGCAACCGTTATTTTTTTTCCATGTAACCACCATTTTTTATTTTATCCTGGAACCAACCATCCTTGGTTAATAATGTAACAACCTGTCTTCGTTTTTAATGGAACCACCCATCATCATAAATACTTTCAATGAATTATATAATGAATAAAGTATATAGATAATTCATTTCATCATAAACTCAATGTAACCACATTTATTTTCTTCAATAATTGAATAATTAATTGAAAAAAAACTAGTTTCATCATAATCTCTTTAAAACAAGATTATATATTGGAAAATACATGTGTTCCATGAAAATATATTTTAAATAATATTAATACATCTAGACAGATAATGATATTGGAATCATTAAAAAATATCCACATCAGATAATAATAAACAACAAGGTCTTATGAAACTGATGAATAAAAATACCATTAAAAGATCATCATTTTTTTAGGTAAAATTACCTTTTCAATTTGAGTGATATAAAAAAATATCACCTAAGATTGGATGTTTTTTTCAATGAACACTAGGAAAATTTCATTAAGGAAATAAACCATTCTATTTTATAAACACTTATATAATAGAAAAAAAATTCTATAAAATCTGGTAGATAATTTTATTTTTTAATAACCTCATAGAAGAAAATATAATATTTAAATTAGTGTGTGGTCATTGATGAAGAAAAGCCCATTAATACTATGTATGTTAATAAAATATTACTTTATTTTTTTTTAAAAAAGTAAATAATATACGATTTCAATAAATGAATAGAATATTCCTATGAAAATAATTTATAAAAATAAAATTAGGGGTTGTAAAATATATATGAATTCATTATAAATAATTATATAAGAAATTTATAAACAAATAAATTTGGAGAAAATTTATTTTCAAAAATTGAGAGAAATGATGTAATATTTTCCTAAAAATAGTTTCTTTAATAACATTATATTACAATGAGATAAAATGAGAACTATTATTTTAAAATTTCATGTATAACTACAAGAGAATTAAATTAAAGGGGTTTATTAGATAGTGATAATTTAATTTCCATCAAAGGAATTTCAAGTATAAACAATTTTAGTTAGAAAGAAACATATAACATAAATCCTTTGAAACACTGGTAATTTTCAATAATATTTCCCATGGAAGAATAAATTTAATTAAAATTTAAATATAATTAATATATTAAGTTTCATGATACAAAATTTCAAGTGGTATATAGATAAACCTCATAAAATAACATAGTTTTGTAACATAACATATGTCCCATAAAAGATAATTTGAGACGAGAAACCCTTACAATGACCATAATGTTGAAGTGAGAATTATTATTGAATTAATTATTTGAATAAAATATAAATAAACAGAAAAAAGTGACAATAAAATATATGAAAAAATAATTGAACTCATAATTGCATAATATCAAAAACAATTAAGTAATATAACCCAATTGAAATAAATGTTATTATGTTATTCATCACCAATTGGAAACATTCACTTCAAATCACTGTTGTTAAATTAATTCAAATAGAATATTTAAATTCAATAATTAATAAAGGATTAATGATATTATATATATAATTGGAAGTATATACACCAAATAAAATGATTTATGGGAATAACATTAAAAAATGGCTCAATGAAAGAAAAATTAAGACGATGTCCCTTGCTGCTTTGGTAATCTCTAGCTCAGAACATCATAAAAGTGAGAACCTCATATGGATTCATAAAATAAAATAATTTTACTGAAAATAATCTTAAAATATATTCAGTTGTAGTATATCCTGCATATTATAAAAAAAAGTGGTGAATATGGAATATGTCTCTCAGAAATAAATTGTGAGACATGATGCACTTTCCTCAAGTCTAGACTTTCCATGTGTCTCATTTAACTCATGTATGATAAGATGATTTCAATTAATTAATTTCTAAATAAACACTTAATGTCTTAAAACCATATTCATAAATCACTTATTTAATTTATTTTCATTACATATTTAAATACTTAATTAGTTATATACATGCTTGGTGTTTATATGATGTTCAATTTAAGGTTTTAATGGAACATTAGTGTGTTAACCATTGTAAAATAGGTCATTGTTTTATAATATGAAGAATAATAATCATGAAATAATTACCTTCTTTATTGAAAAATTATACTATTAAATCCAATCATGAATCTATGTTATGAAAATTGAACTACATTATGATTAGTGAGATAGTAGGTCATACTTACACATGAGTTGAATTTCCATTTCTAAATGATAAATATGGAAAGAAGGTATATTTTATTATATTAATAAAATATCATAAATACATTATTTTTTAGTTATATCTACTTATATAAATTTTTCATCTAATTTAGTTGTGAAAAAAGTTTTAGATCACTTCTTGGATCCAGTAGTCCACACGTACGGATGAGAGAAATCATAATTTCTCAATTTAAGAATGAAGATGATATATTATCATTTGAAAATTGAATGTTCTCCTACTACTCCCAAGAATGGGCCTCACGCACCTGATGGTTTTCAAAAACATTTGACTGTTATCTCTACGAAGGATCGTCCTATGGTGGAGCTCTTGACTACAACACCCTTCTATCCCAGCTCTCCCCACAATGTTGTTGTCCCTATGGTTCAAAGGTGCTATCCCCCCCAATCGCAGGTGCTTTGCACTCTGACCTATCCTTCAGGGATTTATTTTGTGGCCCACCTTCAGGGGATCATCTTCCCTTCTTCCCGGACACCCATATGATTGTTTCCTTGGTGTCGCGAGTTGGTGATCTTCTATCATTAGAGATCAAAGCTAAGGCCTATGAGGATGTTTTTTCTAAGCATCAAGGGACCATTTTGGCTTATTTCAGCTATGAGAATCCCCCACCCTAGTTAATCAAGCATTTTGTGGACTCCTAAGGTTTGAAGTCCCCAGTTCACATCTCATCCATATATAAGAAATCATTCTGTCAGGCCATGGATTTAGAGGGGGACTTTCTAAAGGGATGGTTTTATGCTCCCAGGTGCTGGTTTGATGCCGTTTCATCTTATTTTGGTGTTAATTGGAGGTCTAAAAAGGGAGAGAGAGACCTCATGTGGTAGTTTGGATCAGTTTACCTAGAATTCCACTCCCCTTCCTGAATAGTGTCTTCCTCCCGGACAGTGGAGAATCCCTGGGTGTCTTTCAATGTATTTATGATCATACCCACAGTGGTGTGGACACTCTAGTATCTCATTTTCCTGTGGAGTTGGACCTGCCACTTTTTGTTCTGTATAAGATCTAATTGAATGTCCAGGACTAGGTAGAATGGTCATAATAGATTTTGTACCTGGTCTTTCCTAGGTACATCTCTTCCTGCCTCCTCTAGTGCTACTCGATGTAGGCCTACAGGAAGCGTCTTCAGGGTCACTATCACCAAGCATCCTGAGATAACCCAGAGTGAAACCACCTCCCCTCCCTGATAGAGGGCCATTCTTATGGTTCCATGATCATGGTCTCTAATTATTTTCCATTGTCACCAGCAGTCGTTGAGTCAGCTTATCCCCTACCTAATTATGAGCCCCCATTCCCACCTTCCCTCCTTAGTTCAATCCTGCAAACATAGTGGTTGCCCCCATTCTCCCATTCTCCCCCCAGTTATCATTTTCTAACTACGTTATGAGGATTCTTGGTCCCTTCCGAATGATCTTTATAGGTACATTACTGGAATGAGTCCTAAGGTCTCTTCTAAAACCTCAACTTTCTCTTCCCCCAAATTTCAAGCCTCCATTGAACTCAGGAGTAAGGCTGCTATCTTAGCTCGATACTCAGAAGTCTGCCATCACCACCTTGTTGGTGGGAGGAGGGGCCAAGGAGGAGATATCCCTTCCCCCATGATGGAGACCCAGGTCCCCTAGTAACTCACCAATCTGGTAAGCCCAGTCCCACAATCTAGTCCCCCCATGTGTGGTGCAAGGGAAGGCTACTAAACTTCTCTCTCATCTTTACCCCTATATCAGAGCCACCCAGTATGAATCCTGGTATTTTTTCTAGGCTGTGGCTGAAGCAAATACAGCCTCAAGAGTGCTTATCCCCTATCCTAAAAGTGTCCAATCTACCTGTAGGAAATACTGGGACACCTTCTTCTCAATGTTACCTTTACATATATGGAACTCCAACAGCATAGGTGTTCATGTTAAAAAAGAATACACAGCCTTGCTGATGAAGAAAAAAATTCCAATAATGATGTATTTCATGAAGAAAAACAGAACCGTATGAAAATCAGTGAGTTCATGCACAGAATTAAAATTAATGCATCCATGCATGCAGACCCAATAAACAATCATATCTTGATATTCTAGAACAATGATACTTTTGTGTCCTTGATCTAGGTGGGAGACCAGTACATCACGAATAAGATCACCGATGGTTGGAGTATCTTCTTCGTGTCCTGTATATATGGAATCTGTGACCCTCATGGGATAGAATCGCTCTAGCAGGACATAAGTGGTTTTGAACTATGATATATTCTGTTGATCCTTGGGGGAGATGAAAGGGAGAGGGGAGTTTCCCTGGAAGGCTAGCATGGATTTCATTTAGTTTAGGTCTGGTTATGGAATCATGGACATGGGGTGTTCTGGAAACCATTTAACATAGTGAAAAAACTAATGGGGTAGAAGATGTTGTTGTATCCATCTTGACTGGTGTCTAGTAAACATCCATGCCCTCACCATGATCCCAAATCCCATGGTGAGCCACTTGGTCTGTGTTATTTCAAACCACTCCTCGTTATTTCTCTCTTTGTCTTCTAGATAGTTTTATCATGAATGATTCAATCTTGTTGTCTAGTGGATAATAAATCCATGTTCTCAGCATTTGTTAAGGGAGTTTTAGGGAAGGCTAACGTAGTGTCTCACATGAGTGGCTCTCCACAACAAGTTATAGAGGCTCAAACATGATCTCCATGTGTTGCGTAGGAACCAACCTCCACCAGACCAATACATGGATGATCTTAAATGTGATATTGAGTAGTTGGAAATAATTCTAGAGAAAACATCGTATGAAATTCTCTTAAGAGAACTCTCAGATAGAATGAAGAGATTAGCAGATTCGGTACTTTCCCAGGAGAAAAAGTCTAGGGCGAGGACAAGGGTTAAATGGATCCATGAAGGGGAAAAACACTATGTACTTCTAGTAATGCATAAATGATAAGATTGTATGATCAAGACCAATATTGCTTTAGATGATGGTACATATACTGATGAAAAAGTGTTCTTGGAGGGATGGCTTATATGTTCTTCAAGAACCTCTTAGCTGCCCTAAACCTGAACATGCCCAATGGTTACCCGCACGGTGGAGAAGAGTTTAGGGGGGTGATACCTAGTCAATTCTCGGTATTTGATAATGTAATCCTAGAAGGGGTACCTGATGAGGAAGAGATACATGTGGATATTTTGATCATATATCTCGAGAGCACACTAGGCCCAGGCTGCTTTCCTAGATCATTTTATAGGGTCACCTGGGAAGAGGTCATGGGGGATATCATCGCAGCATTGCCAGAATTCATTCCTGGTGGATGCTTAACAAGGATATTGTGTGATACGACCCATGGTCTCATTCCAAAGTTCAATGACCCCTCATCCATCTCAATCAACATATCACTAAGTATGTTTAATTTTCCATACAAAATTTGGTCAAGCATCATTAATGGGAGGTTGTCCATTGATCTCACCCAAGGGATCTCCCTCGAACAAAATAGCCTTGTTAAGGGATTCTAAATCCATGGCGTTATTGTACGATCCATGGAGATGCTGATAGAATTACATACCTAGTCTCACAGATCATGTAACACCCCAATCATCCATGGTACGTTTCCCTTTTAATAATGAAATATCTTGCACTGTACGCAACATGGGGTTTTAACACACCACGACCAATCAAACTAGCTGTTATGAATAATAATACCCATGTTTTTAAATTTTATAAATTTTATTTTTCAAAATGGACATAATTTTTTGATTCAGAATATTGAAATTAGCTTAAGGTTAATTTTTGGTATTTTTCGAAAAACATTCAATTTTTAATGAATAGTTAAAAACACTATGTTGTTGTTTAAAACCAATTTTAAATTTAAGTAATTAGATATTTTATTCAAATTTAAATTATCTAAAAATAGATACAAAATACCTATATATGTTCAATGTAATTTATTGGAGTCATTTTTTAATAATATTATATATATATAATTTCATTGAAATTTTTACCCTCTTTTACCCACCTTCTAGGTGCATTTGCAAATTTTCATAAAAAGTAATTTTATCACTTCTGTGAATTGAATTTCAAAAATATGAGAGACACAATTGTCATCAGTAAGTAAAATTTTGTTAAATAAGATGAATATAATTTTTGGGGCATAGTGAATTTTGATTTTTATTTACCACTTGTAAAAGTGAAAAGGGTAATTAAAGTTAAAAAATGATATTATAATTACCCTAATACATGTCCTAATTATATTGGATAAGTGTATTTCGACCAAAATCATCCATAGAAATAAAATATGATATTTATTTCCAACATGTATTAGATCAAGAAAATTATTATTATTTTATTTAAAGAAGAGTTAAAAGTGTTAAATTCAATGTTTAATAACTAAACTGTTTTTAATATATGGTTATACATATGATAAATTTGACTATGAATATTAATTAAAAATATATAAATATTTACTACAAAATTTAATTTTATTTATATTTTTAGACTTTAAATAATTAAATTTGTTAATGATACAATGATGATGCAGTAATTACCATATTCATGAATGATAAAAATAATTGATATTTTAAATATCAAAATAATTGAAATTGAGACTTCTGGTAAATTCCTCTAATTTTATAGCTTAATATGACATGTTAGGGTTGATTAAATAAATATTTTTGATAGTGGTAAAGTATTTCGGACTTTCACAAAAACAAAATAACAAATAGTGTAAAAATAGACAAAAATGAGTTTTTAAAACAAATACTATATTCATAATTAATATAATCTTCCTAAAAATATATGATTCAGCCAAAGGACTTAGATAAGGTTAGATATATTAATAATGAGCCACTTGGGGTTCTATTGCCTTTTTTTAGTACATTTTATTAACCATTTTCTATAATAATATCACAATACATGGTAAAAGTTAAACTATTTAACTAAGAGTTAAATCTAAATGATGGGGTTAATATGGTGACCTAAACCCGTTTAAAACCTATTGGATGAATGGTTTTTGACCCATCCCAATATCAGCCTCAAAATAAATCATTTAGAAGCCATTATAAACCAAATATTATTGTATAATAAAATAATATTTCAAGATTTTCTTAAAGTGACCCTCACCTCTCTTATAAAAGGGTACTTCCCCTTCTCTCAAAAACACACCTCCATAGCCACATGGCTCACCCAAACCCTACTAAAATATCCTCCCAACTACCCTTCCTTCGACCCAGAGGCCTTACTTTGATCAGAAAGACAACCTATGGATCCCTTTTAATCAACTCAAAAGGAAACACCCGATGAAGAGGAGGTTAACATACCCTCGATCAAGGAAAAGTACAAGGTAAGGGTTAATTTTACAAAAACATTATTATCTGAGGATGTTTATATGTGAGTATCTATAGGGATCTCTTTATCCACCACATCCATGTTTCTTATAAATCTATATTTCAAAACATTTTTATGATATATGAGATTATGGGTTGAAGTCATTTATAACATTGTTTGGATTTTTATAAATTTTTTCGAAAGGAATCTATTCATTTCTTTCCAAAAATGGTACTTTATAAACGTTTCAAAAACTGAGGTAGGAATGTTTTTTAACTCATATGGCGGGGGAAACTATTTTCCACCATTCTAACACCTTAAAAGATTCCCATACTATCATAGAAGAGTATTTAAAAAAATATTTCATTTATAATTATGTGAATTTTAAATGATTTTAAAATGGGAAGAGATATTTCTCCCAAATTGTTTTCATTTCATCTATGCGAACACCATTTTTTTGGATTTTACACTTGTTTGAAGGTGATTTATTATGATACAATCTTTCATATTATATTGAAGGATTTGAGATATATTTGACTATGGATGTGTTATTTTTATACTATTCATGGTTTATGGTTAATGTATTAAAAATTTTATGATAGTTTAAATAGGAATGTTTTTGTTATGTTTCAACATTTTCATACGACGAATTCATTGGACTATATAAGTGATGGTTGGAGCTCGCTATTCTTCCTCGATGAATCAGTATGTCTCATGAGACAAACAAGTGTCTAGGCATGAGTCCTTGACAAAAAATTATTTGTAGTCTTATCACGAGGCCTTCACTATATTATTATGATGTTTGATATTATGCATTCCATCATTAAGAAATTTTCTATGGATATTACATGTGATTATTCAACTAGTAAAATATCTATGTGAATAAGTACATTGATTTTTTTTATTTATCTTTTCCATATTATGCTGACTTTTTTGTTTAAAAGGCTAGCGTTTTAGTCTTACACATTTCCTTAAATGATTATGCTAATTTATGATAGTTTCTACTATATTGTTAACCTTACTGAGCATTAGTGCTCACCCCTTTCTATGTTTTATTTTTCCCAAGATGAGATGAAGTATATTATGACCAACCAATAGGGATAGTCTAAGGAAGGTGAATGTGTTAAAAAGAGTCACAATTTTGTTGTTTTTCATTTCATAATTTAATGTCGAAATTATGTATGTATCTCATACTTCCAGGGCTAATAAACTAATCGGTCATTCAGGATTTGATCTCTTTTGATCATGTCAATATTATGTAATAATGCAACGACTTTGGGTAATTGGGGTCAGGGCATTAGAGGTGGTATCAGAGGATGTTTAGTATAAAAGATGGAATATAGATTTAGAAAAACACTAATTATAGAACATTACCCTAAGGTTAACATTGAGGATTTGTATAGAATGAATTCCTAGAATTTTGGTAATGTAGATATTTTTTTGAGTTTTCCATGAAGTCCATCCCTGTCTGGATATGAGCAGGTAGAGGTGTCTCTAGAACAGATGTACCTAGGAGTGAATGCTCCGACAAGGTGTTTCAGGCATGACCCGAGGTATCCTAGTACACAACAATGGCCCTTGCTGCACTCTTGGTTATGACACTCCTGGGGGATATTCATAGGATAATTCACATTATTGTTTCAAACGATTATGAAGGATTTATGAGTATATACCTCATCAAAGAGAAACTTTTTATGTTTATGGATTATATCAATAAACTGTTCAATTTATGTTAAGGGTTTTGCATGTTTTGAATTATGTATTTCAATTCATAAACTAATCTACTGTATTCCATTGTTTAGACATGAAGCCTGGTAGAAGTAATGGAAACTGTATCAATGAACGTAATCCATGTCGGGATTTACCTCATACTCAAGATAATTATAGCGGAGATGGCGATGCAACTAGTACTAATTAGGTTATCACCATAATGGGACAACTCCCCTAGGTTGTGAATAATAACCTTACCTATTTGGAGCACCCTGATCCACAACACAGAGGATCAACGTTAGGCCATTTCATGAGTCAACGACCACCAACATTCAATGGGACTAAAAATCCATTTGTTGCTGAGCAATGCAAATGTTCCTTAGAGAAAATATTTCAAGATTTGGGGTGCAGAAAAAGGGAAAACGTTATCATGGAAGTTTTTTCTCATCATGGGAGATAAAAATAAATGGTGTTCATTAATTAAAAACACAATGTTAGATGAAGAAATATAAAAAATTGAATGGAGGGAGCCTAAATAGATTTTCTTAGAAAAATACATTCTTTGTGACCATCGAGTGGATATAGAATGAAAATTTATGAATCTAAGGCAAAAGGATGTTGAGAATGTCGCAAAGTATGAGTCTAACATTACATGGATAACAAAAAATGTAACATGTTATATTTGTAACACAAGGAGTAATATTGATCTATCCTTTGATGGGATAAAACCATTTATCCATCAATATATAGTCTCAAAATCATTCTCATTATACAAATATATTGTATCATGTGCTATCAAGATAGAAAAAATAAATTCTCTAAGTCTCAAAGCTTTTATGAAAAGTAAGAGAATAAGAGATCTGCAAAAAACTGTAGAAATGGAAATAAGAGGAATAAGGGAAAAGTTGAATTTCCATCATGCGGTAAATGTGAGAAGAAACACCCCGATACTTGCCTGAAAGGAATGGGAGTCTGTTACAAGTGTAGTGAAAAAGGCCACCAAGACTGTGATTGTATGGGAAACAAATAGGCTGTCAATGTTCAATGCAACAATTGTAGAGATATAGAGCATTATGAAAATTAATTTCCAATTCACCAAGGAAACATATCTCAAAAAGGGAAAAGGGGGAAAGGATAAGCATATGTGATCACTACTACTATGGTTGATGCTCCAAATGAAGTGGTGGGAGGTAATTTTATGGTTTCCTCAATTTTAGCCAATGCTCTATTCGATTTTTGTTCATAGAATTGTTTAATATCTTCCTATTTTTCTATGAAAATTTGATATTTCTAATTTGATTTAACAAATAATTTTTCAGTCAAAACTCTTAAGGAAAGTATCATTATAATAATGTTTCATGAAGCAGTCCCCATTAGTTCATATAAGTGTTGTTTATATGATGATATCATTGTCATTCACATGATTGAATTTGATATAATCATTGGTATAGATTGTCTTTAGGACCATGATGAAAACTTTATCGTAAAAAAAAGGAGGTTTCAATTTTCTTTGATGATAAAGGGTACCTTACCTTTAGAGATGAAATGTTACCACCTAATTATTATCTATATCCACCCCAATAGCTCAACTATATTTAATTATTGGGGAAGAAGTGAATGAAATAACAATGGGTGATGAAAACAATGTTCAAATAGAGGATGTACCTATTGTGCAAGAATATGTTGAAGTGTTTTTAAAGTATTTACCTGGACATCCATCAGAATGAGAAATTGAGTTTTCTATTGATTTAATTCCTAGTTCAAGGTCTATATAGAAGACCCCTTAAATATTTTCCACTGTGGAATTAGTGGAACTAAAGAAAATACTTGGGTAATTGAGTAATAAAGGATTTATTTTCCATAGTGTTTCTCCATGGATAGTTGCTATTCGTTTTGTTTAGAAGAATGATGGATCTATGAGGTTGGGCATTGAATATAGTGAGATCAATGCAATAACAATAAAGAACAAGTATCCCCTACCTCACATTGATGATTTATTCGATCCACATCATGGAGGTCAATATTTTTCAACGATTGACATTTGATATGGAAATCATCAGTTGTGTGTGAAGAAGAAAGACATTTCAAAAAACATCATTTCGAACTAGGTAAGGGAATTATGGGTTTAAAATAATGCCTCTTGGACAGACTAATACACCCTTTGTTTTCATGGATCTAACGAATAGAGTTTTCAAGGAATATCTTGTTGTCTTTTTAGTGATATTTATTGATGGTTTCATGGGTTACTCAAAAAGAAATAATGATCATGAAAATCACTTGCGCACTATTCTAAAAACCCTCATTAGAAATGAATTATATGGAATGTTTATAAAATGTGAATTCTAGCTTCAGGAAATTTCTTTTCACATCCATATTGTTTCAAAATATGGAGTCTATATTGATCCTTCTACGAAAACAACATTACAAGAATGGGCAGCATCGTTGAGTATAATTGAGGTATGCGGTTTTATTGGTTAACAAGTTATTATTGGAATTTTTCCCAAACATTTCTCGATTGTCTAACCAATTAAACAAGATGACATGTGAAGGGGTTAAATTTGTTTGGACAAAAGAGTGTGAAGAATGTTTTTTAAGAACTGAAGATAACATTATTCAATGATCCTATTGTGAATCTAACATCTGGGAATGATGGGTTTGTTATTTATACTGTTGCTTCAAATAAAGGACTTGGTTGTGACTTTATAAAGAATTATTGAGTTATTGCCTATGCATCACTACAACTAAAAATTCATGAACAAAACAATCCCACTCATGATCGTGAGTAAGCAGTTGTATTATTTGATTTGAAGATATAGAGAATCTATCTCAAGTGTGAAAAATTTGAGATATATTCGGATCACAATAGTTTGAAGTATATTTTATCCCAGAAAGAACTCAACATGAGGAAAAGAAGATGTCTTGAAAAACTCATGGATTATGATTGCACTATACACAACCACCCGGGGAAGGAAAATAAGGTGGTTTATGTTTTTGAGAAGAAAGGATCCAGATGCTTTGAAAAAGATGGCAGTTGAAAGGTATCTTATGTTCATGAATCTAGTAATGATGGATATGGGAATAATCATGGAAAGTGAAACATCAATACATTTTATAAATGGTTGCTAAAAAATATTTACTTGAAAGGATAAAAAGTTCCCAGACTGATAATGAGGAGTTTCGAAAGAAAATTAAAATTTTGAATGATGAGAGATTGATCGACTTCATATATGAATATGGGATTATGAAATTTGGTAAGGGACTTTTTTTCTTGACATACCTGTTTTAAAAGGGAATTGTTGGATGATTATCATATCTTCAATTTCTCTATAAAATCCGGTAGCACTAAGATGTATAGAGATTTGAAAGATCATTTTTGGTGGCACTACATGAAGTGGGAGATTTTTAATTATGTGTAAAGATGAATGGATTGTCAATATGAGAAGGCTGGATGACAACATCCTAGATGATTCATGCAACCTCTTCCCATACCTGAGTGGAAATGAGATGATATTACGATGGACATAGTCATGTGACTGACTCGTAGAAGAAATTATGCAATACGGGTAATTTTTTAACATCGTACCATGTCAACAGATTTTCTTTCTATAAGAGAATATTTACCACGTGATCGTCTAGAAAGAATGTATATTAATGATGTTGTAAGACTTCATGGAGTACCCCTATCGATTGTTTCTGATCGTGATCCCTATTTTACATCAAGATTCTGGAAAAGTCTTTAGAAGGCCTTGGATACTAAACATAGTTTGAGAACTTCCTACCACCCTCAAACTGATGGAAAATCATAATGGACTATTCAAACCGTATAATACATGCTAAGATCTTGCTCACTGTACTTTAAAGGTATGTAGGTTCAATATTTACCTCCTGTAGAATTTACCTATAAAAATAGTTTCCATTCCAGTATTCAGAAGGAACCATATGAATCGTTATGTTGAAAGAGATGTCACACACTAAGTTGTTGGGATGATGTTGGTGAAGGAAAACTCATAGGACCAGAACTTGTTGGGGAAACAATGGAAAAGGTTAAGGTTATCAAAACTTACATCAAAGCAGCTCAAAGTAGGAAAAATATCTACATTGAAAACTGAATGAAGGATTTGGAATTTCAAGTATGAGTTCATGTTTTCTTGAGGGTTTCTCCCTATAAGGGCGTTATACGTTTTGGTAAGAAGGGTAAATTAAGTCCTAGTTACATCGTACATTTCAAAATTCTTGAACAAATTGGAGTTGTAGCTTATCGTTTTGCAATTCCACCAAGTCTCTCCAAAGGTAATGATGTGTTCCATATATCAATGTTAAGAAAATAAATGCCTGACCCAATTCATTTTCTCACCTATTATGAAATATAACTAGAACCTGACATGTCTTATTGCGAAGAACCTATCAGAATTATTTATACCAAAGAACAAGTGTTGAGAAATGGGTTGACTCTTCTTGTGAACGTTATATGGAGAAATCATAAGATGGAAGAGGCAACGTGGGAACCTAAGGAATATATGATGAAGAACCACCTCAATATTTTAATGCAGTAATATTCAAGAAATTTCAAGGATGAAATTATTTTATGGAGGGTAGAATGTAACACCCCATGCTTCCATACTATGTTTCCCTTTAAATAATGAAATAGCTTGTGTTGTACGAAACATGGAGTTTTAACACACCATAACCAATCAAACTAGTCGTTATGAATAGAAATACCAAATTCTTAGAAGTTTATAAATTTTATTTTCCAAAATGGACTTCATTTTTGGATTATTGATATCAAAATTTTCTTATGGTGAATTTTTTGTATTTTTTTTTGAAAACATTCAAAATTTGATGAATAGAGAAAAAAACTGCTTTATTATTTGAAACTGAATTTTTATTTAAATGATTATTTATTTTATTAAATTTTATATTATTTATAAATAGATATATTATATCTATATATGTTTGATGTAATTCATTGGAATCATTTTATTATAATATTCGATATATAAAATTTTACTGAACTTTTTACTATATTTTACCCACCTTCTAGGCGCTTTTGCAAATTTACATAAAACTTAGTTTTGCTGCTTCTATGAATTGAATTTACAAAATTTGAGAGAAATTGTTGAAATAATTAAGTAAAATGTGGATCAATAAGATGGAAATATTTTTTGGTGAATAGTAACATTTTACTTTGATTTACCACGGTGAAAAGTAAATAGGGTAATTAAAGGTAAAAAATGATATTATAATTACCCTAACACATATCCTAATTCTACTGGGTAAGTGTATTTAGAAAAATATCATCCTTATGAATAAAATAAGATTCTTTTTTTCAACTTGGATTAAATTTGGACATTTATTATTATTTTATTTAAAGAAGAGTTAAAAGTGTTAAATTCAAAGATTAATAACTAACCCATTTTTTATAAATGGTTATACATAAGATAAATTAGAATATAAATATTAATTATGAATCAAAAACTATTTCCTACATAATGAAATTTTATTTATCATTTTTGGACATTAAATAATTAAATTTTTTTATAATGCAATGATGATGCAGTAATTATCTTATTAGTGAAAGATTAATATAATTGATCATATAAATATCCAAAAATTGTTAATTGATACTTATGATGACTTCCACTAATTTTCTATGTTAATATGAAATGTTGGGGTTGATTAAATTAATTCTTTTTGAACTGATTATGATTATATAACTTTCACAAAAACAAAATACCAAATAGTGTCAAAATTGACATAAATGAGTTTTTTAAACAAATTATATATTATTAATTGATATAATATTCCTAAAAACATATGGTTCAACCAAAGGACTTAGATATGGATAGAAATATAAATAATGAACCCCTTGGGGTTCCCTTGGTTTTTTGTAGTATGTTTATTAAGCATTTATTATAACAATAGAAGAAAACATGGTAAAAGTTAAACTATTTCACAAAAAGTTAAATCTAAAATATAAGGTTAATGTGGTGACCTAAACCTATCAAAAACATAATATTTGAGAGTTTTTAACCCATCCCCACCTTATCTTCGAAATAAATAATTTTGGATCCATTATAAATTGATTATGATTGTACAATAAAATAATATTTCAAGTTTTTCTTAAAGTGACCATCACATCTCTTATAAAAGGGTACTTCCCATTTTCTAAAAATCACACCTCCAAAGCCATCTGGCTCGGCCAACCCCTCCTCAAATACACTCCCAACTACCCTTAATTCAACCTATTATCATTACATTCATCATAAATCCAACCTATGTATCCCTTTTGATTAACTCAATAGTAAACACTTGAAGAAGAGGAGGTTAACAGACCCTCGATCAAGGAAAAGTTAAAGGTAAGGGTTAATTTTACAATCTCTTTATTATCTGAGGTTCTTTATACGTGAGTAGGTACATGGAACACTTTATCATCCACATATATGTTTCTTAAAAATGTATTTCAAGACACTTTAACTATATTCTAGATTATGGGTTAAATTCATTTATACCCTTGTTTTCCTTTTTATAAAATTTTTCAAAAGGAATAATTCCATCACTTTCCCAAAAAGTTATTTTATGAAATTTTTTACAAATTGAGGTAAGAGTTTTTTATCTTATATTGCGGCTGTGGAGTTTTTCCACCATTATAACACCTTCGATGCTTCTTTTATAATCTTATAAGAGTGTTATCAAAATAAATGTTTTCTTTTATAATTATTTAACTTTTATATGATTTCAAAATAGAAAGAGATATTTCTCTCAAATAGTTTTGATTTCAGCTATGTCAACATCCTTTGATTGATTTTACACTTGTTTGGAGTTGATTTATTATGATACAATCTTTCATATTGTATTGATGTTTTTTTAATATGTTTGACTCTGGATGAGTTATTTTTATAGAATTCATGCATTATGGTTAAAGTATTAACATTTCTTATGCTAGTTTTAATAAGAATGTTTATGTTATGTTTAAAACATTTAATATGAGGAATGCATTGTACTTAGTATGTGACGGGTGGAGCCCACTATAACTCTTAGATGCATCAGTAGGTCTAATAAGACATACTAGTGTCTTGGCACAATGCCTTGACAAAATATTATTAGTAGTCGTGGAATGAGGCCTTTACTATGTAGAGACCAGAAGCTTGAAATAATTGGACATTACATTACTTTTGCGAAATACTTAATACATAACAAAAATAGACACACAAGGATCATAATAGTTTAGTTTCTTTGGAAACTCAGAAAATAATCTTCTAATCTTGGTGAACGATCTTCAAAAACTCCCATAAAGATCATTGTTTTTTTTTCTTACCTAAAACCTTTCTTGAAATCCAGGGGAAAATAAAACATGTAAAGGGTGAGCTCAAAGTCTCAGTAAGGGTAAGCATGGATAAAATAAAACAAACCATATACCATTGAACTTAAAAACATGAACATAATGTTTAAAAATCAAAATATTGAGCAAAGACATAAATAGTGGAAGTACGTAAGGCATGTATCATAATCGAATATCAATCATGATAAATATAATGGGAATAAAACATGTAATTGTGGCAAATATTCAGCACATGTTTTGATTTCCATTGTATCCAAGGAATTGCTTCCATGACCATCTTAGTGGACAAAGTCCCTTTCTGAATCGAGTTCACTCCTCGTTTTAGTCCTGTAACACTGAACCAGATTAAGTTTCCGTTCCACCCAAGATTATCCCATGAGATATAAATAATTATCCAATGCATTGGAGGGAGATATAGGTCCCACCCAACTCATAATTAATTCTTTCTTATGTGTGCCACAACATAAACATAAATCATTCATCATAACCCAAAGAATAAAATGGGTTTCATAAACATCATCACATCATAAAATAATCCATATAAAACAAATGGATATCATTTCATCATAATAAAAGTGAAACCATGTAAATCATAGAGAAATTATACATGAATCATACACATATGATATAATGTCATCTTAGATGGAAAATGGTTTTGATAAAACACTTGAAATAAATTCTTGAGGAAAATAAACTTTCTTATTCAAAATAATTTTCTTTTCAGAAAATACCATGAAATTTAAATAGAAAAGGATTTTGATGAAAATAATCAGGAAATCTTATAGAGTAATCTTCTTGAAAATAATGCGTTATGAAACCATAGAAATCCGTTCGTGCCGTATAAGTTAAAAAACATTCTTCTCGTACTTTTGCCAGAAATGTGAATAAGTACTTTGTAAAAGAAACATTCAATACATACCATGTAGTAAAAGTCAAAAATGTGTAAAAAGGCCTTTAAATATTCATGAAAACAATTTTATAAAACATGGACATGGATGATAGAAATAACCCCAGTAAATACTTACGAATAAGCAATCTTGGATAAAAATGAGATTTGCCAAATTATCCCTTACCTTAGGTCCAATATGCTTCATACGTATCCAAAAATCCTGTATAATGATTTAAATAATGTCATTTACATATTACAAAATCATATTCATTGTTATGATATCATATATGGTTCACTTATGATTTTATATTACCCGTTCTTTTGTAAATTCCATGAAAAAGCATCATTTTTGGTAAAATCCTTTCCTTTATCGTACATGTTTCGACTTGTTGTTCCTGATATTAATAATTATATACTGATTTAAATAATTAAATAATGTAAAAAATTATTTATATATAACATATATTCAACATATACATATATATATGATTGATCGATAAATGGAATGAAATACACCGTTCATGTAGACGGTAGGCCGTACGTACGCATGAACACTATTTTCGTTTCCTTATTGAATTGAATGGAATTAAGTAAATGACATAAATATATATACATATATATAGTATCATTATTATGTAATATATTTCATTATTATTCATTATATATACTTTATAATCATTCGTGTATGGTTAACATGGAGAATGAATCTCATCACGTCGTGGAGACGGTAGTCCGTACGTACGCACGAGAGATGATATCATCCCATGATCGTGGAATTGTATTGAAGTGTATGTATAATATTTATGTATTAATATAACTTTACAATAATCATATATAGTTATTTATTTACACCATTATACCCATCCAAGTAAGGTTCTAGTCGGAAACAGATTACACCACGGCGTGGGGACGGTATTCCGTACGTACACACGCGTGGTGATTTTGTTTTCCATAGGATGTATAGATGGTGAAAAAGAGTTGTTTAATACTTATAATAACATATCACTATATCAGTGATAATGATGTCACTACTTCATAATGAAACAACAAAAGAATAATAAGTACAAGAATAAATAAAGTTGAAAGAATCGGTAAGGGACATTACCTCTTCTTTGAAGTGCCTCTTCTTAACCTCCTCATAGGGCACTAAAGATGGTATTTTAAGAAGCCCAGAACCTCTAGTATGTTTCTAGGGAAGTGGAGACGAGATAATTTCAGGGGTTGGCCAGGTATCAAGGCTCAAAATGGTGTGAAGATAAGAGGTAAGGGGTGCCCTTTTATAAGGGATGAGAGGGGCACCTTTGGAAAAACAAATAATATTATTTTATTATAAAGTCATATTCGATTTATAATAGATCCAAATTGATTTATTTCTATATAAGGTGGTTATGGGTCGAAATACTCTCATAAAATAGAATTTAGAAATGTTTTGGTTTCTATTTTAACCCTATCATTTAGATTTAACTTTAAGTTAAATAAGTTTACTTTTACAGTGTCGTCTTGTTTTCTTATACTATAAGGTTACTAAACATACTATAACAAGACAAAAGAACCCCAATTTGTTTATTATTAATATATATAACCTTATCTAAGTCATTTTTCAGAACCATATATTTTTAGGAATAAAATAACAATTAATAATATAATATTTTTGTAAAAAACTATTTTATGTCAATTTTGAAACTATTTTGTAATTGATTTTTGTAAAAATAATAAAAGAATTATTAGTTATAAAAAAGTTAATTAAATCAACAATAACATGTCATATTAACTTATAAAATTATTTTAATTCATAAAAAGTCTCAAATTACATTTATTTGAGTATTTATAACATCAATTATCTCAATATTTCATTAATGAGATAATTAATGCATCATCATTGTGTCATAAATAAATTAAATTAATTAATGTCTAAAAATAATAAATAAATTACCATTATGTAGAAAATATATTTATATTTTTAATTAATATTTATAATCGAATTTATCTTATGTATATCCCTATATTAAAAATGATTTACTTATTAATATTTGATTTTTACTATTTTAACCCTTCTTTAAATAAATTAATAATAAATGTCCTAATCTAATACAAGTGGGACTAAATGGTCATATTCTATTCCTAAGGAAGTTTTTGTTCGAATTCAACTTATCCAATAGAATTAGGACATGTTTTAGGGTAATAACAATATCATTTTAACCCTTAATTATCATATTTACTTTTAATCGTGTTAAAAAAAGTAAAAAGTTATTATTCACCAAAAATTATTTTCATCTCATTGAACAAAATTTTAGTCCTTGATATTAACCGTGTCTCTAAGATTTTCTAAATTCAATTCAAAAAAGTGGTAAAATTTCATTTAAATGAAAAATCCATTTCTTTAACTACCACTAAGTGGTTTCACTATTAATAAAAAATTGAAGTTTTCCAGAAAAATACCAAAAATTCAGCCTAAGAATTATTTGATATTCCGAATTCAAAATTGATGTCTATTTTTAAATATTCAAAAAATAAAAGTGGAATTAATTAATTTTAAAATTAATTCCCACTATCAAAACAAATAGTGTGTTTTTAAGAAACAAAAACTATCAAAAGATTGGTACTTGTTTATATCCAATTTCAAAGTGAAATTAATTCCAATGTAAAAAATTGGATTAAATGGTAAAAATATATTCTAATTACACTTTAAAACTAATTAAAAATATAATCTAACCATATAGATTATTGCGATGAAAAAAATTGTTTTTAATGAAAATATATCGTGTTTTTACTATTCGTTAAAAAATGAATGTTATCAGAATAATATGAAAAATTTATCCAAAGTAAATTTTTATATCCTTATTTCAAAGAAGAATTTTATTTTGTCAAATTGAACTTATAGTAATTTCAAAAACAAGATTTATGGTGGGTACGCCATTAAAAGGTGGGAAAACTTCAATTTTTGAAAAATACATATTTTACACGAAAAATTTATTTTGTTCTCATACCATATTGTAGAAAATGTGAAAGATGAATAATAATGTTATATTATTTAAAATATAGTTAATACTATTCATAGCGGCTAGTCCATAATAATATTATAACAATATATCGTTGTTTAGTGAAACCCGGTATTGCGTACTACACACGCTATCGAGGTAGGTCATGGTTGTGTGTAATGCTAGCCATGAATAGTGTTGCATATACTACAAGCTAATGCGGTGTTGCATATAGTACAAGCTAATCTTGGTGTAGTGTACAATGAAAGGAAATAAAAAGAATATATCTCATAAAATCTAGGGGTGTTACATTCTACCCCCCTTAAAAGGAATTACTTCCTCGAAATTCGTTTGTGTTATAAATTGTTTACTATTCATAGAAACCCACATCGTAAAAAAGTAATACTAAAACTTAACTTTAAAAACGAAAGTTAGAAATGTAACGGTCACCCAAGGTAACTCAACATTGGGTTTCCGCATAGGAGAGTATAGGTGAAAATATGAATATGGAGGAAAAATCTAACGATCTTATTCTGATGGAGACTGGTAGAGAACATGGCTATGAAAAATCCAACAATCACAAATCAATAAATTTGTGATGATCTAAGGTACCGTATGATTAATCAGATATGAGGGCACTAGGACAACATTTTTTGTTTTCAAGATCATTTCCCCAAAGTTGAAAATTTTGAATTAGAAGAAATACATGCTTGATTTTGGTACAATCTCACTTTTGTTCGTGCTTTGAACAATTTCCACTTCATCTCTTAAAGAAATGAAGTTGAATTTGTTATTCGTGAAGTGCTAAGAAATCATGTGATAGAATGATGGGTCATTCCATCTGTTTCAAACAAAAGGTTTGAAACTGTTATCAAATATTCATAATCCATCTATGGTGTGGTTAATCATATAAGATTCCAAAAATGAATTTATATTTCATATATCATATAGTTTAATAAATTAAAACTAGTTTCTACCAACCAGGGACTTCATGTAGGCCAGTGGTATGTGAAAAAGGCCGGTCGCACTCTGGTTGTGGGTTCGATTCCCACAGCCTTGTACGAAGCGACGATTTGTCACCTATCCTTCAAGTTGTCCTTTTTCTAAAATTATATCATTATGACATTCCATCGATAATTTCGAAAAAAGTTCTAGCCATAAACTAACTTATGTTCAACATAATCCATTTCAAATATTTAGGCTTATCCAAAATACTTCTGTCCAAACTTATAGTTAAAGAATACAATTACTAGAAATGTCATCTACCGAGCATGTGATTACTATCATTTATCCTTGATATATCTTGTTGATCACATTCCAATCATGTGAATACCTTAATCATGTATTCACTTGAAAAATGAATACCCATTTATCCTTCATGAAAACATGAATGCTGTCAAAAGTTACCTCTTTCCACATAACAAAATGACAAAATTTATATATTCTCAAACACTGATATCACATAGTCTTTATATCAATCATGATCTCATGAATACTATAAAACATTTCATTTTCTCCTTATCCCTTCATTATGCACATATCACCTGCTTTCTAAAATATTTGAATCACTTTTCATGGTTACCGGTACCATAAAATTATTGAAAACCACAATAGACTAATACAAAAATATTCTAATACACCATAAAAATACCTCAACAAAATTATTCTTGAATACCAATACATAAACATATCAATCCTTCCTATTCAATGATTTTCCTGGAAAAAATCCTTCCTTGATTTAGAAGTAACTTTTTAGGTCAGGGCATTGAGTTGGGTAATGCCCATGTTATCCACAAATAAGACATTGAACTCCATAACAGTCTGTCATTCAATGACCCTTTTCTCCACACAGATAAAATTTGTCCCTCCATTTGAGGTATTCCGAAAGGTTATTCTTCCATTATTTAGAAGTCTCAATCTTCCTTTCTTTATGCTCCTCAACATGTGAACATGCATAAATGTCTATCATCCTCTTATTTGATGAATTAGGTATACCACTAAATTTCACCTTGTTAATCTTATATCACGATGACTGATTCGGCATAATCACAATATCTTTCTCTCTAGGCATTACACATTTTTTTTGCTCATAGTCACCAATTTGTCTACTGGATTCAATGATAAACGAATTCCTTCTGGTTCCCTCCATTGACTAAAACACAAAAAGAATTCTATGAGAGGAAAAAATCATACAATGAAAATGACATAATCAAGGGGGAGTACCGTCTACATATAACATCTTAGGTTTAATTCTAATATCGTTACCGTAATTCTTGGACTATAACCTATACTTATACTTAACCTTAAGGACATCCCTATACATACCTTAGAAATATCTCTAGGGATCTCACTAACGTTTTCGATTCCTAATTTAAAAAGGTTGACTAAACCATTCCTCTGATACCAACTGTAGAGACCCAAAGCATGATGCACATGGAAATTACATTACTTTTGCGAAATACTTAATACATAACCAAAACAAGAAACACAAGGATCGTAATAGTTTAGTGTCTTTGGAAACTCGGAAAATAATCTTCTAATCTTGGTGAAAGATCTTCAACAACTCCCATAAAGTTCTTACTTTTTTTATTTTCTTACCTCAAACCTATCTTGAAATCCTAGGGAAAATAAAACATGTAAAGGGTGAGCTCAAATGCTCAGTAAGCGTAAGAATGGAGAAAATAAAACAAACCATATACCATTGAACATAAAAACATGAACATAATGTTTAAACATCAAAATCTCGAGAAAAGACATAAATTGTGGAAGTACATAAGGCTTGTATAATAATAGAACATCAATCATGATAAAATATAATGGGAATAAAACATGTAATTATGGCTACCATTCAGCACATGTTATGATTTCCATAATAGCCAAGGCATTGCTGCCAAGACCATCTTAGTGGAAAAAGTCCCTTTCTGAATCGAGTTCACTCCTCATTTCAGTCCTGTAACACTGAACCAGATTAAATTACCATTCCAGCCATGTCTATATCATGAGATATAAATCTTATCCAATTCATTGAAGGGATATATAGGTCCCACCCATCTCATAATGAAATCATTCTTATGTGTGCCACAACATAAATATAAATCATTCATCATAACCCAAAGATTAAAATGGGTTTCATAAAAATCATCCCATCATAACATAATCCATATAAAACAAATGGATATCATTTCATCATAAGAAAAGTGAAACCATGTAAATCATAGAGACATTATACTTGAAACATACACATATGATATAATGTCATCTTAGATGGAAAATGGTTTTGATAAAACACTTGAAATAAATTCTTGAGGAAAATATCCATTATTATTCAAAATCATTTTCTTTTCACAAAATGCCATGAAATTTTAAAAGAAATGGATTTTTTTTAAATAATAATGAAATATTGTATAGTTAGCTTCTTGAAAATAAGGCGTTATGAAACCGTAAAAATCCGTTCGTGCCGTATAAGTTAAAAAAACATTATTCTTGTACTTTTGCCGGAAAAGTCAAAAAGCACCTCGTAAAAGAAAGATTCCATACATACCATGTAGTAAAAGTAAAAAATGGGTAAAAAGGACTTTAAAAATACATGAAAACACTTTTATAAAACTTGGACATGGATGATAGAAATAACCCCTGTAAATACTTACGAATAAGCAATCTCGGATAAAATGGGATTTGAAAAATTATCACTTACCTTAGGTCCGATATTATTCATACGCATCCAAACCTCCGGTATAATGATTTAAATAATTTCATTGAATTATTAAAGAATAATATTCATTGTTATGATATCATATATGGTTCACTTATGACATTATATTACCCATTATTTTGTAAATTCCATGTTAAAGCATCATTTGGGGTGAAATCGTTTCATTTATCGTACATGTTTCAACTTGTTGTTCTTGATATTATTAATTATATACTGATTTAAAAAATTCCAGAATGTAATACATGATTTATATATAACATATATTCATCATATACATATATATATGATAGATCGATCCATGGAATGAAATACACTGTTCATAGAGATGGTAGGCCGTACGTACGCATGAACACTGTTTTCGTTTCCTTATTGAATTGAATGGAATTATGTAAATGACATTCATTTATATATACATAAATCCAGTATCATTATTATGTCATATATTTAATTATTATACATTATATATACTTTATAATCATTCATGAATGGTTAACATGGAGAATGAATCTCATCGTGTCGTGGAGACGGTAGTCCGTACGTACGCACGAGCGATGATATCATTCCCATGATCATGGAATTTTATTGAAGTGTATGTATAATATTTCAGATATAATATCACTTTAAAATAATCATATATAGTTATTTATTTACACCATTATACCCATCAATGTAAGGTGGTGGTCGGAAACAGATTACATCACGGCGTGGAGATGGTATTCCGTACATACGCACGTGCGGTGATTTCATTTTCCATAGGATGGATAGATGGTGAAAAAGGATTGTTTCATAATTATAATAACATATTAGTATATTAGTGATGTTTATGTTGTTACTTCATAATGAAACAACAATATAAGAATAAGTATAAGAAGAAATAAAGTTAAAATAATCGGTAACGGACATTACCTCTTCTTTGAAGTGCCTCTTCTTAACCTCTTCTTAGGGCACTAAATATGGTATTTTAAGAAGACAAGAACCTATTGGATGTTTCTACGGAAGTGGAGAAAACTATTCTTCAGGGTTTTTCCAATAATCAAGTATAAAAATGGTGTGAAGAGAAGAGGTAAGGGGTGCCCTTTTATAAGGGAGGAGAGGGGCACCTTTGGAAAAACTAACAAATTTTATTTTATTATAAAGCCATATTCGGTTTTCAATAGCTCCAAATTGATTTATTTCTAAGATATGGTGTGGATGAGTCGGAATAATCTCATACAATAGAATTTAGACATGTTTAAGTTTCTATTTTAACCTTATCATTTCGATTTAACTTTAAGTTAAATAAGTTTACTTTTACTGTGTCTTCTTGTTTTCTTACACTATAAGGTTAATAAACAAACTATAACAAGACAAACGAACCCCAAGTTGTTTATTATTAATATATATAACTTTATCTAAGTCATTTTTCTGATCATCAGTTTTTTTGGAATACAATAATAATTAATACTATAATATTTGTTTTAAAAACTATTTTTTGTCAATTTTGACACTATTTGGTAATTGATTTTTGGGAAAATCATAACAGAATGATTAGTTCTAAAAAGTTAATTTAATCAATAATTACATGTCATATTAACCTATAAAATTAGTCCAATTCATAAAAAGTCTCAAATTACATTTATTTGAGTATTTATAACATCAATTATGTCAATATTTCATTAATGAGATAATTACTGCATCATCATTGTGTCATAAATAAATTAAATTATTTAATGTCTAAAAATTATAAATAAATTACAATTAGGTAGGAAATCTTTTTATCTTTCTAATTAATATTTATAGTCGAATTTATCTTATTTATAACCTTATATTAAAAATGATTTACTTATTAAGCTTTGATTATAACTATTTTAACCCTTCTTTAAATAAATTAAAAATAAATGTCCTAATCTAATTCAAGTGGGCCTAAATGGTCATATTTCATTTTAAGGTTGTTTTTAGTCGCATTACACTTATCCAATAGAATTAGGACATGTTTTAGGGTAATAACAATATCATTTTTACCCTTAATTATCCTATTTACTTTTAACCATGGTTAAAAAAAGTAAAAAGTTACTATTCACCAAAAATTATTTTCTTCTCATTGAACCACATTTTAGTCCTTGATATTAACCGTGTCTCTTGGATTTTTGAAATACAATTCACAGAAGTGGTAAAATTTCATTTAAATGAAAAAGTCAGTTTTTTAACTACCACTAAGTGCTTTCACTATTCATCGAAAATTGACGATTTTCATAAAAATACAAAAAATTTAACCTAAGAATTATTTGATATTCCGAATTCAAAATTGATGTCTATTTTGACAAATTCAAAACAAATAAGTGGCATTAATTAATTTTAAAATTAATTTCCGCTATCAAAACAAACAGCGTGTTTTGAAGAAACAAAAACTATCAAAAGATTGATACTTGTTTATAGCCAATTTCAATGTGATATTAATTCCAATGAACAACATCAGATTAAATGGTCAAAATGTATTCTAATTACACATTAAAACCAATTAAAAAGATAATCTAACCATATAAATTAATGCGATGAAAAAAAATTATTTTTAATGAAAATATACCGTGTTTTTTACTATTCATTAAAAAAGTAAAGTTATCAGAATAATATGAAAATTTTATCCAAAGTAAATTTTTATATCCTGATTCAAAAAAAAAATTATTTTGTCAAATTGAATTTATAGGCATGTCAAAAACTAGACTTAAGGTGGGTGCGCCATTAAAAGGCGGGAAAAATGCAATTTTCGAAATATACATATTTTACACGAAAACTTTATTTTGTTCTCATACCATATTCTAGAAAATGTGAAAGATGAATAATAATGTTATAAAATTAAAAATTTAGTTAATAATATTCATAGATGGTAGTCAATAAAAATATTATTACAATATATCATTGTTTAGTGAAACTCGGTATTATGTACTATACATGCTATCGAGGTAGGTTATGATTGCCTGTAATGTAAGCCAAGAATAGTATTGCATATACTGCAAGCTAATGCGGTGTTTCATATAGTACAATCTAATCTTGGTGTAGTGTAAAATCAAAGGAATTAAAAAAAAATATCTCATAAAATCTTGGGGTGTTATATACTATGAGGTTATGATGTCCGATATTATGCATTCCATCATTATAAAATTGGATATTGATATTATATGTGATTTTTCAATGAGTAGAATATCAATGTGAATAAGTAAATGGAATTATTTGACTTATCTTTTCCATATTATGCTAATGTATAATTTTAAAAGTCTTTTGTTTTAGTCTTATACACTGCCTTAAATGATTATCCTTATTTATGACAATTATGACAGTTTCCGCTATATTGTTATCCTTGCAGAGCATCTATGTTCACCCCTTTCTATGTTTTATTTTTACCCAGATGTGAAGAAGTATATTATGACTAACCTAAAGTGATAGTTTAAGGGAGATGAATGTGTTCAAAGCAGACATAATGTTTTTATTTTTCATTTCATAATGTAATGTAAATCGTATATATGTATATAGTACTTCCAATGCTACTAAACTGATCGGTCATTCGGGATTTGATTATTTGTGATCATGATAATATTATGTAATAATCCAGCAACTCTTGGAAATTGGGGTCAGGGAGTTAGAGATATAATTTTTCCATAAAGCTAAATATGAACAAGGAATATGATAGTATTAAATTGGGCTTTATCAACAATGTACTTTCTAGAATAGGGTTCTCTACGTAGGTCAGAGACCTCATTTTCTAATGCTTCAGTTATTTATGGTTGGTGGGATATTTTAGGGGGAAACACATGGCTTCTTCAAGTCGATGATAGGTTTACGGAATGGAGACCCCATCTCAGCATGAATCTTCATTATCAAGCCAGACACTCTCAGCTACATGATCAAAAGAGACATATCCAATGGTGAGCTTCTTCCCTACTGTAAGAAATTGAACCACCCCTTATTTCCCACCTTATGTTTGTAGAAGACACCATCATCGTCACAAATGCAGGAAAAAGATTAATACATGGCGTAAAAAGGGTCCTCGAGTAATATTTCTAGTTGAGTGGAAAGGTCATCCACAATGGACAGAGTAACTTTTATATCTCAAAGAATTGTACTATTCGTTGAGTTGTGGTTCTGTGTAACAGATTGGGCATATAGGGAGGCATGTTCCTTATGGAGTATCTCAGAACAACCATTTGTACAGGCAGAATGTGTATCCCATACATTAACCATTTTGTGAGAAATACCACGGGCCGCATCCTCGAATGGTAAAAACCAATTCTTACCCTTTGGTGGTCGGATATACCTAGTCAATAGTGTATTTTCATCCATGTCTATTCATGCCTTTTCCTCTTCCATCATGTCACAAGATGTTATCCAATCCATTGAAAAAGGTTTTTTATGGATTATTTGGGATGCGTTTTTGTAGGGGAAGAGACACTAGATCTTATGGGATAGAATGGAAAGACCTATACTAGATGTAGGGATCAACGTCAAGAGTCTCTCCAGTACCATTATTTGCTTTCATGAAAAACATGTGTGGGAAACTATCAATGACTGTACGGTATGTGGAAAAACCATGTCCTAAAAATGGGATGGAAATGGGACCACTCTTTCTTTGTAAAGTTCTCCCATTTTGTCCCAGATATGTACTATCATCCTAAACCTCATAGGGAATTCGCAATGGATAATTGGTTAGGGTACGATTCTCTTATGGTGCAATAATTGGGCAGGCAATGTTATTAGATATTAGGGATATCCTTCTGCTACCAATTCTTTACAAGGGACCAGTTTCCATTTACTATTTATTAGGTGAGTTCTAGATAAAATTTAGTAAGAAGTTTTTGATACAGTCATCTACAACTCAGAAAAATACAGATGCGTCTTCACTCCCTCTACCATGGAGAAGTTCAACTTGAAGGATTTTCTAAGGTAACTCAATTCTTCGGCCCAACACGATATATGGAATGACATGACCTGGTTTAATAGGATTCTAATGGAATAAAATTTTCTTACATAGAGGATCTAGAACCCACAACTACCATCAGATGAGAATGTCAAAAATATTGGGATTTTCCTTACTTAAAGTTGTTGTTGCAGCAAAAATAAAAAGGGGGAGAGAATGAACCACATTTTATTTGAAGGAGACTGGGCTTGTGATGTGTGGAGTGCCTTCAGTGAGTTTACTGTTTTCTCTTCTTATGACCTGCAAGATACACCCATCCTG
This sequence comes from Viscum album, assembly GCA_963277665.1. Taxonomy (NCBI): domain Eukaryota; kingdom Viridiplantae; phylum Streptophyta; class Magnoliopsida; order Santalales; family Viscaceae; genus Viscum; species Viscum album. The sequence goes on from OY728157.1 coordinate 1,387,296,239, forward strand.
GATTGATGGATTAAGGGTACAACTGGTACGTGAATAGAGAGAATGGTGAGAGAAGTGATCCTTAGCGTGGGGTGGTAGTGACTACTGAAATCCTAGAATCGGACATGATACGAGGGGGAACATCAATAAGAAGATCCATAATTGTTCATACTAGGTACCTACATGTGAACATGTTTTCTATAATCAGCAACTGGAAGGAATCTCCCTTCCTTCAGGTGCTGTCAGTCTCTTCCCCGAGGGCCCATACAAGGACTCAAGGCCATTGGGTTTATTGGATTCCTCAAAAAATGGTTTTCAAGATCAATATAAATGGATCATGTATATCGATGGATATGTAGGGATGAGGGGCGGTATGGGACTACTAGGGGAGTGTGAATCTGGCCATTATAGTGCACTATGGTAGTGACACATCTATCCAAGAATAGGCCTATGTTGTGTTAACTGGTCTGACCCTTTGTAGGTAAGATAATATCCTCCTCTTCCAAGTGGAAACAGACTCAATTAAAATTCGATAATCCTTTCATGGTAGAGGATCCACCTCTTGGTCCATATCCAAAACCATTAGAAAAAGTAGAAGTCTCCTCAACAGTAACACTAAGGTGATCCACACCTAGAGTGAGGGAAGAAACATGAAGATCACCTGGCATGCATGGAGGATCAAGGTTCAAATGTCACGCACTTATCCAGAATCTTCTTATTCAAATTTGAGGGGCTAGATTTGATTTGAGGGGATGTCCCTGGACTTCAATATTTTAGGCCACTATAGACCTTATTATGACTTCTCCTCCCTTGTATCCCATTCATTTTGAATAAAAATTTATTCTTTTTGTGTGATATATTATCTTTTGAAAATGATAAATATGTCATTAGTATCATAATTGATTCATTTATATCAAATATATTAACTCAATTTATTTTTACTATCTTTCATTGAAAGAATTAGTAAAAAATAAATAACATCGCTTTTTGAGGCAGTATTCCACTGTTCACATGCACAATGATATATTATCCCACATGAAATTGAATATAAGATTAAAATTGTAAAATAACTAATTTAATAATATCAATATCTTATAAATATAATATATATAAATTAAATAAATTATTACAACAAGACAGGATAAGAAATTATGGAAAACGAAAGAAATCGGTTCCTGGTGCCGTAGTCCACCATGAAAGTGAATGATGGTTTCATATCCCTTTCGATGGAATGTGAGATAGATTAATTTTATGAAATTATCATAATAATTTCTCATTATATAGAATATATTGGTGTAATTATATCAGAATAATTGTAGAATATTTGAATGTGGTTGAAAAAGAAATAAAATAAAAACACAAAGTTATGCATAATTATTCTTCTTCACACAACCCCCATATGTCATAATGAAAATCATTCATAGGATGGATTTCTAATCAAACTAAGGGTTCTAGGAAATAGGGATGAAGGTTAGGAAGAAATTTGGGATGTTAATATATTATAAAATTGTATTTTCAAATGTTAATAATAGATAAAATTAGGTTGCCTTTTATAAGTGAGGTTAAGGGATGACATGAAGTTTTTGGAATGAAAAAGGTGTAGCCACATTTTTAACATGAAAAAAGGCTCAAAAAAACGAATCATTGTAAATAGATTTATTTTATAAAGCTTAAATTTTGACATAAAACTGATTTTAGATATTTTTCATCTCATTTTAAACCTTATAATTTGTTAAACCTTCAAAAAACCCATTCTTACCATAACCATGAAAAGTAAATTTTATCATATTCAATATTATTTATAAAACATTCCACCCCTATTTTCTCTTTGAATAGTGGTTTGGGAATGTTGGATAGTAATCCTTAGACCAAACTACCTATACACCAATATCTACTGATTTTCGATGAGTGTCCAATGGGATGATAGTGGGGAGACAATCCCCTCAGATGGTGATAATAATATTGGTCCATATGAATATAGCATAATTGATGAAGAACAACACTTTTAGAAGAATAAATGAATATCTAAAGAATCATAATAAAATATAGTTGTTGAAAATAATCTCCAAGGTGTAATTCCATTTTAAAATAATATAAGACAAGCAATAATAGGTCATAATAAATAGATATAAAAGGAAACTCGTGGCCAACCATCTAGCTATATATATAAAACGGAAAAATATAACCCCACATTAATGCAGAGGAAACTCCTAGTAAACTTACATCCATCCCATGAAAAATGACATATCAATAACTATTTTCTATCTCCCAAACTTGATCCCTTACCAAATCTCAAAAACATAATCTCTAAAAACTTCTTGGGGGCATGTAGGGTGTGAGTATGAACTTAGTAGGACACCAATAATGTGTTCTTGTATTACATACATAATTATGAAGGTGTGCGAAAGTTATAATTGAAGGAAATAGATACACATTTAATAAATAACATATTTCCCTTATGCTCAGTATCCACAAAGAATCAATCTCTTTCTTCGGTGATCACAGATATACCTCAAACACATGACACCAAATATATTTATGGAATACAAGACATGTACGCATATATATATATATATAGTGGTGAGGAACCATAGGGAAATACACATGAAATCCTCTGAGGTGTATCATATCTGATGAACTGTGAGGTTCCATCCATAATAATGTCAATTGGATCCTGGTGTTATCCATCAAGTACTCAGTGCCCTCATGGAGCTCCCATAAATTCCCTGGTCCATCAGACTACTTCTCAAAAAATCATCATTGGCTCAAAGCCCAATATCTTGAGGCATGATGATATCCGTCATCAAATATATAATCATTGTCATTTCATTAGCTGATGTCCTAAGGTATATCAATAACCATACTCCCATAATCTTGGACCTCTATCCTTAGGTACAACTGTGATCCTTAACCCCCTATCTATGGTCTCAATAATATCACCTTATATTCCATCATCATCTACATGGAATTCAATGGTGAGAACCTCCAACATAACCTAAAGTCAACATAATCCAATAAACATCAATATCAATAGAGGCCTACACCAAAAAATAATTGTCAAAAAAGTCATCTACTATGTTCTATCCATGTGCGCATGATTCGAGTGGAGAGTCATCCAACAATGGTGAGATGCATCGCCAATAATAACGTATACAACATCACTGATCACCTCCTTCCCCTATGACCATGTAACTAAATTAGGATGTTTGTCACCATCCCATGTCCCTTGTGCAAAGCTATCATCCTGATTATCACATCACCTCTATCTGATGACCATGCCACCTAAACCTAGTGATCAACATCTCCTTAGTATCACAAGATAATTCAAAACTAAAGAACCCTGTCTCCTATGTTTAGGCGATTAACATCAACTCAATCCTAATTTATAGCCCATCACATTCTCAAGGAACTCTAAAAATAATAAAATTAATTTAATTTCTTTAATTATACACGCACTACTTATCGTATCCATGTCATTAAAATATTTTTTCATGGATTAATGTATTGGAATAGGCTAGATCATTCTTAATAGAATCCCATATCATTCATTTGAATATTTAAAAGTATTAATTTAATTATTAGTGGTTACTCTAAGACTACCCACATGTGTGTATTTAGAACAAACCCCCAAAACAACTGTAAAATTAATGAGAGTATAGGAATCACATACCATATAATCATAGGGAATTTCTCATCTGATACTAGCCTCTAACAAGACTTTAAATGAATGAAATCATGTATTTAGACAAATGCTCTAAAACTAGATAAAAAGGTCTCACGAAATATTATCATTATATACGGTGAGATAATATATTAAGAGAATATATAGGATTAATAGACATACCAATACACTAAAAAACTATAATAAAATCAAGAATCAGAGTTCAGATGTGGAGCGGAGGTCAAAGTCTACGGGAGAGGAAAATTAGAGAGTCTATTTTGTGTGTGTAGAGGAATGGGGGAGTAATGGGATGAAATTAAGATAATGTGAGAACTATAAAATTAATAATTACCAATTTTTAAATACTTAACTGGTTTAACTACACATTTTGGATAACTGTGTGCTTACACTACGATGGACATTGTCTAAGAACCTCACTGGGGGTGGTTAGGTGCACAATTTATTAAACCACGCACAAACTGAGCAATTCCCTTCTATTAATAACTATAGAGGTATTAAAGGTCATGTTCCCCAACAAACATGGTTTGGAAAACCATGTTCAATGTTGAATTGGGCTTCATGGTTACTTCTTAGAGTTCGTAAACTTATGTCTAATAATGGGCCTCAATTTTTAATTTTCTGAAAAATTGTTTCTGGGGTTTGATACACCAATTACTCATCTAGAAACCTGAATAACGTGATGATAATTAAATCCCATCTAAAAAACTAATTAGGTTAATATAACTCACATAATTCGTTTGTAGATTTCATGTTAATAGCTGTAATTATCTATAAATTCAATATTCCAAATTGATTATGAAATTGGACCCCCTAAAAAATACGAGACCTTACTATCTCACCACTTTATAATAGCTACTCTATGAGATATGAGGCTTTACCCAGAGATCTTACCAAATATAAAAATGCCATTTACATCACCGCAGTCTACCCCACCTATTAAAACACACTTCAAATCCCCTCAAGGAGATCCCCACATTAGGATTTACCTATTCGGTCACATCCAACCCAAGAAACCATTATCTTGTGGTCCACTGACCATCCTAGAAATCAATAGTCCTCCCGTGAAATACCATATGACCTCTAACTTATCAAGTTATCAACTAATTCTGTTTCACACATGATACCCAACATGTCCCATGTCTCATCATACACCCATACCATATATGTTCCATATACGATTATCTTAAAATCCCAAATCAGATGCCCATAAATCCTACACCTCAATAGATTCTCTTAATAACCTATATCATATATACAAATCATCATACCCCTGATTGATACACACTTCATACATAATACACATCACATTGATTCCCAAAATTAGTCTCTTACCTACACACCTCATATATATATATAGCATCATAATAAATCCCCACCTATTTAAAAGATCATGGTTAGTCCAATAACAGTACTCGTACACCTCATTCACCATAACAATCCAATAAAAAATTAATGGAAACTAGGTTATTCCCATGGAGTATCTGTAATTACCATTTTCTTCTTGTCCTCCTCTGACCCTGGCATCTCAACAACATGCACCATGTCTAAATCCTAACTACTCGAGGCTTCCACTCCCAACTGATCTCAACCAGCTACATACCACAATCCCCCTATGTAGATAAATCTATCTCTTTCATGACCGTAATGTGAGGCCAAATCCTAGATACTAACACTTAGTTCCACTCTCGGTCTGAACTCAGATCTCTGACTATGCTTGGTTCCCAAACTCCTAGCATTACAAGAAGTCTTCATTGAGATCATACGTAGATCCCCCCTATGTCAACATCATCATCACTCTATTAGAACCCAATAACAATAGGTTTGTAAATACCCAAACTGCACACTCTGAAGGAACATCACTGAAGACCCACTCCACATTGGTGCACCTGAATCATTGGTGTACCTGAATCATTGGTGTGACTGCCCTACTGTGACTCTTTGAGGCCCCCATGAGCTACCTAACGAATCATTACTAATATCCCTAGATGCTATCCCATTAATTGAATAACATTATTCTATATAGTTTTCATTGTAGATCAACTCCATATTGACCACCTTATCAAAATCATCCATCCTGAAGATGTTTACCTTCACTATAATGGTGTGTCACAAGCCATCAATAATTATTCTCCCATAAAGATGTTTTCACCCAATATAGAAGGTGAAAATTGTAAATGGTCTATGAAATTGGCCTCATATTCCAAGACTGATGTATCCCTTTGCATGAGATATAGGAACATACAGTATTGGTCCACACTCAGCATCTCAGGGAAGAAGTGGTCCAAGAACCTATGCTTGAATCTATTCTAAGATAGTATCTCAAGTCTTCCTTCCTAAACATGCACATCCCACCAATACATTCTTGGTAATCTAAATATATTTTTCCTCAACATCACTCACTCTCTTGGGGATTTCTCAAGTTTGGGATCATTGCCTCAGGATTGCAATAATTTTGTGTCGGGGGACACTCTCAGGTTGCATCATTTTAGACCCATGTGACACCCTTTGTCTTTGGGCTATGGACCACATCATTTATTATAAAAAAGTCAATTATCGATAGACTAAATCAAGTTATCTATTTCCTATGGTTCACCATCACCCTAGATTAATGGTGCGTAATAATACATGAACTCACAATTATGGTATCCCATTAATGGCTTAGCTCATTGATCTCCACTGTCAGTGCCCTGTATAAGTGGAAAAAATATCCCCCAGAGCTTCACATCATGACATGTCCCAAAGAGTCTATGAAAACATGTTGTTTAACTTATTTTTTGTAAATTTAAACAACTCACAAACTTTTTCCATCCACTCCCCCTTATCAGGATATAGACCATGTATAATTCTACATAACATCACATATTAATCAAATCAGAAACAACAGACCTAGGTTAAATGAGTATAATGACACAAAAAACGGATAAGTAGGAAAAAAATATTTTGATTCTATATTGAATCACTAAACAACCCAATCCCTCTTAGAACTTTCATGTTCCTAGATAATGATTAAAATAAAAACACGCAATATATGAGCCTAATAACCTATCATGATTCATAAATAATTCCCCCTTTTATTTATGGGGATAATGTTAAAAATCCACAGAATATTTAACCATAACACCTAGTGAGTTAATCAACATAGAAATAAAATCAACTCTAGGAACACACAAAATAATATAAAATTTCCACCCTGAGAAACATTTTAGATCCCATGTTTATTGGGCACCTTTCACCCAAACATGAGATCCTTACCTAGTCCCAACTACACCCTATCCATTGATCATCTATAGCCTATATATTAATTCAAATAATGCAAAAAACTCATTTGATATCATTTATAGTGGCCAACCTAGATTTCTACCCAATCATTACACCAAACTTGTTGGCCACTAGGCTTTAAGTTCACCTCCCCGTATGCCAAAGTATTCCAAGTAGTAGCGAGGGTCTGATGAGGTGATATTAGGTAGAATATACAATACGGAGGTGATAAAAATAGTGGCCCATATAAATATAACATAATATTAGAATGACCATAAAAAATAAAATCATCATTGAAACTCAATGAAAGGATATTAAATTGTAGCAGTATTAATTAAGCCCAAAGGAATATTACCATTTTCAAATATAACATGAAAATTCATAACAGTTAATACAAAAAAAATAAAATTTTATGCCCATGGTTGACCATTTTGGTATATATAAATCACGAAGAACTACAAAGGAAACTCAATGTTGATGCAATGTAACCACCTAGTCCACTTCCTTCCATCCCATGAGATAGTAATATCTTTATCCCAATTGTCTTGATTTGGAGCATAAACCCTTACCAGATCTAAAATATATAAAGTATAAATTCATCCTAAGGGGCCCAAGAAAGGAGTGAGTATTAACATAGTAGGACACCACAACAATGTTCTTATCTTACATTCATAGTTATGTAGGTGTTTGTTACGTATAAGGAGGAAACATATAAACATTTTGTAAATAACCCACTCCCCTTATGCTCATCAACCTGAAGGAAGTGATAAATTTGTTTGGTCATCATCAATATAATGTCGAGAAGGTTCCCCAATATATAGATATATATATATATATATTTAACACAACACATGCCAACATATATATTTTTTATTGGTGAGTACCCATGACATAGTGACCAAGTAATCCCTTGAAAAATATAATTCATGCTGAACCCTTGGGTTTCACACATAATCATGTCAATTAGAACCTTTTTTCATCCATCACGTAGTCAGTGTCATCCTAAAAAAACTAACAACTTTGTAGTCCGTCAGACAGTTTCTTAGAAAATATCTATCGACTCTATGTCTGATTTCATGAGGCATTACAATATCCATCCTCTAATATATTATAAATATTTTCTCAACATCCAATGTCCCAAGGTAGGGATATACCCATCACCCCAAATCCTTCACCATTGAACTCCTGTATAGTATAGAGGCTTAGCCACCATCCAATGGTCTCAATCCTATATCTTGATGGTCCATCACCATCCAAATGTCATTATATGGTGGGATACTACAACAAAACTGATGGTCAGAACCATTCCCAAATCTGAACTATCTAGAAAAGACTCCAACCATAACGAGCGGTGAACACCTCCATGAAAGTTTCTTATCAATCTCAACATGTCTTTAATAGTGTGTTGGCCAACAATAGTGATAAAAACCTCCAATAATAACACAATAAAAAATATATGTCACATCGTTTCACTGTGACCATGTAACTAAATATTGATTTTCAACACCATAACCATGTCATTTGAGTCATTACCTTATCCCGATGATCACATCACCTCAATCTGAAGACCATGTCGCCTCAACCTAGTGATCAATATACGTTAATATATCTAAAGACAATCCCCACCTAAAATCATTATTCACACTGTCCATGTGATCAACATAACCTCATTCCTCTGTCCTAGACCATTATATTCCCATGTAACTCCATAAATATATAAAAATAATAAAAATAATTTGATTCCTCAAACATGGCCTATCCTACCCAAGGAATCAAAAGATCCGTACCAGGTCTATATAATATTAATACTCTGGGGCATGCTCAACAAACTTCCCATATCGTCAATTCATTTATTTAAATTTATTAATTTAATTATCATAGGCCTCTCTTGGACTACCCATATAAAGTTATTTATAAGGTACCCTTAAAAAATATTAAATTAAGGATAATTATGGGAAACACATACCTTATACTAATAGGCACTCTCTCATCTGATATCATCCTCTAACTACAGTTGAAAAAATATAAATCTATGATTTAGAAAAATGACATGAATATAGGGTAAAATGTCCCTTAGGGACGTTGATTTTTATTTCAAGAGATATCATATGAAGAGAGGATTAATTATTAAATTAATTATTTATAGGCTTCCAACAAAATATATGCATCAATCATAGAAGCATAGATGATCAGTGGATGCCAAATCATAAGGCAGATAAAATCAAGAGATCCCATGTTGAGAATGCAGTAGAATTGAAAAGAAATAGGAGGAAATTAAGATAAATATATGGGGGGTAATTTCTAATTTCCATGTTTTAATATAGCCACATGGTTTGGATACACTATTTGTATAAATGTGCACCAATTGTGTGATGCTCCCTATCCAAGCACAATACTTCACACAGTAAGGTAAACAATTTTCCAAACCAAGTAGAAACCATAAAATTAACCAAAGTTCAAAATTACAGGGGAATTTAATGGGTTTTATCCCCCATCCACATAGTATAAAAAAATTCCACTACTGAATTGGTTTATAAAATTACTCACGGGAGACTCCATGATTAAATATATTAGTGTGCAAATCATTATGTTTTTCTAACACTGAGTTTTCACGGATCAACGTACACAAAAATAATTTGAAAATCCAAAGAACATTAATATCCTAAAAAAACTGCAAATATTGTATTTAAAAAAAAACACTGTCATAATTAGGTTTCAATGATCATTGGAAGAGTTGGCCAACACACCAAATTCAAAATTCAAAAATGTTGTCGAAATTCAATCTGTTAAAAAACCTGATAAGTTACACATTATGTAAAACCATTAAGTTGAACATATTTGGAAATATTTATTATTCTTGTATTAAATATATAATCCATTTTACCGAAATCAATCCAAATGGTTGGTTAATTTTAATTTACAATTAAACTAACCGACTAGACGAAAAAGTGAGGTTTAGTGAAGTGTAATTTTCAAGAAAAATCATATATTATATTTACTTTATGACTAATAATAATATTTGTATCAATATAAATATATATTTATTGATATATAGTATATAAATTCATTTAAACAGTTCATAATTATGTGTGTTTTCATAAAATAAAAATGGGAAAAACTATGAAACTGAAAATAGTTTTCAGAAAAATCATGTTTTTATACCAAAAAAAAACATAAACTAAAATCAAATATGGAGATGAATCAAATGTAATTATTTGGATTAAACAATAAAAAGAAATAATTATGTTAAATTTAAACATATTAAAAACATAATGGGACTTTTATATCAATTATTTTGTCGAAAATAAATGATATTTTTACAAAAATCGGTATTTTAACTATTAAGTGAAAAATAAATATTTTTTGAAAAATTCCAAAACATCATCATTATTAAATTTTTATTCACTGAGTTAAAATTTAAATATAATTATATCAAATAAATTTTTTTAATATTCCAAAAAAATAATTATAATAATTTCATCTAAAAAGCTATAAAATCATTTTTGAAGAAAACATTTTTTTGAATAATAAAACAACTATACTAAAAAATCATTGATTATTTACAAAATAATTTATAAAAATTATATACTGGGTATGAAATAAATAAATATATATATATACACACCACTAATTAGTTAATAATATTCATTCCTTCCAATTGAATGAATTGGTTATAACAGTTATAAATTGCACATACCATTTACTCATGGTGTTTCTTGTTGAATACAATATTGAGTGTAATAAAATTATATTAAAATATTATGGTGATCAAAGTTAAATAATAAATTTTAAAATATTCAAAAAATAATATTTATAATTATAAATTTCAAAAATTTAGTCAAGGCTTATTTTGACGAAATTTTTTCAAAATCATTATTGAACCCATCAAATTATAAATTTTGACCTCGGGAATATTAAAATGTTCATTATAAAATAGTTTTATTAAAATATTTTATTAACATAGTATATTTGAGGCCCAATTATTATTTGAATAATATTAAATTGAATTTTAATTGATAACAAATTAGATTAAGAACACTTATGTTTAAAAGGTTCATTCTTTTCCAAAACTATTTTATTTACTTTTATTATTATTTATTTCAACAAAAAATTTCATAAAATTATAATTTTAAATTTATAAAATGGAATTCATTTTTTGAATCATAATTATAAAACAAACTTATGATAAATTATTTTATTTATTATGATAGGGGATTTTTTTGGTGTATAGTGAGAAATGCTAATTTTAGAAATATATTCATTTTTATGATACTAGATTGATTTAATAATTACTTGAATGTTATGAAAAAAATTATGTAAAAATATATATTAAATAATTAATAGAATTTATTTAAAAATAATTAGTCGATATTATAAATCAAGGTTAGATATTTTTGAAGTATATGTAATATTATTATTCAAATAGAAGATATTTTGAGTTTTCACTTTTAATAAGGTATTCATAGGTGAAATTTTGTTTCTATTTTAGTTTTAGATTCATGATTTACCTATTTCATTAATCGCAATAAAAATAATTCGATGGAAATCAAAATTACAAAAGATTTTGGAATAATGATTTTATTCTTAAAAGGGATTTTTATTAATATTATTTCCTTTGCGTTTTAAAAACATATATAAAAAGTAAATTTTAGAACCAGTATAAATTAAATGTTATAAAATAGAATATAAATCTTATATCATCATTTTTATTTTTTTATTTTGAAAATTTTATTTTCAATCGTGTGAATAGTTACCATGGTAATAGTGTGTCACTATGGTGATAGTTAAAATGGATTATAAAGGGGTTAAACTAAGAATGTGGTAACAAATATATTTTAAAAAAATATAAATTTAAAATTTTTAGTTGATTTAGATGGTAACATATATTAAATTCAAAATTTTGTTTCCTTGTATCCATGTTCTATGAGAGATATATTTATTATATTTTAATGTTCTTAATATTTATAGTGGTGAAGCTACATTCACTTATCCAATGACACCTCCAATATTAAATTTTCCACATAACATAAGAACTCAATGTAAAAATAAATATATATAAATTCACTACAACTATCATCCCCAATTATTGTTGTTTTTAGAATCACCAAAAGAATAATCATTGAAATCTTAAGTTGTTTTCCATAAGAAAATATATAATGAGAATTCATATGGCTTAATCAAATTATTTAATGTTTAAATAGTTCTTATAGCTCATTAAAATATATTTTTACCCTAATAATGAAATTTCATCTGTATATTTACATAAAAAATGATATTATGTTATTGGAAAAACTATTTTGTACTTATATTCATTCTTATGGAAAACTAATTGTCCACAGGTGCATACTCCCAAGATTCCACTTACATGACGTGTTGTGTTTTATTTTTCATCCTCATCTCAAATATATGATTAAAAATAGGTATCATATTGATACAATTGATTTTTATTACTTAATTATTATTTTTTAATGATATAATATTATATACATTCTTACACTGGTATCCTTTTGAAAATGATAATGATATTCATGTGTATATATAGATTACCACATCCATGAAGCGATGATGTATTTTTTTCAATTTTTCATTACCTGGATGGTTATAAGGATGTATTTAAAGAATACATATGATTTTTTAATATTATAATGGTTAAATAATTTTAAACCTTAATAAAATTTATTTACTTTTCATCTATTAAAAAATTTAAATTCCACTCAAGTGTATGTGTAGACTACCTGCTCCAGTAATGTGGAATCTAATTTCATTACTGCACTACATGGTTGGTTGTACAATTATATTTAATTTGAATAAATTAGAATTATAATATGCCTAATATTATTTAGAAAATGTATCCATGACCCCTTTAACTTCATTCTACCTATGTAATCTATTTTAATGGTTAAGAATCAAACATCATTAAATCTTCTTAGGTGTATGTAACTGATTTAGTAACTAAATAAAATAGTTCCAAAATGAAATAAAATTAATAATTATATTAGGATAAAATTTACAAACGTTATTAATCATTTAAATGATTTATATAATTTTATTATTCATTTTTTATATAATATACAAAATGGTTCCTCATGTGGGGTATACTATTTTTCGTTAGAACCATATTATAATTTTTTCATTTTAAATTATTTATCGCACAAATCCATGTTCATCTAAATGTTTTAGTAATGTTATTTTCAATAATCCAATTATTTTTCAAATTCTATTGGCAGGGCTGGAACAATAAATAGGGGGTGTGAATTGAGTTTCAAAATAAATTTATGTTTAATTTTTTTAATGCTAAATCAAAAAATTTATATAACATGTCCAGTAAACTAAAACTATAGAATTTTATAATATGAAAATTCAAAATGGTAATCAATTTTTTTATTATAAATAAATTAAAATAGATTAATACATATTTTTAACATTTGAAATATTTTTACTAGATTTAAACATGATATATATAAAAAATTAAAGCTAAATATAAAATTTCTATTTTTTGTACAGATTTGAAAAAAGATAATGCTGATTTAAAAAATAGAGTATAAAAAAGTAAATGTAGAGGTAAAAAAAGAGTTTATTATAAAGTCAAGAACTAATACCATCCACATGGAAATTACCTACTAAAAGAAAGTTAATTATAAAATAAACTAATCCACAACATAGATAGGGTCCTACACAACTTTAATCATATAGTCTAGGCTACTTAGAGACTCTTTCACTTTTCTAGGTGGGATAAATAAATTTTAATTACTATATTCAATCAGTCAAGTCCAACCAACCTATTTAATTATTTTCCATGGAATTATAGATAATTAAATACTTTTATATTATTCATTTAACTCTATAATTAATTATAATATTTTTCTAAAGAATAAATAGATTACAACATGTAAAGATTGATAGTAATTAAAATAGAGCTAGAGAATAAAAAAATTGTTTGTACTACAACTTTTTGATATGTTTCTATATTAAAAAATTTTCTCCACTCATGTTCATATTACAATTTTTAGGGTAAGAACAGATACATTCAGCTATTCACTAATGTGTTGTCAAATTGCATGTAAAAAATAGAGTTTTTAGATGTTCAGAATAGTGTATATGTTTATAATTTTTTTCAGGAAAAAATTCAAATGTCCAGGTCTGTGTCATGTTTAATTTTTCTTACAAATCATATTTTATTTTTTAATTTCGTGTCTAATAATTAAATCATTGGTCATACCTTATAGAAATCCTTATTTGAAAAAAAAATTGAGAAATCATCCCAAATATCCTCATACATTGAAAATAAATCTAGATACAATTAATTTTTAATGATTAAATTTCATTATGCATGGAAAAGTGCTTCAATTAATATTTTTTAACACTATGGTAATACAATACATAAAATTAGACATGTAATTCTTATTTTTTCAATTTCAACATCCACATTTTCATGAATACTTTGCATATTCTTAGATATGTTGTATGGTCGATCATTTGTTTTTATAGATGATCATTTGAACATGTGTTTGGATAGTTTAGACTTGTGTTCAATTAGTTTGTACTTTAAATCAATCACCTTGTACTTGAGGTCAATCAAAAAAAAATTTATATCCTCACTTTCATATATGGTAGATAGGGAAGGATTATGTTTTCATTTTATCAAATCTTATGGAGGATATTTTTGGTGTGTGGTAATTCAGTTCTTCTTAGGGTCACTTGGTACCATGTTGTTGTTTCAGGGTTTCTTTTTGTGGATTCCTAGTTTCTTCTTATGGTATCTTTTTTATTTTTTCATTTACATTCCCATTGAATAGGTGGTCTTATATTCGATCACATATGTCATACAAAGATTGCACATACCATGTATATGAATCAAGAAATTGAAAATTTATATTATTTCCCATAAAATGAATTTTATTTCATAAAACATAAAATATATTATAAATGAAAAAAATTATTTTTCATTATTATTAAAAATAATAATTTTTTGATTAATTCAACAATATCCACCTTTTTATGTTCACAAGTCAAGGTATAAAAAATTTTCCATTGAATTAAATATTTAGAATTAAATATTTTAATCGAATGTAGTTAAATCAAATGAATAGATTTATTACCCATGTTTTATTTTGAAATATAAAATTTTTCCCCACCATTAAATTATCAAAAAAAAAATAAAGTTATAATGGTTAAATAAAAAATAAATATAAAAATTAATGATACGAAATATTAAAAAAATATAAGGAAATAAAAATAAAGTAATATGTCATTAATTTGAATAAAATTTTTACTATTTCCCAATCACTATCTAATAATAATATTATCATCATACTATAGATTAGTATATGGTTTAAATGGATCCTTACCTATTTCCCTAAACAAGATATAAAGTGGCTGTATTATATGGAATTATAGGAGGGACTGGAAAATAAATTCCCATAGATATGTGTAGGATTTGTCTAATGGATTGAGATACTAAGTGAAAATAGGTCATATTGGTTGTATATGATAGATAGTGGTTGGTAAATATGAAGTTATATTGTTAGATTGGTCTGAAGTGGTAGAGGCGTGAGGTAAGGGAAGGGAATGAAATACTATAACATGGGCATTAGAAACATGCATTTAATGATCTAATATACTTATGATATCATCCAAAACCCTTGTCCAATGTTCTATAACATTAATAAACTCAAATTTAGCTAACCTAAATTGACTAATTTGAGGACTCATTAACATTAAATTCTATACAATTTACATGATTTTTTTTTCAGAGGAGGTATCGTTATTTCTCTGGATAATGAGTGGAAATAAGTCTTGTGGCATAATTTAGTGTAAATACTTCTTTAATAGTACCTTATGTTACAATTCATTATTAATTTATCCAAACTAGTCTTAACATATTAAACTTCAGTTAATTAAATTTCATTTCTCCATGAGGCGAAATGTAAATATGAACCTGATCTCTAACATCCTTTACATTGTCCACATTAATTTGAATTTTTTTAGTGATTAAACATTAAAATAAATTCTCATTAATTCATACTAAAAAAGATATATGTTTTAAATTATATTTTTATGGATTATTTTTAATGGTAATCACTAAATGATACCAACAATCCATGATTTTAATATTTTTTGAAAGATCAATTTTTAAGTCTCTAATTTGATTTCTGAAACATTTCATTTCTCTTTTAAAAGATTGAATATATTGGTTTAGATGATCAGTTTTCATAATCACTCTTGGATGATGGTGTGGAATAATAAATTTTATTTTATGAGCAATGTACTCTTCAATATAATTATTATTATACAAAATTATACTAAACAACATTGTTTTGTAAAATAAAAATGTTTTTTGTATTGTATAATGTATTTAGTGGTTATGGAATTAGGTTGAGCAGAAGAGGATCCCTATTTTTGAGGTGAAATTTATCTAGATTGAGAATAATGAACACCGAATAATAAATCATCCAAATGATTTAAATAATTAAAACATAGATCAGGAATATAACTCTTTGATTCATCATTAGAAGACATAAATCTCAGAGGTATCTCACATTCGCTAAAATATCCCCCAGATTCATCATTAGAGTCTTTCATGATCACAACATTAGTTCTAGGAATAAACTCAAACATTGGATCTTAATTAAAATGTTTCATATAAAAATATTTTGGATAATGGGGGATTTCTAATAACATTAAAAGATATTCATAAGAGTCATGAAACATTTATATTTGAAAAATTGGAGTAACCAGAAGCCTTGGATAAACTAATTCCTCATTCCCTTAAATAACAATAATCATAAACCTTTCAACATTTCTTAATGGATTATAATCATCGTCAACATCATCAGCATCATCAATATTAGCCTTATCATTATTCATTTCATCCATTATATCATCAAAACATGGGGGAGATACATTCATATAAAATACTAAATTGTTTGAATGGGTTTCTTAATTATAATTTGGGGAATAAAATAGTGTATCTCTCACTATATCAAACATAAAGGGAATATAAATTGCAATTGGACCAATAACCATACCAGTCTCTTAATCTGTCATGTTTGGTCTAAAAAATATTGACCGAACAACATTCACCACATCAGGAGGTGCATATTTCTTAGTATTTCCACCTAAAAATATACGGTCGGTTCTTTTTCATCTTTAATGTGTAATATAGAAGATTGAGGAACAATGATAGTATAGGATACTTATTATTTTATGATTTTAGTGTCATTTTAAACCTCATTAACAAGATTAATATTTTAGGAATTATTCAAATGAAATTTTAGCATCCCTATCCATATCCTCTATTTGAGATTCACCAATATTAATGTAATAATAAAAATTTAAAATTTCACACGCTTTAAGGCCAAGATCTATTACATCTCTTTTACAAGAGGGATGTGATAAAAGATTGAACATCTCATAAAAGATATCCTCATAATCTATCCAAATCCTTTTCCTAGCATTCAAAATAGATTTCAACCTCTTATATTTGTTCTAATTTAGATAGACACTACTAAAAAAACATTTCGTTGAACACCCAAAGGTTCTAAGTTTCTCCATTAATGTAACCAATAACTGAACATCAGATATAGATGTGTGTTAATTTTTGAAGAAGGATTGGTATATTAATATAAATATATCAGTATAAAATGACATATAACAAAATAGATTCGATTTAGCATTAGTTATAGAATGAGTTGATCTTGATACCTCACAGAACTGAAATCACAATTCCTTGGGTAGATATTGTTTTGAATGAACATCAAAAAACGGTCTCATTCTGAATTCAAATAAATTATGACCATTATTCTATATATTATTTCAGATATAAGATCCTCCAATTCATTAATGATTTTGAAATGGGGGTGGTTTATAGGTTATGTCAATAGGCAGTCCTCATATTATTTAATATATGTTACTCATAGATAGTAATCTAGAATGTTGATATGAAATTTTAGTTTTGACATTAAATGGTTGTTCAATTCACATCCTCATATTCCATATCTTCAAAAAACAAGCTTAAGAAAAAACTCTTACCAGGAGATTATATAAGGTTTTGTTTTTATCTAAATAAAAATTGATGAATTATTTATGTAGAGCGAATAACAATAGAAAAGATAAACTAGTTCTAAACCATTCAACATCCACTTGTAATTAAGACCTGACATTATGATAACAAAGAGAAGATTCAAAATATACTTATACATTATTAATTATGTATTTGATATCTTAGATGATTCAAGAGAATCATATTCAGAAGATCACTTCATCTCAATTGAGTATACTAAGAAATGTGGTATGGAAGATATAATTTTTATATGGTTATTGAAGGAAGGTATTAAAAGTGGGTTTCGTTTGGGTTATAATAGTTGTGATAATTGGTCTATTCATTTAATAATTATTCAATTAAGTATTTAATTTCATAGTAATGTTTAGGAAATAATTTCATGCATTTAAATTATTTATAAAAAATTCATGATATACATTAAAAGATATAACTAAATTGAATACTCAATAAATTATATATAAATAAATGTATTAAAATTAATATTATAATATTAAAAAAATAATTTTTTTAAAAAATCATACCTAATTAATTTTTGTTAAATTTTATTCTCTCATAATTTATTGGCTTTGTGAAAATAGACAAAAGTTTATGCTTTGTGCTAAAAAATTTATGGGTAACATCTACATATAGAAAATGATCACTCAAAAAGTGATTTCATGTATAAATATATTTTATTCTAGAATATGATATAGGATTATCATAAATTTTTATCACAAATATACAGTCACAATTTTATGGAAATTTTGGAATTCACACTCATAGTCTAATAATCTCGGTATCATCTACAAAAAATATTCATAACAACAACCCCAAACTATATAAACAACTTTAGAAGAAGATAATGTAACATAATTTTGTTTCTTAAAACACTATGAAACCAATTATTTTCCAAAAAAGTGACATTTTATAGAGTTCATTTTTCATATATCTTTCATCCTCAATATTCTATATATTAATAACTCACTACATCAAATACTTGTCCTATAGATTAGAGAAATACTATATTGAATGTATTTTTAAAGTATTTAAAAAGTCATTTAAAATAATTTAAATTTTATTAATTGAAATTTTATTGAAAACATGCACATATTTATAAAATAAACATATATTATGGTCAACTAGGAGTTACATATAATTAAATTTGAATCATAACTCTACTAGTGGTTTGATTAAATGGTTTCCCCATTTAATAAAGATCTAGATTAAAAAATTTACTCACAGGAGTATCAAAACATTTATTACTAACAATACCAAATCAATTTAAAATATATTTATTGTATTTGTTTTGGAGTAAATAAATCCTTATATTAAAAAATCTGAAATATAAGAATGAATTTTAGTTCACCAATAAAACTCATTACAATTTTTTTCATCACTTTCGAAAATTCCACAAACAAGTAGTTCTTTTATAATGAAAAAAATATCTTAAAACATATTTTTATGAAAAAAATATATATTTTAGATTATTTTAATAAATAATGTAGGTTTATTGACACATTTTTTAAATTAATTTGAAAATAGAAAATTTTTAGGCCTATTATACTAAGATATAGGAGCTTATTTCATATAATATAAAGGATTAATTAATTTAAAAACATGATTTTGAATGTAAGTGTCCTGAGATCATGGGTGTTATTTTATAAAAACATCCTCAACTATATAATATATTTGCGATGAACACTTTATATCGGTTTAATATAATTTGAAATAAAATATTTCTTAATAGGAAAGAAACATTCTGACGTATTCATGTCTATATATTAGTGAAAAGGTTGCTCATAGTAAATAATTTCACCGTAAAAATAACCTTGTTGAAACAATATATATTTGATTTTAATCATAATACCACATTGATCAATATTAATTATAAAACACCTACTTATTGAAAATTTTTAGGATTTCATTAGGTCGTTACACTAGTTTTCAGACCATATTCCTCTCATAATTATTTAACTCTTCTTTTATTTATATTTCACAAAATTTATCATCAATTAGTTAAGTCATGTTACTATGTTCCTAATATGATATGAAATTGTTGTTTTTAATCTAAAATCTAAGAGAGTCTATATTATGGCTTCCATTACCAAGGTCTCCAAATATGGAATCTTTTGGATGCTCTTTATGAGTCTTAATTTTTCCTGGGATATAATTATTTGATACTTCATTTTCATCTACATGTTTTCATTCAATCAATTCCTTATAACCACCTGAATTTTTTACGGAATTTCTCAATTAATTATCACTATTCTTGGAGTTGATATCTATAATTTAAGATTTTTCCTAAATGTACTATAATGTAGTATTGAGTTCTTGTGTATTTGTTTCATTGATTTTGACATGTACAAATTATTCCACATCCATTGTCCTTTTTTTAAATACCCTATATGATTAACTAGATGTTGAAAAGCCCATGAATATGACTTCATCACTTTTGGATGAAAATTTTTCCAAATTCATTTTTATTGAGTATAAATTATTTAAGAAAAAATCTAAAGTATATAATTTTTGGTTTTTTACCATTGAAAAACTCATTTAGGGTTTTCTCAAAAAGTGTTATAATATGAATTATATAAATAGTATATAGTGATATATTTGTACCTTCTTCCGAAAAATAAACTTGTCAATTATAATCAGTAAAAATGGTTTGGGAAATTTCAAGAAGAGTTCTACATCATCTTTATACTACACCATTCAATTTTGGGATATAATTATATGATATTTTATAACCATAGCCCAATTATATGAATATAAATTAAAAATATGCATTTTTTAAATCAAATCCAGGCTTACTTCTTATGTTATTAATAGTATGTTTCATAAGGTTTTCTAGTGGTATTTGATACTTGAAAAAATAAGTATATGCTTCTATTTTGTGAGAAATAAATAATAGACATGATTAAAATGAAAATTCCTCAATTAAAACATAATTATAGTGCATTCCATTTATTATTGAAACATTGTATGATACAAAAAAGTCTTTAAGAACCATATCTAGTGGTTGATATGTTGTAACTTATTTCCTTGAAATCAAATGAGATTTTTTATGCTTCCCTCTTGGACATGGGTTAGAGAGTTTGCCTTTTGTGAATTCTAAATTATGTAAATATATGGATAATCCATTCCTAGTTCCATTTATATATTAGTAAAGTTTTAAATGGCCATGAATCCTATGATAAATCCAGGAATCCATATTAAAGGTACTTAAGAAAGAAATATCTTGAGAAATTAGTGGATTTTAAAAAAATAGAATAAATGTTGTTGTTACGATGGGTAGTAAGAACTAAATAATTCTTGGAATAAAAAGACATTGAAGAATTAATCTCAAACATAAAATTATTTCAATAATCACATGTAAATAATATTATAAAATTATTATCTTTTAATAAATTTATAAATAATAATTTAAAAATCATAATAGAAGTACTGTTACATATTTTACCAAGAATAATGAATTTTTATTTGGAACTTTCCAAAAAAGGTGGCATACCCACCATCTACATTGATATAATTATTGAAACATGAGTAGTCCACATTCATGATTCTTCGAAATTCACACTATAGATACCACATATTTTTACATGTACTCTTCATGTAGTTTTCCAATATGGAATATAAAGAAAAAATGATCCTGCTAACCACATTTTTTGGGCCTTGAAATGATAGTGATATAACAATTAATAATCTATAGTTTTATAATCAGTTTTGCAGAAATAGATTTTAATAACTTATAAATAATTTTTTTAGTTCTAAAATAATATGAGTAATTTTAATACATAGAAAATCTAGAACTAGAATAAATTTATTCATATCAATCGTCTATTTTCTAGGTTGTTATCCAACCATTGTAGTATATATCAGTGTGTTTTTTACCAAGAATCATAGTTAGAGTTAATTTTCCATTTTTATTCATTCTAGATCCATTATAAATTTCTTATTAGAAATTTTAATATAATTTTTTCCATTAATAAATGATGATTTTCTCATTTTCTATGGAAAATCATATTTAAAATGAATTATTAGAGGATGATGTTTATTAAGATTTTTTAATTCATATTTAAGATCATTAAATGTATCCTATATATAGTTAACAAACTAAAATATAACCTAACATATCATATTTTCTTCATTATAAGAAATATATAATAATATGAAGAGGTGACATAATGGAATTTTTAACCTCATATTTTTTTCTTGAAACACATGTGGGAAATGTCATTTTTCTCTTATATACTCATGTAAGATTAAAATGAACTATAAAAAAAGGTCTATTGGGGACATTCATAAATATATTGTTCTTTTTTCAATTTTACTCTAATCTTTTCTTATATTTAAAATTTTCAAATTCATTATTTTTTTACTTTTATTTTACACTCATAGCTGGTTACCTCTCAAGATGGATTCTCATTTACTCTGTTTAAATAATTTTCATACATACCATGGTAGTTTTATTTATTATGGAATCAAATATTCTTCTAGAACCTTGGGAATAATTTTTCATAATGATCTATTTTCTCATAATGTATTGTGTGTGATTCATCATTACTTGAAAAATAAACTTTTATCTTCAATTTCATTTGTAATTTTAAATTTTTAAAGGCTACCAAATTCCTCTAGGGTTTATCTTAGTCTTATTTATTTAATTTTATTTCTTCATAATAAATAATTTTCTTTTAAATAAGATCATGTACATGATGTTAAATGATGATATATGATTACCTGATGGAAACATATGCTCCCCTCGACGTATTTGGTAGAAATCATAAAACCCATATCACTTGATCATTATCTATAATTTTCGTTCCAAGTGCATACGTTGTTTTTAATTATATATGTATTTAAATATATTTTAGTTACATTTGATGCTCTCTCTTGATATATTGAATGTGTGTTAAAAATTCCAAAAAAGTAGAATAAAAATATTTATTATACAACATTCCATCTCCAAATGCACAATAGAACACATTCATTTTTTACATTTGAATCCATATGGATATTTAGTGTCACTTATCCATTAATATCTAGAAAATATGGGGTTTTCATGTTTATCCTAGATAAAATTCCAAATCTGAATGATAGGACATTATGAATGAATTTTCATCTTGAATGTCCTTTGTGTATAATTATTTCCATTATTATAATAAGGATAGTTAATTCTAGTTATTTATTACCTATTATTATCCATAAGGAATAAATTATAAAATTAATATAAATTAATATATCTTTTTATTAAATGGCATCATAGTAAAATTTAATTTTAAAATCTATTGATAACAACTGATGTTAAGGGTGGAATACCCATGAAGTGGGTGAATCAAGTTTCAATTAAAAGTTCTATTAAAAATTGAATTGAATTTAAATCCTCAAATTTAAAAAATATTCCCAGTTAACTAAAATTATAGAATTATATAATATTATCTATCAAAATGGTTCTAAATAGATTGATAAGAACTTTTTCAAAATCATGTTTGATACCACTTTTTGAGTTTTAAAAAGTATTCTTTAGGGTTTCAACCCCACCCCTTTTTAGTGGTTTTCTCCGATTTCTTATTTCCATTTTTGGTCATCATTCTTGATGGTGGTTTTAAATTTTCATTGGTCACCTCATTGTTTTTATGGTTGTTTGTAGAGATTTGGTTGTTTGGTTTCCTTATTTTAGTGGGATGTTTGAACAAAAAAATAGTGGGGTAAGTTGACTAGATTTGATGATTTCGTTTGACATATGTGGTGTTCAACAGTGTTATGGTTGATAATGATTTATTCTTAATGGTTATGCTCATGATTTGGGTGCGTCTCACTAACAATATTGACATCACATTAAGCCACTACATCAAATAAAGATAGTGATGGTTCTAAGGAATGACATTTTTTTGTTGGTATGGTGAAAATGACAGTATCAAGATGATTAGGTGGGTGGATTAGAGTTCTGAAGAAGGATTTTCTAGCAGAGTGGTGGGATGAATGATTTTAGGGTGCACACAACTCTATTTTGGTGGTTGGAGGTTATGCAAGGTGGCACGCAGACATAGGTTGATGTTCAATTTTTTTCAAATTTGAATTTTGGTACTTTTTATTTGGGGTAAGTGGTTTTGAATTTTGAATCCCTATGTTCATTTACCACTAATACAAAAATAATATTTTTTAAAATGAAAAAAATGTATTTGAGGAACTATCATATTAAGGTTTATATATTTATATTATCAAACATATACATAATTGTTTTAATAATAACATATACAAAACATATGAAAATGCATAGTAGAACAAACAACAGGTTTATTATTAAGATGATACAAAATACCCTCTAATATGAAATCAACTATATAAAATTATTTTACTATAAAATAAAATATTCCATAACCTAGATAGGATTTTAAATAATTATATTCATATATTCCATTCTACTAGGATCCTATTCCTCAATTCTTTGTTATTGAAATAAATGATTACATTTTCAAGCAGCCAATATAGGATACAAAACCTCAACCACTATTTTTCATGGTAGTAAGGATAAAAAATAATATAAAGAGTGTATTTTTTACTACGTGTTAGTATATGACATCGCTATAACTAATAAATATATTAAAATTTACATAACAAAAATGTAAATAAAATTGAGTAAGATAGATATATAATTATGTGTAGAAGAGTATGTTTTTTTTACTGATTAATATTCTTATAAATTTATTATCTTATTTTAATTTGGTGTTGATATTTAATTGTTTATAGTTTTTATCAAATGTTATGAGTATGTTATAGTTAAATATTTTAATCATATACCTTTATATTTGAGTATATGTTCATCATTATTTTCAGAAATCCATTCCAATTTATTTGTGTCAAATATGAATATTTAGTTATATACATCTTCTTATAATTTTTTATTTTTTGTATCAAATTTTTATATTTTGGATTAATTTTAAAAAAAAGGCCTTTCATGAAATATTCTTTTATAAATCATCGTGAATATCCTAATTCTTTTTTTTGGATAATATGGTTTTGATAAATTCTTTTGACAAGAATTTAATTCTACAGAGAAAAGTGGTTGAATTAATATATTTAACAATATAATAATAAATTATTTACCTTTATATACATTCATTTAAATGTTTCCCACTTTCTAATCCACAATTACTTCCATAATTATTTGATTCCCTGATATGTTTTTTCTTTATCATTTGTTCTTATAGTTTATCTTTTGTACCTGTGGTTCATCAATTTAAACATGTGATAGATTAGTTTGTACATTCAGTCAATCATAATATACTTGAAATTGAACCCAAACTTTTTTATATGTGCAGCAGAACAAATTTTAAATTGGTAATGGTTGTGTGTTCATTATATAAAATCTTGCAGTTGATCTATTCAGTTTGTGATGGTTTATTTCTTCGTATAATCGCTTGGTTACTTATTATAGCTAGTTGGGTTCATCTTAATATCGATGGGTTTTTTATTATTATCACTTGGTTATATTTTCACATACATTCCATCTTATTTAATGGTCATATGGTTGATTATATGTTCAATGTGGTCAATTACATATACCATGCAGTCAAATACAGATATGGGAAAAAAAAATTTCTTTCCCATAAATATATATTCATTCATAAAACCGAAAATATATAAGAAATAAAATAAAAATTAGTTTTTATAATTAAAATAGAATATTAATATACTAAGGTAAAAAATATATTTTTGAAAATCCTTTAACTATAAAAAATGTTTTAAAATGATTATTTTTAACATTTTCCTTAGATTTCACTTTTGAATATTTTTACCAAATTGTAAATGAATTTTTTTAAATTTTTTGAGTATTGATAAATTTACCCACTACCATGAATTCTATTCACTATGATGATTATTCATCATGTTTTATTGTTTTTTACCATAATATCATAATCAAATTATTCTGGGAATTTTTTATTTTTAATATTTTTCAAAATAAATGAATATTTTTCATTGTATATATAAATTTTTTTGTAAAGATCTTATATTATTGGATTAAATAAATTTCAAAATGGTTTAATGATGAAAAATTTTACGATTGTATTACTTTTTATTATATAGTACTTTTGAATTATTGATAACGATGTAAGAGCCTACGAAATAACTCTCTAATTCATTTGGTTAATGACTTAGTATTCAAAGATAAAATGATGAGAAAAATAGATTTGGTTATTCTCATTTAATTAGATCTATTAATTATATTAATTCAGGATCAAATTTTATTTCCCGATTTTCTTACATAGTTTTTATATAATAGCAATGATTTTAATGGATGTCAGTTGATTTCATGAAGAAGGTATATATGAATTTAAATGGGAAATGATTATTTTCATGTAATATTTTTTATGTGTTCTCATATTTTCCCAAGGTCCTTACATAGTTATTATATTCTTGGTATAGGGTTTTGAAAGGAAAAAATGACATTTTTAAAATGAAGTTATATGATATTTTAAATATAAAAGGTTTTTTAATGGGAAATCATTTTAACGGGTTGTAATGTTTTCTCATAAAACCATCCTGGATTTTATATGATTGATATTTATTTTAATGTTTTTATTTGATAAATTGTTTACAGTCACATGTGAATTTGTTTTATTATATATTCACATATTTATTCCGTAAAAGGTAATCATTTTAATGATTTTACTTGTTTATCAATAGACTTATGTCTTTCTTTATTTTTTATACCCTTAAATTATATTTCTGTTCTCATAAACAGTTTTTAAATATTTAAATGGATCTTATTATGTGTAACAAATATATAATGGTCAATATTTCCACTATGATCACTCATCTTAAAGGAAGAATGTTTTTTCTATAAATAATGATGAATATAAATTCATGAATTTTTTTCCTGAAAAAATTTACACATTATGATGTACTTATTTTCTAGATTTTTCAAAACTCTAAATATACAAAATATTATAAATATTATAAATTGAAATCCTTATTATAAATAATTTAATTATTAGTGGACTATTTTCTGGGTTTTAATTTTTCCTTTCAACCTGAATAGTAATGGAAAACATTTTAGCATTTGATCCAGGTGTATATGTATTTGGAGTAACACATTACAAAAAACCAATATATATTTTATTACTAAAATATAATAATAAAAAATAATAATTTATTCAAATGAAAATAATAATAAGAAATTCAAGAATAATTAGAATAAATCCATTATATTTTATTAATTTAAAAAAATCTAGAATAAATTGTATTAATGAAAAGAAGAGAATATGATCCAATGTGCATTAGAAAATTAATTTATCTATATTAATACATTTTAAGAATAAATCATTAATATATTTACTACTTAGAAAGTTTTAGAAAAAATTGTGAAATTTTTTTACCACAATTACGTTAAAAACAATATATACGACATTAATGTTCATTAAAATTATCCATTTATTAACTAGAAAACTTATCTTATATCCATATTTACAAAAAAAATTAATTTCCTCACAAAAAAACTATAAATTCTTGAAATGAGTCATTAATTTAATGTTTATATAAAGAACAACAAATAGTCAAAATAAATAATACATAGGAAATTGAATAAAATATTTCTAAATAATAATTCCATAAACCTATGTAATTTTGTATCCTAAGGTAATCATTGAATGTAATCTGGAAGTAGCAAGTTTAGGATAAAAAATTTCTAAATTTCATGTAAATAGGTTGTTTGAAATAAATCATGCATCCTAATTTTCATATGTAGAACAATATTATAATACTATAATGATAAAAAATTGTGTGATCTAGTTTCCAATTAGAAATGATGTATAATTTTTTCATACATAATTATTTTTTATACAATTATATTATAAATTACTCATATATAAAATCCCTTAATTAATTTCATCTCATATCCCCTCATGAATCTTGTAGAATGTGATCCTTTTTCATCTCTCAATATACATTATTTTTTATAGGGGTCCAACCGATGTATAGTAGAGACATGTGGTGTGAAAATTTGATATCCCAAATTTGAAACAAAATAAACACCACTCATGAAATATTCTATTTATTTATTAATGATTTTCAGGTAAAAACCAGTTAATATGTGATTAGAAATATTAATTTTTACAGTTAATTTGAGTCACTCACATTTTCCTCACATTATCAATCAAAACACATGGTCAAGGTAAATTGATTTTAGAATATCAAGGAAATATTTATTCATTAATTATTTCATTTTTTACCATCATAAAAATTTATGTATTTGGGTTTTTACTATATAGTAAAAAAAATTAAGAACTAGCAATGATAATTTTAATTTTATGTATCTAAATCGGGTTTAAATGATGAAACAATCCATTAGATTCCAATAATAAAAAAACTATTTTTTTCAAGTATCCACAAAATATAAATAAAACACATAAACCACCCACAATCCAAGAAATATAACTCCATTTTCAAATGAAAAATCAGACCTATAGATAGTGATATAAAAAAAAAATTTAATACCCAACTTCAGAAAAAAAAAATCAATCGATGATAATTTTGATGGGGTTTTTTAAAAAAAAATAAAAAACTCTTTTTCTAAAAATAACACAAAAATAAATACCTACACAATAATTTAAACCTAATATTTTCTAAAATGGATAATTTTATGTAGGGAATTTATTTAACACATAATTTTAAAAAATTACACACATAGGGAAAAATATCATTTAAAATAGGGGTATACATATATATGGTAAATACATTGTTATGATATATATCAATGTTCACATGCTTGTTTTCAGTTAAAATTACCAAAAATATTCAACAAAAGATAGTTATAAAAATGAACACATCACAAAATATTTACCAAACAGATGAATGTGTAGAAAAATAAATTTATATATAGGTGTCAAAACATATTTTAGCAGGCAGTGACATAAATCTTGTCCATAATTTTTTTTCATTATCTATTATAAATCTAGATATATATTATGCATTTTTCAATAAAAAATGGTATCATAACAAAAATAATAGGGATATAAGAAGAAAATTTAATAACATATGGATGGAAGACCATGGATGGTTTTGATTTTATATCATTATTCATATTATATTTCTGTATAAAGATGTATGATTCTTTCTATCGTACTCATACAATGAAAATATAAAATTTTATTCTATTTTTTTAAAAAAAACTATTAATATTATTGAGAAGGTAACATATATGGAAATAAATCATGATAAATACCCATGTGATGTTGCAATATGACTATCTATTACTATATAGTCATATTTAATTCCAAAAAATCTAACGGTTGATGTGGATTTTAGGAAAATAACTAACATATTCTATTTATTCTATAACTCTTGAAAATATTCTATTGGAGGAACCCATGTATATGTTTATTCTTTTATAAAACCTTTATCGTCCCGTTTTTACCATAAGTGGGATGTGGAATATTTGTAGAAGGGGTCGGTTCCCATTCGTATATATATTGAGTGAATTCATTATATATTTATGATAGCTTTTGAATTCCATGAGGTAACACATCCCATTATTTATGAAATGTTATTTATCATTAATTTCTTTCTAGATACTGTCATTTGAATTTTCCAAATGTATTATTACTATATAATCATTAATATTGAAATCACTCTAAAACATTATCCATCATATCTATGGAATGATCTATAGTAAATAAATTCATAGAATGCCTATATAATTCAAAATAATAACTTCCAATCCCTAGAGAATAATAACCATTTCATTATGATCACAATTTAAATCAAGAAAATTAGGAATTATATTTTATCCCGATATTAAATTAGTTAGAAGAACATTTTTTCAATCAAATCCCTTATAAAACTAGGAGGTTGAAAAAATGGTCATCTAGTTTCTATTGAAATCATTTTTGCTTTAATGTAATACCATTTTTTAACACCCAATCATTGTGATAGTATTTATTCTAAAATCATATAATAAGTTAAATGTGTTAAAAAGTATGGTTAAAAAATATAATATGATTTTAATAAGAATAAAAATTTCCACAGCAACTATGTAATGAATCGGAAATTTCAAGGAATTTATTTTCTTAATTTCTTTTGAATTTTATGAGTGTGCAGTTTCAGACGACACCTGATTCTGAGGCCTGGTGTGCCCAGAATCAATTTCCGAAGTTTAGCTCGGGTACGTTCTGTAAACGAACGAGCGGGTTTTTCTATCTTTCGAACCAGTGCTCAGAATTTAAATCCTAGGGCACCGATGGAACCACAATGACGGTAATTACATAAAAGGTCATTTATAGAAGAGGCGTCTGCTCAGGTGGAGTTGATAAAAAATGTGGATTAAATAAAAATTAAAATAAAATTGTGTTACAATCTTATTTCTTTTTCTAACTGGTTAGATCCTAGGTGTGGGAGTTGGGGTGGGATCCACAAGATACTAACTACCCATGAGAGGATAAAGGTGAGGTGGCCCCCACACAAGCCCAACCCTTCACATTTCCTAACTCCCTAACTCCCACCTTTATGTGAGTAACTTCACTCTCTCCCTCATTAAACTTTCCAACATAACACCCACTTAATTAGACAGCACTAGTTTAATTAATTAAGTGAATTTGATTTTGAATTTTGAAATTTTTTGAATGTTTTGCAAGTGTAATTAAAATAAGGAGTAGCTTTATTTTAATTTGGGTTGGATTTTGTTGTGTTGAGGGAATTTTTTGAGAGAGAGAGAGAGAGCCCTTGTGAAAGAGGAAGAGAGTTCCTCCTTCGTTGAAGAACACCACCCTTCACGAAGAATGGTTCTCCTTCCGGCAGATCTCCAATGAACGACGCTCGAGTTGGGATCAAAGGCCTTCGTGAAAGCGACGAACACCAACGATCGTCGTCACCTTCATCTCCTTTGTTGCGACGATGTCGACGATCCGACATCCACCCTCTCGCGATATCGTCATCGAATGACGAACGACACGAGGTAGGGATTTTAATTAAGTATTATTTTATTCCCATGATTCTTTCATTCTAAAGAATACAAAGACGCAGATCAACTTATTATCAAGTTGATCCACGAATGTTTTCCTTGTGGGTTGGGAATACAATATTGTCGGAAGTTGTAGGGGTTATCTTCGTTCAAGTTTAATTAAAAGTTCTCCATTGACTAAATTTTCCACTTGTTATCATCATAACGGGAGGAGATCGGACCGCACAAACTGGGCCAATACTCCATCCATTTTCTTATTGATCCCTGTTGATCTTTGCGGCGAAGGTAGCGTGGTGCCATTGCACCACACGGGAACGAAGAGGACCGCGGCCAGAGTGGGCCGCAGGTGTGGTGTGTGGCGCCGTCGCGCCACGCCGGTGAGGCCGAAGGAGGGCGCGTCCATGAGAGGGTCGCGACAGAGGGGTGCAGCACCATCACGCCGTGCCAGTCAGACAAGATCCATGGCCAAAGGCCACGGTGGTCTTCAATGGGGCGGCCAGCCGAGCCGGCCACCGACGCCACATGAAGGCGGGACCCGCAAGGGTCCTGCGGTTACACCCAAGGTCATCCATTACCGTCGGCCATTTTAGAAAACCGGGGGGGGGGTGTAACCCCCCCCCCCCCCTGACAGAACCATAGGTCGGACCCCACTGGATCCGCCGTTTCAAAGACAAGAGGCTGATGCCCCCCTTCGCACCCCGCTCGGCCGCGAAGCTTAGGTACGACCGGGTTGGATCGAACATGAAACCAACCGGGCCCTCATAATGGAAACACTTATAACCTGAGATTCGGACATCTGATTGACATGTCTTTGACTTTTTAGATTCCTTTTGGTGAGATGGATCTTTTGGTATACTTCACCTGAGGTTTTAATGCTGTTAGAGTATGGCCGGGTTGGATTGTACTCGAAATCCAACTGGGTCCCTGGAACGGAAAAGCCGATAACTTTCAGACCGGACGTCCGTTTGAGGAACCGTCAGTGGCTTTGGAAATCATGTTAAGAAAAGGTCACTATGAGTATAACATATGAGAGTTCGAGGTACATTTGAGTTATGGTCGGGTTGGTTCATACATGAAACCAACCGGGCCCC
This sequence comes from Viscum album, assembly GCA_963277665.1. Lineage (NCBI taxonomy): Eukaryota > Viridiplantae > Streptophyta > Magnoliopsida > Santalales > Viscaceae > Viscum > Viscum album. Next base: position 1,387,328,245 of record OY728157.1, read on the forward strand.
CATGACGAGAAGGCTAATAACTCACAGACCGTGCATCCGATCGACGCGTCATCTGTTGCATTGAGACTGATGTGACGAGGTGGTCCCTTATGATACCTACTTGTGGGACTTTTTGATTCATGGTGTATCGAATAGTATATCATGGAGCGGATCCTCCCGGAGACGAGCGTGCGGAGTGCGGAGACATAGTAGCTATGGACTTGACGACTACTTGACTGATTTTACTTGGAGTGATTCGACTAGCCTAGTGGATGGAGTGCCCGGTATTTAGCGGTAGACCCACAGTGGACGGAGCGCCTGGTAGTTGGAAACATACCTGCAGTACTCGGCAGGTGGAGTACCTCTGTAGGATATTAGGGGAACCGCTCCTGTGTTTGTGCGGCAGACCCCTGGCGGAGAGCACTACTCTGTTTGGGTGCAGACCTGCTGTACTCGATAGGAGGAGTACCTCAGCAGTCTAAGGTTATTGAGTAGCACCTCAGATTCATGACATGGCTAATTTACTCGATAGAGGAGGAGTTGTCCAGCAGTTGTTGTTTTAGTATCTTTAATGAAAATCATAGTTTGAGCTGAGTCTTTGACCTTTGTGATTTCCTCATGATTGAGATGGGTTACATGATAACTTAGGTATATGTATGGGAATATTACTATGTAGTAGTTATATGTTGATTTCATATCTCTATGATACCTCATGATTGAGATCAGTTACTTGATAACTTATGTATAAGTATAGGCTTATACCTAAGTAAGGGTTATCTATTAGATCCTTCTTCGAGATATCATTGTTGGATTTAGTGAGACTTTGAGGGTCTCGGGGTCCCTACTGAGTATATTTATACTCACCCCTACATGGGCTATGCCCGCACCTCGTTGTGTTGGATGTATATGATGGACAACGCTGAAGGAGGCTGAGTGTTTGAGGACTGGACGGTACCCGGAGGTGGACCTCACGACGAGTTAGTATCTGGAGGTGGACTTCACGATGAGAAGGTACTCGGAGGAGGTTGACAGGCAAGAGCGTTGAAGAGGCTATCTGTACCTACCCTTCAGGTAGGATCCGTGGTGGATGATCCAGGAGCTGCGCTATCTGTACCTACCTTTCAGGTAGGATCCGCGGTGGATGACAGAAGAGCTACTTCATTTTCCCAGCTGTTTGTCTTTTCTGTTGTACTTTCATTCAGTTGTAGCTGTACTTTTCGAGTGAGTTTGTATTATGGCCCATTTACTTTTCAGCACTATCTTTTGTACTTAGTGTATTACATCCTCTTGTACTCTGTGGTGTTTGTTTACTTTTATAAAGGTAATTCCTTCCCAGTTATCAGGATTTACGCCTTTGGTGAAAGTCTTCAGCCATTGGCCTATGGAAGGAGGGCTTGGGGTAGTCAAGGAACGGGCCCCAAGGATGGGTCAAGACAAATTGGTATCAGAGGAGTCGGTTCTACCGCAGGACTTAGGACTCTGATATTTTATTTTCTGTGAAGCAATAGTGTTAAGGGTACTAAGTGTGGTCTTCAGTTCAAGGAGTCCAGTGTTGGTGTAGGTGGATGACGTATCCATACACTAGGACCCTGACTACTGATTTCTGACTCAGTGCACAAAAACACTGATTGCGTGTGTGTTTTCAAAAGTTTCATTAAATCAGCTCAAACCAGCTGATCTCACCAGGTATAATCATTTGACCGTGTCACATATGTTTCTTTCAGGATGTCTTCACCTAGTCAGACAGTGTGGGTACCGAGTGGGGAGCACGATGATTTCCCACCGAGTAGAGAGGCCTCAGTACAGGGCCCTCTACTAGATGAGACACCAGCAGAGAGTTCACTTCTCTTGAGCGTAATGCACAAGTTCCAGCGTTAGAGGCCTCCAAGGGTTCCAGGCGAGTTATATTTTCAGACAGTTGGACACTATCTTGAGTTTGTATCACGAGCTTTCCACACAGCTGGGACACCCGCAGACTTGATGGTGTACCTAGCTGTTAGCCTCTTCCAGGGAGCAGCTAAGAGGTGGTAGAGCCACATGTTCCAGTTTTGCGACGGGATGACCATCACCTGGTAAGACTTTGAGACGTTCTATAAAGTGGAGTTTATACCAGTGACTCTACACTTTGAGCATACTCAGGAGTAGCTGCCTTTGCCGCAGGGTTTTTCATCAGTAGTCGAGTCATCTTTAGGTAGGAGTCAGATGATGCAGAGGTCCAAGAGGACCATTCCAATAGGTGGGTGACCTTGGGTTTTAGGTTCGGTAGTGTGAGTGAAATGAAATAGAGCTAGCCATATGAGCAGAAGGAAGTGCTATTCATGTGTCAAGAAGGGTCACATGGCATGTGACTATCCGACTCCCAACACAGTTGATCTACAGGCGTTGGAGGAGCCACTGTGACAGAAACAACGAAGAAATATTGAGCAGTAGTTGAGCAATGTACAAGGAGGTGGAGCTCCAAGAGCAGGTTGACATGAGCTGGACTAGTTCCAGGAATGGATGCCTTTGTTATTGGTGCTTCTAGCTTCCTTTTTGTTGATTTTGTGGTTGTATGTGTCTTTATATTTGGAGATGCAGTAATAAAAGACACCTTTCTTTGTTGCGTTTACTTTCTTGTCCTCTCTTTATGTTGTTACTATGAGGTTCTGGATTAAAACAATTGATTTGACCCTCTATTTAGAGATACCTACTGGAGGATACCCAGTGACAACACACTGCTGCCGATGGTGTGACTCGACCCTTGGACACGAGAGTAACGGTTGGATCTTTTGGTAGTAGCTTCGAGGCCTTATGACATCATCCATGGTCTGAAATAGTACAGTTCATGTCAGGATTGACTGTATTAGAAAAGAACGTGGTTCATCTAGGGGATGAGATCAGATTTCTCTTTTCGGCAAAGGAGAAATCCCAGCAGCTATTTGGTGGAACGTAGACGAAAAAGGGTGGAGATGAGTTCTTACAATTGGCTAGTCTCACCCATTTTTCTTTGAGTGAATGGTTTACGGTTCTCTCCATCTCAAATGGTCTCAGGTGTTTCTACACCAAGAAGGACATGAACCTGAGACCGTAGTGATGGGTTGAATTTCTCTAGTACTATGACTTCGAGATAGTTTATACTCATGGGGAGGGGAACTTTGTAGTAGATTCTCTTAGTAGGAGATCGGGCGTTCAGCTGTTAGGTGTGGCGCAACAGCAGCTGGCCGTGTTTCAGATATCCTTTGTGGATAGTGATGGAGTCATCACATGTAGAACTAGAGATGGTTCAGGCTATGACGGAGAAGGTGCAGATCATCCATGAGCGGATGCAGACTGCACAGAGCAGACTGCACAGAGCAGACAATACTCTTTTGCTGATAAGAGACAAGACCACTAGAGAACGATGGTGGCGACCACGTCTTCTTATGGGTCACACCTCAACAAATTCTAAGGAGATTTAGCCGAGGCGGAAAGTAATTTTCAAGGATTATCAGACCTTTCTGGGTCCTCAGCAGGGTAGGCGAGGTTGCTTACCATCTGTCCCTTCCACCTCAGTTGAATCGGGGGCACGATGTCATCCACGTATCTCAACGGAGGAAATGTATGCATGACCTAACCGTCATCATCGACCATAGAGATATGGACATCGATGACAGGGAGACTTTCATAGGGTTCTTGTAGAGGTTTAGGATCGAAAGGAGCAGGTCCTACGGGGACGGTCGATTCCTCTTATGCTTTCTTTGGTAGCACGGGAACCTCTAGGAGAGCACATGGGAGATGGAGGCTCAGATACGTGCTCGATACCTCCTTTATTTTCCCTAGTTTGTGTTGTAGTTTTACGAGGATGTAAATCCCTAAGGTGGGAGTAATGTAATGCCCTAAAAATTTCAAGGATATTTTTTTCATAATTTCTTTGTAATTTTAGAAGTGCGCAGTTTTAGACGGCACATGAGTCCAAGGCCCGGTGTGCCCAGAATCAATTTCTGATGTTTAGCTCGAGTACGTTCATTAAAGGAACGAGCGAGTTTTTTTATCTTTTGAACCGGTGCTCGGAAATCTAAGGGCACCTATGGAACTGCAGTGCTAGTAATTTCTTAAGAGGACCTTTACCAAAGATGTGTATGCTCGGGAGGAGTTGGTAAAAAATTTGGATTAAATAAAATGGAAAATAAAATTGTGTTACAATTTTATTTCTTTTTGGAAGTGGTTAGACCATAGGTGTGGGTGTTGGGGTGGGATTCACTAGATACTAACTACCCATGAGAGGATAAAGGTGAGGTGGGCCTCACATGAGCCCAACACTTCACATTACTTAACTCCATAACTCCCCCATTTATGTGAGTAACATCTCTATCTCCCTTATTAAACTTTCCAGCATAACACCCAATTAATTAGACAACACAAGTTTAATTAGTTAAGTTAATTTGATTTTGATTTTTGATTTTTGATTTTTTTTGAAAGTTGGGAAAGTTTAATTAAAATAAGGAGTAGGATTATTTTAATTTTGGTTGGCTTTTTTTTTGTTGAGGAAATTGATTGAGAGAGAGAGAGAGCCCTTGTGAAAGAGGAAGAGAGTTCCTCCTTTGGTGAAGAACACCACCCTTCATGAAGAACGGTTCTCCTTCCGGCAGATCTCCAACGAACGACGCTCGAGACGGGATCAAAGGGCTTTGTGGAAGCAATGAACACTAATGATATTCATCACCTTCATCTCCTCCCTTGAAACGAACTCATCTAGATGACGTCCACCCTCTCGCGATATCGTCCTCGAACGACGAACGACACGTTGTAGGGTTTTTAATGAAGTATGTTTGTATTCCCTTGATTCTTTCATTCTAAAGAAAACAAAGAACATGGATAAACTTATTATCATGTAGATCCACGATTGTTTTCTTTGCGGGTTGTCAATAAAATGTTGTAGGAAGTTGTAGGGTTTATCTTTATTCATGTTTAATTAAACGTTCTTCGTTGATTAATTTGGCCGCTTGTTATCGTCATAACAGGAGAAGATCAGACCGCACAAACATGGCGGATCCTCCTCCCCTTTTCTTGTTGATCCCTTTTGATCATTGCAGAGAAGGCAGCGTGGTACCATTGTACCGCATGGGAATGAAGAGGACCGCAGCCGGAGTGGGCCGCGGCGGAGGAGTGTGGCGTCATCATGTCGCGCCGGTCGGAGAGGAGCCGCGACCAAAGGCCGCGACAGTCTTTAAAGCAGCGTTCGGCTGAGCCTGTCGCCAGTGCCACCTGAAGGCGGGACCCACGGGGGTCCCGCTATTACACCCAAGGCCAGGCAATACGGACAACCTTTTCAGAAAACCAGGCGGGTGTAACCCTCCTGAAAAAACCCTAGGGCGGACCCCACAAGGTCCGCCGTTTCGGAGACAAGGGGGCATCACCCCCCTTCGCACCCCACTCGGCCGCGAGCAGAGCCACGACTGGCTTTTGAGCCAGGCCGGGCCGCACCAGCACGGCCAGGCCATGACCAATTGGGTCGGTCCCGGACCTGGGTCGGGTCGCCCCGTTCGGGCCGACCCAGGGGGTATTGGGCCGGGTCGGACCGGCCCCGGACCCCATATTTTTTTCAGACCATGTTCGTTCAAATGCCCATATTTTGGGCTACGAATCTCTGATTGACGCACCATTAGTTGTATTGGGATCCTTGGATCAAGACAGTCTTTTAGGTATATTACAATCAAGTTTTCGGCAATGTTTGGGTATAGTCGGGTTTGTTCAAACACGAAACCAACCGGCCCTCGGAACGGAAACACTTATAACTTGAGCTCCGGATGTCCGATTGACGTGCTGTAGACTTTTTCGGATTCCTTTTGGTGAGATGGATCTTTTGGTATACATCACCTGAGGTTTGGATGTAGTTGGTGTATGTCTGGGTTGGATTATACGTGAAATCCAACCGGACCCCTGGAACGGAAAAGTCGATAACTTTCATACCGGACGTCTGTTTGATGAACCGTCAGCGGTGTTGGTAATCACATTGAGAATCGGTCCCTACGATTATAACATATTAGAGTTCGGGGTAAAATTGAGTAATGGTCAGGTTGGTTCGTACACTAAACCAACCGGGCCCCCGGGACGAGAAGTCTAATAACTCACAGACCGGGCGTCCGATCGACGCGCCGTATGTTGCGTTGATACCCCTGTGACGAGGCGGTCCTTTGTGATACTTCCTTGTGGGAATTTTTGATACATGGAGTATCGAACAGTAGCTCGTGGATCAGATCCTTATAGCGACGAGCGTGCAGAGTGCGGAGACCTAGTATTTGTGGACTTGATGACTTCTTGACCGATTCGACATGGAGTGAGTCGAATAGCCCAGTGGACAGAGCGACTAGTATTTGGCGGCAGACCCATGGAGGATGGATCTCCTGGTAGTTGGCAGTAGTCCTGCGGTACTCGGTAGGAGGATTACCACTGTAGGCTATTAGGGGAACCACTACTGTGTTTGGGCAGCAGACCCTTGGCGGGGAGCACTACTATGTTTGGGTGCGGACCCACGGTACTCGACAAGAGGAGTACCTCAGCAGTCTAAGGTTAGTGTGTAGCACCTCAGTGTCGTGACAGGGCTACTATACTCGACAGAGGAGGAGTTTTCAGAAGTTGTGGTTTCAGTATCTTTAATTAAAATCCTAGTTTGAGTTGAGTCATTGACCTTTGTGATTTCCTCATGATTGAGATGGGTTACTTGATAACTTAGGTATATGTATATAAATATACCTAAGTAGTGGTTATCTGTTGATTTCTTATCTGTGTGATACCTCATGATTGAGATGGGTTACTTGATAACTTAGGTATAAGTATGGGTTTATACCTATGTAAGGGCTATCTGATAGATCCTTCGTTGTGGATATCATTGTTGGATTTAGTGAGACCATGAGGGTCTCGGGGTCCTTACTGAGTATCGTTATACTCAACCCTGCACTGGCTATGCCCGCACCTTGTTGTGTTGGATGCAGACGATGTACAGTGCTGACAGAGGCCGAGTGTTTGAGCACTGGACGATACCCGAAGTTGGACCTCACGATGAGTCAGTATCCAGAGGTGGACTTCACGACGAGACGGTACTCGGAGGAGGGTGACAGGCAAGAGTGTTGAGGAGGATATCTGCGCCTACCCTTCTGGTAGGATCCGTGGTGGACGATCCAAGAGATGCACTATCTATACCTACCCTTCATGTAGGATCCGATGTGGACGACCCAAGAGTTTTTTATTTTTCCCAGCTGTTTTCTTTTCTATTGTACTTTCGTTTGTAGCTGTACTTTTCAGTTGGGTTTGTATTCTAGCCCATTTACTTTTCATCACTTTCTTTTTTACTTAGTGTATTAAATCTTCTTGAACTCTGTGGTGTTTGTTTTCTCTTATAAAGGTAATTCCTCCCCAATTATTGGGATTTATGCCTTTGGTTCTAGTCGCTAGCCCCTGGCCTATGGAAGACGAGCTTGGGGTAGTCACCGCACGGGCCCCAAGGATGGGTCGTGACATACTACAACTTTTAACAATTTTTATGGGGTTTAGATGAAATAATTGAAATAGGATTAGGAATTTTGAAGAAACTAGATTTGAAGGGAGTAGATTTCCTAAAAAAAAGTAGTGTTTCCCAAATGGTGTTTATAAAATCAATGTCATTACTTCGGAATCATGACATGGTAAATGTGTTGAATTAGCCATCGAAATTAGTGTTTTTTTGATGGAAATGATTTTGGGGCAATTACACATTTCAAATAATGAAACAAAAATGGTGTTTGGTGATTAAATACATTTTCTTTTTTCTCTTATAAAACTAGACCCCATCAAAGTTTTCTCATAATCCAACCCCTATATCTCTTTCAATCGTTCCCATTCTCACCCATATTGTTAAAATGAAGTGTTACCCTTTAATGTTAACTATAAAAGAGTGAAAATAATTTAAAAGCTTAATTTAATATTATTTTTTCTAGAATATTTAATTTTATTTATTTTTTTGTTAATATTGAGTATTTTTTATTTTTTATCTATTTAGTTTTTTAAATAATTTGATTTCACATGTTAATAATAGTTACTAATTATTAGTAATTATTTGTTTTTAATAAATAATTGATAAAAATCAATTAGTAAATTTTAATTAATAATTGAGTTATGACTTATTATGAATTATTGATTAATAATAACACCTATTAGTCAATAATAAGTTCACATTAAAATTAATATTAATAAATAAAGAACTATTGAATTAATAAAAATGAATAATTAATATTAAAAAAACATTAATTGATATTTAGATATATCAGTGAGTTAATAATTATTATTTTTCATTATAATTAGTCATATTCATTCATCAATTAGTAATAATACATATTTATTCTTTAATAGTGATTATTTATTAATTACTAACTAGATCAATGATTATTATTAAATAATAATTTATTATAACTTGTAATAATTGTTATACATTCTAATAGTTTTTAATTGTTTGAAATAGTTAGTATTATATATAAATTATTATAAATAGTTAGTAATTATCACATCTAATTTGTAATAATCAGTAATAATTATAAATAATATGATTTATTAAATAATAAATAATAATAATAATTAATAATTGATAATAATTATAATAATTAGAAATAAATGATAATAATTAGTAATAATTGATAACAATTTGTACTACTTAATTATTAATAATTCAAAGATATTATTAATATTCATTAATTAATTACAAATCAATCATTAATGTATATATTTTATTGTTATCCGAGTAATGAAATCCATATCAATATACAAACAAATACATGCATTCCCTTACTTAGATACATTTAGGGATGATAATACTATGAAGGTTGGTTGATTATTAACTCACTCATCACTCAGTGTGTGGTGAATGAGCCTAACTTCATACCTTGGTTAACAATCCATAGATTTTTGTTAATTCACATCTTATTTTGTTAATATTTTTATATTAATTACCAATTAATGAAGAAACTAGAATTTTGTGGATTTCTGACCAATTAAATCCATATTGATATATAAACATGTGGATGAGGGATTTAAAATAAATACACCTTTCAGTAGTATCCCTCAGAATGGTTAGTTGAGTATTAACTCAATCATCACTTAGTGCATAAATAATGGAACAAACAACACCCATGGTTTTATAATCTCATGGGATATGATTTATTTAATTAACATACACTTTAGATGTTCTTATAAAAAGGCCAATATATAAATTATATTTTTTTACTATAAAATAACTTCAAATAATCATTTCACCTAGAAAGTCATATTATTCCACTCTGGGCCCTTTTTGATTATTTTTTTAGTAAATATTGTTTAAACTTTTGGGATCAGGATCACAATAAATTTTTCCAAGAAGGGAATCATGTCAAAATATGTGTACAACTATAGTGATTTTATTCATATCAATCAAAGAGAATTTTATATTTAAACAACAATATGAATGGTTCTCAAATGATATTCAGATACCCAAGAAGGAAATTGAGAAAGAACTCATGGTCAGTTAAATAAGACACCTGATAAAGATATAAAATATTTTGGATACTGTAATTTTCAATATGCGGATATTCTATAATGTCTAACTTATCCAAAATACAATTATTAGAAATCATTGTAAAAAAACTTATTTAAAAAATAGTCTAATAATGGGTAGAGGATGTTATATATGGAGGTCTCTTTTATCCAACACCAACATAATATTATACCATGATAAATCTATAAAATATTCTTTAAATAAGTTCCATCATAATATTTGGTGTCTCTTCTATATTCTGAAGAAGAAGACTAAAAAATATGATAACTCATATATGATTCCAGAGAAATTTGTTAATAACGATGTTCCTTATAGTAGAATAGATGGAGAAAACAATGTATAGGAGGATTAAGATGATGATGTTGGGGATAATGATGCCTGAAATACACTAGTTTTACAACATACTTTAAGAGAGATAAATCCTACACCACTGTATGCATATTGTTATGAAGCTATAACACATTTTCCTAAATTTTAATAAAATATAATTACACCTCCAATTTATTTTTATGGTGTTGTATTGGAAAGATTTGATTAATGTATAAATAATTATTCCTTAGAAGATATTTTCTAAGACAATATTCCTTAAAAAATATTATAATTCAATTTCTTATAGAGTGAAAGTTTATATATTTATTTATGGAGTAAAATGGGAAAAATATGTCAAAAGGTGATGAACATGTTTTGATATTTTATAAATTTTATTTTGGTTGATTTTTAATGTTTCCAATGAATGGTTGATGAATTCAAATATTGAGGCATAACATACTTGTGTGCATCCAAACCTAATATAGGATCAGATATCACTAAAAACCAAATTTTTCTATAATATTATATTTAAGATAATGAGGCCCTAAATTTTTTTTCCTATATCCCTTATTCATGAGATGATTTATTTTTGGGGGTATATGATTTCTTATAAAAAGGATTCGATGAAAAAATAGAATTGATTTATTAAATTTTACAATGACTAGGATGAGGTTTTTCGGGTGATTCCCAATTGCTATAAATATTGATTTAGAATAACTAACATGTTTTCCATCTTGACTTGGGTGAACATGTCCCAAAGCATAATGGAGTTTTCCTTCCCAGAATATGTTTGGTAATTGTTGGGGGCATTCAATTTATTTATTGTCAAAATTCATTTATGAATTCATTTTATTCATATTAATGAAATCATTATGTATGGAATGTAATATTAAATATTAAATATTGTGGAATATAAATATGGTTACCATGAACATATGATTCTTTCATTTTTATAATAGTGGATATGGAAAATTATGACACCTAAAAAAATTTTTTAAATGAATTTGAATCTATTTCAACAACATTCACTGTGTATGTTTGATATCCGATTTCTACTAAGAATTGATGGAGAAAATCAATGAAGATCATGACATTTCGAGTTCCCCAAATTCATTTCATTGATAATTCATTAGATACATTTACAAAAAAAATTAAAACACTTTTCATGATGTAGTTACAATGAATGACATCACGAATATTGGTAAACAGTCTATTTTTTTATTTTTTTATTTTTTCAATATATGGTTATTTTTTGTTTATAGGTAATATGATCACATTGGACTATAATATGAAATATATTAATAACTATTTCTGTAGAAATTGGAAGGAATTATTATGAATAATAAAGGATTTTGTGAGAATAATATGGATATTTTAGAAGAGAAATGAACATTGGTGTATGATGGTGGAAGTGGTAAAGACACATGACCACAAACATTGTGGATTGAATAAAAGTTATATATAGAGGATTTATAAGTATCCTATAACACATAACGTAAAATATTTATTTTATCATTGTATGGAGTGATTCATAGAGATTCTAAGAAAGTATTATAAATATATTCATCAAGGAAAATGATACAGATGTCACTTTTAGTGAGTGATTTGTAGGAGCAATAAAGACACTTATAAATTTAGAGTAAGATTTTCTTATCCATAAGTAATTCAATTCCATGTGATATAGTGACATGGAACTAGACTAAATATAATTTTTTGAGTGTTTTTGTTGTTACTAGTCCAAATGCATAGCGGCTATGTATACTTTTAAGCATTTATGTTTACATATAAACCTGTCATTGAATCATGTGCCTCAGTGAACATCTCATGGGAACCATATACTCATTCAGTTTGTAACACCATTCCACTAGAAAACTAGAGTTGGTTTTTATTTTAATACCTTGTCACAAGATTTCGGGGATCACATATTGAAGGATCTTCTACTTTTGTATTCTTATAAGATAATATGTATATATGATTATAAAATTACATTTGAAAAAATTAAATAAATCATTATTTTCTATTGATAAAATAAATAATTTCCTATTATAACCCTATAATCCTTTGTATATCTATTCTGGGTTACCCACGGTAGGGGAAACAATAATATATTATCTTAGATGCACGATAAATAAAACTACACAATATAAGTAATCATTGGATAAATAAGTATTGAATTCTAAAAAAGAGAAAAAATAAATAAAATATTTAATATGACAAATACTATAAAAGGATACTAAATCCATGGATGATATAAAGACATAAATAATTACATGGAATACAAAATATATTTTCATTATTATATAATGGAAAATATTGTACATCATAATCTTACCATCAAGGATTTTTTCCATGATATTACACATAAATTGTTAAGGAATTTCCATAATACCCAAATTATTTTTTTAATGAGACCGACAATTCATCGAGGAGCTATAACAAAACCTACCCATTACTTAATAAAAATAATTCATTCATCATAAAATGTGAATAAAAAATAATTCAATACATAATCATCATAATATTTTATATTTAAGAACTAACATATGAAATGTGAATATTTTACCCAAAAAAAATTCGATGAAATGATCAAAATAGTAATATAGTGGATGGTCTCACTAGATTATATCGTATGTAAATCATACTATTTATCAAATTTTTTTATAAATATGAAATTATTCTTAAAACATCACCAGTACATTTCTTGAGGGAAAAAACCTTTTTCATTTTAAAATAACATTATAAAATTAGATTGTTTATATTATGTTAGGAAATGTATTATAATAGAAGTCTACCATGGAAGCATTGAAATTTATATTTAAGGAAATAATAGTTACTCTGGATGAAATATTTGTTCATATGATAAATAGTAAAACCAAGTTTCTATTCAAATTTTTTGTAAAACTACTCAATTAGAAATAAAAAGTAATTTTAAATTTAAAGCATTTTATAGAAATTGTAACATAGTTAAAAATTACTATATTAAATAATTTTATATTATTTAAATTATTCTATAAAATATTTTAATGGAAATATCGATATGGATGAAAAAATTTTCTGACAGAATAGAATATTTTCAGTTTTTCATAAAAACTATAGTATTTGATACTCCTAAGAACATACAAAGAGGTAAATTAAATAGAAACATGTAATTTTTGAAAGTTACCAATATAGAAGAAACTATATGGACTTTATGATAGAGATATCCTATAACATTTTGATACCCATTTATTAATAATTATTTAATGAAATATTCATTTTTGATTGTTAATTGTTCCATTTCACATATAAGATTTTGATAAGATGACTCTATCCATACATATTTCTCATGGTTAAATAATTTATAAAATGTAAATAACAATATGGATTTCATATATAATATTTATATAAATAATAATAACCACAATAATGTCAAATACAAATAATTACTACTATGATTCATTGAGGCAGTAACCCACAAATACACAAGAATGATGTTATTATTTTATTAATGGAAGGAAGGGTAAGAAGGTTAGTATTATATTATATTTCTAGAATATTAATTATTTCCTGATAAACTTATTTATTTATTTTTTATATTTTTATAACATACTATGTAACATTGTGATTACAAATGAATTACACTACAACATAGTGATGCTTCTCAATTCATAGAAATGAATGCTGATTTCATTTTACATATAATGGAAAAGGGATGGAAAATTAATAATTAATAATCTTAATTGCATATTAATTTATTTATTAAATTTAATTTATTATTGTATCATTGATATAATATTGTTATAGGAAGAATAAGAAGAAATATATTTTGAATGTGTCAGGGAATATGTTTACCTCTTCTTTGAGATGCCTCATTTGGATTACAATTTAATCCTTCTTATGTTAGAAACTGTAGATACCCGAAGCCTGATGTACATTGACATTAAATTACATTTGCGGAATACTTAGTACATAACAAAAACACACACACAAGGACCGTAATAGTTTAGGGTCTTTGGAAACTCGGAATATAATCTTCTAATCGTGGTGAAAGATCTTAAAAATCTCCCATAAAGATCTTCTTTTTTTACCTAAAACCTTTCTTTATATCCTGGGGAAAAGAAAACATAAAAGGGTGAGCTCAAATGCTTAGTAAGGGTAAACAAAAGAAATATCAATCACATCATATACATAAGCACATAACTTTTGGAAATCATAACATGAAAAAGAGATCATAATTTCATAACATGGGGTAAATCATGGCAGTGAAATGTAATCACAATAATCATAACATAAAACATGAAAATTTGTTGCATTCACACATAATCATAGAGAATCATTTCTTGTTAGTCAAGACTCATTGCCAAGACTATCATAGTGGACAAAGTCCCTTTCTGAACCGAGTCACCCTCATTTCAGTCCTGTTTCACTGAACCAGTATAACCTACCGTTCCAGCCATGTCTATCTCATGAGATATAAAATCTTTACCCAATGCATTTGAGGGAGATATAGGTCCCACCAATCTTATAATGAATTTTTTCTTATGTGTGCCACATAATCATAAATCATACATCATCGCATAACACATGTAACAAAAATGGGATTCTTGAAACATCAGGACATCATAAAACAAATCATATAAGGTAAATGACTTCATAAAAATAACTCCCTCAAAACATAATCAAATCAATGTAATAATAGGGATAATAACAGAACCCTTTATTATCTTAGATGGAAAATAATTTTGATAAAACACTTGAACTCCATTCTTGAAGAAAATATCCTTTCTTCTTCAAAAACATTTTTCCTTTCTTAACATTTCATACAACTTTAATCTAAAAGAAGTTGATTAAAAATAAACTTGAAAACTTGTAAAGGAAGCTTATTTTAAATAATGTTTTAAAAATCCATTCATGTCGTATAAGTTAAAAAAACATTCTTCGTACTTTTGTCGGAAAAGTCAAAAAAAGTACCTCGTACAAAAAAATGACAAAAGATTCCTTTCATATTCATTACTAAAAACTCACCGAAGGGTAAAATTGGATTTAAACTATTGTAAGAGGATGGAAACAATATTACATATTGAGGGAACATGGATGTGTATGATAAAATACACCCTAGTAAATACCAAAGTATAAACAATCTCAGATAAAAATGAGATTGTGATATTTTCCCTTAACTTAGGTCTGATTTGCTTCGTAAGTGTCTGAACCTCCTGTATAATGATTTAAATAATGTCATTGACTTATTCCAGAATCATAATAATTGGTATGATATCATATATGGTTCACTTATGACAATATTTTACCCGTTCTTTTGTAAATTCCATGTTAAAGAGCGTTTTGGGTAAAATCGTTTCATTTGTCGTCCGTGTTTTGACTTGTAATTATTCATATGATTACGTAGATCATGATTTCTTAATTCCAGAATATAAAACATGATTTATATATAATATATATTCAGAATATACATATATATAATAAATCAGTAAATGGAAAGAAATACACCGTTCATGGAGACGGTAGGCTGTACGTACGCATGAACGCTGTTTTCGTTTCCTTATTGAGATGAATGGAATTATGTAGATGACATACATATATATACACATAAATCCAGTATCATTATTATGTCATATATTTCATGATTACTTATTATATGTACTTTATAATCATTCATGAATGGTTAAAGTGGAGAATGAATCTCATCACGTCGTGGAGACGGTAGTCTGTACGTACGCACGAGCGATGAAATCATTTCCATGATTATTGAATTGAATTGGAGTGGATGATACAATATATCAGAATCAGTATGATGTTATAATTACTATGTATAGTTATTCTTTACACCATTATACCCATCCATGTAAGGTGTTGGTGGAAAAACAGATTACACCACGGCGTGGAGACGGTATTCCGTACGTACGCACGCGTGGTGATTTTGTATTCCGTAGGATGAATAGAAGGTAAAATGGGGTTGTTTCATATTTATAATAACAAATAAGTATATTAGTGATACTTATGTTATTACTTTATAATGAAACAACTAAAGAAGAATAAGTTGAAGAAGAAAGAATCTTGAAAGAATCGGGAGAAGAAATTACCTCTTCTTCGATACGCCTCTTTAAAACCTCCTCTTAGGGCACTAAGCTTGGTCTTTAAAGAAGACCAGAACCTCTAGGATGTTTCTAGGGAAGTGTATAAGATAATTTTTCAGGGGTTGGCCGAGCATGAATGCTCAAATTGGTGTGAGGAGGATAGGGAGGAGGTGCCCTTTTATAAGGGAGGAGAGGGGCACCTTTGGAATAACTAAAAATATTATTTTATTATAAAGTCAAGTTCGGTTATAAATAGCTCCAAATTGATTTATTTCGAGGCTAAGGTGGGGATGGGTAGAAATCCTCTCATCCAATAGAATTTATACAAGTTTAGGTTCCTATTTTAACCTTATAATTTAGATTTAACATTAAGTTAAATAATTTTACTTTTACCGTGTCTTCTTGTGTTCTTACACTATAAGGTTAATAAACTTATTATAAGAAGCCAAAAGAACCCCAAGTTGTTTATTATTAATATATATAACCTTATAAAAGTCATTTGGACGAACCTTAGATTTTTAGGAATAAAATAACAATTAATGATATAATATTTGTTTTAAAAACTTTTTTATGTCAATTTTGACACTATTTAGTAATTGATTTTTGTGAAACTCATAACAGAATGATAAGTTCGAAAAATGTTAATTAAATCAACAATAACATGTCATATTAACCTATAAAATTAGTGTAACTCATAAAAAGACTCAAATTATATTTATTTGAGTATTTATAACATCAATTATGTCAATATTTTATTAATAAGATAATTACTGCATCATCGTTGTGTCATAAATAAATTAAATTATTTAATGTCTAAAAATTACAAATAAAATACCATTATGTAGTAAATCTTTTTATAATTCTAATGAATATTTAAAATCGAATTTATCTTCTATATAACCCTATATTAAAAATGTTTTAGTAAATAAACGTTGATTTTATCTCTTTTAACCCTTCTTTAAATAAATTAATAATAAATGTCCTAATCTAATCCATGTGGGCCTAAATGGTCATATTTTATTCCTAAGCTTGTTTTTGGTCGAATTACACTTATCCAATAGAATTTGGACATGTCTTAGGGTAATAATAATATCATTTTTACCCTTAATTAACCTATTTACTTTTAACCGTGGTAAATAAAAGTAAAAAGTTGCTATTCATCAAAAATTATATTCATCTCATTGAACCACATTTTACTTACTGACATCAACCGTGTCTCTCAGATTTTTGAAATTCCACTCACAGAAGCGGTAAAATTACGTTTTATGAAAAATTCAGTTTTTTTAACTACCACTTAGTGGTTTCACTATTCATCAAAAATTGAAAGTTTTTAGAAAAAACCCAAAAATTAGGCCTAAGCTATATTTGATATTATGAACTCAAAAATTATTTCTATTTTACCAAATTCAAAACATATCAGTTGCATTAATTATTTTAAAAATTAATTCCAGTCGTCAAAACAAATAGCGTGTTTTTAAGAGATAATAACTATCAAAAGATTGACACTTGTTTATAACTGGTTTAAATGTGAAATTACATCCAATGACCAACATTGTATTAAATTGTAAAAATATATTCTAAATATACATTAAAACCACTCAAATTAATAATTTATCACTATTAATTATTTCGATTGAAAAAGTTGTTTTTAATTAAAATTTACTAATTTTCACTATTCATCAAAATGTGAAATTTATCCGAAAATCACCAAAATTTCACCCTAAGCAAATTTCGATATTCCAAATCCAAAAATGAAGTCCATTTTGAAAAATAGAAATTAAAAATTTCAAAAAGTGGTCATTACTATTCTTAACAGCTAGTTTTAATAATATTTTAATAGCATATCATTGTTTAGCGAAACTTGGTGTTGCGTACAACACAGGCTATCGTGGAAGGTCGCGATTGCATGTAATTCAAGCCAGGTTAGAGATGTCTGTTGTGAAATCTCCTTTTGGTGTAGCGTATAACACAAGACATTAATGAAATTAAAAAGAATATTTTTCATAAAATCTCGGGGTGTTACATTCTACCCCCCTAAAAATGAATTTCTCCCTCAAAATTCATCGGGGTTATAAATGGTTTACTACTCGAAAGTTTATTTAATAGAAACGAACATCGTAAAAAGGAATACCAAAACCAATCTTTAAAAACAAAAGTATGAAACGTAACGGTTACCCAGATAAACTAATCACTGGGTTTCCACATAGGTGAAAATATGGATATGGAAGAAAAATCTAACCATCATGTTCTGATGGAGAGTGGTAGAGAACATGGATATGGAAAAGCCAACAATCACAAACCCATAAATTTGTGACGATCTAAGGTACCATTTGATTAATCAGATATAAGAGCACTAGGACAACATTTTTGGTTTTCAAGATCGTTTCCCTAAAGTTGAAGAATTTGAATTAGAATAAATACATACTTTATTTTGGTACAATCTCACTGTTGTTCGTGCATTGAACAATTTCCACTTCATCTCTTAAATAAATGAAGTTGAATTTGTTATTCGTGAAGTGTTAGTATGACAGGTCATTCCATCTGTCTCAAAAAAAAGGTTAGCAAAAGTTATTAAAGATACATAAGTCATTCTTTAGTGAGATTAATAATATATGGTTCCTAAAATGGACTTATACTTCATATATCATACTGCTTAATATAATAAAACTAGTGTCTACTAAACAGGGACTTCCTTTAGGACAGTGGTAGGCAATAAAGGCCAGTCGCACTTCGGTTGTGGGTTCGATTCCCACAGCCTTGTCCGACGCGATGGGATATCGCTCGTCGAGCAGGTTGTCCTTTTTCTAAAACTATATTACTATAACATCCCATCAATAATATCGAAAAAACTTCTATCCTTAAACAATACTAACTTATGTCCAACATAATCCATTCCAATCTTTAGGCTTATCCATAATACTTTAGTCCACTCTTATAATATAGTAAAAATGATTACCAGAGATTTAATACCATATTTGATCCCCATACATCATAAGATATGTATTGGTGGTCAAATTCCAAACATTCAAAGGCCTTAATAATTTATTCTCTTGAATACCCATTGAACCATAGTGAAAACATGAATGAAGTTAACACTTTTCACATACCAAAATCCTCAAAATTCTATATACTCAAACCATGACATCACTTAGTTCTTATATCAATCATGAGCTCATGAATACTGTTAAACATTTCATTTTCTCGTTTTCCCTTCATTATGCGCATATCATCATATTTCCAAAAATATCTCAATCACTTTGATTACCACATTAGACCAATACATAAATATTCCAATACTCCATGATACAACATTATTTTGGAATCCCATTACATAAACACTTAATCATTCCACCACGTCGTTGTCATATTCAACATCTCAAATAGTGATCACATGTGAATTCACTTTGTCCATTGCCTTAAGCGGTTGCTCATGTCGATCATCACTAACCCTTGGATTAGGGCATTTATTAGTATAATGCCCCATTTCCTTGCACTTGAAGCATTGAAGTGTTGGTGGTGCTTTCTCTGTAGTGTTTGCTTTATTCACATCATTAGAAAACCTTTTTCCATTACTTCGACACTCAGCTGCTCGATGACCTTATTTTCCACACTTAAAACATTTTCTTGTCCCTTTAAGACAATCTCCACTATGCTTCTTTCCACACTTTGTGCATAAGGAAACATTCATCTTCTTTTCACCATTATTCTGAGATTTATCCTTGAACTCCATCTTTCGTTTCTTGTCAAAACCATGAGATGGATATGTAACACCAACTTCCATTTCTACCTTGATAGCACAACGCACAATTTCATCATATCTACTGAAGTCTCTTATAGCTAATTCCCTTCGAAGACTTGGTTTTAAGCCACTGAAAAATCGATCAACTTTACTTTTAGGTTGGATGATAATGCCAGATGCATACCTTGCAAGTCTTGTAAAATTTTCTTCGTATATACCAACAGATTCATCATCCTTCTGCTTCAGCTCAATAAACACTTTTTCCATCTTTGTTCGAAGAATACAAGGGAAGTACTTACTGAAAAACAAGTTCTTGAACTCGTACCATTCCATGGACTCAATTTCAACTCTTGGCCTCATATTCTTGATAAGATTCCACCATTGATCAGCTTCACCTTCCAAACGATATACTGCTAACATGACTTTATCATGTTTTAGAACATTGAAGAACTGAAAATATCTTTTTAGTGGTACTGATCCATTGTTTAGCAACAAGTGGATCGGAAGTCCCACTGAAAGAAGGTGGACGTTGCCTCATGAAGGACTCAATAGAATATTGTTCCCTTCTCTGATCATTTGGAAGTCCAGAATGATTCATAGCTTGTCTAAGTATAGCAATAAGATTTTTCGCTCCATCTCCCATAACATTTGTTTGTTTAGGAGGAAAATCATTGCATTGTCCATTGCATTGATCAACACGGTTCCTTCGGGTTCCAGCCATCGTCTAAAACCCAAAAAGAATAGCGTGAGAGGAAAAAATCATAATAAAGGGGGAGTAACTTCAATATCTAACTTCTTCGGTTAAATTATATGATCGTTACTGTAGTTATAGGACTGTATCTATACGTATACTTATCCTTATGGACATCCCTAGACATACCTTAGAAATATCTCTAGAGATCTCACTAACGTTTTCACATCCTAGTTTCCAAAGGTTGACTAAACCTTTCCTCTGATACCAACAACAGAGACCCGAAGCCTGACGTACATTGACATTACATTACATTTGCGGAATACTTAGTACATAACAAAAACACACACACAAGGACCGTAATAGTTTAGTGTCTTTGGAAACTCGGAATATAATCTTCTAATCGTGGTGAAAGATCTTAAAAATCTCCCATAAAGATCTTCTTTTTTTTACCTAAAACCTTTCTTTATATCCTGGGGAAAAGAAAAGATAAAAGGGTGAGCTCAAATGCTCAGTAAGGGTAAAAAAAAGAAATATCAATCACATCATATACATAAGCACATAACTTTTGGAAATCTTAACCTGCAAAAGAGATCATAATTTCATAACATGGGGTAAATCATGGCAGTGAAATGTAATCACAATAATCATAACTTAAAACATGAAACTTTGTGGCATTCACACATAATCATAGAGAATCATTTCTTGTTAGTCAAGACTCATTTCCAAGACTATCTTAGTGGACAAAGTCCCTTTCTAAACCGAGTCACCCTCGTTTCAGTCCTGTTTCACTGAACCGGTATAACCTACCATTCCAGCCATGTCTATCTCATGAGATATAAAATCTTTACCCAATGCATTGGAGGGAGATATAGGTCCCACCCATCTTATAATGAATCCTTTCTTATGTGTGCCACATAATCATAAATCATACATCATTGCATAACACATGTAACAAAAATGGGATTCTTGAAACATCATGACATCATAAAACAAATCATATAAGGTAAATGACTTCATAAAAATAACTCCCTAAAAACATAATCAAATCAAGGTAATAATAGGGATAAAAACAGAACCCTTTATTATTATAGATGGAAAATAATTCTCATAAAACACTTGAACTCCATTCTTGAGGAAAATATCCTTTCTTCTTCAAAAACATTTTTCATTTCTTAACATGTCATATAACTTTAAACTAAAAGAAGTTGATTAAAAATAAACTTGAGAACTTGTAAAGAAAGCTTCTTGGAAATAATGTTTTAAAAATCAATTCATGTCGTATAAGTTAAAAAAAACATTCTTCGTACTTTTGTCGGAAAAGTCAAAAAAAGTACCTCGTACAAAAAAATGACAAAAGATTTCTTTCATATTCTTTACTAAAAACTCACCGAAGGGTAAAATTGGATTTAAACTATTGTTAGTGGATGGAAACAATATTACATATTGAGGGAACATGGATGTGTATGATAAAATACACCCCAGTAAATACCAAAGTATAAACAATCTCGGATAAAAATGAGATTGTGATATTTTCCCTTACCTTAGGTCTGATTTGCTTCGTAAGTGTCCGAACCTCCTGTATAATGATTTAAATAATGTCATTGACTTATTCCAGAATCATAATAATTGTTATGATATCATATATGGTTCACTTATGACATTATTTTACCTGTTCTTTTGTAAATTTCATGTTAAAGAGCGTTTTGGGTAAAATCGTTTCATTTGTCGTCCGTGTTTTGACTTGTAATTATTCATATGATTAAGTAGATCATGATTTCTTAATTCCAGACTATAAAACATGATTTATATATAATATATATTCAGAATATACATATATATAATAAATCAGTAAATGGAAAGAAATACACCGTTCATGGAGACGGTAGGCCGTACGTACGCATGAACGCTGTTTTCGTTTCCTTATTGAGTTGAATGGAATTAAGTAGATGACATACATATATATACACATAAATCCAGTATCATTATTATGTCATATATTTCATGATTACTTATTATATTTACTTTATAATCATTCATGAATGGTTAAAGTGGAGAATAAATCTCATCGCGTCGTGGAGACGGTAGTCCGTACGTACGCACGAGCGATGATATTATTTTATTGATTATTGAATTGAATTGGATTGGAAGATAAAATATATCAGAATCAGTATGATGTTATAATTACTATGTATATTTATTATTTACACCATTATACCCATCCATGTAAGGTGTTGGTGGAAAAGCAAATTACACCACGGCGTGGAGACGGTATTCCGTACGTACGCACGCGCGGTGATTTTGTTTTCCGTAGGATGGATAGAAGGTGAAATGGGGTTGTTTCATATTTATAATAAGAAATAAGTATATTAGTGATACTTATGTTATTACTTTATAATGAAACAACTAAATAAGAATAAGTTGAAGAAGAAAGAAGCTTGAAAGAATCGGGAGAAGAAATTACCTCTTCTTCGATACGCCTCTTTGAAACCTCCTCTTAGGGCACTAATCTTGGTCTTTAAAGAAGACCAGAACATCTAGGATGTTTCTAGGGAAGTGGAGAAGATAAATTTTCAGGGTTTGGCCGAGCTAGAAGGCTCAAATTGGTGTGAGTAGGAGAGGGAGGAGGTTCCCTTTTATAACGGAGGAGAGGGGAACCTTTGGAATAACTAAAAATATTATTTTATTATAAAGTCAAGTTCGGTTTTAAATAGCTCCAAATTGATTTATTTCGAGGCTAAGGTGGGGATGGGTAGAAATCCTCTCATCCAATAGAATTTATACAAGTTTAGGTTCCTATTTTAACCTTATCATTTAGATTTAACATTAAGTTAAATAATTTTACTTTTACCGTGTCTTCTTGTGTTCTTACACTATAAGGTTAATTAACTTATTATAAGAATCCAAACGAACCTCAAGTTGTTTATTATTAATATATATAACCTTATCTAAGTAATTTGGCCGAACCTTAGATTTTTAGGAATAAAATAACAATTAATGATATAATATTTGTTTTAAAAACTATTTTATGTCAATTTTGACACTATATAGTAATTGATTTTTGTGAAAATCATAACGGAATGATAAGTTAGAACAAAGTTAATTAAATCAACAATAACATGTCATATTAACCTATAAAATAAGTTTAAGTCTTAAAAAGACTCAAATTATATTTATTTGAGTATTTATTACATCAATTATGTCAGTATTTCATTAATAAGATAATTACGGCATCATGGTTGTGTCATAAATAATTTAAATTATTTAATGTCTAAAAATTACAAATAAAATACCATTATATAGTAAATCGTTTTAGAATTCTAATTAATATTTACAATCGAATTTAGCTTATATATAACCCTATATTAAAAATGTTTTAGTAAATAAACTTTGATTTTAACTCTTTTAACCCTTCTTTAAATAAATTAATAATAAATGTCCTAATCTAATCCAAGTGGGACTAAATGGTCATATTTTATTCCTAATATTGTTTTTGGTCGAATTACACTTATCCAATAGAATTTGTACATGTGTTAGGGTAATAATAATATCATTTTTACCCTTAATTACCCTATTTACTTTTAACCGTGGTAAATAAAAGTAAAAAGTTAATATTCACCAAAAATTATTTTCATCTCATTGAACCACATTTTACTTACTGACATCAACCGTGTCTCTCAGATTTTTGAAATTCCACTCACAGAAGCGGTAAAATTATATTTTATGAAAAATTCAGTTTTTTAACTACCACTTAGTTGTTTCACTATTCATCAAAAATTGAAAGTTTTTAGAAAAAAACCAAAAATTAGGCCTAAGTAATATTTGATATTATGAACTCAAAAATGATTTCTATTTTACCAAATTCAAAACATATCAGTTGCATTAATTAATTTAAAAATTAATTCCCGTCGTCAAAAAAACAGCGTGTTTTTAAGAGATAATAACTATCAAAAGATTGACACTTGTTTATAACTGGTTTAAATGTGAAATTACATCCAATGACCAACATTGTATTAAATTGTAAAAATATATTCTATATATACTTTAAAACCACTAAAATTAATAATTTATCACTATTAATTATTTCGATTGAAAAAGTTGTTTTTAATTTAAATTTAGTAATTTTCACTATTCATCAAAATATGAAAGTTATCCGAAAATCAGCAAAATTTCACCCTAAGCTAATTTCGATATTCCGAATCCAAAAATGAAGTCCATTTTGAAAAATAGAAATTAAAAAATTTCAAAAAGTGGTCATTACTATTCTTAACGGCTAGTTTTAATAATATTTTAATAGCATATCATTGTTTAGCGAAACTTGGTGTTGTGTACAACACACACTATCGTGGAAGGTCGCGATTGCATGTAATTCAAGCCATGTCAGAGATGTGTGTTGTGAAAGCTCCTTTTGGTGTAGCATATAACACAAGACATTAATGAAATTAAAAAGAATATTTTTCATAAAATCTCGGGGTGTTACAGAATCAGAAGAATGAAATAATGATAATAATTTTTTTTAATTATGTCAGGATGTTTTTTTAGGTTTTGGAAGATTTAAAGGGACCAATGTTGATTAATGAGGGTGTAAAATATGTTCCCTTTTATATGTGATGGGAGGGACACAAATGTAATTACTTAAAATATTTAAATAATATAATGTCGATTTCATGTAAAAGTATCAAAAAATGAGAAAAATATAAATTGAGATAACAAAGGTTCAAATTATCTTTACCAAATAATACTTATATACGATTATGTATCATTTTTATCCTTATCACTTATTTTAACCCTCTTGGTATACCCGTTTCAACCATAATCGTGCTGAATATTTTTTCTAATTATTATATGAATTATTACAATATTTTTTTGAAATTTTTTACCTAATAATTATTATTCAGATTAATAATATAAAATAATATTTATAAGATTTAATAATTTAGCAGGTAGAAATTATATATTACAAATGGTTTGCAAAAGTCAATGAAAACTTTTTTAAAAAAAATACTTCGTTTAATAATAAAAAACAATTTTTTGAAAAAATATTATTTTTGATTATAATATAATTAATTAGATTATTCTAAATAAAATTAGACTTCTCTTCCTTGAATCAAAAACAAAATGAAATGGATCCTTTTATATATTATATTAAAAGAGAAAAAATAAAAATAATTTTTATTTAACAAGAACATTACATTGATTTCCAAAAAAAATATAATATATTTCATTGTTAAACATTTTATTATTTTATATGTTAAATTAGTTATTATATATATATTTTTAGATAATATTTTTCATGTACATTCATGTTTATTTATATCATTATAACATCATAAATGTGAATGCTTTTACAGAATTATTTTTTTTCAATATTCACTAATAAATCAACTAGTTTTTGAAAAATATCAATCATTCATCTTGGAAAAACATTAAAATGATGAATTAAAAATTCAAATAGTAACACTAAAAGATTTTAGGGTATGTCATATTTTTTATATATAATCTTTTTCATAGATGACGTTGCACACAACACCGAGCAGAAATGAAACCATGATATACTATTATTAATATTATTTAAATTGAAATTACCTCCTGGTAAATAAATTTGTGGTTTTGAATTGGAATAATTATCATATAAATAATTATTATTTAATTAATTTGTTAAGAAATAATTAAAAATAAATATAAATACATATTTAATATAAAAGGAATTGTTTTTATAAGAAATGTTATTATGCAGAAAGGTGTTTTATCCTAATAAATTAAATTAATTACAACTACTGAATGGTATTAATTAAATTTCTAGTTATATAATGATTAACATTCATCAATTGTGTATTCTAGATATGGTTCAAAATTAAATCCAATATTTATGCATAAAAATCCATATTTTTATAATGGTAGTTCTGTGCCTTTTGAGGGCGTAATTATTTTAAATAGAGTTTTGAAAAATTTTTAAATTATATTTGAAAGAATAAACTTGTTATTTTAATGGGTAATATAAAAAGTTACTTGGGTTAATATTTTGATATTTTTATGATAAGTTTCATTAATTTATGAATATTAAGAAATACTGAATTTTTATTGAAAAAAACTTTAGATCCAAATAATTTTTAGTGTCAAATTACATTTTTATTAGTTTTAAAAGAAAATTAAACAAATTTATTTTCATTTAATCCAATTTAAATCATTGTAATCAATTTAAAATTTAATTATGATTTAAAAATGTTTCAATCTTTGAAATGTTTTCACATTAAAAACATGATTTCTATTTCCATAAATGGGAATAATTTTAAATTAATTACCAAAATTATAACTTATAAATTTTGAAAAAGTGATTACATATTTTGATTCAGTGGGTAAAAATTATGTATATAGGGTTCTTTCATTTTTGGACAATTTGAATAGTAATATTAGTAATTTTTAATTAAAATAATTAAAGGTAAATCAAGTAATTAAGGGTAAAAATAATATTATAAATATTAGTTATGTACCTTAAAACTTGTCTAACTTTAATTTTATTAGTTGGTCTAGAACATAAGAATCATTGGGTTAAGATTATAACCTTTAAAAGACACTTTTATGAGATTATGATGTTTATTATATTATATTTAAACACATGTTAAAGATTCCATACTCATATATTTAATATCTATATCATTTTTAACACTGTTTTATAAATAAAAAAATTAGACTAAAAAGTACAATTTAATGATAAAATAATTATCATTATCATGATAATTTATTTTCAGTTTTTATAAAATAACGGATTTCTTAAAATTCATATAAAATGATGATTAAGTAATTTTTTAATTATTGTAAATATTAAATAAATGATATTAAATATATTAAAATAAATTTCAATTAAGAAAAATAATGAAAAAAAATTATAGAGAAATATGACATGATATTGATTTTTTGAAGTGCTTTATAAAAATATATATATATTTATTTTTATTTTTCTAAATGTTAATGTAATGAAAAATATAGATAATTTCATTAATGTTATATTAAAATAAATTATATATGATTACATCATATAAAATATGTGAAAATATAAAATTAAGAAAACTGATTGGGATAAATTTTAATTAATTTTCATGACACATTTTTTCGTTTGTTTGGTATTTTATAGTAACTATATTGACCACAAAATATCAAAAACACATGTTTTTACTGTAAGAGTTAAAGGGATTAAATTATGGTTAAAACTAAAATATAAGGGTAATAATGAGACATAAAAATGTCTACATATTATTAGTTTTGAGGATTTAGAATAATAATAGTTTCTTATTCTAAATTACTCACTTTGGAGTCATTTTAAATTCATTATTATTATATATAAATTTAATATTTTGAGTGATTCCTAATATGTCTTTCACATCAATTATAAAATGGAACCTCCTCCCTCATTTCTTCACACCTAATTAGCCCGTATATCTCAACAAAATACATCCAATTTATCCTCCCAAAATTTGTATCCATGTTAAGGAGTTCTTGGTCTTCCAAAAATCCAACCCCATATCCTTAGAGAATATATTTAAAATGAGTTTTCTAAAGAAGAGGTAATCGTTTTTACCAACTCCACCAACTTCATTTTTCTTCTACTTACTCATAATGTGTTTTTTTCCTGGAAAATTAATAACTGCCATATCATCTATAGGATGAGAGATTTTTGTTATTATGGTACAACCATATTCCATGATTAGTCCATCATATGAAAAATTAAATCACCGCACGTGCGTACGTACGACCTACTATATCAACCTCATGGTGTAATTTGTTTATCATCCCAATTTTTTTGGATCGGTATAATGATGTAAATAATGGATATAAATAATAAAAATGACATGATATTGATGATTTATAACAAATATACCATCCAATTAATTACCAATTTATTACTAAGGGAACGATACCATAGCTTCTGTGTAAGTATGGCATACCATCTTCATGACATGATGAGATTTATTTTCCATGTTAACTATTAAATAATGATTATAGAAATGTATATATTGAGTAAAAACAGTATCTATGAACATTATACCATTTTGGATATGAAATAAATATATCACATGTATAAGAAAAATAAATTATATGACATAACATCCAACGGAAAATAAATCAGTTATCATCCGAAAAAATGGTAATAATGAAATATAAATATAAATTTATATAATATGACCATATAAGATATCATAAATATAGATATGGTTTTTTTATAAATTAATAACCTAATTTCAAAAATTATACATTAGGATAAATTACATTCAACTAAATGAAAGATCAAGGTCAAGGTTATTTTACAGTATCATTATTATTCTATATTGTTTATGTTTATGTATCAATCGAAGATCATTGTCATCCATGTCCATGTTTTGAAAAAGAGTTTTCCAATATATTTTTACTATTATCCTATAAAAGATTAAAACGTTTTATCCCATGTTCAATTTTTTTAAACCGTTTTGAAATGAATCTTCCTTCCTTCTACAAAATAAGGTACATTATGACTTTTAAGATAAAGATATGGAAAGAGTATTTTTTAACATATATGGAAAGAGTTCATTTTTCCATCGTCAGGAAAAGCTATTGTATTGATGATTCCATTAAAATTTTAAAAGATTTTTTTCAATGAAAATTTTGTATTTTAAAATTGCACGGCCTTTTAAATAAATATTTACAAAGTGAAAACGAAATATTCTACTAAATAAATTTGTAATGATTTTATTGGAATATTTTCATGTATGTGAAAAATACTTTGTGGGATCTTATACGTGATTCAGGTTAATTTCTTATGATACCATCTATCTTTTTTTATTGAATGGTTTATGATAAAATTGACTTTAGATGTTGTATTTTGATACCATTCATGGTTTATAGTTTAAGTATTCACATTTCCTGTGATATTTTTTAAATAAAAATGTTTATGTTTTTTATGTATTGATATGAGGAATTGTTGGCATATAGTATGTGATGGTTGGGGATTCTATAATTCCTCGATGCATCGGTAAGTAACATGAGCTAAACTATATTTAGTATTTTTTGATGCCATACCCGTTTATATATAGTGTGATGGATGATGACTTGATGGTATTTTTATGGTGTCCAACATTATGCATTTCATCATTATGAGATTTTTTACTTATATTCATTCTGATTTTTTGATTAGTAGAATATCAATGTTATTATGTATGTGTAATTATTTTATTTTAATATATTCTTTGCTTTTTGTGATCATGTTTATATGTCTTGTGTTTTAGTTATATGTATTTCCTTAATGTTTATGTTTAAGTAATATCTTATAATTCCCATGTATTTTTTTATT
This sequence comes from Viscum album, assembly GCA_963277665.1. Classification (NCBI taxonomy): domain Eukaryota; kingdom Viridiplantae; phylum Streptophyta; class Magnoliopsida; order Santalales; family Viscaceae; genus Viscum; species Viscum album. The sequence continues at coordinate 1,387,357,873 of OY728157.1, forward strand.
TATATGGATTTATTTCGAGAACGTGAAATTCCGCGACACGTAATTCCAAGGTCCGGAGTTCCTAGAATGGAATTTTTAACCTTTTTAAGATACGTTCATTAAATGTGTGAGTGGGATATTATATCTCTTGAACCATCTCTCAAATAAAAACTCTGAGGGAACTGCTGATTTTAGAACACCTGGATTCTCCTAGAAATGAATTAGCATCGGCTGACAATGGATGAGAGGAAAAATAATAGTTTGGACTTTTCGAGAAAATTAATAAAATAATTTATATAAATTATATTATTTTCATTCTCAAATTGGAGTGGTAGAAAATGACTCTACGGGGCTATGACATGGTAGCAGCAATACACATCAATGAGTCTCATTTATGGGTTATTAAACTCGCAGCATAATGACTCATTAATGACACGTTACAGTGAAACTGTTTCTCAAATAAGATAGTGTAAAGATGTGACGTCGCATCATAATGGGAATGTTGCGACGTGATTCTATTTATAATTCAAAGTGCTGGCAAAATATGGATTAACAAAATTGGAGGATTCTATGGTGAGCCTTTGATGGAATTACACCCTAGAAAAGAATGAAGAATGCCAGCAGAACGTCATTTTCATCATCATGCATTTCGAAGATCGGAGATGAAAAGAGACATCAACATCTTAACCCATCGAGGACGAAAGTGCGGAAACGTACTTCAAAGTGGTAGGGGTTTTTAATTTTTTGTTCTACCCCATCCATTTCTAAATGATGAATGTGGATTAACCCATGAACTTGTTAATCTATGGACCATGCATTCTTCTGGGACGGTGACTTATTTTGGGTTTATTTATCCGGGATTTAATTATCAATGTTTTTCAAATTAAAATCCATGGACCTCCCTTGTTTTGATTAATTCTAACGTGGAGGGCATGGGCCGACGCGAACAAGGAAAGAGCTTCTCTACCATGGGGTTTCTTCGTGGCCAAACATTATAATCAATGACAAGGATGTTTTGAGAGCATCGCGGTGGAGAGGATGATCCATGAAAATGAAAGCGCAAGTACCAAAAAAACAGACCCCCGGTGCGGACCCGGCGGTCCTTAAAAGAATGCTCTGGTGATCTGGTGCTGGCGGTGGCACCAGTGACTGTCAGCGGTGGCCCACGACGGTGGACGTGGGTGGGAGGTGGCTCTCCATGAAGGCAATCTAAATGATGGGCTGCAACCAGACTAGGGTGTAGTACATGAGGATAAGCTAATGACTAAGCGGGCTGCTGGAGGAAGCATAAGCGGTCTCTTGACCGCGTCAGAGGGCATATGATGCAACATCAACCCATTTCCCTTATGACGAGTCATGGTCGGTTGACTAAAACTGAGGAGGCACCCCGTGGAGACCTATAGGGAGATGGCAGGGGATGGACGCGGCTCCAAGCCATGTCCAACATGGCGACTGGTCCACCTCTTGTGAGTCGGACAAGGCACAAACCCTAGAGGGATGGACCCACACTACGGGATGGAACCAAAACTCACTAGGACGGGTTGGTCCCACTGCTCACTGGGATGCACCCGAGCCCAGTTTACCGGACTACACTAATGGGATAGACCCACCCCCAGCAGGCCGAACCCACACCCTCTTTGAGTCTGGCCGTTCTAGGTCAGGTCACTGGATGACTTGGTGGGCAGGATCCTTGGCCAACTGGGCCAGGTCTAGTGAGGCCTATTAGGCCTGACCCATTATCCAGACCTATCTAGAATGACCCAGACACACACCAGGTCAGGTCTGTCAGAATTCACCAGGGTATGTGGAACCCCCGATCCGGGTTGGTTGGGTAGGTCCGACCGAGTCGAACAAGGTCCCATCGCAACTATCCCCTTGGTTACAAAAACAACCAAATCATGCAAACCACATGTCTGATCGACATACTGTTTGCAACATTGGGACACTCTCGAAGAGGCAGATATTTTGGATTGCTTTGTGCTAACTTCCATGGACTTTTAGAAGTGACTAATGGCTTGAGGAGTGGTTCTCCCAAGCGCACTAAGTACAGAGCCTTGCAGTTGGATGAGACCTAAAGAATGCTCAAGGACTGCCTAGTGGAAAGAGGCTCTGTGTGACCCAGAAGGACCACGGTGGGGAGAAGATCTGTGTGACCTAGCAAACCCATGGTACTCAACAGGAGTAGTACCTCATTTCATCCAAGATGGGCAGAAGCTATCTGGGACCCGGCAGGCCCATGGTGGGGAGCGGCTCTGTATGACCAAACTTACCCATGGTACTCATCAGGGATGAGTACCACATCATTTCAATGTTAGTGGAAAGTGGCTATGTGTGAACTCACATTCCCACTGTACTCAATAAAGGAGGAGTTCTCTAGAAGCCAAGGAGTTCGACATTTGTGACTGGAAATGCTACTATTTATACCTTATAATATACCTGGTGGGATCTTCCTTGTGTTTCATGCGTTACTTTGAGAAATTATTTTGTGCTATTTCATTTTTTATTGGGGTCCCTAGTGAGTACTGCATTACTCTACCCTGTAAGGGCTTCACCTAAATGTGTTGTGTTGGGTGCAGATGACCAAAGTTGTAACTAGGGTGCTCTGGGAGATGGGACAGACAGATGATACGACGGTGGACTTGGTGGCCTAGGACTAGGCAGGGACTAGTAGGACCAGGTGAAAAAGACGTACCACTTCGGCTTTTAGTAGCTTCATTACTCCCACAATAAATTGGGGTTTACTACAGATGACAATCAGTGTACTTTTTGTACATTACAGTTTTCAGTACATTTTATTGGGTTTGTATTAGAGCCCATATTCTTTCAGTTGTACTTGCACTCAGTTAATTCAGTTGTATGTTATTTACCTTTTTTGAGTTGGGACATGGATGGGTGTGTGTGTGTACAGGTATCCAGGATAATTCCTCCCGCTTGCATGTTGAGGACTTCGACGCTAGTCACCAACCCATGGTATTCAGGAGGCTATAAATGGATAATCAAGACATGGGCCATAGGGGACATGTCGTGAAAAATATGTATCAGAGGGTGGTCTGTTCCCCCTCAATTATTACGAGTCTGATGTTTTGGTTTTTGGGAAATAGTGTTATGTGTTGCGAGTTCGACTTTCAGATTTGTGGAGTGTAGTGTGGTTGTGGAAAACGACATATCTATATATCAGGACAATTGATTCTGTTTTTATCTTAATACATGAAAACAATAGTTGCATAAGTGTCTCCTAATTTTTTAATAAGAGTCACCTGATAATGTATAACCTTCTAACCATGGTACATTTGATCTATCTCAATATTCCTCCACGCGGATGACAATCCAAGATCCCTATATGAGGTCGTGAGGATAGGCCGCCTAGTGACAAGATGTCCGTTCAGGGACTTGTTCTAGAGATGTCCCCAACAGGTGGTTCACTAGTTAAAACACCACCCTAGGGTCAGTATCTACAAATAGCAGTTCTGGAAGATGAAATTCGTAAAATCAGTGCCCTACATTATATAAAGATACAGATACCTCCCATGTTTACGGGAGAGATAGATCCTCAGGCCACTGAGAACTGGATGGAGGCTATGATACAGGTCTTCCACTTTGTGAGGACACCGCCCGACAAGATGAAGATCTTGACTCTTAGCCTTCTACAAGGAACTGTAGAGATATGGTTGAGTTTGACCATCTAGACTCACAATGAGGTGACCCTCACTTGGGTTGACATTGATAAGATTGTGTAGGTGGAGTTTTTCCCTGTGACCTTATTATCTATGTGCATCTAGAGCTACTTCACCTATAGTAGGATATCATGATGGTGGTCGAGTAATTGTTTAGGTTCACAAAATTTTCCTGCTACTCCACATATATGTTGCAGGACCCTTTCTTTAGGGCTCACACCTTTGATCAGGGACTCAAGAAGGAGATCCGGAATTTGGTTTTTTCTCTCACTATCCCTACCTTGGCCGAGGTGCTGGAGCGAGCCCCTCTAGAAGAGAGTTTCTTGGTGGAGCAGGCGCCAGGAGCTAGATCTATCAGTAGACCCCAGAAGGTAGAGTCATCAGAAGGTTCTAGACAATAGACTCGTGGGCCCATGTGGGATACATCTTTCAAATGACTTCCCCGGGATGGAGGGTTGGGTGGTGTGATGCTTTTAGTTTATAAGGAGTTGATATGGAGCAAGGTAGTGATATACGTAAGGTGGGAAGGGACACATGGCACGTGACTGCCTGGCCTGCCGTACAGATGACCAAAAAATGACTGAGGGGCCACTAAGGTAGTGACAATGATTCATGCGAGGAGGTCCACAGGGTGGCGGATGTGGCAGGGGAGATGGAAGATCAATAGGCGGTTGGTGATGGTTTAATATTTTACAACCACCACCCCTAGGTGGACCACCATGACCATAGGGAGCAGGAAAACAAAGTTGAGATAAGATCCAGGAAGCAGATGTTTATGACAATGGCACTCTAGAAATGCTCTGAGGTATGATCTATTTCTTCTACACCCAATATACAGTGCTTATAAACACTGGTTCTAGTCACTCCATCTATTCCATAACCCTCGTTCGGATATCGAAGATTCCAGTGGAGCCATTTGCTCTATCTTTAAAAATAAAGTCTCCTATGGGAGATGATTCGACAATTACACACAGGTGTCGACAGTGTGAAATTACCCTAGGAGATGAGAGCATCGGCTGGGATCTCCTAGTAGCAGTGTCGAGGCCTTATGATATCATCTGGGGTATGGACTGATTATCCATAGTATAAGCTCATATCGACTATTTTAGGCGTACAGTGCGGTGTTTTCATGAAGATGGGACTATATTTTCCTTAACCATCATGAAGGAAACCCTAGAATTGGTGGAAAAACTCTCTCAGAGGAAGGTAAAGATGATCAGTCACCAATTAGCTACCCTCACCCTCGTTGTAGTGGAAGAGAGGAGTACAAGATTCCATGTAGTAGTGGATTAGTACGTGGATTGTTTTCCCGATTAGGTTCTAGGGCTACATCTTAGTAGAGTGGTAGACTTATGTATCAACTTGTACCCCAGGATGACACCAATATCCACACTGAAATATCGAATATCCGCCACAGAGCATCGAGAGAAGAGGATAAAACTAGAGGGATTGCAAGAAAAGTGGTTCGTAAGGCCCATCGTTTCACCATAGGAAGCCCTGGTGATTTTTTCAAGAAAGAATATGGTAGTTTGAGGTTGTGCGTGAACTTATGATGACAGAACCAGGATATCGTGGAGAAAAAGTACCCACTGCCTAGAATTGGTGACCTCATCAACCAACAGAGGGGAGCAAAGTGGTTTTAAAGATAGTCCTCAGATGAGGATATCACCAGCTTCTGGTACGGCATGAGGATGTACCAATGACAACATTCAGGTGCTGGAATTGCCACTATGAGTTCTTGGTGATGCCTTTCTGCATGACCAACTCCTCATCAGTGTTCATGGGCCTAATGAATCAGATCATTCATCCCTACCTCAATCGTTTTATTGCGGTATTCATTGATGATATCTTCATTTACTCAACGTCATAGGAGAAGCACTCTACACACCTGGGGTTGGTACTGGAAACACTCTGAGATAACAAGATATATTCCATCTCTCAAAGTGTCAGTTCAGGATACAAGATTTCCACTTTCTGGTACATGTCATCATGGAGGATGGAGTTGCAGTAGATTCGGAAAAGATAAATGTGGTGCTTTCTTGGGGGCCACCCAGGAGCGTGACTGAGGTGTGGAGCATCATTGGGCTGGCGGGTTACTATCAGAGGTTTGTTCACGAATTTTCTATTGTAGTATCACCCTTATCGGAATTGAAATGGAAAGAACATCCCATCATGTGGGAAGATAAATTCCACCAGAGTTTCCAGGATCTGAAGTAGAGACTGACTAATGCCTCAATCTTGAGACTACCAGATGAGGGAATTGGGTATGTAATTTATTGTAACTCATTAAGAACCAGACATGGTTGGGTATTAATGCTGGAGTATGTGGTGTTTTCCTACATCTCACAAAAATTGAGGAATCATGAGAATAACTACGCAAACAATGACCTGTATTTGTAAATAGTGGTCTTTGATTTGAATATTTGGAAGCAGTACTTGATGGGAAAGAATTTTACAGTTTACTCTGACCACAAGTGTTTCAGGTATACCTTATCCTAGAAGGACATGAACCTAAGATAGACGCCATGGCAAGAGTTCCTATAGGACTATGATTTTGAGATAGTCTATCCTCCTGGAATGGGGAATGTGATGGAATACACACTCAGTAGGAGTTCCGGGTTACAGCTGCTGAGTGAGGAAGAAAAATAGTTAGCCGTGATTTAGGTATACCTCATGGATGTTGGTGAAGCTGTTTACCTCCATTTGATGGTTGTTACTCACCCACTCATATTGTGAGTCGGTGAGTCAAAATTGGTGGTTGTTGACTGTGAGGTATGATGTGCTCAGATATCCTCAAGACAAGCTCTTAATTGATTTTCTATAGGTGGAGAGCAATTCATCCATTTTATGGGGATCACCTTAGTACCTGTGGAGTTCCGAGTGAAGGTGTCGAGGGAGTTCCATACATCCCCTTTAGTGGTATATCCTTCTATGGAAAAGATGTACCAGGACCTCCGTCATATGTACTGATGGCCAGGGATGACGAAAGTAGTGTCTGAGTTCATTTCACGATGCCTCACTTGTCAGCATGTGAAGGCCGAGCACCAAGTTACAGTTGTCTTGACTCATCCACTCAAGGTACAGAGTGGAAGAGGTATGGTATATAGATATACTTTGTTATGGGGTTACCACATACTTCTAGAGGTCATGAATCTATTTGGGTGATCATTTAAAGACTCACCAAGTCAACTCACTTCCTACCCATCTGGGAATTGGGAATGTTTGATGGATTGGGGCACCTCTTCGTCCAAGAAATAATGAGGCTTCACGGGGGGGGGGGGGACTTCGACAATCGTCTTAGACTGCGATGCATGATTTACATACTAGTTTCGGGAAGGATTATAGGATGCATTCAGGATGTAGCTACACTTGATCATATCTTTTTATCCCTAGACAGATGGTCAGAGAAAGCACACCATACATACCTTGGAGGAAATGCTTAGTCCTTTCATTATTGACATTCATCGTGGATGGGAGGACCACCTTCCGCTGGTGGAGTTTGAATACAACAACAACTGTCACTCCACCAATGGCATGGACCTGTTTGAGGCCTTGTATGGGAAGCCTTCTAGATCCACCATATGCTGGATAGACGCAGGGGAGCTGAAACTCATGTGTCAAATGTTGGTAAGAGCTTCTATTGAGAAGGTGAAGATTATCTAGGAGAAGATTAGGACTGCACATAGAAGGATTATTTCCTATGCTGATAAGAGACGAAGACCCATGGAATTCGAGGAGGGAGATCCTGTCTTCCTTCGGGCCTCACCATGATGAGGATTAATGGGATATGGTCAGGGTGATAAGCTATCTTTGAGGATCATTGGTCCTTTTTAGATCCTGATAAGATTTTGTGAGGTGGCATACTCCCTAGTTATTCCCCCACAGATGCAGCAGGTGTATGATATTTTCCATGTGACGCTATTGGGGAAGTATGTGCATGATCCATCTCAGGTCAATGACTAGGGTAAGCTGGATATTGATGATGTGGTGATGTTTTCAGTGTTCCCGGATGATATAGAGGATCGATATGAGTGGTTACTATGCAGATAGTTGTTAATTCAACTGCGGGTTCAATGGAAACATGGGAATCTCCAAGGGAGAACATTAGAGCTGGTTCGTACTCAGTACCCCATATTATTGTTTAGTTGTTGTTTTGAATTTCAGGAATGTAAAGCATTAAGGTGTGGAGAATGTAACATCTCATAATATCTATTTATTTTTTATTTATATATAATTATTTAAGACACAAAATTCAACAGCATGTAATTTCGAGGTCTGTAGAGACCGTAATGGAATTCTGAACATCTTTTAATGGACGTTCAGTAAACATGCGATCAAGATTTTCTATCTTTTGAACCATACCTCAGATAAAAAATTGAAGGGCACCATTGAATTCAGAATGCCGGGATTCGCCCAGAGTTGAAATAACTTTGGTCGGCAAGGGCAGAGCAGAAAATTCATTTTTCAGACTTTTTGAGAAAATTAATAAAAAAAATTAAATGAATTTAATTATTTTCTTTCTCAATTTGGAGTGACGGACGACGATTCCTCATGGCAGAGATAGGGTGGTGATGATCCTCATCAATGAGAATCAATAACGAATCGGTAAACTCGCAGTGTAACAATGCCTTAATAACCTGTAATAGCAATGATGTTTCATAAATAAAATAGTGTTACGACGCGACATAACATCATAATGGGAATGATGTGATGTGCTCTTATTTATAATTCAATACGGTAGAAAATTATTATGTAAAGAAGTTGGAGGATTCTCTAGCGAACCTCTGACAGACTTCCACCCAAGAAAAGAATGAAGAATGTTGGCAGAACATCCACTTTTTCTTCATGCCTTTTGAAGATTATAGTCGAGAAGAGATATCAACATCTTAACCCATCGTGGATGAACATGCGGAAACGAACTTCAAAGAGGTAGGGGTTTTTTATTTGTTGTTCTTCCCCATCCATTTCTAAACGACAAACATTGATTAAGCCATTAATAGGTTAATCTGAGGACAATGTGCTCTTGCAAGAGGGTGACATATTTTGGGATTCATTATCAGGTATTTAATTATATTTTTTGTTCAAATTCAAATCCCCATACCTCCCTTGTTTTTTAAACATCTAACGTGGAGGGCCAAGTCTGATCCAAACAAGGCATGAGCCCCTCCTTCGTGGGTATTATTCATGAACAAACATTTAATTTATGACAAAGATGTATTGAATCCGTCACGGAGGAGAGGACTATCCCCAAAAAATGTAGGTTCAAGTGGCTCGAATAACGGACCAACGATGAGGACTCGATTGTCCATGGATGAATTTGTTGACGCACCAGCTCTGGTCGTGGCACTGGTGCCAGCTAGTAGTGGCCCACGGTGGAACGCCAAAATAAAGGCTATGGCCAGACTGAGCTGCGGCATCGCAGGAAAGGCCACCGGCCTAGCGGGCGGCTGGAGGCGACCGACACGGTCGCTTGAGCGCGTTAGAGGGCACCATATGTGACACCGATCCAGCTCCCATGCCACAATAGGTGGTTGCTTCATTGTGTCATAGGAAGTAACCCACAGGGTGATGGCGGGGAATAGATGTGGTTTCTGGCCACATCCAGCGAGGTGGAATTGTCTACCTCTTGTAGACCAGACGGTGTGCAAAACCCCAACGGTCCAGACTAGCGGCTCACCTGGCTCGGTCCTACTTGTACATAGCAAACCATACCCACACCGGTTGTCCTAACCTACAACCACTTCGTGCCTGGCCAAACTAGGATGGTTCTTCGTGCGACCCAGCAGGCGGGAACCTCATCCAACCAGTTCAGGTCCAGCATGTGCTATTGGGTGTGGCCCACTGGCCTGGACAGACCAGACTGACCTCAGCCCACACCAGTTTAGGTCTATTCCATAAGAATGAATAGGGGTATGTGGAACTCTCGAGTTGGGTAGTTCAGGTTAGTACGATCAGGTCAGGTCGGTCCCCATTGAAACCATCCCCCTGGTTACTAGAACGCTTGTATGATGAAAACCGCTCCCCCGATTGACAGTCCGTTTACGTTGTTGGTGCCCTCTTGAAGAATTGGATCATTAGGAATTATTTATTGTGACTTTAATAGACTATGAAATTTGATTAATGGAATGAGGAGTGGTTCACCCAAGTGGGATACATACAGAACCTTGTGGTTGGGTGAGACATGAAGACTTCTAGAGGATGGCCCAATGGGAAGCAGCTCTGTGTGACCCAGTAGGACCACGGTGGGGAAAGGATGTGTGTTACCCAGCTATCCCACATTACTTGACAGGAGGAGTACCTCATCTTAGGTATGGTGGGAAGTGGCTCTACGTTACTCGGTAGGACCATGGTTGGGAGTGGCTCTGTGTGACCCCACATACCCATAGTACTCATCTGGGATGAGTACAAAAAGAGTTCAAGGTTAGTGGGAAGAATTTCTATGTGACCTGTTGGGGACACTGTACTTGATAGAGAAGGAGTTCTCCAGCGGTCGAGGATTTTGAAATTTGTGACTTATAATGCTACTGTTACTACCCTAGAATATACCTCGTGTGAGCTTCCTTATGTTGCTTGTTTTACTTTGAGGAATTGATATTTCTTTTTTGTTTTTTGTTTTGGTATCCCTACTATGTAATTTGTTTCTCACCCTTACATGGGATTCACCAGCATGTGTTTTGCTTTGTGAAGATGGCTGAAATTTTGACAATGGTGCTCTCAGAGACGAAACAGATGGACACTACAATGGTGTACTTAGTGGCCTAAGACTAGGTGGGGCCTAGTAGGACTGGGAAGACATGATGTACTACATCCCCTTTCAGTAGCTTCAATACTTTCATGATCAGGTTGGGTTTACCATAGATGGTCATCAGATAACTTTTCTTACTTTATAGTTTTCATTATATTTTCTTGGGTTTGTATTCTGGCCCACATTCTTTCAGATGTACTTGCACTTAGTTTGTTCGATGGAATGTTGTTTCCCTTTTTTGAGTTAGGACTTGTTTTAGAATGTTTGTGCGTAAATGTATCCAGGATAATGCCTCCCACTTGCAGGTTATGTCCTCCGAAGCTTGTCGACAACCCCGGGCATTTGGGAGGTGGCCTTGGGTTAGTCACTACATGGGCCGCGGGGGAGAGGTTGTGACAACGTATTTATTAACAATTTCTTCTACTATACAAATACCCTTACTGTGAATCTAATCACACCTCTATCATATGTGTTAATCCTTACCAAGATTCCAATAATTATAATATGATTTACATGAAATGTTAATTTTGGAGTGTAATAGTGCTCTCAAAAGATTGATTATGATGTATTTTATAGTTTTAATTATAATGTATGTTTTAGGTATATAATATATTTTCCAAAACTGATAAAATTATCTTTCATTTGAGATTCGATACTTACATAACTACCAATGTAATAATTTAAGGAACCTGCTCCATGTTGCTGTGGTCAAGGTCATCACAGTTAGTATCATAGGAAGTTTAATAGAAACATTTGAAACTAGATTTAGAAAAACATAGATTAGTGTTTAAAACCCAATGATAGAATTAATAAATATATAAAAACAATCATTTATTTTGATTTAGAGATTAGTTATAGTAAAATTTTCAATTTAGGTTATATGATTTAAATGTTCTTATATTGTACATTATATTTCGTTATGTTATGATCTAATCTTATATATTCAATTTTTTATGAATTGGAACATGGTGGAAGGAATGAAAACCATATGAACACACATAATTAGTATTGGGATTGTTCTCCAATGAACCATACTTATTTTGGAGATGGTGCTTCAACTGTTGGTGGAAATTTTATAACTACATGAGGATAGATGAATCATTTAAGGAATAATAACCGTACCCGTATAGAGTGACCAGATCCACAATATGGAAAAACAATGTTAGACTACTTCTTGTGACAACAAACTCCATCATTAAATAGTACTAAAAATATACATCTATAGAAGATAAATTGAAAATTTCTTCAAAAAAGGTATTTCTCAATTTGGGATGTATGGAATGGAAGAATAATATCACGGTTGTTTATCATCTCTCCAGAGATGAGGATCAATGATTTCTATTGATTAAAAAAACAAAAGAATATGGAGATATATAAAACATGGAATGTAAGGATTTGAAATAATTTTTCTTGGAAACAATTTCCCTAGGGAAGAAATAGTGGATATAGAGTGGCCAATTGAGAGCATAAAGAAAAATGACGATGAGAATGGTACTAATTATGAAGTAAGCATTACAAGACTATAAATTTATGCATCAAACTAAAAACATAAACCAAGGAGTAATTTTTACCATTTAATTTATGGGTTAAATACATTTCTCTAAAATGGACTAGTCTTCCAAAACATTATCATCATATAGGGATATAGTCTCGTGTTCTGTCAAGACAGAGAAGGAATTTACTAAGTCTAATAAATTTGGTGGAAAATAAGAGAAAATGAAGATGGTGGATTAATAGATTGATAAAGGGAGAAAGGGAAGAATAATATCCCAATAGATGATAATTATGTTAAGAAACACCCTGATACATTCTTGAAGGGAATGATAGATTGTTATAAGTGTGGAGAGAAAGGTCAATGGGCTCATGATTGTATGGGGAAGAAACCAGCTCTAAATATGATATTTTTCAAATATAAGGATATAGGACACTACACAAATAAATTTCCCATGATTCAAGGAAATATTTCACATAAAAAGAAATGGGATCAAGTCTAAGATTATGTTGTTACTAAAGTAGAAGTGAAATAATTAATGCATTTTCGTTTTTTGATTAGAAAATTTTGTTATGATATTATTCTTGTAAGAATCATGATATATATTAGAATTATACCATAGTCTTTGTTCTTTATGAATTTGGAAGAACACATGTTTTCATTATGGTTTTAGTCGGATTAAAATATTCATATATTTTGTATGTGAAAAAAGAAATTAATTTTGTTATTTGAGGAAAATATGATGTTAATTTTATTTTGGAAACATAGTGACCTTTCATACAATTTTTTAAACTGTGTATTTGGGTATATGTATTTTGGATGAGTTATAAGGTTGGAATGGATTATAATTAACATTGGATATTATTTTTTGAGGGTAATTAATGATTCATAATCTTAGGTGGTCCATTCAAAAATATATTCTTTCAAAAAAAAATTAAAGATGAAGGAATGACTCATGTATTTTATGATTAATAAATTAGATTTTGGCTTGAAAAATTCATTTTGAACATTCATTTCCATGTGTAAGGGATGAACATAAAATTAATATAAGAATAACCAAATATTGATATTTTTTATATGACCTGTAAGTAAATAAATTAATTTACTATCTAAATAATAAATAACCATTCAAATATAAGAATATGATTTTAAAAAATTTATCTGTTTAATTTTCATTCTGATAAATCAATGGTCCTTAAACTGATCATTTATTTTTATTTTTTTATTGTTTAATTTTTCAGGACCATGTTCTAAATCACTATATATCATAGGTTGTTATTTATTTTTCTCTTCGATTCCCATGTTTTTCTAAATCTAATTCTATTATGTGTTTTCTCAGGCAACCTTTTTTCTTCCCAAGCTTTATTTTATACTGGTTGTTTTATTAACCCAATTTATGATGACTGTTCTGCATAAAAAACATTCAATTATAAACATTTTATTTTTTATGAAAAATTTAAAACATCAAGGAAAATATTAATTTAATGGTGGTATAATGATACACCCCTATATTTATGGTACATCTTCTTCTAAAAATTTAATCATTTCGATAAATTACATTTCACACAACACTGAGCTTAAATGAAACCATGATATACTATTAATAATATTATTAAAATAGAAATTATATAATAAAAATTAAATTTATTTAGGAATAGGATTAAAAATATTAGGAAAATATTTTATTGTATTCAATGTTTTCCAAATCATAAAAAATAAATATAAAAACCAATTTAATATGATCAAAATGATTTTATAAGTACTATTATTATGCAAAAAATGTGTTTTATCATAATAAATTAAATAATGTAATATAAATTAATAAAATTAGTTAAATTTATATGTATATTATATTTAACATTCATCCACTGTGTTTTCATTAATGATATAAAAATAAATCTCTATTTTATGTATACAAAATCTTCATTTTACGACGATAGTTTTTCCACCTTTTTTATCACATACTTCTATTAAATCTAGTTGTGACTCTTTTATAAAATATATTTGAAAAAATAAAATTCTATTAATAAATAGTATTTTAAACATTTACTTTTTGTTATTTTTTTATTTTTCTGATAAGCTTTATGTTTTTAATAATAGTTAAAAATACTAAATTTTAATTGAAAATATTTTTTTCATCCTAATAATTTATAATATTAAATTATAATTTTGAATGTTTTTAAAGTATATTTATAGAAATTTTTATTATTCAAATATATTTTGGCCATTGGAATAAATTTTATGTTGAATTTCGACATAAAAACCGTTCAATCTTTGGAAAATATTCAATTTAAAAACAAGTTTTCTCCTTCTGTTAACAAGATTAATTTTAAATTAATTCTTTAAACTACAACGTTTAGATTTTTAAAAAATGGATTCCAAATTTTTATTACATGTTGAAAAATTATTTAAAAAAGTTTATTTTGTTTTCAACATCTAGAATAGTAATTTTAGTAATTTTTAATTTACATGGTTTAAGTCAAATCGAGTAATTAATCATAAAAGTAATATTAAAAATATTATAAACATACCCTAACACTTGTAGAAATATTATTAGATGAGTGGATTAAAAAAATCATAATTGGGATTAGATTTTATCCCTTATAATCCACTTGGATGAGAGTAAAAATTTTATTATATTTTTTAATGATTTTTCTACGATGCCATACTCATATCTTTAATAAATATAACATTTTAAATATAGTGTTATAAACAAGTTAAATTTGACAATAAATAGTCATTTGAAAGATTAAATTAATATATTTAAATTTTAATTTAATTTGAATTTTTATAAACTATTTAATAACATAAATGTTTTATATAATGATGACATAGTAATTATTAAATTAATAGAAATGTCTTATTAATTATATTACAAATATGAAAATAAATATAATTTAATAAAATTAATATCATCCACAAATTTTATAGAAAACATTGATGTGATTGTGATATTTTAGAAATTTTTATTTGAAGATATTATATTTAATTGATTTTTTTAAATTCAATGCAATTAATAGTATCAAAATTCCCATCAATGTCATATTAAAATAAATAATATTTCATTAAATGATAAAAAACTCATAAAAATATAAAACGCCTGTAATTTATGGGGATAATGATTAAAATTTTACCCATGAATTATTTATTTTTCTTTTTTATTTTTATACTAACTATATTAACCTTTAAAAAATAAAGACACATGTCATCATGGGAAGAGTTTAAAGGTTTAAATAATGTTTTAAACTAAATTATAATGGTAATAATGAGACCCACAAATGTATAAAAATAAATTATTGAGAAAATTTAAACACATAATCATCTCATATTATAAATAACTCACTTTGGGTATATAAATAATTTAATATTAATTTATAATAATTTAATGTTTTTATAGTTTCCAAAAATCAACATCACATCAATTATAAAAGATCACATCCTCCCTCTCATCATTACACCACTTTGGGACTTTTATATAGAAAAAACCCTAAAAAGTTATCCGAAAATATCTTTATACATGTTATAGAGTTCTTGTTAATACAAAATTTCCTATCCTTGATTCCTTGATAAAAGATCAAATGGGAGTACACCAAAGAAGAGGCAATAAATTTTACCAACTTATCTAAGTTCATTTCTTCTTCAACATCTTCTTAGTAGTTTTTTTCTATTAAATAGTAATATCTGGATTTTCCAATATATTATATTGTGTTATTATGATTATGGTATAACCAAATTCTTTGATTTATCAATTTTATGAAAAATGAAAGAAACACGCTTTCTTACGTATGGCTTACTGTCTCCACACCATGTTATTATTGTTTTTTCATAACCACATTATTTGGATGGGTATGATGATATATATAATGAATTGAAATAAAATATATGTCATGATATTGTTTCTATATAAGTGATATAGAATACAGTTCCTTTCCCTTTCACTTCTAAGGGAATGATGTCAGTTCTCATGCGTACGTACGACCTGCCATCTCCACAACATGATGTGATTCATTTTCCATGATTACTATTCAATAATTATTAGAAAAATCATTATAATTATTACATGTAATATTTTTGAACTTAATATAATTTTGGAGATGAAATAAATATATACCATTCCTAATAAATAGGACATACATGAGAAAAAATACATATTAAAACGAAACGGTTAACACCCAAAACACGAGAAATAATGAAATATTATTAACCAAATTATATAAGATGATCATATATGATATCATAAATAAGGATATGGTTATAGATTATATTAATAAAATTTTCAAAACCATTATCCATGATTTTTTTCCCTTTTAAACTAAATTAAAGTGTTAGGTAAGGGTTATTTAATATTCTCATTATTATTTGGCATTATTTATGTTGAAGTCACGAACGAGGAATATTTTATTCCATATCCATTTCTTATAAAAGTTTTCTCCAAAATATATTTAGTATTATCCTATAAAACTATAAATCCTTTTTAAACATGGTCAACCTTTTATTTAGTGGGTTTGAAAAAAAACTTTTTTTCATTTTCCAAATTTTGTTCATTATGAATTTTCGACAAAAATATGGAAGGAATTTTTTATCTAAAACATCATGAGAGACCTTTTATGCTGTCATCAAACCCTAATGTATTAATGATTCAATTAGAATTTTATAATATTATCTTTAATATAAATGTTATATTTTAAAAATTTTCTAACTTTTTAAATAAAATATGTCAATGTAATGAAGGAGTATCTTTATCAATAAAATTGTAATTATTTTGTTAAATTTTTTTACCTATGTAAACATCCTTTGTTAGATCTTATACATGATTGAGGTTGAAATCATATTATACCATCTTCCACATTTTATTTAATTTTTAATGATCAGTTTGACTATATAAGGGATATTTTGATGCCATTCATGGTTTAGGGTTTAATTATTCAAATTTCATATTCTAGTTTTTTGATACGAATGATTATGTTGTTTATTTTTTCAAATGAAGAATGCATTGGACCTAATAAGTGATTGGAAGGGCCTACTATAGCTCCTCAATAAATTGGTAGGTGTTAGTAGATAGACATTTTTGGGTATGGGGTGATGAATTACCCATTTATGTATGTTGTATTAGATGAATCCATGCCGGTATGTTTATGATGACCGAAATTATCCATTTTCTCATTTTTGAGTTTAGTTATTTATATTTCATGTGATTATTTTACTAGAAAAATGTCTATGTGACTTTTTTTGGAATTATTCTATTTTTTTATTCTTTCCATATAATTCTCAAAAATATATTTTTTGGATTATTTTTCACTAATACAACATTCCTTATTGATTATTATTATTTATATGGAATATATTACATTGTATGATTACCCTTATTGATCATTTAATATCACCCCCATTCTTATGTTTAATTTTTCCCAGGATTCAATGACGTGTGTTATTATTGATATTCTAGGATAATATTGATGTATATTGGTTATATTAAAGGATTTACTATATTGTATTTTGTAGTTTCAATTTTAATGTATATTTCAATTAAGTAATTTTCTTTCAAAGACTGGTGAACTGGTCGGCGCTTTGTGATTTTCTTCTTGTGTGTATGACAATGTAATAAAGTATGGAACCAAATATGGGATGATATAGTCGATATCTTTATATAAATTCATTTCAAACAATTCAATTTAAAATAATTTTGAATTCAGATTATAATTATATTGTTTAATAATGATATCTACATTTTTCTATTGATTATATATATTGAAAAGATTACTAAAATTTATGCTCACGTGTTATGTTGTCCCTCATTCAAAAAATTAATCTAAAAAAATTTCAGAACATCAATTCCCAGTGATATGTGGGTAGATATTAATTATTTTTTATTTAGGTTCCCATGTTACCTCTTATACATCTCATTTTAACAATGTACCAATACCAATTATGTTTTATGATTCCACATCACATGTTCTTTTATGCCAAGAATCTGGACAGGCACCTCATTGTAAGGTAAAATAGATTCCAATTCTATTTCCTTCAATGTAGGAACATGTATTGGGACAGGAATGCAATTTTAGAGGAATGTGATATCAAACACATCATGGACTTTATATAGGATAGGTTGAATTTATACAAGGGAATCCAAAACTACCATTATTTAGAGAATTTCAAAACGCCCTATAAACCTTGGATATAGTTTCTCTCTCGTACAAAACCACATTGCATTATTTTATGGAGATACCATGAGGGAATCATGATCTCTATGTGAATTTCAACAACCATACCATGGTAATATGCATAAAATTTCTTTAAATAGTGAGTAACATAACATGATTATAAATAGCCTCTAGATATGATGTTATATTCTATAAGATAACTAGTCTTATAATCTTCATTTCAACAACATCATCACAACATGATAGAGTATGAAACCTCTTCCTAATGTGGAATAAATTTATATAGATTAATATTTATAATAAACTCAAATAAAAGGAAAATATTTTTTAAAATTTGGACCACATGATTTCTAATATAGAATCAATTTTTCAGGTTTCAAAAAACATAATTACGAGAATATAATTTAAAATTAAATAAAATATGATGGAGGAAATTATGATTTTTTATAAATATTCATTATAAGTACAAGTATATTATTTCAATTAATGAATTTATAAAATTATATCCAAAGGCAATAATTTATCCATTTTTAAAAAACCGACTAATGATATTTTAAAAATAAAACAAAATATAATTTTACATTATAAATATTTTGAAATAAATTCCAATTTTCTATAAAACATATTATTTTCTATCCTTTTTACAAAAATAGAAAAATTATCTCGAAGATAAATTTGATAGGATAATTTTAAATTTGATATTCTTTTTATAAACAAATATTTCAAAAAGAATCATAAATTTATTATATTATCCTCTCTAAAAAAGAAATAAAAATTATTATTTATTAAGACATATTTTTTAAAAATAAAATGACTTTACAAAATATTGAGGGATTATTTCCTAATCATTTACCAATATATTTTTTACTGAGTAGGATTGTTATATATATTTCATATAATAGTTCATCTGATTCGTACCCCCCAAATTAACTACTCTATTATAAGGTTAATATTATAATAATAATATTTATAGTTCTAGTTGGTCTTGGTATTTTGTATCATCTATGCCATTGAACGTATTTTTTTGGAATCTAACAGTGTTTAAAGGAAAATGTTGTAACAAAAAATGTATCAAAAATTGAATATTATTTTTGATAGATTGCATTACATGAAAAAATGAGTTCAAATGACCATGAAAATTTATTTCGTTAAATTTATTCACTTTTATACCTTGCGTTATAACAAACATTGAGTTTAAAAGTAATACAATATATTTTTAATATAACATTATTTTTTGTGACCATTATAACATAGATATTTATTTGGAAGGAATGATAATGACTAACTAAATTATGATAATAAAATGGGATACAAATTTTGAAACTCAATTTAGTTGAAATATTTTTATTACAAATAAAATAAAAACCATTTGAATGAAAAAGATATGTTTTTTGAAAAAAAAAATATTTTTCTAAAAGTTGGTATAGTCACGCTTTCATACATAATTTTAAATTATTCCATACCACATTAATAATATATATTTTAAAAAATAAAATACATATTTTAAATATAAATATCCTAATTATCTTTTTTGAAATTTTGATAATTTTTTAAATGATTAATTTTTTGATAAAGAGTGAAAATAATGTTTTTATTGAAAATTTCCATTTCATTTAAAAAAATTAAAAGTTAAATTTTTATATAAATCTTTATTATACTTATATTTAGTTAATTTTTATTATAATAAATACAATTTATGTCGTTTTAATCCAATAAAAATTTATTTATGATAATAAATTTTCTTAAATATAAGAGAATTTTCATTGTGGGAAATTTTTTTTATCACTGCTATAGACTTAATTTTAAATTTAAATTTTAGAATTAGGTTAATAGAATTTTGAAATTTATATTTTATATTTTTAATAATAATAATTAATATTAGATAATATTGTAGACATAATTTCTTTTCATAATCATTATTAAAAACTAAAAAAATTAATTACAATGATTATGGTAAAAAGGTGTTTACCAAACGTTTAAACATAAAATATTAGGGTCCCAAATGAACCAAAACATTTTGTAATTAATATTTTAATATAATATATACATCCCATATCATACAATGTTCTATAATGGGATATTTCAAGGCCTTGTGTCATGTGATATATGTGGGTATAAATTTTTCATTTCAATAATTCCATGTGTATCCTCTCCCACACTTGTAAAAGGCCACTGACTCTCATCCAATATTTATACATAAAAGGTAATTTTTTGGAAAATACACTGAAAAATATCTTCTATATATTCATTAAAATATCCTATATTATTAATTTTCATTAGGAATCCATCATAATAAGAATTTATTTATAAACCTTAAGAGCCTCTATGAAGAAGAGGTAAATTTTATTAAGACGTGTATCTATTTTACATTTTCTTCCACCACTTAAAAATATAATTCCACTATGATAAATTAATGAAAAAAATTATATCCTATATTTTTATATTTTCTTAAATTAATTGAATAACCTATATCCTTATTTACGTCCATCAAATGGAGAACAAACCCATCAATCATCTGTAAGATAGACTACTTCCTCACAAAATCATGTAATTTATTTTCCCTGAAATCCTTTTATATAATGATATAATGATGGATATAATATATTAATATTTTATTTATTTAATTCTTATTCTTTTATATCTATGATTTCACATATTCTTATTAAATTCTATTCTATGGGGAGATACGATAAAACCACTCATGTGTACGGTGGACTACGCTTCATGAAGAGATGTGAATAATTTTCCACATATCCTTCACAAGAAATTTATTAACTATAATGTTATTGAATAAATTTTATAATTAATACATAAAAATACATAATTTAAAACAATACCATCTATATTGTTATCTTCATATCCATTAGAAAACAACAACGTTGTTTGTGTGTCAGTTGGGAGTACAACCTCCATAGAGTGATGTGAAATGTTTTTGCAATTTTTTTACAATGACATTAATAAGGATGGATTTTATTATTATGAATTTTATATATTACATGATAATTATTTTTTAAAAGTGAAATAATATTTCTCTTCTATTCATTCAATCCATCATCGAAATGGAATCAACATTCATGCATAATTATTGTCTACAATCTCCATGAATGGTATAATCAAGATTATATCATTAACTTCACTAGATTGATATAAATAAATATACAATTAATATATATAATATTTATATCATTTTCCACATTTTATATATTATTTAACCATGATAAAATAACAAGGAATAGATTATTAAATCTATACATAAATGGAAAAGGAATCAATCATCACTCGAAATAATGATTCTAACAATTATTTATTAATAAAATTAAAATAAAAGATGATAAATAAATCATATATGGTTCGAAATAAAGGATTGTTATTCTATAATAATTTTTATAATAAATTTATATTTATTATAATGAATATATATACATTATTGATGTATATTGGACTTGAGATCAGGAATACTGGCCTCTCTTTTACATATTTGAGACAAAATCCATATTCACCAATGAGATAATTTTTTTTGTATATAAT
The DNA here is from genome assembly GCA_963277665.1 of Viscum album. NCBI lineage: Eukaryota > Viridiplantae > Streptophyta > Magnoliopsida > Santalales > Viscaceae > Viscum > Viscum album. The sequence continues at coordinate 1,387,379,452 of OY728157.1, forward strand.
TTCCCTATTGATGTGTTATATCATTAATCACATTATATTCATTTTATAAAATGTTTCAATTAAAGTTATATTTTCATCGTTCTCACAATTCAATACTTACACATGTTGTAATGGTTTATATTCATATATCATTATTTATCGGGATTTTTTATGATTAAATTTATGATGATTAAATATTAATAACTATCAGTAAATAAACTGATGTATTTAGTTCTATTCTAGTCATTAATTAAATTTTAATGTAATACTACAACTTTTTCTCACTATTTTGTTAATATTAATGAGAATTGTTTTTGAGGAATGCTGAGCTTAACTCTACTTTAGTTTGAAAATAATTTTATATTAAATGTAAATGTTTCATAAAAATGGGTTTTGAACTTAAAAAATAATCATTAATGAAATTTCTAATTATTTTTATATTTTTTTAAAAAAATTTAAATATAATATTTTTATCGTTATCATTACAATGTACTTTTTGGAATTTTATAAAAAAGGTTAATGTAATATTTATTTTAAAATGTTAATGATTTGAATAATATTTTACCATCATGAACACTCATTGTATGGAAGATTAATTTAAATTTATAGAAGTATGTTTTCAAAATAAATTTTTTTCTAAAATTTTGTAAATATTTTGTTTCAAACATGATTTTCATAGTGGACAGTATATTTTTGTCAAGAAATTTTTTGATATTATTTTTATGTTATTTTTATAAATAAATTACACAAGACTAGAAATATATTTTAATTATACTGTCCATATTTTTACTATGGATGGTTTATAATAAGATTTTCAAGGATGTTCTATTTTGATATCATTCTCAATATCACTCTAAATTGTTAATGTTCTTATTTATTATTTGGGGAACGTATAAACATTTCATATGCAAGTTTTTTAATATTGATGTTTGTGTTTATTATGTTTCACATGTTTAATATGTGGAATATATTCGATCTAGTGAGTTATTGGAGGGGGCATATATAGCCCCTTAATGAAGTAGTTTGCCTCATGAGACAAACTAGATTGGGTTTTGGCTATGGCCTTACCCATTATATAGATGTCTTGGAACAGTGCCTCAATAGGATTTCATATGACTTTTCAAAAGTCCTTGATGATATTTTTTAGATGTCTAACATTATCCATTCCATCATTATGTATTTAGTTAGTGATGTTCAATGTGATTATTCCATTAGTTTTAACATCCATGTCTTAGTTTCAAGCCCAAATAATTATTTATATGGAATTATTTTATCCTCATTTATTCCTACAATATTATTCATCATGTTAATGTTATTGATAAAATAAAAATTGTTTTAGTTATTTAACTTTTTATATTGTTATTTATTTTGTATTCATGATATATTATATAGTACACATACCCTTACGGAGAAATAGAATTCATACCTTTCTTGTAATTTCTTTCTTCATGATTCTAGGAAATGTTTTATGATTGATATTATTTAATATGTTAGAGTGAATAAAGATGATCTCAAAGAAAAAACATTATTTAATTTTATATTCGAAATTTTCAAATGAAATGAAATTACATATACTGAATACATAGACAAATAAACTATCCTTACTTTTGGATGTGATGGCTTGTATCATAATGACAATGTAATAGATTAACCACATAACCTGAATGTTGGGGTCAGGGTATTTAGATTTTTTTTGAGTGGATTATTGATAGAAATATTTGGAAATATATTTTACTAAAATGTAGATCAAATAACACAACCCTATGACTAAATTTGAGGATATGTATTAAGGAACATCCTAAAGATTTTTTGTGGAAGATATTATGCAGTTTCACTTAGAAATACATCCATGTAAGAATACTATAAGTGGAAATGAATAAATAAAAAAAGTACCTAGTGGTAATAACGATAAAAAGGGAACATATGTTTTGGCACGAGAAGTACCCAGTAGATGAAAGTATGCCTTATTATAATCCTAGTTTGACACTCCTTGGGGATATTCTTGGGTTTATTCACATTTTTTATGATCCTTAATGATAGATTTGAATAAATGATAACCATGAATAACCTTGCCTAAATCGAAGGGGTACTAGATTGAAAAGATGGTGTCATGATTTAGACATCGTATAAATTATTCTTCATGATTATGTAGTTTTCATAATGATTATTATTTATAAAAATATGTTATTGATTTTAGTAAATTGTGGGATACATAAGGAACTTGGTTAAAATTGAAATTGATTAAAAGTATCTAAATTATCAAAAAAATGAAATGAATAATATTGTGAAAGATATTGTGATTATTTCTAATCAGTTACCACAATATATTATTAAAAATTTCCCCTTAAACGACCATCACACACACTATAGAAGAGTAGTACAATGTTTTTTGAGAGCCCAGGTGGTGGATACCATAGAAGAAATGAGATTAAGGTTCCTATATTTAGGAAATATGCGAAGAAGAATTCTGGGGAATATATCAAAGGAATGAGATTATTTTTTTGTGGATAATAATGTAATATATTATGTAATTTGTGAGAAAAAATTAAATGTTTTGTTATTGTAATGGATTAAAATAATTGATTCCCTAACCAATCATAAATATTTTAATATTTAAAAAGTGTAATTTTTGGGAGTTATGAAAATCAATGTCATATGGTAGATAGAAATAAATGTAATAGAAAGGTAATATAATAATGGTTTTTTATGATGAAGATATTATAAATGCACTATAAAAGGATGGTGGTGTTAATTAATAAAATGATGAATCCTGCATAATTATTTAACAATGAAGTGCATGTAATTAAGTGATTTTATTATTGGGTTTTAGAATTATGTTATAGAAGTTTTTTTACAAATATAATTTATTTTAAAAGCATCAAGAAATATATAATGATTTCAACCTAAAAGTTTTTAATAATGATTTGATAACATATTTGGAATGGTATTGATGACCTGGAAAAGTGATACAGTGGAATTTTTGTCTTTTTAAATAAAAGAAATTATCTAGGGAGGATAAAAAATATTTTTTTCTTGATATTGAGATAATTTTTTAGTGTGGATAATTATTGACATAGACAATTTAAATTGTACAGTTTTGATTAACTTTGAATAAATTATTCATTTTTTTTGAAAATGTGGTGTATTTTATCATTCATGGAGTTTACCAAATTGTTTGATTTATAGAATATATTAAATAATATGTCTCAATATTTATGGAATAAGGGGGAATGGATGTTTTCATTATGTTTTTTGTTCATCAATGTATTCACATATATCAAATTAATAGATTTATTATTCTGTTTTGGAAATATTATCTTAAGATGAAATTGTAAATTTAGTGACCTTTCTTCTAATTGTATTGGACATTGAATTTTGTTAGACATATTTTAGAAGAGTAACTATTTGTTTAATGAATTAATATAAATATTAGTGTTATCGTTGAGGTTTTTTAAAATATTATAATATTGGATAACTCATTAGTGAATTTGTGGTTTTTGAAAATTTCTATTGATATGAAAAATTAACTAAAATTATCTTATGTTTATAATGATCCATTAGTGGTTAATTTTAGTACTTCAGTCATAAAATATTCATCATGGATATTGATTTCACAAATTTATATAAGAATTTTTAATTTATAAAATAACAACCAAAGTATGAAATTATGCCGATTCAATTGAAATATATAAATTAAGTGTATTTCCTCATGTTCTTAGTCATGATGGAAGATGAATTAATTATGTTTTGGAAATAGATCCTAAAACAACAGTTTAATCCCTATACCTTCATTTCATGTCAATAAAATGTTATTTTACTTTATTGAATATTTTTATATTTATTCTTGTTAAATTTTCAATATTTTTCACTATATTTTAATCAATGATTTGTTTAACTCTCTATAATTGTTTATGTTTTTCTTTCTTTTCCAAATATTTACATCCTATAATTATTTTCCTAAATGAAAACGTAGTGATTTGTAATCCAGTTTAATTTTTATATTCCCCACTCTCTTTTATCAATATTATGTTTTATTATCCTTTTTTACAAATTTTTCTACAATTTCTTTTTAATTGTAAAACCCATGACTAATGAGTACATGATTAAATTATGAGGATGAAATTTATTTAAGGGAGTAGAATATAAAACCATGATATTTTAAAAAAATAAAATTGTTTGCAAATGTCTATGCATTATTAACAAATCAATATTAAATGGAATATGAAGTACCTTTCTTTAAATTAAATCTCTTTTATAGATTTAAATATTTACAATATTATTTTAAATGAATGAAATTATAGTATTATAATATTTTTATATATTGTGACCATTATATCCTAGTCAATAATTTGTGTAATATGAATATGAGTAACTAAATTTTGGTGATTATATGGTTTAAAATTTTATTAAAGAAATTTTATTTCTAATAATTTATTACAAATAACATTAGATAAATTTTAATGGAAATTATAGGTTTTCTGAAAAACTATATTTTATTATAGGTATTTTAGTACCTCTCTATACAAAAAATTTAAAAATAATTTTTTCCAATATTAGAAAATTTATTTGAACCAAAAAATATTAATTTTTAAATATTCATTTAAAAATTAATTTTTTTGTGTATTTTTAATAATTGTTCAAAATACTAATTTCTTTTTTAATTGTTAAAAAATTGAATTTATTGAAAAGGAATTTTTTGGTTAAAAAATTAAAAATTTAAAAATGGATAAATTATTTTTGAAAAGTTAAATTAGTTAAATTATATTATTATAAAAATAATTTATATCATATTATTCATATTATGGTTTATTTTTCTTATTAAAACATTCTTTAGTTACGAGAATTGTCTCTTTTCACAACTATTTTTTTCATGTTGAAGGGATTAATTTTATTTTAAAATTTTCCACTTATATAATTTAAATTCTGAAAAAAGATTCAATATTTTCAATTTGAATAGTTATATTTAAATAATAATTTAAATATAATTTATGGTCATAATGAATAGTAGATACAATAAAAATTAATTAGCATGGTTGTGGTAAAAATAAATTTACCAGGTGTTAAAATAAATAGATAAAGTTTAAATATGAACCAAAACATGTGAAATTACTATTTTATTATAATATACAGACCTATTACCATCCATGTATCAATAATGAGATATTTTTTGTTCCTTTTCTCATTATAAACATATGGGTATGACATTTTCTTTTAAAAAATTCCAACTGTGTCATGTGGCCCACTAATAAATGGAAACCCCATATTCTCTAATATTCACCTATAAAACTTCCTATAGATTAAAAAATACCAAATAAAATATATTAATTACATCACTAACATACCCTATATGACTTTTTTTTATTAGGAAACCCTCTTAATTAGGGTTTTTATATATACATAATGAGTTTCTTGGAAGAATTGTTCATATTATTAAACTTCCATAATTATTTTATTTATTCTACCATAAACATAAAATATTATAAAAATACAATAATATAATTACACAATTATCTAATATATATAGAGTTTTTATTATTCTAATTTCAAAACCTATGTCCATATCCCCTTCCAACAAAAATAAAATGAAACCGTTGACTGTTTGTACGGTGAACTACCACCTCGTGAATCAATGTAATTGGTTTTAAATAACCTTCTTAAAGATTAAATATAATGATTAATTTAACATTTTTTTATGATATATGTTTAATTATTATAGTTTTGGAATTATTTTTTAATATATACCTTCTTATTTCCCATTTAGTGGGGGGATATGATAACATCTCTCATGTGTATAATAGAGCAACAACTCATGAGGCAGTGTGATTTGTTTTTAAATTATGACTTACATGGTTTGAATTAACGAAAAAATTTATTAATATATGTGATATTTATGTAAATACCATATTTTAGAAATATTATATCACCTAAAACTTCTTACCTTCCAATCCATTAGAAAATCATAACGTCCCTCATTGGTATGCGTGGACTACAACATCCACCTAAAAATGGGAAATGTTTTTCATTTAATATTTTCATGGGTGATAATTTGGATAGATTTGATTAGTATAAATTATATATATATAGTGATAATTATTCTATAAATGTGAAATAATTTTTTTTCATTCCATTCAATTTTTTGAGAATACGGAAACAACGTTCATACATACATACGGCCTTTTGTCTCTATGATTATTGTAATAGATTTTCAATATTTAACATTTATGGGTTACTATAAATACTAATAGAATAAATATTTATCATATTTATCTCAAATTTTACATTTTTAGATGATATTACCATGATCAATGTATTTATGAAATTACCAAACATAATTATAGGTGAAAACGATGGAATTTTTTCATAAAATAATTATTTTTATAAAGAATTCACAATAAATGGGTCATAAAAGACAATAAATATAAAATATATTATATGGAAGAAATGATTAAAGTTATTTAATATATTTATAAAAAAATTATAATTATTAAACATGAGGGGAAAACATGTATAAAGCAATTAATAATTAAGGTTAGGGTTTGTCACCTTACTTTTACTTCTGTGAGACACATGACATATTGAACACAGTTTTCTTTTCTGTGTAGTACATACATACCTATTGAATATATTATATCATGAATACCTTTTTATTTATAGAATATTATTTTTCCTTTTATGTTATTTCATTCAGGGGATTACACTTATGAATTTACTAAAGTGGTAGGGGTTTTTATAAATCTCGTCTTTATTGACATTTTTTATGATTAAATTGTTTATAATGATATATTATGATACATAACTCAATAAAATCATGATATATTGTCTCATATGGTTATTCATGAGATATTAATGTAATAATTCCATTTTCATTACTTTGGCACTTAAAATATCCTGGAAAATGATTCTAAAGAACACAAGAAATTATTACTCTTTTTGGTGGGGAGTCCTTTTCTCTTCCATGTCCACATTTTATAAAAAAAATTTCAAAAAAATTTATTTTAGAATTATAAAATTAATTTATTAATGAATTTTTTACCAATTAATTTATTTTAAAAAAATTTTAAATGAATCATTATATTATTTTCTAAATGAGTTACATTTTTCATTTTTAAAAAATTTGAACGGAAACATTTTTTTAACATAATCGACTTGGAAAATATTTCCCGCTATCATGATCAATTATTTATTTAAAGATTCAATTATATTTTTTCATGTTTCTTTTCAAATAATGTTTCCCTAATTTTATATAATGTTTTAGTTTTTAATATTTATTTTAAATGTGAAAATGTAATTTTCATGAGGAAATTATAAATGGATTTATTTTTATTTATATTTATAAATTGGAAAAAATATTGTTAACTTATGATACATTAGGGATATGATATAATTATAATATCTTTATTATTTACCTAGTGGGTTTAAAGATCAATTTGACTGGGATATACAATTTGGTTGCACTCATCATATTACTCTAAATGGATTTTTATTATGTTTATTGATTAGGGAAATTAATAATATTCTATCTGATAGTTTTCTAGTATGAATGCTTATGTTTATTATGTCTCACCTATTTTATATGTGGAATTAATTGGAATTTTTATGTCATGGGATGGTCACAGAATATCCCCTCGATGCATTTCTAGGTCTCATGATATAAACCAAATTAGGTTTTGATGATTCTATTCCCATTAAATATAAGTCTTATCATATGACCTCAATAATATATTTGATGTCATAGAATAATTCTGTAATGGTATGTTCCATATTTTTTCATTTTTAATTATATAATTATAATTTTAGTTACTGATATTCCGTGTGATTATTTAAATCATTAGAATTTCCATTTTTTATTTACAAGGTCATGTGCTTATTTATATGGAATTATTTTATTATCATTTCTTCAATCAATATTATTATTTGTGTTCATGTTATTGATTAAGTGAAAAATGATTAAGTTTAATACAATTCCATATTGATTACTTATTAGGTATTCATGATAGTCTCCACTATACTCATACTCATATTGATAATTAGATCTCACACGGTTTTTATTATTCACTTCACTAGGATTATAATAGATTATTTAAGATTGACATACAGTGATAAACTAGAGGGAATAATGAAAATTTCAATGAATATATTTTTTTTTTATTTTATGTTTTTAAAGGTTTCTAAAAAGCATGTATGTTTATATTTTACCAAGAAACATAAACTATCTAGTCCTTTGTAATATGATCTCTTATATCTAGTGTCAATTTGATAATGTAACCACAAAATATAGGCTGTTATGGTCAGGATCTTTACATAATCCAAATAACGAAATTATACGTTTCATGAGATATACTAATGAATCGAGGGGGTAGAATACTCACTTACAGTCACTCAATAATTAAAATGCATTAATCAATTGAATTTATGTAATATAATTTTAATAAGTAATCAACACAAACATTCATTATAAAAGTCATGTGTCTTAAAAGTTAGTATTTTCCCAAATAAATTAATATTAGAACATTATATTAATCCCATAAATGTTATATGGTCGATGGAATTATTATTATATATATCAAGTAATGTTTAATATTTATATAAAGGTATTGAAATTTATGAGTATAAATTTAATAGAACAGTGGATGTTTTTTTTGAGGAGAAATGCCTTTTTTAATTTGAAATAACATATTTATAATAAAATATTTTGAGAATATTGGTAAAAAAATTTATTTCAATTGATCCCTAGAAAATATTATAGGATTGTTCAAAGAAAATTATAGTTATAACATGAGGAAAATTTTTTCTTGTGTTAATTGTTAAAACAAATTTTAAGTTTGCATCATTAGTAAATGTAGTTTTTTTGGAAAATGAATTTAGTATGCCTTTTAATTTTTTTATAGGATGATAAAAATAAATAAAAATAAATTTATTAAATTATTTTATAATATTAAAAATTTCATGGAAAATTTTGAAATAATATATTGATATGGAATAAAAATAATCCTTACCAAATATAGTATAACATAAGTTTTCCTTAATTGTTTTTATATTTTAGGTAAATATAAAGAGGAATATTAAGAAAAAATATTAATTATATAAAAACCATATTATATGAGTTTATATGGGTTTATGATAGAAATATAATATAATTCCCTTAATGGATACAAAAACAGAAGCTACCCCGAATAAGGTTGAGATTGGGAAATAAACCCTTACCTCAATCCAACACAGTTCATGTGTTTTTTTATCATGATATATAATAAATTTAAATTTAGTATAATTATATAGGATAATAATATAAAAATTTATATTATCATATATTACCCACTTATAGGATTTAAATATGAGTTTATTATTATTTCCTTATGAAAATTTACATTTCTGTTTGTTACCTGAGTAATTTTACAAAAAAATTTAGTTTGATTGATTCTATACTAGTGTATTCATTAGTGTTACCTAATCTATATAATTTTAATAATGATATAAATATCATATAAGTATTAATTATATTCATATTTACAATCATTCATTACTGGTAAACCAGGAATTTGAATAATATCACTCCATAAATGTGGTATTCGACACTTATGCACAAGAAACATTGTCATTTTTAATTGTTTGAAGGTTAAGAATGAAAAAGATATATTATATCACTAGAATCGTAATTTTTAATAAATAACTCATATATTAACTACTTCAATATGTATAACTATCTAAGTGATGTGGTGATGAAAAAAATTACACCATTACATGGGGATGGAAGACCATATGTACGCATGGGTGGTGTTTCCATTTTCCATAGGATAGAAAAGATGTGGAAAATAATTTTACCATAATCATTATAACATCATAGTATATTAGAGATATTTTTTGGTTTACACTTTATGATATCATAGTTGTGATAACATTCCGGGGGTTTATCATTTACTTCTTCAATAATGAGATATGGGAAATGTCATGAATGTTAGAGTGACTATGTGATTATTTCAAATGGAAAGAGATAACTAAAATTACTTACGTAATATAAAAATGATCAGTTTATGTAGGATATTGTCTCTATTTCCTTATAGAACTTATAACACACTTCCAAAATGATACCATTATTAAAACTTGATATCTAACTTTAAATCCAAAATCCTTCATTTAGTAATCAAAATAATTTTTTTATACTTTTTTTCTAACATAATATAATTTATAATAATGTTCACTTTAATTATTATATCCTATATGAAATTTTTTATATAAGTATTCATTCCTCTGGCTTCATCCAAATAAGTTGGAATATGAAACCACTTTCCATAAAATCATTTATATAGTTCAATTATAACGCATTACAATAAACTATTATTATAAAAAAATTCCCAAAAAAATCATGATCCCATATACCTTGAAAGTCAATTGATATTGAGTTCAATTGTAAATATTAATTCTCAATTGTAATTTCATAATAACCATATTTTCATGGATGATAAAATTTTCTCAAATTTATCTTGGTGTCAAGACAGCCAATAATACATTTACATAATTTTTATGTAAATCATGGATAATCATTTGATAAAAAATCAAGGGCCGGTCATAAAATAAAGACTCATAAAATTATTAATATTGATATTTACAAGGATATCAATAAGAAAATCCTTACTTATAGTGAGTAAATGTTTGTACACCGTAAGGGAATCAATTATAACCCATATAAAATCAATCGTTCGATGAGTATTTAAAAATATAGGGAACAAATACTATAATAATATCACATACTTTCAACACTGGAAGATAATGTGATTTCAAGATTCCAGTAAAATGTTACCTTATTAACCTTTATATTTTGATAACTAGTAATCATTTTACTTTATATAAAATGTCACATTTCAAAATATCCCAATTTTTTTCAAATTTTGAAACTTTTTAGTGCTAATAGGGTGTACAATGAAATATAAACTATGGGTGTATTTTAATAATTCTCTCTTCCGAATGCATATGGATGGAAAACATAACATATTTATAAATTAAAATATACAATAATCATATTTAATGTCTAAAAACATTCTGTAATTTATATCATTTATATTTTTTTGAATATTATCATAACCACAAAGTGAAAATTTTGGTTTCTCTAATAAGTATGATTTGGAAATTATTTTGAATTAATGTGATATTCCAATTCCATAGTGGTTTCCATATAATACATCCCAAAATTCCACGAGTTTGAGATATTTTACCATCCTTATTTTAGTCAAAATCCATGAAATTTAATACTCACCAAATTATCGACCTTATTTTATATCATTGGGTTATATTTTATTGAAAAATCATAATCATTTAGTAGCTGCAAAAAACAATGGTTCCTCTTATTGTGATCTATTTAAAATAATTGTTATTGATATTTTTGATAAATATATATTTCAAATTGTTAACCATAATGCTAATGCCTCCATGACTTCAATTGAAATAATAAAACTTCCATATCAAGATCATGAGTTGAATAATTTTGTTCTTGAATCATTAACATACTTGATGCATAAGAAAAAACTATATTATTCCATAGAAGGACACATCCAATTCAATTGTTTTATACATCACCTAATATAAAAAATGCATCCCTTCTATATTGTAATTCCATTATGGTTGAAATTAAAAATCTCATATTTAATTATTCAAATCATTTCAGGAATTCTTATTACTATATCCATGTAACACCATTACATTTCATCATGGTTACAGGAATAGATAATCATGTAAAAATAAAATAAATTCATTAATAGTATCCTCATAATCCATGTCAACTAGTTACATTGGTTATATTAACTAGAATTGAACAATCAATAAATACCCATTTCCACGAATTATCAACTGATATTCCATCATTATACACTATATAGCCATGAACACAAACTCCATGAAGTAATATTTCTCATTTAATAGTTTTTCCATTTTACTCTTTTTCTCTATTCCTTGTATGAATTGTTTTTAAATTACTCTTACATAAATCATATATTTTATAATATTTCAATATATCATCATTAAATAAAAAAATTAAATTATCAAGAAAATCAATAAATACATAGTTTATTAATGATATAAGAAAAGATAGTGAATTAGTCAACAAAAATACATTGTTCTATATTGACCATGTTTACCCCTCATATGAAATAAATAATTTGGTATACCTTCATTATTTAATTGTAGCCAATGTTACCCATTTTGAAGAAAAATATTTGGAAAATATTGAACTCTTTGAAAATGATAAAACATGTCATCAATATGGGTAAGATGATTCAAATTAATTATAGTAATGGGAATTATATCAATATAATCGAATCATAACCTCATAGACCCATATTTATTGCTATGATAATCAATAGGGGATCCCCTTATTGAAACATTAGGATGTATAAATCCTTTTTCAAATAACTCTTGTAATTTTTTCCTTAGTTACACTAATTTCACTATGTCCATCCTTTAATGATACAAATATACAGATTTTCCATGGGGGATAAGATTCAATGGAAAACTCAATCTCACACACAAGTGGGTGTACAAGTAGTCATTCAAGAAACACATCAATTTATTACTATAAAATAGGTATGTTCTCTATTCTAGGGTCACATTTCCCATACATTGATTTTATTTGATCATCTAATCCATGAATTTAATTTATTAGAGATAATAGAGTGGGATTTATACATGATTCGGATGATGTAGTTTCTACAATAAAAAAGGGATTCTATATATCCACAAAAATCATAATATCATTATATTGAAAATGGATCACAGTAATATAATTTGAAATAAAATCCATCCCATAGAAACTATGAAAGCAACCACATGTATTATAATCAATATTTAAAACATAGTATTTCTATGTTTCCTAGTGGGAATTGAATGACATATCCTTCGTGGATTAATATTTCCACTGTGAGTATTGATTGAAAAAATCATTTTAGACGATTCTAGGGATATATCTAATTTTATTAACAAAAATATAAGAAATAGTAAATAGTGAGTATGAAGAATCAAATAAATCATTATATACATTTTTTCCTATGATTAATATAAATTCCATTATAAATTTATAAATTTTAACCACATTTTAAATGATTCATAATATTATCCATTCTCTCATGGCATTTTGGGGTCAAATTCCAATGAATCATATGGAATTAATTTGGATAATACCAAATCAATATGCAGTATAAGTTATGAACATTGGATGTGTTTTTATCTTGAAATATTGAGAATTATTCCCTTCTCAACAAACATAAATGAAAATACAATTCCCATAAAACATGTTCCACTACATTTCTTTCACGATTTATTTAAATTTAGAAATTACACCCTTACCTTCTTCACTTTTTCTGTATTTTCTTTCTAGAGTACTCAACCACCAACTTATTTTCTTATATTCCATAAAAATTTATACCTGGAAAAATGTTTTTATCAATTTATGGAACATGATAATATATCATTAAATATTTTTAATTTAAGATATATTAACTCAATCTTAGGTCTAGGAATTATCCATTAAAAGAAATGATCCAAATTAATCCTTGCATTATGTAAATAATAAGTATCATGAGTCGATAACATTGCAATTTGAATATCAATTTGAGAACACATTTCTCCATCATTTTCCTTTAGGTTGAAGAATTTACCCTCCATATGAAATATTTAAACTAAGGAAGGTATTTTTCTATGTATAAACCCTTTAATTTATTTTACACCGTAACATTAATTTCCTCAGACTCCTTGTGTTCAAGAAAACATCCCACCATTTATTAACATCATATTTATGATGACAAAATGTTTTGTTAACTTTCCCTAGTTCGCCACATTATAATTTGAGAAGTACCCTTTCTTGGGAATTGATATATTTCTTAGCTAATAATAAATTAGTTTAACAATTTAATAATGAAGGATGTTAATGTCTAAACAATATGATAATTTTTTCACTATTTTATGGTGAATAGGGTTTCTCAATATTATAGAGAGGAATCTATCCCCATATAAATATAAAATTATAACATTAACACTAGATAAATTTAATGGATAATTCTCTTTAAATAGGAAAATACCTTAATAGATTACATTTACGGATATGGTTTCCATTACATTCACTAGGCACCATATCAAAATTATGGAATATATTAAATTATCTCCAAACATTAATAATATTAGTTTTGAAAGGTTGTTTCATGCATCATTTTTTCAATGTACCGTCATCTCCTGAATGTTAATAATGATAGTAATTTCATATATATTCATGATATATATATATTTTTAATCATATATTATATGAATATACAAAAAATGAATCGTATCTTTTAGAGGAGGTGGTAGTGTACACGTTTGCACAAGTGAAATTATCATTTTTTATGGATGGAAAAGATGGTAAATTTTATATCATAATTTTATAATAATAACTATTTCAATAATATAATATATTTTCATTATTTCTATATTTATAAAAATATATGTAATATTGTTATTAAAAATGAATTACACCGCTATATGAAGACTATATGTCACTCATAAACATGAATGATGTTTTTGTTTTTCACAGGATGGAAAATTTGGGTAAAAGGGTATTCAAATAATTATAATTTTACATTATAATAATTATTACACTAAACTTATTATGTTATGAAATATAAATAATATTTAACAGAATTATCAGAATAAATAAACTTTTTATGAGTCAGATAGATGATTAAATCTTCACTGAGATTCAACCATTATATTAAACGGTAATAAATTTTAGGATTTTTTGATGGTACAAAGAAAATATTATCAATGTAGGGAAGTAATAAGTAAATGTTTTGGGTAGGTATTTTTAACACCCCTAAATTTTAGAAAATAATAATTTCGTTTCATATTGTTTGTGAAACACAACACTAATCATCAAAGATAATATTAAACTCCAAGAAATTATGACATATTTATTTTAATCTTCTAAATATTTCAATTACTTGTAACACTGAGTTTATATTTCATTACTATCAATGGTGATTTTATTTGAAAGCATGCATTACACATTAGACCAAGTTTTACTATATAATAATATGATATATTAATTTTTTTTAATATAATTGTTATAACCAAGATCCTAAATTTTTGGTTAGGTAAATGATTAAAAAACATGAAAAAATATGTAGTTTACATATGTTAATTATCTATATATTGATTATAAAAAATTAGAGAATCATTAAAATAAAAAAACTATTTTTTAAAAATAGTTTATTTTTAGAAAATTGTTTATTCCTGCTTGGTACACAAAATTTAAATTTGATTTTCATCACTTTTTAAAATATTTATTGTTACAAAATTAAATAGTATCAAAAAATTATATTGGGGTTGTTTTTAATATTTTTTTAAGAATTTTCATTTTTTAGGAATGATGAAAATATCAATTTTTTAATGGAAACGAAATTTTCATTTAAATACTTTATAATGATAAATTATATATTTTTTTGATTTAGAGAAAAAATATCAATTATTCTAATTTCTTTCATTGGAACATATTTTAAATTGAATTTTGTTATTATAAATATTCGCAACATCCCAACATTTTAACATTAAAACTTTAATTCTATCAAATCCACAAGATTAATATTAAATTAATATTTTGAAATTATTTGAGTTTTCTTTAGAAACTTGGATTCTATATTTGTAATCATAATAATTTCTAACTTCTAATATTGATTCTTAAATTTTGATCAAAATTAATAATCAAATCCGTAAAAAATATTTACCACAGCTAAGGTAAAAACAGAATTATCATAGGGTTAAAATAAATATATATGAGTTAATGTGACCAAATATTTTTATGTTTAATTTATAATATGTTATTATTTAGAAAAAGGAAGTCAAATTCTAAAAAATATTGAAATTTAATAAGACATTGAATTGAAAATGACCTATATAATTAGTTAATTAAGGAAAGAGAAAAAAACCAAACTTAATTTTAATATTTATGATTCTTTGGGATAGAGAAAAAGTCAACCTATATTATTTTATAAATAATTCTTTGAAATATAAATGATCATTTCTTATCATGTAAATATATTTTTAATTTTTGGAGAAACAAAATTTACCATAAATGCTTGTGAAACTTGATGTGGTAATTATTTAATAAAAAGGAATATAAAATAAATAATATAAAACATGTTAAAAGTAAAATTAGTTGAATAAATAAATTTTTTAATGAACTTTTTAAATGAATCTAACATATATATTATGTTTAAAATTATTATATCGTAATTACCTTTCTATTTTTATTTTTTTCATACCAATGTATGTGAATAGTGTAATAATTGATATTAATGATGTTTTGTTATAAAAAATTCTATATAAAATGATTAATAAAAATCATATATTCATCCATGTGATTTTTAAATGTTATAAAATATCATATATGTTTCTTTAATTGACCCACATTTTTTAATGAATATATTGACACATGTATAGAAATAAAATCAATTAGCATGTATAATGTTTAAACCGAGTTCATTCACATTGTATGCACTTGTGGTAAAATTAAATTTCAACATATTGGATATTTATTTTTTAATTAGGATTATTATTTTTCATAATTTGGTAAAAATTATCTAAAATTATTTATTTTTATCTATGGTATTAAATGTTGAATTACAATGATAACCAGACTACATATAGTAGTAAAAACTAAATTGAAAAAATTAAGAAAAAATAAAAGTGAATGAATAAAAAGTATAGTTTTTTGTCATTGTAACTATGGGTAGAGATACATTCCCTCAAATCAATTAGTTTTCAATTTTTGAGGCACATTAGTTAATACTCGGCTCCCAATATTGAATACTTTTGGGTGCTCACATTAATACCACTCTTTCTCTATTATAAAAGGGAATTCACCCCCCCCCCAAACTACTTTATAACTTTCATACCAATTGGATCGACCAGAACCACCCAATATAACATAAAAATTATATAAACACATTATAAAAGAATTATTTTGGATTGAAATACCAACTTGAAATTTGTTTCATGAAAACTGATGGACGATACCCGAAGAAGAGTTAACAGTTTTCAATGATTACTTTGGTTTTATATCTTCCATCACCTCCACAAATTTCTATTAAACCATAAAGATATAATAAACTAGTTTTAATGATATAATATGAAGTTTTCATAATAATTTTATTACCTACAGCCACAAACAATTCCATTAAATGGGTTATGAAATCATTATTCATTTGTACAATGTATTACCCCCTAACGGAACAATGTCATTGATTTTTTTCATTAACACATCACATGATGGGGCGTGATGATCGGTATAGAAGTTAAATATTATATTTATTATATAATTATACCTATGGAGTTATTATATAACTTTAAAAATTTAATTTTTCATTCTGTACGGGATTTGATAACATCGCTCGTGTGTAGAAAATATTACTTTCTTATGAAGCGATGCTATTTATTTTTCACCATTGCTTTACAAGGAAGGTAATAAAAGTAATTATATTAAATATATTTTAATTAAATTACATATTTATGATATCAATGAAATACTATTAATTATATAAATATAACATTTCCTTTTCTTTTTACATTTTCACTCAGAGAAAAAATAATAATGTTGTTCGTGGATGTGAGGACTACCACCTCCTCGAAGAAATGTGATTCTTTCATCACCACATCATAAGAATGATATATATTATTAATAAGAATTAAATAATTTTTTATTTCATATATTATGATCATTTATGAAATATAAATTATACTTAACTTCATTTTATAATGATCATTGAGAAATGGAAATGTTACCCATGCCTAAGTACGACCTAACATCACTATGATCATATCATTAGTGATTTTTTTATAAAAATCAACCATTATTTTTTTAAATTATAATTTATCTATATATATGATTATATTGTCATTATGATAATTTTTCAGATGTTTATATAATTATCTATTTGACCATAGTCAACCTAATAATGTCTATCTTGACACATAGTCCAAACATGCTCAAAACATCCAACATAAACATAATAGATTAAGTAATGGTAAAACACATGATAATATATTAAAAAAATTTAAAAATAAACATTAATAAGGTTCTCAGTTGTGTACATGTTTAACATAATTTTGTTTTTCTGGAATGTAAAGACACTCCTATAAGTCATACATGAGGAAAGTTGTTTTCTTAACGTACTTTTATTTCAGTGAGATATATGCCATATTCACCACTAATTTTTGATTTGTGTTGTATATAAATACCATGAATTTATTTTGTTATTATTTAACTAAAATTTATTTGTATTTACACATACATTTTAGGTTCTATAATTCATAGGTTTTATGATTTCAATCTCACCAAAGTGGTAAGGGATTTTTATCTCATGTTTCCTTCTTTGAGACGTATGTTATGTTATAAACCTATATTATTTTATAAAGTGTATTACTTGATCCTTTTACATGTTATATAATGAATTTAATTATTTTAATGATATTATATTTATAATTTAATTCTATTTTTTTTGGATTATGATTGAATGTTATAATCTCATTGTTTTTTAGAATTGTTTTTGATTATGATTCCAATGTTTAAATATTTTTATATAAAAATAATGAAAATTATTAGTCTTATTATTATTCGGTTATATCATGATGGTCATTTTTTTCTAAATGTTTCCTCTCTTTGTGTACTCCTAAGTTCAAAATAATGTTTTTATTAGTATATTCTATTCAGGCGAAAACTTGTTTTCTTTTCAAACCATGTCTTCGACATAATTATTAAAAAAAATATTAAAATATACTTTCTATGTTTAAATGATATTTTAAAAAATAATTTTTTTTTAAAACATAATTTATAATTTTCATGGATATTTTCAAAGAAAAGGATTTTCGAAATGTGTTAGGATTTAAAATGTTATTTCCAAAATTAAATGTTTATTTTCCTTAAGAATGTTCTTAATGATCTTTTAATGGTATTTTAAAGTCAGTAATATATAAACTGTTATTGTTAATTTTTCACCAGATCGGATATTTTTTATTTAGACTGTCCTTATTCACTGTATTTATTGATTAGGATTATTTCAATAAGATTGTTATAGACATCGTTTCATTTCTAATGGTTAATCATGTATTAAATAATTTTCAAGGAAGATTTTTCTTTTCCATAGGTTTTGGTTCTTGGATATAAATAATGTTGATGCATGGTTCCGTTATAAACCATGGATGGGTGGATGTTTTATTAACCAATGACATGTGGTTCTATAATAATCCAATAATCGGTGATTCTATGATAAACGACGTAATAGTGGGTTTATGATAGACCTACAATGAATAGGGAATAGATGTTAAAGATATGGTTATTAAATTTATAAGATTGATTGTAAGAGTGATATGGACATGTTTTCCTATGACATCAAATTTTTTATCTATTCTTTATTAATGGTTATTATGTATCATTTGATCACAATTGATACAATATGGGTCATGAGAATTGATTCTTATGATTATCACTTTTATTAGAGCCTTATTATTGGTTTTCATGTTTCATGTTCTAGGTATTTATGGGTATGAATGTTATTATGTTACACACATTCATGTTGGTTATGGAATAACACCCTTATAGTTTTCTTATGCTCACTGATGACATTCATTTGTTAATTTGTATGTGTCCCCTTACTTATAATTTAAGATAACCTTAATTATGTTTCCATGTCTATTGGTTATAAATAATGAGGGAGAATGAGTTATATCTAGAAGGAATTTCATATGGATAATGATGCAGTCTTAATGTGAAAAAGAAAATTTTGGTTAAGTGGAAAAAAATTCTCATTTAAAGTCATAAAATTGTATATATTAGAGTTGTCAGAGATATCCAAAACAGAAAACCAGAATTTTACTCAAGGATATAAATGATTTATTTTTTATTTTAATGTTTTAAGGATTTAATGGAAATAAATTGGGCCATAATTGATACGTAAAATTTATAAAAGTAACATTTCTATCACAACACCAAATCTGGGAGTGTGTGATCTATGCTATTATAGTATTGGTTATGCTCGAGGGATAAATGTATGTGAATAAGGGTGGAGAAGGAGTTCCATTTTATAATTTATGGAAGGTAAAACATTGAAATTCATATGATATTTAAATAATAAAAATTTATTTTTTTATAAACGTGGCACAAATATGTTAGGGCATCGAATGTTATGTTTCTCAAGAGTTTAGATGGAAATATATCCAATAGGGGTGTGAAATATAATTTTAAAAATATTTTAATTATTTTAAATGATCTATCATAGAAATACAATTAATGTAGTGGAAAAAGAAGAAAAAGAACATAGTATATTTTTATTGTGGTTCAAATCTAAATTATACCACTACACTATCATTCTCTCTCAGGAACTGAGAGAGATGACACCCACTATAACAAAATTAGTGGAATATTAAAATGATTTTTTTCCAACATAGATTTAGATCCCAATTAAAAATCATTTTTCACCTTCATTCTTAATCGCAATAATACCATCCCTTTTAACCTCACGAGGTACGGCCTGTATATTCATCGTTTTTACCCTATAGAAATAACCAAAATTTATAACTTTTTTTGTGAGTAACTACCCAAAAAACTATATTTTAATATGTAGTAAACCTGTTAGAATTAAAAAAACTAATGAAGTATAGTAAGATTTATAACCATAGAACCATATGTACAATTCCAGTATCTGAGCATTCCCTGAGTTAGGAAATCTCCAACATCGAAGGATCAAATGCTTTTTATATTGGATGAGAGTAGAAATTGATCACAAGAAAAATACAGCACTTGTATAGTTCAATTAATCCTTTTCCTTTGTCCATCATACTAATATATATAAAATTTAAATATATATAGTTTATTTGTTCATAAGGATATAAAAAATTTTATACCATTTTATCATTTATTTTCTTGTATCAATAATCACACCTGAAGCTTCAACAAACTGCTTCAATGTTTTATGTATTGTAATTAAATGTAGAAAAGTTTTCTATCTTTACATCTTATAGATAATCATTCAATTTTGATTTGTCTTGATAATGTTATAGCTGGAATTTAGTAGGTAGTTTATTTTAGTATATCACCTATGTTCTGAATAATGAATTGGATACGTGGGAGAAAGAACTTTGTGAATTGGCTATATTGGGGAAATAAATGTGTTAGTTGGTTATGTGTGAATAGTAAAAAACACCAATAATTGATATTTAAATGTCATATAAGAATTACTTATCCTAAGAACACTATATAAAACTTTTATAATACACGATGACCATATAAAAACATAAATTTTAAATATATTTTTATCAATGAAATATTGTGAAATAATTAATGTTATGGATATTTTTTTGATAAAAAAAACACAATTTGTCCATGCACATAAAAGATGTAAAAAAAATTTATTTTTAACTATCAAAACACAAATTGGTTCATGATGTCACTTAATATTCTCCACCTTTTTAAAATTTACACAATAAAGTAAAATTTCAATACATCTCCATTTTTTTTAATTTAAAAAAATTAAGATTCCAAAGAAAAATGAGCCTATAATTTAAATGATTAAGTTTCATCCTCAATTTAATTCAGATGTTATATTTCCTCAGAATAAATATAATCATTGGTAAAACAATTTTTAGACATGAATATTTTAAAACTTGTGTCATGGATCCACTTTAAACAAAGAAGGATTTAAAATTTTTTATTATGAGAAATAATGAGAAATAGTTCTAAAAATATGATTTAATCCAAAAAATGATTAAATAGTAATATAACATCATATATAATGTATGTGAACTCTAAAAAGTAATATAATTCAAAAAAATGTAGATAAATTATGTAATAGTAATATGAAAAAATGATTCAGGATTTCACAATTAAGAAAATCAATGCATATACATACACAAAAACTCCCCTTAAATTCAGTATATATATAAAAATATACTTAAATCACCACCATACCAATATCAAAATTAATTTTCCTAAAACATTTAATGTCTAGTAGAATTTTAAATAAATAATAAAGTATGAATTATATAAAAACAAATTCAAAACTTATATTTTAAATTTCTAAACAAAAAATTATTGTTATTAGTTGTAGAGTGTTGTAATGGATTATTGGAATAAAAGTATTATAATAATTTTCAAAGAAAACAAAAATCTAATAAAATTTATATGTAAAATTAAAAGTAATATTCTTCTAATAATGAATAATTAGGAAGAACATGATGTGAAAACAATATATTTAGATTCAGTAGTAAAAAAGAGAATTATATTTTTATTACTTTGCAAAACATGAATGTAATGATTTACCATGTAAATTGAACATACCTGGTGATCTCTTCTTATCAATCTTGAAACCACCATAATAAAAATCTGAATAACATGTCAACTCAAAGTTAGTTTTAGGAGAGTAAAATTAACCAATATTCAAAGATCCTTTAATAAATATAAATATATTCTTAATAGATCTAATGTGAATCTACTTTGGTTCACATTAATATTGGGAAACATGTAAACTTATAACATTAAATATAGCCTAAATAAAATTAATTATAATAGGAACCCAACCATTACTCTAAATACCTAATAATAATTTTTTTTCCAAATGTACCTAAATCTAATTTTTTTTATGTAATTGTGGTAATATTTTGACTATTATATGATATTAATACGAATACCTTACCTTATTATTATATAATGGATAGATTTATTTAGAATATAAGATCACCTCATTTATAATTTTCCAAACCAAGAAAAAATTTTATTTCCCTCATCACAATCATTTTAAATTTAGAGGTTATATATTTAGAACTTATTATTTTATATATTTTCATTTTAAGATAAACATATTGTATCACCAATATAAATTAATTAATATAAATATTATAAGAACATTTCTTAATAAAAAACATAGGGTTAACCATTAATTTCTTAAAATTTCTTTCAAAAAAAAATATTTATCCTTTCATGACTGGGGAGAATTTTTCAAACCATATAATTACTATGATAACATGTAATCATGAAAAATATGATTATCTTTTTAAAAAATATGTGTCTATATAAGACACAATTATTTAGAATTATATCCATTTAGAAAATAGAGTTTACATCAATTATAATTATTTAAAATCCTGAAAACCAGCATAAGATGATAATATCCCAAGTTCATATATTCTTGAAATAAGTGAAAAAGATTCATCAAAATAAATGCCTTCCTCTTTTGAATAAACATCATCAACTAATAATTCTTTATTTTAACATACATTTATAGAATCATTAATTTTATTACATAAAAGCATATTTTCACCATTAACACGAGAATTATTTTTTGTACAACTAAATCAACACAATATTCCTATTAATATAATTTAATTCATCTTGCATAGACATTATCTAATTAGTATTATATAAAGAGACATCAATTTTATTTAGTGAAACTCAGAAATAAATTTATTATAAATAGAAACATTCATAATAGATTTCGTAGTTTGAAATATTGATTTAACATTACAAATGAAATTATCTATGAGATGACCTATACGAGCCTTCCATGAATATTCTTGAATAGGTTTAAAATGAGGAGAAATATCATCCCCCTCAATACGTGTATCTATTTATTTAGGTATATATTCATCAAAATTCCACTATCTAAATTCTTTTTCAAGATGTTCAATATCATTTTCACTTTTATACAAATTCATTTTCCACTAACAAAACATAGATCATTTATTTAACATCCATGACTATTTTATTTTATGAATTAAACACCTTTATATTATTTAAATATCCCATGAAAATTATCTCATCATATTTGTCATTTATCTTATATAATGTATTGTTATAATTAAGAGTAAAAAAATTACATCCAAACACTCTAAACAACCAATTTTTTGTTTTCTTCCCGTTAAAAGTTCATTTGATTTTTACATAAATGGTCTCAAGTTGATTAAATTGGAATCATAATTGTAATTATTAAAATATTGATCCTAGAATTAATTTGGTAAATAATACCCATTTATCCTAGTCCTATCCATTTCACGAAGTGTTATATTTTATCCTTTCAACAAAACCAGTTTTATCGTATTCTAGGGGATGATTTGTTTTTAAAAATACACATTTTACTTAAAAATGGATAAATTATAGATTTTGGAGATCCCCACCCGTATCAATTCAAATTTACATAATTAAATGACCTTTCTCATTTTGAACCAATTTAATAAAATTTATAAACATAGTTTTTTTCAGATTTAAGAGTATGAATATAAACCCATGTGTATTTGGTAAAATTATCTTTAATAATAAAAAATAACTTTTACCTAGTTAAATAATATGTTTAATAGGATTAAATTAGTTTAAATGATTCAGATCAACAGGACTTCTATTTTTTAATTCTTTCACTAAATGGAATTTTTTTACCTTTCTAGAACGAGTCACAATCATTGTTTTTGTCCTCAATCATTTTTGGTAACTGAAACATAGTTTTGTTCATAGATAACATCTGAAATGAACTGAAATTATAATTTACTATCATACTATTCGAAACAAAATTTTTAGATTATGTTTCATTTTTTTACATTTTTATCTTTCAATTAAACATATTTAATTAAAGGAATATTACCTTTTTTCCTGAAATATTAATTATTTATCCTTATAAATAATGATTGTATCATTTTGAAACATAACAGAACAATATTTAATCACATATTTGAGAAATAAATATTAAATTAAGTTGTAATCCTTCAATCTATAAATAATTCTGAATAATTATAGAAATACAAATTCTAACTTCATTGACTTATTTTTCCATTCCTTTTAAAATTTCACCAATAGTCACATACCCACCATAAAATTGATTAAATGAAATAAATATAGAGATATGACCATTAGTGTTTCTTTATAATCAACAATACATGTATTAGAAATACATTTTGATTCTCCAAAGACACAGTGACCCCAAGAACATATTTATGAATGCTTTGGTACCCATGAAAATTTTGTTCTGATGGGATATGAATATGAATTTTTCAGAACCAAAAACAATTAAAATTTTCTTCACAAGAAATATAAAAGATCTTCATTTCGACAAAAAATCATAATATATCCAATAAATTGTGGATTTTCTAATGAACACACGTTATCATAAGGAAATTTCATATATATGAAAAACAAGTGGTGGTATATGCACTCCCTTTTAAAATTTTAACAATGAACGTATTGTATATTTTATGTAAATTATTATTATAACCAATACTAGATCTTGACTAATTAAATTTATTAATTATAAAAAAATCTACTTTTAATCATCATTGATCAAAATATGGAATATTTACTATAAACTTTCATTATCACTTTTGATCCATTTATTATCCTTTAAAATGGTATCAATATTTCATAATTAAAAAACATGATCATTATATTTGAAATAAAATCCCATTTTGAATTTATAATTTTTAAAAAATAACTTATTTAATTTTTTATTGATCATTTTTTAAGATTTTTGTGAGAAGAATTATTATCATCATAGAGATATTTCTTTATATTTTCACTCTCAATATTAACATCTTTATGTTGTCTCTTAAGGTTATTATATAAAAAGAATTTAAAAAAAACAAAATTTCTATAAAATAATTTAATCA
This sequence comes from Viscum album, assembly GCA_963277665.1. Lineage (NCBI taxonomy): Eukaryota > Viridiplantae > Streptophyta > Magnoliopsida > Santalales > Viscaceae > Viscum > Viscum album. The sequence goes on from OY728157.1 coordinate 1,387,405,081, forward strand.
ACACATCAGTAGTGTGATTTTTATATTTAGAGTTAGAAGATAAATAATAAGTATATTCAGTTAGTTGATTTAAAAAATCCATCAAACACAAGTTTATAGAATCCTTTTTAGAAAAATAATCTTCATTTTAACTAAAATTGTCACGACCCATCCCCCAGGGCTTGTGTCGTAACTACCCCAAGCCCACCTTCCATATGCTAGGGGCTGGTGACTCCCACCAAAGACGTAAATCCCAAAACTGGGAAGTCATTGCCTTTATAACAGCAAACAAAAACAACCAGAGAACAACAGGAAGAAAACTCTAAGTAGTAACTGAATACATAAGAAGTGCTGGAAAGTACAAGGGCATGAAATACCAACCAAATAGTAAAGTACTAGGAAAGGAAAAACTGGTACAACTAAAAAAGAAAACAGCTGGAAGGTGCCTAGCAGCTCCTGGATCATCCACCACAGATCTTACCGGAAGGGTAGGTACAGATAGCCTTCTCAGTGCTCCACATCTTTCTGTCTCCTCCAGGCTTCGACTCGTCGTGAGGTCCACCTCTAGGTACCATCCAGTACCCGTACACTCTACCTCGATCAGCGCTGTCTATCGTCTGCATCCAACACAACGAGGTTCCGGCATAGCCCATGTAGGGGTGAGTATAAGGATACTCAGTTGGGACCCCGGGACCCTCAAGGTCTCACAAAATCCACAAAGGATAAACCACAGTAGAAAGATACAATGACGAGGTATCAAAAAACCCTACTTAGTTATATTTCCATACATATACCTTCGTTATCAATCATAGTCCATCTCAAACTCTCGAGACCAAGCAAAAACCATTCCACAATAGAAGTAAATCCAATCACCACATTTATAATGGTTGAAAGACATGACTCAGCTCACATAGGTATACAACTTTTGTTGATAGTTAAAGATGATTAGATGTAGCCACTAAATCATCTCCTCTGTCGAACCCATATAGGATCCTGGAACAATATCAGCATTGTCGAACCCATGTAGGATCCTAGAAAAGAATTCATCACTTTCGAACCCACATAGGATTCTGGTACAGTAGTCATCGTTGTCGAACCCACATAGGATCCTGGTATAGAAGTCACTACTGTCGAACCCACGAAGGATCCTGGTACAAAAGTCGTCACTCTCGAACCCACGTAGGATTCCAGTATAGATTTCATTATTGTCAATCCCACGTAGGATCCTGGTATAGAAGTCACCATTGTAGACCCGACAAAGGATCCTAGTACAGAAGTTGTCACTATCGAACCCAAGAGGATTCTGTCATCTCAGTCGCAACCAGCTCTAAGGTTCCCACACACAGCATACTCGATTCTCGGAGTGTCCTCTCCTTGAGCCAATTGTTGATAAATCATCTATCATGAAGTCCTAAGTTGATGTATCTTGTAGTTCTGTCTCATCATAAGGAACGCAATGTGACAGACGGTGCGTCAATCAGATGCCTAGTCTGAGTTATATTGGCCTTTCCATTCCAAGGGGCTGGATGGATTTTGGGTACAATCGAACCTGACCTTACTTGAACCTCATCCGGATCCTTTGTGGAGTATTCCAAAAGGACCATCTCATAAAAAGGAATCCAACATAGTTGATGGCACGTCAATATGATGTCTGGTCCTTTAGTTATAAGCGTTTCCGCTCTGAAAGACCGGTTAGTTTCAGTTTCGAACCAACTTGGTCATACCCAAACTTATCCAAACCCTTTAGTGGGATATACCGAACCAATTTTCTCGATCTAAGTAATCCTACACAACTGAAGGTGCGTCAATCGGTGGTTTGTAGCTCATGTTATGGGTGAAAAACCAAAAGTGGTCAGAAGAGGGGGGTCTGGGTCTGATCCGACCCGACCTGGATCCAGGTTCGGCCCGATTGGGCGCGGCCCGACCCGGCTGCTACGGCCCCTCCCGGGCAAGGGCAGCCCGGGCCGCGCGGTAGGCGGCCTGGCCTGGCAGCAGACTGCGGCTCGGCAAGCTGGCCGAGCGTGTTATGCACAAGGCGCAGAATGGGGGGAGGGGGGAGTGTTCTATAACGGCAGCCCCAGCTGGCGCTACCCCAACATCCTGGAACCCACGGATGCGTGTCCCACTCCACCACCGTGGCTGGTTCCGGCCGCCACCTCCGGTCTCCAGTGCGACTACGCTCCTCTACGGGCCACCGAAGTCATTTCAGTGGTCCGTTTTGCCTTTAGTTTGTGCCTACGGCCTCCTCAGGTCCTGCTCTTTATTGTGAAGACCTAAAATCAGGGTTTAACTTTCGTTCACCCATCTCCCATCAAACCACATGTCAAGAATGAATTGGCGGAGGCTTCAGTCTTTTCCTTAGCCCGTGACCCCCGCGTTAGAGGCTCAAATAGTAATCCAACATATAATTTTACCAGAAACAAATCCCAGCTTAATCTCTAACCCATCCCACAATCATAATCCATTCTGTAGATCGACATGTTCGGGGGTCGATCTGCGGTTTTTGTTCTTATCCAAGGGAAAAGTATAATTTAAAATAAAGGAATTCAAAACCGAATTCAAAACCCTACCACAATTTCAAAGTTTTCTTGACAATTTTCAAAGAAGAGAATTCAAAGACGACGTCATACGTTGTGCCCGTCACACGCCGCTGATCTCGGGCTTGAGCTTCTTCCTCGTTATGCATTGGAGAAAATATATTTCTTCATTTGAGAAAGGAGTTCTTCTTCGAGAGGGTAATATTCCTCCAAGAGTTCTCCTCCTCTCTTTTTTTCTCCCAACCATGTTTATTCCAACCCCATTAAAAGAATGTAATCTCTTCTTTTAATGTTGGAAAAATAAAATCAAAAGAATACAAATAGATTAATTATGTGTGGTATTAATTAATCTTAGGTGTTGGAACTCTAATGAGAGAATATGGAAGGATTGAAATTTAAATGAAGGGAGGTGGGGAGTTTCCATAGTAAAATGAGAGAGTAGTGGCTTGAATAAAATCAAGGGGATTTGAGGGACTTGGTGTTCATCTGGGCCCCATGAAACATTATCATCGCATGGGAGGTTATGTGGGGGGGCACCTCCAATGTCTATTTGAAGAAAATAACAACCACTTAAAAATAAAATTATGTCACACTTAATTTTATTTATTTTATTAAAAATCCAAAATAATTAACATTTACTCCTGATAAAACAAAACTGTGGTAAAGGTCTCCTTAAGAAAATACTGGTGCTGCGAGTTCATTAGTGTCCTCGGACTTTTGTTTCCATGAACCAGTTCAAAAGATACTAAATCTCGCATGTACGTTTACTGAACGTTTCTGAACAAAACGTCAGAAATTTATTCTGGGCACACCGAGCATCAGAATCATACGCCATCAGAAACTGCATACTCATAAAATTCCCAGGTATTTAAGAATAATTAATTTTCCACAGGATATCCAGGTCTTTACATTCTCCCCACCTTAGGACTTTACATCCCCATAAGCTACAAGACACACTAAGTAAATAAATGGGGTACCGAGCACGCATCTGAGCCTCCCGCTCCCATGTGCTCTCCTAGAGGTTCCCGTTTTGCCCACAAACATGCACCAGAGGAATCCACTGTCCATGTAGGAACTGATACTTTCAAACCTCAATCTCCACTGGAACCTCCATGAAAGTCACCCCGTCATCGATATCTAGGTCCCCGTGGTCGATGATGTGGGATGTGTTGTGCACGTATCTCCTCTGCTGAGATATATGTAAGATGTCATGCACCCGGTGCAATTGAGGTGGAAGGGCCATGCGGTAGGCCACCTTGCCTTCCCCACTGTGGACCTGAAAAGGCCTGATGAATCTCCGAGATAACTTTATACCTCAGCTAAATCTCCATAGACCTCGTCGAGGTAATACCCGTAGAAAGATGTGGTCTCTATCCTCAAATTCTAGAGGTCTCCATCTCTTGTCAGCTTATGACTTTTGTTATCTCTGCATAGTAATTATCCCCTCCTGGATGACCTGCACCTCCTCCATATTAGCTTGTACCATCTCTGGTCAGTAGGAAGTTGGCCGACTTGGTAAGTCCGTTGAAGATCACCCAAATTGAGTCGTGTCCTCTGGACGTTTTTGGAAGACCCATCATGATGTTCATGGATATCTCATCCCTCTTCCATATTGGGACCTCTAAAGGCTGAACCAAGCCTACTTGTACATAAGGATCCGCCTTCACATGTTTGCAAGTGAGTCACCGAGAGACAAACTCTGCTACTTCCTTCTTCACACCTGGCCACTAGTGCTGTGATCAAAGGTCCTAGTACATCTTTACCACTCTTGTATGTACCGCTAAAGGGGATGTGTGGAACTCCCGCAACAGTTCTTTATGATTTTGAAATGGTACCATGGTATGTACTTTATAAGGAATGATGTGATCCCCACCTTCAGAAAATCCTTCTAGTGCCTAGCCTAAGGATATCTGAGCGTATCTTGTCTCACAATCAGTGTCCCCATACTGGGCCTCCCTGACTCACTGAAGAAATGGGGAAGTCACTATGAGAGACTGTAGAAAGGATGCTTTGTCCCGATCCACAAGGGATATGTGCAACATAGCCAGCTACTCTGTCGCCTCTCCTATCAGCTGAATGCATGTTCTTCTACAGTGATTATCGGCTACAACATTCCCCTTTCTAGGAGTATAGATTATCTCGGGGTCATAGTCTTGGAGGAATTCACGTCATCACTGTTGTCTCAGGTTCAGGTCCTTATAAGAGAAGATATACCTGAGACTTTGGTGGTCAGAGTATACTGTGAAGCACTCTCCCAACAAACTATGAGTGAGAATATCCAATTTAAAATACCTCATCTAAACCCTTCTTTTCCTACGTCCTACAATAGCTACTAAGTATTATCCTTTGACAGAAAGGGAAATCCAGTCTCATCCCCTAGATGAACCACACCCATTGCCTAATACAGTCTATACTGATATGAATTGTACTAATTCATGTCGTGGACGATGTCATAATTCCTCAACACTACTAAAAAGAGATCCAACTGTTACACTCACCTCCATGGTTTTAGTCACACTATCTACATCATTGTGTGGTCACTAGGTCTCCTCCAGTAGGAATCTAGAATGTGAGGGTCAAGTCAATGGTTTTATCCAGAATCTCTTATTAATATCCAGACAAAAGGTAGGAAAAAAACACCACAAGGACAAGTGTCTTTTATTACTACAGCTCAAAGTACATACAAACAAAGAAACCACAATAAATGACATCAACGAATCTAGAAGCATCATGAACAAAGGACACTATGACTAGAACTAGTCCCGCTCCTGTCCACATATTCCCAAAGCACTATGTTCATAGGCCTCAGTTGCCTGAAGATGATCTCTCCATTGTCCACCCATTCCCTACATTAGAGGTGGACCTCCTGGTGGTGGTGGTGGTGGTGGTAGGGCCTTGAAACGTCGTCCACCACCTACTACTCGTACAACTCCTCTGCCACGTCCTCCGGCTCCAGGCATACCACCACGGTCGAACCTCTGCCTCTGCTTGGGAGGTCCCTTGATTACCTACTACTCATCTGTAGGACAGGTTGGGCAGTCGTGAGCCATGTGACTCTACCCGCCACATGCATAGAAATTCTTTCTCCTCGTATGGATAGCTCTGTCTTGTGTGCCCCTCACAATCGGACCTGAGTCGTGCAGTCGACCACATGTGGGTCTGGTCCTCTCGGACCCCTGCATCATCTGTCTACTACCAACTGAAGAAGACATTGGTGCATGTCGACTAGTGGTGGGTCTCGCTGCTGGAGATTGCTCGGCAAGGAAATTGTCCACTTGGAGTGCTCGCTCCAATACCTCCGTCTATGTCGGGATGTTCAGGGCGATCATCAACGTCGTGATCTCATTCTGGAGTCCCTGATCAAAGGTTTGATCCCTGAAGAATGGGTCATGTACCAAATTTGTGGAGAAGCGCGAGAGGTTGGTGAACCTCGCTGAGTACTGAGCTACTATCATGCTACCCTGCTGCAGATGAAGTAACTCCTGAATCCGCAACGAATGAAGGGTTGTTGGTATAAACTCTGCTCGGAACAGTCTCTCGAAGTCTGTCCAAAGTAGTGATGCTTCATCATGCACCTAAAGCATTATGCTCCACCATCTGCCTGCTGCTGCCAGTAGGATATTCACGGGAAGGATCACCATGAGGTCAGCAGGTGTCCCTACCAATATGAAGACTCTCATGATAGAATCCATCCAATCCTCTGCTACCTCTGGGTCCATCTCTCCCCGGAACCTGGGCAGCCTCTATCGCTGTAACTCTTGCAACGTACTCAGGTGGCGTGAACTCTCTGTTGATGGAGCTGGTGGTATCAGTGTCCCAGTGGGTAGTGGTACCATTGGTTCCTTTGTTGTGATGGGGCCCTGTACGAAGGCCTCATCGCTTGGTGGGCTGCCATCTCATATGAAACTCAGAACCCTTGTTGGATTCCTTCATGGGACCATCTTGAAAAGAAACAGGTGCGCCACGGTTAAACCAGTATTCCTAGTGAGCTAACAGAAAGAAATCATGAAAAAAAATTGAAAGGAAACACACAAGCAATTAGTGTTTTCCTGCACTAAGTCAGAGATCAGAAGTCAGAGTCCTAGTTTATGGATATGTCGGCTGCCACACCAACACCAGTTTCCCTTATCTGATAACCACACTCAAAACACTAAACACTATTGAGGTTAAAAGAATTAGAGTCCATGTTCTGTAGTAGAAATGACTCTTCTAATACCAATTTGTCATGACCCTTCCCCCAGGGCCCATGTCGTAACTACCACAATCCCTCCTTCCATAGGCCATGGGTTGACGACTAGCACCAAAGGCGTAAATCCCTAAACTGGGAAGCAATTTCATTTATAATTTCAAACAAACACAACCAGAGAACAAGCGGAAGAAAAATCTACGTAGTAACTGAATACAAAAAAAGTGCTGGAATGTACAAGGGCCAGAAATACAAGCCCAACAGTAAAGTACAAGGAAAGGAAAAACAGGTAAAACATAAAAGAAAAATAGGTGAAAGTTTCCTAGAATCTCTTGGATCGTCTACCCCAAATCCTATCTAAAGGCTAGGTACATATATCCTCCTCAGTGCTCCATGTCCGTCCGTCTCCTCTGGGTTCCGACACATCGTGAGGTCCACCTCAGGGTACCGTCCAGTCCTCGTACACTCCACCTCAGTTAGAGTTGTCCATCCTCTACATCCAACACAATTTGGTGAGGGCATATCCCATGTTGGGGTGAGTATAACAATACTTAGTAGGGAGCCTGATACCCTCAAGGTCTCACAAAATACAAAAAGGATAAACCACAATAAAAAGATACAATCACGAAGTATCAACCAACCCTACATATGTATATTCCCATACATATACCTAAGTTATCAATCACAGTCCAGCTTTAACTCTTGATCCCAAGCACAAACCATTCCACAAAGGAAGTAAATTCAATCACCACATTGATAATGGTTGAATGACATGACTCATCTCAAACGGGTATACAACTTATGTAGAGAGTTAGAGATGATTAGATATAGCCACTAAATCATATCCTCTGTCAGAACCACATAAGACACTGGAAGAATATCAACATTGTCGAACCCACGTATGATCTTGGCAAAAAATTCGTCACTATAGAACCCTTGTAGAATTCCAGTACAATAGTCATCGTTGTCGAACCCACATAGGATCCTAGTAAAAAAGTCACTAATGTCGATCCCATGGAGGATCCTGGTAGAAAAGTCATCACTGTCGAACCCACGCAGGATTCCAGTATAGTAGTCATCACTATCGACCCCACGTAGGATCCTGGTACAAAAGTTAATACTGTCGAACCCATGAAGGATCCTGTTATAGAAGTCGTCACTATCGAACCCACGAAGTATTCCGTCATCTCAGTCGCAGCCAGCCCTAGGGTTCTTGCACACGACACGCTCGATTCTGGGAGGGTCCACTCCTCGAGCCAAGAGTCAATACGTCAACCATCATGAAGTTCTGATTTGATGTATCCCGTAGTTCTGTCTCATCATAAAGAACTCAATGCGACATAGGGTACGTCAATCACACGCCTGGTCTGAGTTTTATTGGCTTTTCAGTTCCAAGGGGCCGGTTGGATTTCGTATAAAATCCATCCCGGCCATACTCCAACCTCATCTGAATTCTATGCAGAGTATTGAAACAGGATTGTATCATCAAAAGTAATCCAACATAGTTGAAGAAACATCAATCAGACATTCGGTCCTTAAGTGATAAGTGTTTCTACTCCGAGGGCCCAGTTGGTTTCAGGTTCGAACCAACTTGGCCATACACAAAACTCTTTAAAAACATGAGTGTGATATACTGAAAAGACCGTATTGATCAAAGAAATTCAACGCAACTGATGGAGCATCAATAGGAGGTCCGTAGCTCATCTTATGGGCGAAAAAACAAAAGTTGTCTGAAGAGGGGGGTCTGGGTCGGGTCCGACCCGGTCCGACCCTCCCTGGGTCGTCCCGAAGCGGGTCAACCCAATATGGATCCAGTTCTGGCCTGGCGGGCATGGACCAGCCCAGCGGCTATGGCTTGGCCCGCGCGAGGGTGGCTTTTCCCTCGCGGCAGGCGGCCCGGCCAGACGGCTGCGACCCGACATGCGCGAGGGTGGCCCGGCTCGTGCAACAGGCCGCTCGGCCCGGTTATCGGTTGTGGCTTGGCTACCCAGCATAGCACGTTATGTATAAGTCTTGGAGCGGGGAAGGTGTACCATAATGGCGGAACCAGCTGGCACCACCCAAACATTCCGAAACCCGCAGATGGGAGTTCCGCTCCGCCACTACGGCGGTCTTCCTTCGGCATCGTGTGGGGGCGCCGCCGCCCCCAGGGGACTAACCGGTGCTGGATGCCACCTCCAATCGCCGGTGCTGCCATGCTAGCGACCCATGCTGCCACACTCGTGTGCGGGCCACTAGAGTCGTTCTGGTGGTCCGTTTTTTCCTCTAGTATGCACATATGGCCTCCTAGAGTCCTTCTCTTTACTGCGACGACCTCAAATCTTAGTTTCCCTTCTGTTCACCCACCACCCATCAAACTGCGTGTCAGGAACGAATTTGTGGAGGGTCCAGAGTTTTTTGTTAGCCCGTTTCCTCTACGTTAGTGGATCAAATAGTAATCAAGAATGTAATTTAACCATAAAAAAACCCCAGTATAATCTCTAACCCATCCAGAAAATCAACATCTGTTCTACGAATCAACATGTTTGGGGGTCGATCTGCGGTTGTTGTTTCTATCCATGGGAAAATAAGAATTTAAAAGAAAGGTATTCAAACATTGATTCAAAACCCATCCTCAATTTCAAAGTTCTCTTGATGGTGTCGCAGGAAGAGAATTCAAAGACGGTGTCGTATGTTGCGGCCATCACATTCCGCTGATCCCGGGCTCGAGCGTCTTCCTCATTCTACGTCGGATGGAAGGTCATTCTTCGTTGGAGAAAGGAGTTCTTTTTCGATAGGGTATTATTCTTCCAATAGTTCTCCTCCTATCCTTTTTTCTGCCAACCATATTTATACCAACCCCATTAAAAGAATGTAATATATTATTTTAATGTTGGAAAAATAAAATAAAAAGAATACAAATATATTAATTAATTATTTAAATAATTAATCTTAGGTGTAGGCAAATTAATGATAGAAGATGAAAGGTTTAAAATTTAAATGAAGGGAGGTGGAGTGTTTTGACATTAAATGGAGAGAGTAGTGGCTTTAAAAAATTCAAGGGGAGTTGAGGGGTTTGGTGTTCGTATGGACCCCACCCCACATTATCCTCACATAGGAGGTTATATGGGGGGGGCACCTCTAACATCACTTTAGAGAAAATAACCACCACATAAAATAAAATTATCTCACACTTATTTTTTTTGTAATTTATTAAGAATCCCAAATAAATAACATCGACTCCCGATAAAACGCAACTGCGGTAAATGTATCCTTAAGCGAATATCGGTGCTGCGATTTCATTGGTGTATTTCGATTTCAATTCCAAGTAGCAGTTCAAAAAATACAAAATCCAGCATGTACTTTTATTAAATGTACCTGAAAAAAACATCAGAAATTGATTCCGAGCACACCGGGCCTCAGAATCTTGTGCCGTTAGAAACTGCGGACTAGTAAAATTCTCATGTATTTAAGAAAAAAATAACTTCCCTAGGATTTCTGGGTCTTTACAAGAATATTTAGTATAAATCCATAGAAAAACAATTTCATTATTTTTTTTATTATATTTTCTTCTCTAATTTCATTCCTTATTCCATATTTAGATATAAGGCTTGATTGTAAATACCCAAAAAATTCAAGAAATATTTTTTCATAATTTTCTTGGAAATTTTACAAGAACGCTGTTTCTGACGACACCTAATTCTGAGGCCTAGTGTGCCCAGAATCTTTTTCCGAAGTTTAGCTCGGGTACGTTCAGTGAACGAATGAGCGGGTTTTTTCTATCTTTTCAACCGGTGCTCGGAATAGAATTTCGAAGGCTCCAATGGAATCGCAGAGCAAGTAATTGCTTAGAAACACCTTTTCCGAAGTTGCATTTGCTCAGGTGTGGTTTTTAATTTTTGGGGTTAAGTAAATGAATAAAATAAAATGGTGTGACAATTTATTTTATTTTACTTAAAGCGGATTAACCTAAGTTAAACAGATAAGGGGGGACCCACAATATCCTACCCACTTGGTAGGATATTTGTGAGGTGGGTCCCGCACGAGCCCCGCCGTTTCTTTCCTTCTAAGTAACACACCCGCACACCCCCCCCCTTTTAATAAAGTCAACCGTGCGTTTATTTTGGTTAAGAAATGCCTCATTAAATAGGGTGGTTAAATCGTTACAATTAATTCATTGAATTAATTGTTCGTTTCTTATATTTTTAATTTCAAATTAGTATGTTATGATAATAAAATAAGGGAAGGACTTATTTTATTATGTTGGGTTTTGTGTTGTGTTAAGACTTTGGGAGAAAAAGAGGGGATTCTTTATTCTTCGACAAAGAATGCGAAGAACGCACCACCGCTGACGAAGAACGCCGACCGACGAAGGCGGACAATGGTGAGAGACGCCTTCCTTGTAGATCACCTAACTCCAACGACGTTCCATCCGTGGCGATCCTCTTCTTCCGCGACGATCCCATTCTTCTGCGATGGTTAATTCCACGACGAACGCTCGTTTTATGACAACGTTGAGGTAGGGGTTTATTTTGTAATTTTTCTTCCATCGCCATCTTCCTTTCTTTTGAGCCGCCTGATATCGCAATAATGGGAGGAGGTCAGACCGCACGAACACGACCCACCCTCCTCCCCCTTTTTGGTTTGATTTTGAGGGCGGCACGAGCAAGGCAACATGGTGCGGAAGCACCGCGTGGAAAATATTAAAGAAGGGGGAGAAGTGCGGTGCCGTCGCGCCGCACCGTTGAAAACGAACCCAAGATGTGGTGCCGTCGCGCCGCAACGGAGAACTATGAAAGCACCACAGCCAGAGCGGGGCCGCATCGGAGAGGCCCGACGCCATCGTGTCGCGCCGTACGGACGAAGGTTGTGGCCAGTTTCGGGCCGTGGCGGAGCAAGGGAACCGGCGGCCGGTTCCGGACCGCTGGCATCGGAGCAGGGGGACCGGATTTGTGGGTCCCGTGGCGGCAGAATCCGGCCCGCTGGAGCGGGGCGGCAATACCGTGGAAGAATCGGGTGTTCGAAACCCCAGGCGGGCCGGACGTAGTAGCCCCATTAAGGGGCCGCGGTTTCTACACGCGGGGGCTACGCCCCCCTGCATCCGAAAGGCTCGGCCGTTCGGCCGAGCCCCCGGCCAGCGCGCCGCGCAACGGGATGGCTTCCCTGGCTAGTCTGCCAGACCAGGCTGGGTCGAACCTGGCCCGAACCCCCTAATAACGAACCATTTCGGTCCGTTGCCCATAACATGAGCTGTGGGCCTCCGATCGATGCACCGTCGGTTGCATAGCGATCATTGGATTGAGGCGGTTGTTTTGGTATATTACACTCAACATTTAAGATCACTTTGGGTTCAGCCGGGTTGGTTCGTACACGAAACCAATCGGCCCCTCAGAGTGGAAATGCTTATAACTTGAGCTCCGGACGTCCGATTGATGTGCCGTTGACTTTGTTGGATTTCTCTTACTGAGACGGACCTTTTGGCTTACTCCGCTCGAGGTTTGGACGCATTTGGAGTACGTTCAGGTTGGTTTTGACTTAAAAACCAACCGGGCCCCTAGGACGAAAAAGTCAACAACTCTCAGACCGGGCATCCCATTGACGCGCTGTCTGTGGCGTTGAGTTCCTGTTGACGATACGGAACTTTTGGATACATCAACTCCGGACTTTGTGTCAGTTGATGTATCAGCCCCTCAGCTCGTGGAGCGGACCCTCCTGAACGAGCTTGCGATGTGTGGGAACCCTAGAGGTGGCTGCAACTACGACGATGACGACGACTGTACAGAGATCCTCAGTGGATTTGACGACGACAACTACAACACTCAATGATCCTACGTTGATCATTGCTACCAATCCTATGCGGGTCAGATCTTGTGTGGGTCAGCGATTAGCGGTCCTGTGTGGGCCAGCGCCTACAGATCTTGTGTGTGTCTGATCCTGTGTGGGTCATTGTGGGGGTTAGTTATCTATCGATCTTGTGTGGGTCAGATCCTTTGTGGGTCATTGCAGGGGTTAGTTTCCTATCGATCATGTGTGGGTCAGACCCCTTGTGAGTCATTTTGGGGGTTAGTACATATCGATCCATTGTGGGTCCGACAACTTAGATGAATCAGTGGCTATATCTGATCATCTCTATCATCATACGAAGAAGTATACATGTGTGAGGTGAATCCTGTTTTGCTTCCCTATGTGGATTGTGTTGTGCTATCCTGTGTGGATTACGTTGGTCTTTCCTGTTTGGACTGGGTTGTGTTTTCTTGTGTGGACTGCGTTGTACTTGGGCTCTGATGTTGGAGCCGAACTGGAATTGATGACTTTGGTATATGTATGGGCATATACCTAAGAAGTGTCTAATGTTAGTTCGTGATATTATCTTTCCTTTTTGGATTATCCTTTGTGGATTCAAAAGACGCTCAGGGGTTTCGGGGTCACTACTGAGTAGCTTATACTCACTCTAGCACGGGCTATGCCCACACTACATTGTGTTGGTTGCATACGACGGACAATGCTGATCGTGGTTGAGGCTTGCGGAGCAGGACGGTACCTGGAGGTGGACCATTGGGCAAAACGTACATGGAGTGGATGGCTGGACCTGAGGAGTTGTGGAAGCTATTTGTACCCACCATTCAGGTGGGACTTCTAGTGGATGGCTCGTGGCTGCGAATTTACTTTCAGTTGCTATTTCCCTTTCCAGTTGTACTTTACATTCAGATTGGGTTTGTATATTATCCCACTAACCTTTCTTCACATACTGTTGTACCCAGTTTTTTACTTAGTATTTACTTCTACTGCTTTATTGCTCTGTGGTGTTTGTTTACTTTACAAAGGCAATGCCTTCCCTTTTCACCTAGAATTACGCCTTAGTGCTAGTCGCCATCCCCTGACCTATAGAAGGAGGGCTTGGGGTAGTCACGGCATGGGCCCCGAGGATGGGTCGTGACAAATTGGTATCAGAGGAGTTCGGTTCTACCGCAGAACTTTGGACACTGATATTTTTTCTATGTGAAGCAATAGTGTTAAGCGTATTGGGTGTGTTTATCAGTCCAGGTAGTCCAGTGATGGTGCGGCGGCCGACGTATCCATACACCAGGACCACGACTTCTGATTTCCGACTTAATGCATGAAAACATTGATTGCATGTGTGTTTCAAGTTTTCTTTGTGATTACTTTGTGTTATCTCACCAGGTATACTGTTCTGACCATGGCGCACCTGTCTCTTTTCAGGATGGCTCCACGATGGCAGCCAGCTAGAGTATCGAGAGTTGTGTGTGACGACAGCCCACCGAGCGACGAGGCCTCGGTACATGGCCCTTTGACAGAAGAGGCACTGGCGGTACCGCTACCCACCAAGCCACTGATGCTACCAGCCCCAGCCACTGACGATGCATGTCTCCTTAGTGCACTGCACGAGTTTCAGCGCCCGCAACCACCAAGGTTCTATGGGGAGACGGACCCCCAGGCAGCCGAGGATTGGCTGGAGGCAGTGGTTCAAGTTTTCAGGTTAATGAGGACACCAACAGACCTCATGGTGATCCACATAGTGAGCCTACTACACGCGACAACAGGCAGATGGTGGTGCTTGATGCTCCTAGTGCACGATGAGGCATCTCTCCTCTAGATGGACTTTGAGAGCCTCTTCCGCATAGAGTTTGTCCCAGCCACCCTCCATGTGGAGCGCATCCCGGATTTTCTACAGCTGTGGCAGGGAAGTTTGACGGTCGCCCAGTACTCGGCGAGATTTACTAATCTCTCACGCTACTCGACAGACGTGGTACAGGACCCATTCTTCTGGGACCGGACCATTGAGCAGGGATTGAGGCATGAGATCAGGGCATCGCTGATATCCCTTAGCATTCCAACTCAGGCAGGAGTACTAGAGTGAGCTCTTCTGAGTGAGAGATTCTTTTCAGAGCCTGCATCAGCAGTGAGACCTACCGCAGGGCGACATGTAGTAGATTCCTCTGCATCAGGCAGTCGACAGATGGCTCATGAGTCTAGGCAGACTATACCCTCAGGTAGACGACCTCAGGACCCTGGCTTGGCACTGCGGGGCACACAATGCGGAGCCATTCATTCGAGAGGCAGACAGTGCTACGCATGCGGCGGGCAGGGCCACAAGGCTCATGACTGCCCGACCCGCCATGCCGAGGAGCAGCAGACGGTTGAGGGGCCACCCCGGCAGAGGCAGAGGGTCGAACGTGGCGGTCCGTAGGGAGCAGGCGGATGAGGAAGAGGAGTTGGTCGAGCAGCAGGTGGTGGGCGACGCTTTGAGGCTCTACCACCACCACCACCAGGAGGCCCACCCTGACTACAGCGAGCTGGCGGGCAGAGACAACCACAGCTCCAGGAAGTGGAGGTCTATGAACACGGCGTGCCCGAGATGATTCGAGATACTATCTGTGTCTATTCCACCATTGCTTCAGTTCTTATAGACGCATAAGCGAGTCATTCTTTGATAGTCGTTGCCTTTGTTCGGAGCTCGAAGATTATGATAGATCCATTGGCTCAATCCTTACGGCTAGAGACTCCTATGGAGGCAGACTCAACGATTTCAAAATGGTGTCAGCAGTGTGATCTTACTCTAGGAGATGAGAGCTCCGGCTGTGATCTTCTTGTAGCGGCGTCGAGGCCTTACGACGTCATCTTGGACATGGATTGGTTATCTAAAGTCCATGCTCAGATTGACTGTATTAGGCGCAAGGTGCGGTGTGTATGCACCGACGGGAGCAGGTTCACCTTCACCGGTGAGAAGGGAGCCTTCGCAGCATCGGATGGACTCCCGCAGAGGAGAGGACAACCCATCACTCATCAGTTGGCTAGCCTCATCCTAGGAGTGGTTAACGTGCAGAGTCCTAGTTTTCCTGTAGTGGTGGATCAGTATGCAGACGTTTTCCCCGACGACGTTCCAAGACTACCTCCTCGCAAAGAGGTAGAATTTTATATTGACTTGTACCCCAGGACAGCCCTGATATCCACTCCATTGTATCAGATGGCCCCCGCTGAGCTTCGAGAGCTACGTGTACATTTGGAGGACTTGCAGGGCAAGGGAATCATCTGACCCAGTGTTTCACCCTGGGCTTCCCCGATATTGTTCGCAATGAAGGCAGATGGGAGTTTGCGACTTTGTGTCGACTATCGTCACCTAAACCAGGTGACAGTGAGGAACAAGTATCCGCTACCGAGGATTGATGACCTCTTCGATCTGCTCAAGGGTGTAAGGTTTCTCCCAAAGATAGACCTCAGGTCAAGCTATCATCAGCTTAGAGTTTGGGATGAGGACGTGCAGAATACGACCTTCAGATGTCGGTTTGGCCACAATGAGTTCATGGTTATGCCCTTCGGCGTAACCAATGCCCTCGCAGTGTTCATGGGACTCATGAATATGATATTTTATCCATAACTCGGTTGATTTGTCATGGACTTCATCGACGACATTTTGATATACTCGACGACTGAGGAGGAGCACGCCTACCACTTGCGGGTTGTACTTGACACACTCCGAGAGCACCAGCTTTATGGAAAGCTCACGAAGTGTCAGTTGTGGATACATGAGATCCAATTCTAGGGAAACGTCATCTCCGAGGCAGGAGTTGCGGTGGATCCTGCGAAGATCGAGGAAGTGAAAGCTTGGGAGCCACCCAGGAGCGTGACTGAGGTGCGGAATTTCTTGGGATTAGCTGGATACTACAGGAGATTTGTGCCAGACTTCTCCAGAGTTGTGGCACCACTCTCAGCATTGACGAAGAAGTGGGAACCCTTTGTGTGGTCAGACAGATGTCATTAGAGCTTCTAGGAGCTGAGACAGAGATTGACCAGTGCACCTATCATGAGGTTGCCGGAGGAGGGAGTATGGTACGTAGTCTACTGCGATGCATCAGGGACCGGACTCGGATGTGTCCTGATGCAGGAGCGGGCATTGATCGCCTATGGATCACATCAGTTGAGGCCGCATGAGCAGAACTACACTACCCATGACCTAGATTTAGTAGTAGTGGTCTTAACTTTGAAGACATGTCGACACTATCTGATGGGAAAGCGCTTTACAGTCTATTCTGACCCTCAGAGCCTCAGGTACATCTTCTCTCAGAAGGACCAGAGCCCGAGACAGCGGCGATGGCTCGAGTTCCTCCAGGACTGTGACTTTGAGATAGTCTATACTCCTGGGAAGGGGAACGTAGGAGCCGATGCTCTCAGTAGGAGAACGAGCATTCAGCTACTTGAGGAGGCGACAGAGCAGCTAGCCGATTTGAAGATATCCTTCATGGATAGAGATAGAGCACCCTTCCTTCTGTCAATCACAGTCACTCCTCCACTACTGCAGTGGGTTAGAGAGGCACAGCGTGGGGACACTAACTGTGAGACGTGGCATGCATAGATATCCTCAGGATAGGCACCTGATGGATTCTCCATAGGAGGAGAGCATGACGTCTTTTTCAGAGGACGTACCATAGTACCAGTTGATTTACGGGAGGAGGTGTTGAGAGAGTTTAACACTTCACCTTTGGTGGTACATCCTGGAATAGTGAAGATGTACTAGGATCTTAGACGACAACACTGGTGGCCAGGCATGAAGAAGGCTCTGGTAGAGTTCGTTTCTCGATGTCTCACTTGCCAGCAGGTGAAGGCGGAGAACCAAGTACTAGCAAGCTTGGTTCAGCCCTTAGAGATCCTGGAGTGGAAGTGGGACGGGATATCTATGGACTTTGTGACTGGACTTCCACGCACTTCCAGAGTTCATGACTCCATTTGGGTGATTGTCAATCGACTCACCAACTCGACACACTTCTTATCCATCAGAGAGAAGGGCTCAGTGGAGAACTTGGGACGTCTCTACATTCAGGAGATTGTATGACTTCACGGTGTGCCATCATCTATCATCTCCGATCGAGATGCTCACTTTACTTCCTAGCATTGGAAAGGGTTGCAGGAGGCGTTCTAGACGCAGCTACGACTGAGCACCACCTTTCAACCTTAAACGAATGGTCAGACGGAGAGGACCATTCAGACTCTCGAGGACATGATCAACGCATGTGTCCTCGACTTTGGTCATAGCTGGGAGGACCACATTCCATTGGTGGAGTTCGCGTAAAACAATAGCTACCACTCCACCATCGGGATGGCACCATATGAGGCGTTGTATGGCCGAACTTGCAGATCTGCTCTGTGCTGGATAGACCCTGGGGAGTCGGCACTAGTGGGACCAGAGATGGTCTAGGACACGACAGAGAATGTCCAGGTCATCTAGGAGCGGATGAGGATAGCTCAAAGCCGGTAGAATTCTTATGTTGACAGGAGGCGGAGGCCACTAGAGTTCGAGGTGGAGACCACGTCTTCTTGCAGGTCTCACCTCGACGTGGATTACTGAGATTTGGCTGAGGCGGCAAGTTACCTCCTCACTTCATCAGACCGTTCCAGGTCCTCAAAAGGATTGGCGAGGTGGCTTATCTCCTGGCTCTACCACCTCAGTTGCACTGGGTGCACGACGTCTTCCATGTATCTCAGCTGAGGAGATACTTGCACGACCCGACGCATATCATTGACCATGGGGAGCTAGACGTTGATGGTGGGGGGACTTTTGCGGAGGTCCCAGTGGAGATCGAGGATCGACATGAGCAGGTCCTACGTGGATGATTGATTCCTCTAGTGCGCATTAGATGGCAGTACGGGAACCTCCAGTAGAGCACTTGGGAGCGGGAGGCTCAGATGCGTGCTCAGTACCCACTTTTGTTTCCCTAGATTTTGATGTATCTTTACGGGGACGTAAACCCCTGAGGTGGGAGTGATGTAAAGAACCAAAAAATTCATGGAAATTTTTTTCTTAATTTTCATTGAAATTTTACAAGAACTCAGTTTCTGATGGCACCTAATTCTGATGCCCAGTGTGCCCGGAATCTTTTTCCGATGTTTAGCTCGGGTAGGTTCAGTGAACGAACGAGTGGGTTTTTTTTAACTTTTTAACTGGTGCTCAGAATTGAATTCTGAGGGAACCAATGGAATCACAGCACCAGTAATTGCTTAGAAACACCTTTTCCAGAGTTTCATTTTCTCGGGTGTGGTTTTTAATTTTTGGTGTTAAGTTAAAGAAAAAAATAAAGTGGTGCAACAATTTATTTTATTTTACTTAAAGCGGCTTAACCTAAGTTAAGAGGATAATGTGGGACCCACAATATCTTACCCACTTGGTAGGATATTTGTGAGGTGGGGCCCACACGAGCCCCACCTTTTCCTTCATTCTAAGTAACGCACCCGCACACCCCCCCTTTTAATAAAGTCATCCATGCGTTTTTTTTTGTTAAGAAACGCCTCATTAAATTGGGTGGTTAAATCGTTACAATTAATTCATTGAATTAATTGTTCGTTTCTTATCGTTTGAATTTCAAATTGTTATGATATGATAATAAAATAAGGGAAGGACTTATTTTATTATGTTGGGTTTTGTGTTGTGTTAAGACTTTGGGAGAAAAAGAGGGGATTCTTCATTCTTCGACGAAGAACGCGAAGAACGCAACGCCGCTAACGAAGAACACCGACCACCGACGGCGGAAAACGGTGAGAGACGCCTTCCTCGGATATCACCTAACTCCAATGACGTTCCTTCCGCGGTGATCCTCTTCTTCCGCGACGATCCTCTTCTTCCGCGATGGTTAATTCCGTGACAAACGCTCGTTTGACGACAATGTTGAGGTCGGGGTTTATTTTGTAATTTTTCTTCCGTCGCCATATTCCTTTCTTTTGAGCCGCCTGATATCGGAATAACGGGAGGAGGTCGGACCGCATGAACATGGCTGATCCTCCTACCCCTTGTTGGTTTGTTTTTGATTACAGGACGAGCAAGGCAATGCGGTGCCGAAGCACCGTGTGAAAAATATTAAAGAAGGGGAAGAAGTGCGGCGCTGTCGCGCCGCGCCGTTGAAAACGAACCAAAGATGTGGCGCCGTCACGCCGCACCGGAGAACTACGAAAGCACCGCGGCCGGAGCGGGGTCGCGGAGGAGGGGCGCGGTGCTGTTGTGCCGCGCTGGACGAACGAAGTCCGCGACACATTCCGGGCCACGGCGGAGCAAGGGAACCGGTGGCCGTTTCTGGGCCGCCGGCATCGGAGCAGGGGGACCGGCCTTGCCGGTCCCATGGCGGCAGAAGTCGGCCGGCCGGAGCGGGCCGGTCGGACCGTGGATGAACTGGGGGTTAAAAACCCCTGGCTGGCCGGACGTAGAAAACCCAATAAGGGGCCACTGTTTCTACACGTGGGGGCAGCGCCCCCCGCATCTGAACGGCTCGGCAATTCAGCCGAGCCCCTGGCCAGCGCGCCGCGCGCCGGGCCGATTGTCCTGGTCGGTCCGCCAGACCGGGTCACTTGGCCGAACCGCGCCCAGGCCGGGCCGAGCCAGCCGGGCCGGGCCGCGCCCAAGTGGGTCGGACCCGGGCCCAGTTCTGGTCTACTCGGTTCGGGCCGACCCTGGGGATAACGGGCTGGGACGGACCAGGCCCGAACCCCCTATTACCGAACCTCATGGGTCTGTTGCCCATAACCTGAGCTGCAGACCTCCGATCGATGCCCCGTCAGTTGCGTAGCGATCCTTGGATTGAGACGGTCATTTCGGTATATTACAATCAATGTTTCAAAGTACTTTGGGTTCTGCCAGGTTGGTTCGTACACGAAACCAACTGGGCCCTCGGAGCGAAAACGCTTATAACTTGAGCTCCGGACGTCCGATTGACGTGCCGTCGACTTTGCTGGATTCCTCTTAGTGAGACGGATCTTTTGTCTTACTCCGCTCGAGGTTTGGATGCAGTTGGAGTATGGTCGGGTTGGTTATTACTTAAAAATCAACCGGGCCCCTGGGACGAAAAAGCCAACAACTTTTAGACCGGGCATCCGATTGACGCGCCGTCTATGACGTTGAGTTCCTGTTGACGATATGGAACATTTGTATACATAAAATCCGGACTTTGTGTCAGTTTATGTATCAACCCCTTGGATTGTGGAGCGGACCCTCCTGAACGAGCATGCTCTGTGCGGGAACCCTAGAGCTGGCTGCGACTGCGACAACGACAATGACTGTACAGAGATCCTCAGGGGATTCGATGGCGACAACTACAGCACTCGGCGATCCTACATGGATCAATGATACCGATCCTGTGTGGGTCAGATCCTATGTGGGTCAGCGCTCAGCGGTCCTGTGTGGGCCAGCGCCTACAGATCCTGTGTGGGACCGATCCTGTGTGGGTCATTGCAGGGGTTAGTTACCTATCGATCCTGTGTGGGTCAGATCCTTTGTGGCTCATTGCGGGGGTTAGTACATATCAATCCTTTGTGGGTCTGATGAATTAGATGATTCAGTGGCTATATATGATCATCTCTATCATCATACGAAGAAGTATACCTGTGTGAGTTGAATCCTGTTTTTCTTTCCTATGTGGATTGTGTTGTGCTATCGGGTGTGGATTACGTTTTGCTTTCCTGTGTGGACTGGGTTGTGTTTTCCTGTGTGGACTGGGTTGTACTTTGGCTCAGATGTTGGAGACGAACAGGAATTGATGACTTAGGTATATGTATGGGCATATACCTATGCAGTGTCTGATGTTACTTTGTGATTGTATCTTTCCTTTGTGGATTATCCTTTGAGGATTCAAGAGACCCTCGGGGGTTTAGGGGTCCCTACTGAGTAGCTTATACTCACCCCTACACGGGCTATGCCCGCACTATGTTGTGTTGGTTGCAGACGAAGGACATCACTGATCGTGGTTGCGTCTTGCGGAGCAGGACGATACTTAGAGGTGGACCACTGGGTGGAACGTACACGGAGCGGGCGGCTAGACCTGAGGAGTTTTGGAGGCTATCTGTACCCACCATTCAGGTGGGACTTGCAGGGGATGGCTCGAGGCTGCAGCCTTACTTTCTGTTTTTGTTTTCCCTTTCCAGTTTTACTTTACTTTCAGTTTGGGTTTGTATACTGGCCCACTTACTTTTCTTCACTTACTGTTGTACCCAGTTTTTTACTTAGTATTTACTTCTACTTCTAGCTTTCTCTGTGGTGTTTGTTTACTTTACAATCGCAATGCCTTCCCTTTTTACCGAGAATTACTCCTTGGTGCTAGTCGCCAGCCCCTGGCCTATGGAAGGAGGGCATGGGGTAGTAACGACACGGGCCCCAAGGATGGGTCATGACATTGATGTTCCCCCTGTTCATTCAATCATAAGAACTTACCTCTTCATTATCATTCGAAATTAATGTACATTTATTTTTATCTTATGGCCATACATTTGATATTATTTCTTGTAACTCTTTAGGTAACCATTATTCCCTCTATATCCCAATTTTTAATCATATGTTTTATCATTGATTTCATTACTCTGTTACATAGAATCATTATAATATATAGTATCATTTTATTAAAAAGAAATTATTTTCCATTTTGAATTATCTTCTTCAAAAATATTTTTAGGTTCCAATTAATATTGTATTGATTAACAAAAAAGGAGATAAAAATTTTATTCCTTAAAATTATTACTTTATACAATAGCTACCATTTTATTATGTCACTTATTTGGATGTTCTCTAAAAACTCTTTCAACAATAACTATATTTTATAGAGTCTCCCATATATAAATCATAAATTTTAAATACTAGAAAATATATGAAAATTTTGATTAATATATTCATCTTAAATCATTTTAAATTATTGACACTCAAATCTTAAAAAGCTCATCTTTGTTCAAGTTTTCTTGTCAATGGAAAGATGTTTTACTTGTAGAATTTTAAAAACATCATGTGTTATTTTACATGATGAATTAGGACTATAAACATTCATATTTAAAACATAGTATATGATATTCTTCACCTTATAATTTTAAAATATCATTAAAACATAAATATTATATAGTGATTCCAATTAACCAATAAGAATATTTTATTTATTTTACAATGATCAATATTATGTTTCTTCAAGAAATTTTTCTTATATGATTGGATGTATCCAAAATTAATACCAAAAAAATAAGGTTTTTTCAACTAATCAATCTATCATTATATCTAGCACCTACCATCATAAACATATCTTTTCCCCTTAATAGTTATGTTATGAATTTATTATCATGGATAAAAATATATAAGGAGAGTTAGGGGTTAACCCTCTAATACCAATTGTTGTTCTAGAGTTAATATGGAAATATATCTATGAGGCAGATGAATAGGAATTTTAAATTTATATTAATGAATTTAACTGATATGCCATAGTTATTGTGATATTGATGTTGAAAATAAAAAGAAAAATTACACATGATATTTTTATAGTAGTTTAAATAAAAATGATTCTACATTACTCTTCACCCATCTCGAGAAGTAATAGAGATGGAAACCACTATAAAAAATTTAATGTAATTTTATACTTACTTTTTCAAATCAGGAGTCACAACCCAATTAAAAATCCTTTATCCAATGGAGGCAAAAACCTAATACTTCCAACCCTTTTAACCCTTGGAGGAAAAACCTGAATAGTCTCATTTTCCCTGGAGTAAAACACAAATTCCTGCTTTTTTATTAGGAGTCAAAACCCAAAATACTAGATTTTAATGTGTATTATAACCTATTAAAATTATGTTCATTTAATAATAATATGATGAGGTAAAACTATAGAACCATATGTATAGTTCCAATCCTTGAGTGTAAATGTAACAGTGAAATCTCCACTAATAAAGGAACAAATTATTTGTTTTTCATTAGGGGCAGTATATGATCAATAGAAAAAATCATCACCTGTACTGTTCAAGTAATCATCAACAAAAATCCCTTGTAATAAATTTATAATCTCTAAATATATAGATTTTATCTTGAACAATAAATTTTATATTTGAATATCATTTCATCACTTATTTTCGTGAAGAAATAATCACACATGAATCTTCTACGAACTACTTTAGAGTTTTCCACACATGTTTCCTAGATGATATTTATATGATTAACATTTATTACTGAAAAAATATTTTTAAAAAAGAAAAACATTGTTTTTTGTTAAAAAAATTACATTTGTGAATATATTATAAATATTAGTTTTAATAGTAAATAATATGAATTAATATCCTTAGAATACTCCCTATTAATAATTCAAACCAACACATTATATTTATGTTGATTTTAAAATATATATTTCAATTTGAAAAAAATTTAATTTGAGTTTCAATAAAATCTTCATAGCCTCATAATATAATTTAATTATTCATTAAAAAATGTAATATAAGTTATCAGAAATTCTATACAATTAGTAAGTAATTTTCTAATAAATAATATACTAATTATATCTATAATAAACTAACAACAATTTTAAAATTAAAATATTATATAAAGAATAGCATATTTACACATTTTAGTATTTCTTGTGGGATTTCATAGAATAACATTGAAAAATCCATGTAGGAAATTCATGTAATTAATTTCACATAACCGTATTATATAAGTGAATCTATAAAGTTAAATAGAAGTATGTAAATTCATATAAGGGAATCAAGGTATCTGAATTATATAAAAAAATTCATGTAATTTATTTTCATTATATAGACTTATTCTTATTTTTTAAAATAATTTTCACATAAAATAACATCCAGATAACATTTTCACACTTAATTTTTTTTATCATACATGGTATTAAGATAATAGAATCACTATGTAAGCGAATTTATCATGTGTGCAAAAATTGACATTTCAGAATTATGAAAATTATAGAGATATAGACATAACTAGTTTTCGAACTAAAAATTTCATTCAAATGACTAATTCACCTTTATCTTCGGTTTAATTATAATTATATAATTTCATTATATTTATAAATTATCAAAAAAAACCTTATTTAGACTTCAATATCTAAATTTATCATCAAAATACTATAGAAAATTTATTTTAGAAAGACTAGTATTTCAAATAGATTATATTGATATATTTTTTACCTATCTTAAGGAATAATAAAAATATTTTCATATTATTATGTCTTATTGTAAAATGTATAGAATTTCTATATATTTCTAACTTAACCAAATTCACTCAACATGGTGTTTTTATATAAAAGGAAATGTAAAAAAATATAGAAGTTGTCAAATTATAAGAAATCAGATATGTATTGAACAGTGAATTGGATGTGTGGGAGAAATTGCATCAGGAATTGGCTATGTGGTTGAAATGGATACGTGATTTGGCTACACAGGAATAGTAAAAACACCTAAAATGACATTTAAAGTTCCTACATGTCTTATTTATCTTTGGAATGAAATATAAAACATGTATAAGAAGTTATGACCAATAAAAACATTAAAATTAAATTTATTTTAGGAAAATAAATTTTATAATGAAATCAAAATCAATTATACTTTATTCCCAATATAATATAATATATCATTAATCACAATGGAAATTAAAAAAATATATCTTTGTAATTAACAAAACCTAAATAGGTTCAAGGATCCATTGAGTAATTTATATATTATAATTTTATAATAAAACTTTTCTAATTAGATTTAGAAATGATTAAGTGTCATTTTTACCTTTAGATCCTTATTAAACACTCAATGTAAACCCCTTTTAACCCTAACAATGGAAACAAATAATTTTCTTCAGTATTACACATTTAGAAAATTGGCTGAATTTATTAAATAATATTACTTATAATAAACCAAGAAAATTGAATAACCATAATTAGATTTGATTTGTATAATTGGTAAATATTAAATTTAATATTAATGCACAAAATTCAATGAAAACCTATTTTAGAGAAATGGTTTTTAATTATAAAAATGATTTTACAGTTATAAAAAGTATAATATTTATAAAAATAGATATAATTTAATTGTGTAATATAGAAGAAAATGTATTTTTTATTCAAACTAAACTAGAACCAAAAGGATTTATTTATAATATTGATTATGAAATAAGAATTAAAAATATCGTTTAGTTTTAACAAAAAATATTACATATATTTCAAAAATGTTTAGCATTTATTTATTTATTCAACATAATATTTTTTATAAATTATATTACATATTTAATTAATAATTTTTTTATTAAAAATTTATTTTTAAATTCAATTTATTCTAATACAATTTTATTATCAAAGAAGTTTTATTGTTTGTAAAATCTATATTTTTCAATATTCACCCATAAATAAAATATTTCAAAAAATTATAAATAAATCTACCTTTTATAATATTGAAACTATTATTTCATAAATGAAATTAGTTTCATAAAATAAAAATTATAAAAATTAATTTTTTTTCGCTGCATTCTCAAATTATTCTATGGAAATTACGTTATTGTTCCTCTACAAATAAAATAATACTACAATTAATGCTTGGTTATTTGACAATATACCATAATGAAATCATTTAAAAATTATATGATTCATTTTATTTTACAATTGGGGAGTTTTGGAAATTCCCTATACCTGAAGAATATCCTTTTTTGATACCTAACATCTGTATAGAATGACCGTGAGGCATACCGAAATTTAGCATCATTCATAATAATATAGTCATTCCTCAAGAACCATGCCAATGTCTAAGATTTAAAGTATTCTATATTGAATGTCAGAATTTGTTTTGTGAATTCTCTTTACATTAACAAGTTGTTATTTTCATCATTAATGGTACAATGTTCAAATATAATATAATATACTTATTATTTAAAATTTATATATGTGTTAGACCGTGGGATGTAATTTTTTTGTTTTAATAAAAGGTTCATGTTTAAAAAAAATTACACATGACTTGTGATATATAAATATATATGACCCATTATAATACTATAAAAATTTATATTTCATATTAATTTTGAAATCAACCATACGATAATATTTAAATTAGACTATAGTGAATGTTTTCATAGGTATTTTTTTAAAATTAAAATAATTATTATATCCTACAACCTACAAACCATAACATTATTACTACATTTTTATAATTATTATATAATTTTTAGGTATAAATAAAGAGGATGCTACTCTACTCTCTGTGAAATATAGACATGTATCCCATGAGGTTTTAGTATGTCCTGATGTTTTATGGGGCATGGTTCATAAGGCACAATACTATCAACACATTCTTCCACTACCTAATATTATAACACACCTATGACAAGATAGTTTTTGAGAAACATTGTATCTGATTATACATTATTTGATTGTAATCTCATTTCTTCACCCACTGAAATACAGAAACATGAGAATTACACCTTTAATTTCTCCATGGTAGAGATTACCATTGACATTAATGATAATGAATTTATGTTTCATCTTCAAATTTCATGTTTTATAAATATAGGAACCACCCATATACCTCAACATGAGACTACAAATTGATTTATTGGTGTAGAAATTATGGTGGATATTATAGAAATATATAAAATTTCAATATCTTTAAGATAACTTAAAATGGACATCAAACATTTACCTAGTGATGATGATGAGGGGACATTGATTGGTAATGTGTGTGGATATATCTTATAAATCATTAAAGGGATAGTACGGGATAATTTTTAAAGAATTCATGTTCACATGATCTATTTATAGTTACATTAGGATTTAGTTTAGATATGGAATTATTTTTGGGCATAACTATGTTAAACATACACATATATATTATTATACACATTATATAATGATCAGATCATAATGATATTTGGGGGAATATTCCATCCTAAATTTAATGTGGACATTATAGAATATCCCTTCCCTAGACCCTATTTTTTTTATAGAGACTCCCATAGATGTGCTTCTTGATGCTCTGCATGGAGGATTTTATGATCACTCGTCATTGATACTTTCTAATTCTGATAAGAGTCGTACTACAGTAAATTCATTATTAATAACTACTTATGATATTTTTTGTTGTATGTGTATTCAATCACACCATCATCTCAAATAACTGAGACATAATTTTTCATCATATCATTTAATTTTTGATATTCTTATACCTAATTATGTAATTATATTCAATTATATACTGATTAACATATTTAAAAATTTTATAGTATTTTTAAATTAATAATAAAATAACGTTCCATCCATAATATTTGATTTAGATATCATGGATACCATACATGGGTGTCTCTGACAAACATCAATAATACTACATCATAAAAATATATATTTTCAGCATTGTAGTCCCCCTCACACATATTTCACTTATTGAGTTTCACTAGAAATATTGTGTTATGTGTTAGTTTGGATACATTATTCGCATTATATCAATACCATAATAACTATGTGTTCTTCGTTAACTAATGATGATAGAGAGTAAGGATGTTGACTGGTGGTAGAATCATTCATATTATATCAATATATGTTTTAAATATGTGAGATTTTGTATTGAGGGAATTCATATAATGAGACTAAATATATCAAAAAAGACTAAGTATTCCTCATTGAATAAACAATAATCTAAATTGTATCATACATAACATAGTAGAAGGATCATGGATCTTGTGAGTCAATAACATTACATTACCTTATTTTTTTGTATATATATTTTTAGTTTGGTTTGAATTTTTTACAGTGAAATCGAATACATAATATTATTTAAATGTATGATCCTTATAAGTGACAAGTATTCTATGTAGTGGAAAACTATACATGAAAACATAAACCATTACCTTTTCATGGTGTCGTATATTATAAAATATTTTTCTATCGGCATGATCTAGTTCATATTTTTTTAAGAACCTCTTGTAAATGATGATGATGTTAATGAACCATGATGATGTCGATATTGAACATGCTAGGTCATAAAATGTTGTACCATTACACTGAAACAGGAAGTAAATTAAGAAGGCATGCGTTTACTTGTTGTTGATGTGTTCGAGTTTCCATCATATAAATATATTTTAGAAAAATATTTTAACCACTCACCTAGTGTAGATAATTGAATCCCATATACGACAATATTTCCTTTTTA
The DNA here is from genome assembly GCA_963277665.1 of Viscum album. Taxonomy (NCBI): domain Eukaryota; kingdom Viridiplantae; phylum Streptophyta; class Magnoliopsida; order Santalales; family Viscaceae; genus Viscum; species Viscum album. Next base: position 1,387,433,692 of record OY728157.1, read on the forward strand.
ATCATTATTTATGATTTATATTTTCAGAGACCATGGGGATTCCTTGTGGGATTTCAGTTCCTTTAACTTATTTTGTGTAAGAAGGATAAAGTGGACCATTTTCACATCTCGACATCCAAGAGGCAGTAGATACACCACCTCGTGATGAATTGAAGTGATAGGAGAAACCGACAATCGAAATTCTTATACATGAATAATATCCACAATAGTTCAATAAACTCCACCACATCATGAAGATCAATGGATTCGATACAGTTTTCCTATTTAGATATCAGATTATATGAAATTATCCCATCATAGACAAAGAGAAAAATCAATTGTACTAATTTAATTTATATGTCTGTGGATTTACTTATTTGATATTCCATTGACTACTCTATTACGATGATAATATTAAAATTATTCTACATTCATTTTTCATATAAATAAATTAATTTAGTTAATAATAAGTAGTACTTATTAGATGTTATTAAAAATTTAAATATGAAAGAATAAATTAATAATTATTAATTAAGTATTAATATTTAATAATAATTTTTATTAGATAATACCTTGTCAATTAATAATTACTATTGTACTAATCAATTACATATTATTATAATTATTTTATAACTATTTATAATATTTAATAATTAATTTTAATTGGTTAAAAATAAGAAATAAATATAATTATTAATTTTATAATAATAAATATTATTAAATAAGGTTTACTAAATTTGGAATTATCAAACCTTTTAAAAACTAGTAATTACTTATTAATAATTAATAGTAATTGAAAAAATTGATTTTAATAAAATATTAATTACCAATTAATTTTTTACCAATTACTTATTAATTATTATTATAAATTATTATAAAATAATAATAAATAAGTAATTATAATTAACACTAAGTAATAATAACTTGTTATAATTAATAGAAATTAAAAAAATATATAATCAATAATTTATTATAAAAATTCAATATATCATACTAAATATTATAGAACTAAAAATAATTAATAATCTATTTTTAAAAACACTATTAGAAATTAAATATTATTATGTTATTTTATTACTAATATGTATTAATTATTTTTAAATTATAAATAATATAAACTAAAAGTGGTAATTTTTTTCTATTGAATAGTAAGAGTCTGATGATTTAATTCCCTATGTTCATTATTTTAGGAAAATATTTTAAATCCCCAAAAACAATTCCCATAGGAAAAGGTATTTGGATCTTTAACTCCTTTGAAACCCATTATTTATTAAAAAAAATAAAATATTTTGATGATTTGTTTTGAGAAACCAATATAAAATACATTTTAAACTCTTATTTAGCATAAAAACACTATGAAGAATATTTTTTGAGATAATCCAGTAGCTAATAGACTTCTTCAAGCTACCTTATGGTCTCATAAACTATTTTTTCATAATAAGGACAAAACACAAGACCATTATAATTTTTTGATAGAGTGTTTAAAATAATTATTTATTCATTTTCTTTGTTTCTTTTATAAATTGATTAAGATAATTGTTTCTTCTGAACTCACTAAGTAGTAGATAAATATTTTACATGAGCTGTAAGAAGGTGTAGAGGTTTAACTGGTTAGGGAAAAGAGGGTGCACCACTATCATCACATTCCCCCTCTAAGTTCTATTTTCCAACGCCAAATACATTTGTGATTTAATGATATTATTGTGTCTAATTTTACGTTTTTATAATCTTCTCATTGCTTCCCTCATCAAGATATTATAACCTTAGACTCATAAATTTAAAACTTTGGAGGGATAGATGAACATATCCCTAGAGGATGTGGAATTTATTCGTTGCCTATTTATAAAAGTTGTTGAAGCTATAATAACCACTCATAGACATTTGTATGAGCTTAGAAATTAATTCTGAGTATTGTAAATAAATGTAGATGAAATATCTATACCTAGAAGTTCTCAATCATTGAAATGGATTGACATGAACATCACACATTTACCGTATTAAACTAATATGGTTGTAGTCATGCTCCATGTGCATGGATATTTCGTATAACTTGTTGAAGAAATAGTGTACCCTAATTCCTCAATCATGCATGTCCATGTGATGTGTTTTGAGCTACAAGAGGACTTTTATCAGACTAGGAGATACGATTTGGCATCTCCATGATTGATAAAAACATATCAATAATTATTCACTTAATTATGAACAATTAACATTGATACTGGGGGATATTATATCTTAATTTAGATGTGGTAATTAGAGTGAATCCCTTCCATAATCCCTATTATGGTTGGTATATAGTTTCTCATAGATATGTTTCCTAACATTCTGGGTCGATGCTCATATGATAACTAATAGTTTATATAATCTATTTCAACTATGGGTTAAAATACACTAAATTGATTATTATTTATGACATCTCATATTTTATGTTACAGGTGGATTAAAGAACACTACCATTGAAGGGAAATGATATATAATTTGGCATCATATCATAAAATTTTGGTCATTTTTAAATATAATGATTAAGTATATACATATTAATTTCAATTAATAAATTTCAAAATATGGCCCTTATTAGAAATTAATAAAAAATATATTTTACAAATGGTCATCTAACATTTAAGAAATTTTGGTTTCCATATTGCAGTGTCTTTGCTAAGATTCATTCACACTGTACTATTGTGAATTACAATTTCATGGTTATATTTCCTCTCACAGAAGTTAATATTGGTGATTCTCACCATCTTTTCAAAGAAATTAATCAATTTTTAATCATTATTTAAATTCTATCATCACTGAGATAATTACTGATGCATCATTATCTAAAGTGGACAATGAGATAGAATGTTGATTTGACGTGACAACATGCTTTGTATTTTGACATATGTAAAAAAGATGAGAGATTTAATATTATGGGAATTCCAATTATATGACTCCATCAATCATAGAAGTATTATTAATCACCTTGGTATAAATTGATATCTATACAATTTTGTTTGTGATATGGTAGAGGGAATTTGGATCTGGTAATTAAATAACCCTACATTATATTCATTATTTTAGATTTTTGTCAGTTTGGTTTGAATTTTTAATATATACTCAACTAAATATTATTATATTAATGTCTAATCATAATGAAGGAAATGTTTTCAATCAGAAATCATTCCATGTTACACCACATGATATTTTTTCTTTGTTTGGTGTTTCACCAAATAGTATATTCGATTTTTTCATTTGAGGTATATCATATTGCTTATGAGGATCATTTTCCAGCATATATTGAAGTTAAAGAGCATGGATGTTCTTAATTTTGACCACATTAGAATTTAATTGTGGCATCAATTTCATAATTAATCAAGAAGTGCATCTATAAGATATTCTTTCACTGATTGTTTTCGTGTTCTAGTCACCCTAATATAAAGTTATTTTAGTAAAATTTCCACAATATTCACATTGTGTAGTGGATCAGACCTCGTATCACATATCATTTCCCAATTCTTTATCCTTTATTACTTTTATCATCATTAACCTAGTAGAATTGTTTGGTGATGGATGGTCCTTCTACATACATAGTTGGATAAAGACAAAGCTGACTATTAAAACATCTTGGCATCTCCAAGGTAGTGGATACAACCCCTCTAGAATCAATGAAACATGAGTAATATACAACTGATGTTCTGGTACATGATGAATATCCGCTACTATTTGGATGAATCTACCACATTGTAGAGGTTGATTTCCTTGATACGAATTCCAAATTGTCACACGAGATAGTTAGACATGAACCGATCACAGACACATGGAAATTAAATATTCTCATTATTTTTGTATGTTTTCTGTGGATTAAAATATTTTATATTTCATTAACTACCCTACATAAATAATAAAATTCCAATAATTTCACAAACATTATTCACCATATTAAATGTTATTATTTATAATAATAATAATTTATTATATAATAATTAATTCTAATTTAAATAATAAATAATAAATTATTAATTATTAATTACTTGATTTCTAATTAATTACTAATAACTAATGATTTATTATTCATAACAATTATTAATCAATTTTAATTATTACCAATAATAAATAACATATTTCAATTATTTTAATAATAATTATTACTAATTATAAGATAATTAAATTGAAATTAAAAACCACATAATTAATCTTTAATAATTACTAATTAAAAAATTATTACTCATTAATAATATATATTAATTGAGTAAAAAATAATTTCTAATTAGATTTTATAAATAAATTTTTAAATATTTAATTAATAATTAATATTAATTAATTAATATAATATATTAAAAATTATTTATAACTACTAATAATTAAAAATAAAAACTGCAAATTTTTAAAAATATATGTGGTTCAAACCATATCTTATTAAAGATAAAATGGATGCCACCATCTTATATATGTTTTGGCAGGAGCTGAATTAATGGAAAGTTGGACAAGAGACAGAGAGGCTAGAACATGGTCGAGAGGACACACTAACCTGAAGGCCCAAAAATTTCCCATGTGAAGGGGAAGACCTTATGTCTCAGAAAAAATTATGCCACATTAAAATCACCATAAAAACATCTCTGCCACCCATGTTAGAGAAACTACACATGTACGACAAGTTATGAATGTTTCACCCCCCCCCCCCCTTTGAGGGAAATTAAAACATTATTATTATTTAAATAAATAAATATTTATTTTATTAGAAATTAGTGATATTTAATATCTTATTAGTATAATTTTTTTAAAAATTATTTAATATTTAATTATATATTTTACTAATAAGTTATCATCTCTTATTAACAATAAAATATATAAACTATAAAAAATTTTAATGTATTTTAACATTAAAAGTAGCTTTCAATGCTTTAGAACCTTATTTTTAATATTTATAACAAAATTGTTAATGTACCAAATGTTGTTTCTATTAGAAAGATGTGTTTCAGGATTTAAAACCATCCAACATGTTTTAAAAAAACCCAAATCCAATTTTTATTGTTTTAACTATGAAACTGAAATTAAAATACTGAATTTAACACTTCGTAGTCTAAAAATCATTTATAAAATATTCTATTGGATAAAAAATATTATACGAGTAATAATCTATCCCCATTCGGTTCTCTTACATCACCTCTTCCCAAAAATATTTAAAGACAAAAAATCTATCCCTTTTTATGGAAAGTAGACTACATAAATTAGTTTATATCATTTTATATATATTACCAACCTCTTTGAAATAATTTATATTAGTGTATTATTATTCTTCTAAGTCCTCCCCACTATCGCTATATTCTATTTTACCCATATACAAATCATCACGAATCTAATTATGTTTTTTGTTAAATTTTTTTAAATTTTTCCTTGTGGGAATTAATTATTCTTACATTTCTTTTATCCAATTCATATTTCCCTTAAATTATATTGAAAAATTATCATAATTTATTTGTCAACTTATGTATGTGATCTTCACATTGATTAGTATTGAAAACAATGTTTAACAAAGTTTGTTCAAAATAAAATTATTCTCCTTTTCTATCATAATAAATTTTGATTTTTCACAAACTGTATGGGATTCTCAAGTTGAATATGTACACACTTTTATTTTGTGTCTCCATAAATCCACAAAAATTGTAAAAAAATCTTTTATTGATGAAGCAGAACCTGATATACTTCCTTAAATTACTTAAAATCAGTTTAAAGGTAAACAATGGTGTGAAAAATAAGTATGAAAATGTTTCAGTACAATGTTACAAAAGAAAATATATAATATATATAAGTGACAAAGAGATTATTTTAAAATTTATTACTGATTAAAAACAATTTTAGTAGTGTAAATTCAGCTTCACATCTCACACCTAATTTTTAAATGTAATAATATGTAATTTTCAAACAACAAAATTCACATAGTGCATATTTTAAAATTTAATTTCACTGAATGAGATTATATATTAGTATTATAATGTATAATTTTTGTATTTTAAGAATATGATGAAATTAAATTAACTTTTATTTTTATTTTTTAAACATTTAATATTGAAAAAAATAAAAAATATACCTGAAACATATCCTTGACAGAGACACTGAATTATTCACCACACCTATCATTAAGGTTCAACAAAAATAGTTTAGTATATGCACAAAAACTAATATAAAATTAAAAATATCATATCTAAATGGAAAGGGAAAGTGGATACAAATTATTTTTATAAATTATATTTTGCATAGTATAAATTCAATGAAAAGTAAAGATAAATTAAAATAGACAAAAAAATGTTTTGGAGGCAATGAGATAGGGGAAGCATGATTTATTTGATTATTGTATATGTTTATTCATTCTAAAAAAATATGACCTTAACATGATCATTAATTTTGGAAAAAATCATTTAAGTGTATTATAATGTTAATATTAAGACTTTGTACCTATAGATAACTAACATTTATCAAGTCAAAATAACAAAATAATAATGTTTTTTATTAATAAATAAATGGGAATTTGCATTCCAAAAGGTGAGACACAGACATCTTCATTACGTAGAGGATACATCCATTAGAAAATTTTAAGATAAAAGATAAAGAGTATAATTTAGTGATCATAATTAATACGGTTCTGTATGCATAACTCTATAAGAATTCAATAGTTTCAATTTTCAATATCAACTGAATAATAAATGAATTTTTCATAATTATAAATAAAAATACAGGTGTTAATATATTTATTTTATATATCATGAGACTAATTCCAGTATAATAGAATAAAATAGTTTATAAAAATATGGATAATTAATAAGAAACATATACATTTAAACACTTATCAAATCCAAATTGAATTGATCAATGAATATTTTTTATAAAATAAAATTTTTCCCGAAAAAATATGATTACAAACAAAGTATTAAAGAAGGATATGGAAGAATAAGAGGAGTAAGAAGATAAATATAGAAAATATACTTCCCTAATAGGTAATGAATTCCTAGAAAATTAATAGTACTATATAGAAATATTATACCATCTGAGGAAATATTTTTATAAAAAAAAATTATAAAATAAATAAATAACGAAATGTAATAATTCAGACCCCATTTTTCTAGGTGGTTGAAACATGTTTCCCTCATTGAATAGAATAATTAAATACTATCAATAAATATTTATATAGTTTTTCTAGACACCCCATTATATACTAAGGAATAATGGCATTGATAGTGGAATGGGAGAAAAAACCCACCCATGAAGTCCAATAAAGGGGAGGGGAAAAAGAATGGGATTTACTATGAATGGAATAACCCTATTATAGGTTCCAATTTATCTTAAAAAATTATTTTTTTTCATAATTTATATTTTCATGAGAATATTTGTGGGGATTTTATCCATTATTCAACATATATAAATTATGAGGGTATTTTCCTTGTAACAGTGAGAGAATGTGTCCACATATTGTACCATAGTGAGATCTTTCATTTTGTCCATTTTAGACTTTTTTTAATTTTCATGAATTTTCAATTTTAAATCCAGTTTTTGTTAATTTCAGAAAATATTTCACATTATTATTAATCAAAATTATAGTCACCAGTCAGGAAATAATTTTTTATCCAAAATAGTGGTATCTGAGCAAGGTTCTTGCCTATTGTTGTTAAAATATTTTGGTATTTATAAATCTCATGAATTTGATTAAACCTTATGATTCAATTTATAATTTAACTTTAATAAGAGATATAAATATATTTGATAAATAAATACACTATTGTGAAAAAAATATGTTTTGGACCAAATATATGTATAAGGGGTGAAAATGGAGTTAGTATAATTAGGAAAACATAATATAATGGTATCACATCTTAAAATAATTTTGTTTCTTAAAAATGGGACAATAATGGATAGGAGGATGAGATAAGGTTGAAAAACTATCCAAAAAAAAATTTTATAAAATTTTTCAACATGCTTTTAACTCCTTTAGTTTTATAAATTTCACATCTACCATCTTATCTTTAACGTGGTGAATAATTTTTAATTGTGTAATTTATTGTTAACGAATAAAAACTAAATTTGAAAAAGTACTGAATTTATTCTTAATTATTCCATATAATAATTTCATTTAATAATTTTACATTTCAATGTAAAGTAAAAATAAAAAATAATCTTATTACAAGTAATGTATAAAAATCAATTTTTTTAAAAAAATTAACTATATGCATGAAATTTTAGTGTTTTCTAAAATTTTATATATATTTGGATTTCATGATATAAATTTAGTTATTATAACATTTATATGATTTTGATATCTTTCAAATAAATCAAAAAAATACCAAAATATTAAATATTTTTAAAAAATGGCCAAGTGCAGTTTTTCACTCTAAGATATTACCTCAGTACATAAATCATTAATAATATATTATTATAAATAAATATATTAATTTTATATTTTATATTTTTACTTAAAAATATAATTTTTTTATCAATTTAAATTTTTATAAACTCTTAGTTCTTACTTAAATAATTATAATGTTACAGTTTTTGTAAAACAATTATTTTTCTTATTCATCGAAAAATTAATATTTTATAAATACTTTAGAAAATCATCATAACGAAATATTACAATAATAATATTAAAATGAAGATAATTTCATATAATTAATATTATAAATGTTATAAATTTAGATTTTAAATAAAAAATATAATGAGAAAATATTTACAATAAAAAAAATAATTTCATTTTTTATAAATGTAAAATTGTGAAATATGTAAAAAATGTGAGAAATAAAATTTAAATTAATAATTTTCTATTATGATATCATGATTTATAGTTAAATATACCCTCTCTATGTTCACATAATATCAGTGAATACTATATGTTCTGACGGAAGTCCATGGTAGTGATTATACTATAATAAGACTCATTAAAGTTTCCATAAACATGGATTTCTGTAAAATATGATTTGAACCATACATTAAAAACTAATTTTCATCATGTTATTTCTATAACTCAATTCCCAATAAAGCTAAATCATTCCAATTCATGGAAAAATGATCTTAAAAAATGATAATTTCCCTCATCGATTCCATTTATTAGCATTTTTTGTAGATTTCATAAAATTTTTGCTTCATTTAATACACTCTAATATAATGACATTATTATAACAGTATAATTTAAATTTAACAAATAGAATTTATATTTTATTTTAATTTTTAATGTTGAACAATATATTAATATAATATTAATTTGATGAAAATATATACTTTATTCTCAGGCAATTACACTCACATCCAATCAAACTTCACAGAAGCAACCTCTTTTTATCTATGTATAACATACAATATCGACATACTCTAATTAGGATGAATTCATGAGAAAAATTTTTAATTCTACATTTAATAATATATTTTTATCCCTTCAAGGTAATAATTATATCATGAAAAATATTATTATAGAGTTCTAACTGGGTGTTCAAAACAAATATTGGAAAATCATTTTATAAAAATCAACTTTGGAAATACAATCACATCCCATCATCAATGTAACCAAAATATTCAAATAAATTAACAAGAAATCCCTATAAATATAATATCAAAACTATATTTTGAATGAAAATCATTTTAATTAGGTTGATAACCCAAAAAACCCATTGAAGAGATAATTCATGAGAAATCATTATTTTCCAAGTATGTTAAAATATTGAAATCATTTTAATAAAATGATCAAGAAATCGTGGTTTTGTATTTAAAGAAAGAAACATGGATAATCCTACTTAAATACTTTATTTTCTCATACTATTATGACAATCCATCATAATATGGGAGGAAAAATATATAAAGGATCAATATGTATCTAAAAAAAGGAGACAACCTAAGTAAATTATATTAAAAAGACACCATAGGTCACTAAGAACATTACTGGGAAAGTTAAAACGTTGCCTAAATTGTATGAGGGGTGAGAAAAAGATTAATATAAATTTACCTTGAGAATCAACATCGATAGTTGAATAAATAACACGGTTAAATATTAAGATATAAGAGGAACGAGATGGATAGAACCTGAGTGTGTTGCGAGTCAACTATAAGGGATAAGGGGATAGGGGATAAAATTTTAGTCATGTGAAATTGTAAATTCATATTTTTTTAGGACAAGGTTTTTCTATATTGATGGTCGAAATAATTTACCAAACTGAGCGCTGACCATGCATATGGAACTGGATACATTCTAGGTAGGTCATACTATTGGAAACATTATTTTCAAAAACCATACACACACTTTGAAATGTCATTGTATTATTTTCATGTTCAGCTCACATTGTTTTTACTAATTGTGTAAAAATAATGAGACATGTATAAGTCTCTCATTTCATCACAACATAGAATAAATTCATCCTAAAATCATGAAATAAAGATATAATAAAAAATTAAATTAAATAATAAGTAAATTTGGGTCTATGGTGTGAAATTAGTTTATAATCATAGATTATTATTTTGGCAACCAAAATAAATTAAAGGTGATATTATTCATATTTTCTAAACAATTTATTGATAAGTGTTTATTGTTGAAATATAATTAAATTTGTAACACCCCAAGATTTCATAGTGTGTTATTTCTTCAAAATAATTCAATAACATGCACTACACGCAACACCGAGTTCAATCACACCTTGACTTAAAAAAATCCATTAAAAGAGGTCATGAATAGTATTAACTAAATTTTAAACTTTATATAATCCTTATAATTTTAGAATCCATATTATGAGTTTCTTAGTCATAATGCAAGAACAGATTCATTTTCAGTATAACACTTTTATCAACTTTTAATAGTGAAAACTTTTTAAATACAATATTCTAAACTTTTTCACTAAATGGAGACATCAAAAAAATTTAAAATTAAACATCCCAAGCTTCCACGGTATGCTTTCCTTTGAATAAAACAGTAGCGTGTGTTGTACGCAACTGCGAGTTTTAACACACACCACAACCGATCAAACTAGTCGTTATAAATAGTAATACCTACTTTTTAAAATTATATATATTTTATATTTCAAAATGGACTTCATTTTTGGATTCGGAATATCTAATTTAGCCTAAGGTGAAATTTTGGTACTTTTCGGATAACTTTCATATTTTGATGAATAGTGAAAATTACTAAATTTTAATTAAAAATAACTTTTTTAATCAAAATACTTAATAGTGATAAATTATGAATTTTAGTAGTTTTAAAGTATATTTAGAATATATTTTTACCATTTAATATAATGTTGGTCATTGGACATAATTTTACAATTAAACCGAACATAAACAAGTGTCAATCTTTTGATAGTTATTATCTCTTAAAAACACGCTTTTTGTTTCGACAGCGGGAATTAATTTCAAATTAATTTCTGCCAATTCTGTGTTTTGAATTTAGTTAAATGGATTCCATATTTTGAATCAGGATGTTCAAATTGTGTAAATAGGTAACTTTTATTTTTAGACATTTTGAATAATTACTGCGGTAAATATTTTATTTACCATGGTTAAGGGTAAATCCGGTAAATAAGGGTTAAAAATAATATTATAATAAAACTAAATTACCCTAAAACGTGTCTTAACCCTATTGGTTGATACATGGTCGACCATGGGCATCTTTGGGTCGATTTTGGGACCCCATGGATCCACTTGTAAGTGATAATGACACTTTATTTTAATTAAGTTAAAATGAATACAAAAATGACACAAGCATATATCTTTTAGAAAAACAATTTTTACATAGGGTTATATATGTTTGACTTTCGATTATAAATATTAATTAGAAAGATAAAAATATTTCCTACATAATGATATTTTATTTATAATTTTTAGACATTAAATAATTTATTTTATTTATGACACAATGATGATGAAGTAATTACTATAATAGTGAAAAATTAAAATAATTGATATTATAAATACCCAAATAAATATAATATGAAACATTTAATGAATTAAAATAATTTTCTAGGATAATATGATATATTAGGATTGATTTAATTGACTTTTTTCGAAGTAATAAATCTGTTATGAGTTTCAAAAAAATCAACTACTGAATAGTGTCAAAATTGACATAAAAGAGTTCTTAAAACAAATATTATATTATTAATTGATATTAAATTCCTAAAAATCTAAGGATCGGCCAAGAAACTTATATCATGATAGGTTCATCATTAATGGACCACTTGGGGGTATCTTGGATGTATATAGTAAGTTTATTAACCATATTATATAAAAATACAAAGAGACATTGTAAAAGTGAAACTAATTAACTTAGAGTTAATACTTAAAGATAAGGTTAATATAAGTACCCAAACCTGTCTAAATTCTATTGGTTGAGTGGTTTTAGACCAATCCCCACCTTAACCTTTGAATAGTCAACTTTGGAGCCATTAGAAACTGAATATGAATTTATTATAAATTAATATTTCACGCTTTTCCAAAGGTGCCCCTCACCCCTCTTATAAAAAGGCACTCCTCCTTCTCATTTCTTCACACCTTCAAAGCCTTTTGGTTCGGCCAAACTCTGCCCAAATACTCTCCCAAATTCCCTCACTACAACCTAGAGGCCTTAGTTTGATCAGAAATCCAACCTAAGGAGCCCTTTTGAAATAATCAAAAGGGAGAACCCGAAGAAGAGGTAATGTTTTCACCACCCCTTTTTAAGTTCCTTTCTTCTTCCACTTCCTCTTTCTTTGTTATTACCATTATAAAATAATAACTCCAGTATCATATATATACTGTGATGTTATTATAAATATGGTACAACCATATTCAGTATTCTATCCATCCTTTTAATAACATGTCACCATACGTGCGTACGTACGGCTTACCGTCTCCACGTCGTGGTGTAATTGTTATTCAATATATTATTATTTGGATGGGTATAATAATGATGTTTAACTCATGTAAATAATAAATATAACATGATAATTATTCTGTATATATGATATAAAATCCAATTATATATTATTTTAATTTCAAAATAATGATATTGTCGCTCGTGCGTATGTACGGACTACCGTCGCCACGAACGCGATGAGATTCATTGTCCATCATATCCATTCAAGTATAATTATAATTTGATGATTTAAAAATAGTATCTAAGGACTTGATATCATTCTGTATATGAATAATATACATCCCATTAATAACGAATATGGCTCACATAACAAAGAATATAAAGTAAAATGAACCCGTTAACACCCGAAATAACGATAATTCTAAGATATTATTAACAAATCAATGTTAAAAGATCATATATGATATCATATTAAAGTAAATGATTCTTGTATTATTCAATAACAATTATTTCACCATTATAAAGGAGGTAAACCTACCATCGACCAAGGAAAAAGTACAAGTAAGGGATTTTCTTATCTCACTTTCAATTCCGTGAGATTTCCATTGTTCGCCACTAAATTATTGAAAGTGGTGTATTGTGTACTGCCATTTGATATATATTATCATGATTATCTTTATATTCATATCATTCTGTAAATAATTTGGTGGTTATTAACTTTTGGCCATACGACTCAGTTGATTAATGTGGTAAGGAGTTTCTTATCTCGCTCTTAATTTCGTGAGAATTCCATTGTTCACCACTTAATTATTACATGTGGTGTATGTGTATTGCCCATGATTGTATTCATTGTGTAATATAATTTAATTTATGGGTATTTACATAGTCATGGTATGATCCTTATTTCATGGTTTTTTGTTTCGTAAGTTACCAAATCGATAAGGGAATTTGAGATTTCAATTTCCACTCATTCGACTTTACGCATATTTCATTGATTATGTTACTCCAAGATTATGTGTGGAATCACTATTCATTTGATTATGTCATAATTTCCACTCCCCTTCCTGTGGATATACTTTTGATACACATAATCACTCCATTGATAATTCTCAAGTCATTAATATGAATTTGATAAGAGTAATTTTAACTCTTTCACCATTTGTTGAGTTAAACATCCAATTCGTTGGTGTTGTTTATACAAGAATATGTGTGAATATCAATTGATTGTTTTACACTGAATATTCAATCATATTTAGTGTATTTATATTTTTTTTTCACACATAATTATGTCGTTGATTTATCCTTAACCTAAGGATATGGCCTTTATGAGAGATTTCATCTCAATTTACATTCAACGGAGACTTCTTTGTTGATATTCACCAAATCACTTATATGTGGTGTATATAATGTACTTTGACATTGTATATCATGAATCCCTTTATTCTCATGATATTACAAATTTTTGATTACCTCATATATTTGTATTCAAGTGTCTCTCTTTTGGTTAGAATCTCTAACCAAAATACAATTTTAAAATGTTTTAAAGACTTATTCTTCTATATCTTGCTCATTAATGTCCATGTTTTAAAAATGGTTTTAAGGATTTATTTATATGGACATTAATGTTTTAAAATTAAAACTCCTTTTAAAAGTTTCAAAGTGGTATGGGACACTTTGATTTAAAAAAATCTATTTTTAAATGGCTTCTTGACAAATAGTGTGACTTTTAAATGATTTCAAGAAAAGGGGGATATTTCCCTCAAATAGTTTTGATGATTATTTTCATCTATGTCAACATCCTTCATTATTCATGATTGAGGTTAATGGGATACAATACAATCTTCCATATTGTATCAAATGAGTTATGTTTGACTGTGGATGTTCTATTTTTATACCATTCATGGTTTGTGGTTAAAGTATTGACATTTCGTGTGCTAGTTTTAATACAAATGTTTATTTTATGTTTAATCCTATTCATATGAGGAATGCATTGGACTTAATAAGTGACGGGTGGAGCCAGCTATAGCTCCTCGATGCATCGGTAGGTCTCATGAGACAAACTAGTGTCTTGGCACAAGGCCTTGGCAAAATCTTATTTGTAGTCTTGGCACGAGGCCTTGGCTATGTGATTATGATAGTCTGGCATTATGCATTCCATCATTTTAAAAGTGGTTATTGATATTGCATGTGATCATTCGGCTAGTAGAATATCCATGTGAGTAAGTAAATGAAATTATTTCATTTTACCTTTTCCACTTTATGCTGAAGTTCAAGTTTAAAAGGGATTTTGTTTTAGTTATAAATTTCCTTAAGTGTTTATGCTTATTTATGAAAGCTTCTGCAATAATGTTATCCTTACTGAGCATCTGAGCTCACCCCTTTCAATGTTTTATTTTTCCCAGGATTATGAAGAAGTAATTTATGAATGACCTGCAGGGATAGTATGCGGGGATATGAAGACAAGATGTTTTTTTTATGATGTAATGTAAAATTTATGGATGTATCTAGTTATTCCAAGGCTACTAAACTAATCGGTCTTTCGAGACTTGATCTTTCTCATGATCATGTCAATGTTATGTAATAATGCACCGACTCTATGTAATTAGGGTCGGGGCGTTACAGTTGGTATCAGAGGAAGTTTAGTACAAACCTTGGTAGCTAGATTTAGATAAACTCTGATTAGAACACGTAGACCTAAGATGAACTTTGAGGATTAGTATAAAAGAACTTCCTAGAATTTTGGTATTGTGGAGATTTTGTGAGTTTTCTGAGCAATACATCCCTGTCTGGATACGAGCAGGTAGAGGCGGCTCTGGCACAGATGTACCTTGGGGTAAAACCCGAAAACACTGCTTTGAGCTAGACTCGAACGGGAACTGGTGCATGACAATGGGCCTTTCTGCACTCTTGGTTACGACACTCCCAGGGGATATGCTTTGGATAATTTACATTTTCTTTACAAACCGATTTAAGTAATATATACATAAGGTGAGAGTAAATGACCTTGGTTAATCCTAATATGTTTCAAATTGAGAATATGGTGACATTTTAATCTCTAAATGATTTTACGACTACTATTACTCACACAATGCTTTCTGGTTTTAGTCAATGGCTGGATTCCAAGGATGTCATAGTGACTTTCAGAATGATGTACAAGGTGGGAACGGTGGTGGCAATGAGAAAAAAAATGGAATGTTGATAGGCGTAAAAGATATCATCTTTATGCCAAATCAGTTTTCCAAAAATATGATCAACAACATATATATTAACCAACTCTCGGACTCAACAAGGAAGAGAAAGGTGATAAATGATAAGATCTCCAGCAATGGAGACCATGGAGAAAAGAAACCTCAATTTTCATCATGCAGGAAATGTGGAAAGAGAAACCCAGGAAAGTGTCTCAATGGGACAACGAAATGTTTTACGTGCGGGAAGGAAGGACATAAAGTGAATAATTGTCGAAGAAAAATGAAGATTACTATGGAAGAAGATAAAAATGGTCCTAAGAGTCCATTTACAGTCATTTTCCGTAAATGTAGGGGACCTGGCCATTACCCGAATGAATGTCATATTCTGTAGAATATTTTCTTGGTCAAAGAAGAAGCTATGTGGAAATAAATGGTTGGAGAAAAATTTAAAAATTATTAGCACTCCTTGTTGATGGGTTTACTTTGGAATAATTTTCTCTTGTATTTGTAACCCCGCTGTTTTCCATGTGAGAATGATATTTGAGGAAGAATTGTCTCTTCTCTTCTGGATATAGGTATAAATAACCATTTGGTTTTATATTATCATTGGGGTTTGAGAAAATGATAAGTTATTATAATTTGGGATGAAAATGCAAAGTATGATATAACATTTGTGGTTAAATTATGTTATTTTGAGGAATTTATCTCATTTTGGTAATGTTATAAAATATAGTTTTTGAAAAAGGACAACACGTAGACCGTGTGACAACCCGTCGCGTCAGACAAAGCTGTGGGAATCGAACCCACAACCAAAGTGCGATTGGGATTTATCGCCTACCACTGGACTACGTGAAGTCCCTGGTTAGTGTGACTTTTTTTTGTTAAATGATTTTATTGATCAATAATAAGATGATTTGGGTTCTTATGTCTTATCAAATGAATACCCTTGGTATAGGAAAATGATTTGGTGATTAAGTGATAAATGTTATTTTGGAAGATGTTCGTTTTGTTAGGAACACTATATGCCCAAGGAAAATAGAATACAATGAGGTTTCATTTGTAGAGTAATGGTGGATTTTTATCTAAGTTTTTATTGTTGATTTATAGTGATTTGGGTTATTTATGGAAATGATTAACCTATAACAGAGAATATGTGATGATGTTAATTACTTTTAAGTATGTGACTTTAAGAGTATTTGATGTCATTTGGAGATACAATGTAAAATGGGAGACTACATAATCAAATTCTTCTATGTATTGGGTTTCAATATTAGTTTGGATTATATTAAAGGATTTTAAGGACAATTGGTTATTGAATGGTATCTATTTAACTTTGGGGTATTGTTGGTTTAATTTTAGAAATTAAGATTAGTACATATTTATCTCAACGAATATCCTTTTGGGGGATCATTAGATCATTCACTAACCATTTTGGTTTTGATTAATCTTCAAATACAATGTAAATATATGGTTCATCCTGCATGGATCATGTGATTCTATAGAAGTTTATTCTAGCTCTTCCAGTGTGACGAAGTCTTCTTGAATACTTATCATTTAAAAAAGAATTGAGTTAGTGGTGGAAATTTATTAAAGAATGAAAATATACTTAAAATTTAAGTATATCTCATATTGTTCTTAGTCAATATCATAAATGAATTCCTCTTCCTTATGTAATGTAATATTAAAAAAAATGTTGTCCTAGATGGTACCTTAAATCATCACTAATTTATGGCTTTGGGATTGTTGGCCTTTTCATAGCCATGTTCTCTACCACTCTCCATCAGATAATTGATGGTTAGATTTCTCTTCCATATCCATATTTTCCTACATGGAACCCTAGTATGTGTTATTTTCGGTAATCTTCATACATTCCACTCTTTATTTTAAATAGAGGCCTCATTAATTCATTTTTCGATGTGGGATTTCAACTAAGATATTTTGAAACGTCAAAAATGTGTTTTCCCAATACCCTATGTTTTGTTGGACCGATGGTATTTCAAATCATCATAGATTGATGAGTTTAAGGACCTCAATTTTATACTTGTTTGTGATTTATATCCTCAATCACTACCTATAAATATTTACGTTTTTCCTCCAATTATATGTCTCTAATTACCACCAATGTTCTCCTAATCGAGATCATAATTCGATGGTGACCCTTTCATTTCTCTTTTCCTCATATTAAGACTAAATTTTAGTAACCCAATTTCCGATGTGGGTTTTCCCACAAATATATTTTCTATTTTCATCCTTTTATTTTCGAAGAACAATTTCAAATTGCGAGGACTCAATTTATTTAAGGAGGGGAGAATGTAACACCCCAAGATTTCATAGTGTGTTATTTCTTCAAAATAATTCAATAACTTGCACTACACGCAACACCGAGTTCAATCACACCTTGACTTAAAAAAAATCCATTAAAAGAGGTCATGAATAGTATTAACTAAATTTTAAACTTTATATAATCCTTATAATTTTAGAATCCATATTATGAGTTTCTTAGTCATAATGCAAGAACAGATTCATTTTCAGTATTGCACTTTTATCAACTTTTAATAATGAAAACTTTTTAAATAAAATATTCTAAACTTTTTGAATAAATGGAGACATCAAAAAAATTTAAAATTAAACATCCCAAGCTTCCATGGTATGCTTTCCTTTGAATAAAACAGTAGCGTGTGTTGTACGCAACTTCGAGTTTTAACACACACCACAACCGATCAAACTAGCCGTTATGAATAGTAATACCTACTTTTTAAAATTATATATATTTTATATTTCAAAATGGACTTCATTTTTGGATTCGGAATATCTAATTTAGCCTAAGGTGAAATTTTGGTACTTTTCGGATAACTTTCATATTTTGATGAATAGTGAAAATTACTAAATTTTAATTAAAAACAACTTTTTTAATCAAAATAATTAATAGTGATAAATTATGAATTTTAGTAGTTTTAAAGTATATTAAGAATATATTTTTACCATTTAATATAATGTTGGTCATTGGACATAATTTTACAATTAAACCGAACATAAACAAGTGTCAATCTTTAGATAGTTATTATCTCTTAAAAACACGCTTTTTGTTTTGAGAGCGGGAATTAATTTTAAATTAATTTTTGCCACTTCTGTGTTTTGAATTTAGGAAAATGGATTCCATATTTGGAATCAGGATGTTTAAATTGTGTAAAATAGCTAACTTTTATTTTTAGACATTTTGAATAATTACTGCGGTAAATATTTTATTTACCATGGTTAAGGGTAAATCCGGTAAATAAGGGTTAAAAAATAATATTATAATAATAATAAATTACCCCAAAACGTGTCTTAACCCTATTGGTTGATACATGGTCGACCATGGGCATCTTTGGGTTGATTTTGGGACCACATGGATCCACTTGTAAGTGATAATGACACTTTATTTTAATTAAGTTAAAATGAATACAAAAATGACACAAGCATATATCTTTTAGGAAAACAATTTTTACATAGGGTTATATATGTTGGATTTTCGATTATAAATATTAATTAGAAATATAAAAAGATTTACTACATAATTATATTTTATTTATAATTTTAGACATTAAATAATTTATTTTATTTATGACACAATGATGATGCAGTAATTACTATAATAGTGAAAAATTAAAATAATTGATATTATAAATACCCAAATAAATATAATATGAAACTTTTAATGAATTAAACTAATTTTATAGGATAATATGATATATTAGGATTGATTTAATTGACTTTTTTCGAAGTAATCAATCTGTTATGAGTTTCACAAAAATCAACTATTGAATAGTGTCAAAATTGACATAAAAGAGTTCTTAAAACAAATATTATATGATTAATTAATATTAAATTCCTAAAAATCTAAGGTTCGGCCAAGAGACTTATATCAGGATAGGTTCATCATTAATGGACCACTTGGGGGTCGCTTGGATGTATATAGTAAGTTTATTAACCATATTATATAAAAATACAAAGAGACATTGTAAAAGTGAAACTAATTAACTTAGAGTTAATACTTAAAGATAAGGTTAATATAAGTACCCAAACCTCTCTAAATTCTATTGGATTAGTGTTTTTCGATCTATCCCCACCTTAACTATTGAATAGTCAACTTTGGAGCCATTAGAAACTGAATATGAATTTATTATAAATTAATATTTCTAGCTTTTCCAAAGGTTCCCCTCACCCCTCTTATAAAAAGGCACTCCTCCTTCTCATTTATTCACACCTTAAAAGCCTTTTGGTACGGACAAAATCTGACCAAATACTCTCACAACTTCCCTCACTACAACCTAGAGGCCTTAGTTTGATAATAAAGCCAACCTAAGGAGCCCTTTTGATCAAATCAAAAGGAAGAACCCGAAAAAGAGGTAATGTTTTCACCACCCCTTTTAAAGTTCCTTTCTTCTTCCACTTCCTCTTTCTTTGTTATTACGATTATAAAATAATAACTCCAGTATCATATATATACTGTGATGTTATTATAAATATGGTACAACCATATTCAGTAGTCTATCCATCCTTGGAATAACATGTCACCATATGTGCGTACGTACGGCTTACCGTCTTCACGTCGTGGTGTAATTGTTATTCAATATATTATTATTTGGATGGGTATAATAATGATGTGTAACTCATGTAAATAATAAATATAACATGATAATGATTCTGTATATATGATATAAAATCCAATTATATATTATTTTAATATCAAAAGAATGATATTGTCGCCCGTGCGTATGTACGGACTACCGTCTCCACGAACGCGATGAGATTTATTGTCCATCATATCCATTCAAGTATAATTACAATTTGATGATTTAAAAATAGTATCTAAGGACTTGATATCATTCTGTATATGAATAATATACATCCCATTAATAACGAATATGGCCCACATAACAAAGAATATAAAGTAAAATTAACCCGTTAACACCCGAAATAACGATAATTCTAAGATATTATTAACAAATCAATGTTAAAAAATGATATATGATATCATATTAAAGTAAATGATTCTTGTATTATTAAATAACAATTATTTCACCATTATAAAGGAGGTAAACCTACCATCTACCAAGGAAAAAGTACAAGTAAGGGATTTTCTTATCTCACTTTCAATTCCGTGAGATTTCCATTGTTCGCCACTAAATTATTGAAAGTGGTGTATTGTGTACTGACATTTGATATATATTATCATGATTATCTTTATATTCTTGTTATTCTGTAAATAATTTGGTGGTTATTAACTTTTGGCCATACAACTCAGTTGATTAACGTGGTAAGGAGTTTCTTATCTCGCTCTTAATTTCGTGAGAATTCCATTGTTCACCACTTAATTATTACATGTGGTGTATGTGTACTTCCCATGACTGTATTCATTGTGTAATATAATTTAATTTATGGGTATTTACATAGTCATGGTATGATCCTTATTTCATGGTTTTTTGTTTCGTAAGTTACCAAATCGATAAGGGAATTTGAGATTTCAATTTCCACTCATTCGGCTTTACGCATATTTCATTGATTATGTTACTCCAAGATTATGTGTGGAATCACTATTCATTTGATTATGTCATAATTTCCACTCCCCTTCATGTGGATATACTTTTGATACACATAATCACTCCATTGATAATTCTCAAGTCATTAATATGAATTTGATAAGAGTAATTTTAACTCTATCACCATTTGTTGAGTTAAACATCCAATTCGTTGGTGTTGTTTCTACAAGAATATGTGTGAATATCCTTTGATTGTTTTAAACAGAATATTCAATCATATTTAGTGTATTTATATTATTTTTTACACATAATTATGTCGTTGATTTATCCTTAACCTAAGGATACGGCTTTTATGAGAGATTCCATCTCAATTTACATTCAACTGAGACTTCTTTGTTGATATACACCAAATCACTTTTATGTGGTGTATATAATGTACTTTGACATAGTATATCATGAATCCCTTTATTCTCATGATATTAAAAAATTTTGATTACCTCAAATATTAGTATTCAAGTGTCTCTCTTTTGGTTAGAATCTCTAACCAAAATACCATTTTAAAATGTTTTAAAGACTTATTCTTCTATATCTTGCTCATTAATGTGCATGTTTTAAAAATTGTTTTAAGGATTTATTTATATGGACATTAATGTTTTAAAATTAAAACTCCTTTTAAAAGTTTCAAAGTGGTATGGGACACTTTGATTCAAAAAAATATATTTTTAAATGGCTTCTTGACAAATAGTGTGACTTTTAAATGATTTCAAGAAAAGGGGGATATTTCCCTCAATTAGTTTTGATGATTTTTTTCATCTATCTCAACATCCTTCATTATTCATGATTGAGGTTAATGTGATACAATACAATCTTCCATATTGTATCAAATAAGTTATGTTTGACTGTGGATGTTCTATTTTTATACCATTCATGGTTTGTGGTTAAAGTATTGACATTTCGTGTGCTAGTTTTAATACGAATGTTTATTTTATGTTTAAACCTATTCATATGAGGAATGCATTGGACTTAATAAGTGACGGGTGGAGCCCGCTATAGCTCCTCGATGCATCGGTAGGTCTCATGAGACAAACTAGTGTCTTGGCACAAGGCCTTGGCAAAATCTTATTTGTAGTCTTGGCACGAGGCCTTGGCTATGTGGTTATGATAGTCTGGCATTATGCATTCCATCATTTTGAAAGTGGTTATTGATATTGAATGTGATCATTCGACTAGTATAATATCCATGTGATTAAGTAAATGGCATTATTTCATTTTACCTTTGCCATATTATGCTGAAGTTCAAGTTTAAAAGGGCTTTTGTTTTAGTTATAAATTGCCTTAAGTGTTTATGCTTATTTATGAAAGCTTCTGCTATAATGTTATCCTTACTGAGCATCTGAGCTCACCCCTTTCAATGTTTTATTTTTCCCAGGATTATGAAGAAGTAATTTATGAATGACCTGCAGGGATAGTATGAGGGGATATGAAGACAAGATGTTTTTTTATGATGTAATGTAAAATGTATGGATGTATCTAGTTATTCCAAGGCTACTAAACTAATCGGTCTTTTGAAACTTGATATTTCTCGTGATCATGACAATGTTATTTAATAATGCACCGACTCTAGGTAATTAGGGTCGGGGTGTTACAAAATTTTTTAAGAGTTAATTATTATAAATGATTTTTGTTGTATATCTGTATAGTAGATACCCTAACAGTGGGCGGTGTGAAATTTTTTATCATGAACATTATTATTTTCTCAATATTAATTGGATATTGTATCTTTAGTTACCAATACATTTTTAATCTATCGTAGTCATCACACATCGATAAAACATAAATGAATAAACAAAGAAAAAAAGAACTTTTATATTATTACTTGGCTCATATGTACTTGGTTAGATCTAAGGAGCACGTATTAGGAGTGTATTTATATTTTAGTTAACCACTACATAAATTTAATGTGATTATAAGTTTATAAAATCTCATTAATCATCCTAGGTATAATCAATATAAATTTCAAACTCCTAATAATAAGAATAAAAAATATATCACCACACTATAATTTCTTTTCTATATGAATCTATAACAATAAATTTAATATCTTTGATGATATTCATGGTAATTTTACCTTCCATGAATTATATTCAATATAATATAATCAAATCTCTCTCACATAATCGTCATAGATATATAATAATGTCTACAACAGATGAACTGTTTATCCTGATCTTCCATATTATCTCTATTCTCTATTTGTGTCACATAATCTATTCAACTATGTCAATATATCTACTGAATATTTGAATTTAAAATTCAAAATTCAAAATTTGAATCATCATTGACTTTACCAATCAGACTATTGATTCATATTCATGTTTATCTACACAATTGATCTACAATATTGTTACTAAAATCCAAGCCAAAATTATCAAGTTGTTTACAAAGTTCCAAATCAGCAAAAACTATTCCAAACCTGTAATTTATGAATATCAAGTGATGATATCTGACAAAAATGTCTATGTATAACACTATATTAGACAAGGCACGAATTTTTGTGGAAAATGAGATGATATAATTATTTTCATGAGGAAAATATCCTTTATCATTGCCAACGCTATGCCCACCATCCAATTTTTTCTCTTAAATTCTAGAATCCTAATGTAAAACACACCTTCAACTATGATTTTTTTATTCTGGGTTTCAAATTTCAATCATCATTATGGTAAATCAGTAACCCCCATTTGAATTCAACCACAATATCTACAAAAAACATTATTGTACACCATGTATTAGTCAAGGATTATTTTATTATAAAATTCCATGTTCTATGAAATGATACCAATATAATCCCTATTTGAATGTGACCACTGTCTTTACTATGATATTCAAAAAAATTTAAATTTCTTATATATAAAATTCATCTATGAACCACTGTATACCATGGAATATATTTCTTAATCATTTTATATTAGAAATATTCTAGTTTATAATGGAATTTAAAATTATCACAACTTCATTTCTATATCGATTTAGAAATCCACAATTACCTACCTCCATGATGTTGTGATAACTACCATCAACAACATTTAAAATCTTATTATAATATTCAAAATATATCATATTGTCACACCCATGACTTTTTTTAAATTCATTACTCATTTAATTTCCATTACCGATTTGTTTTGGGGGTTTACCACTCATTTTGGTGAAAATGGTGGGTTATGAAAATTTGGGCCAAACCGTGAGCCCAAATCCAGATTTAAAAACAAATTTTGATTCTTCTATAACTCCTTCAATTTTTACTATTTTAAACCCATTCCACTTCCCAATTGGCATACCATAATATATTAAAATCACCATATCCTTTTGAACCACATAAAAATCCCAAATCATGATGGATTTGGGTTTTTAATTAAGGTAATGGGTCTGCCCGTAAGCCCATTTTCTGCTTTAAGTTATGTTTTTAAAATTTCAATATCTCATTCGTTGTTTACTGTTTTTCGGTGATTCAACCTCACATTCGAAGCCGAAAACCTCAGCCTCACCCCCTGTATCGCTTTTTCCTCTTTGGAGCTCATATACCCCGCATATTTGGACGAACTTTCTCAATCTTTCTCAAATCGTCCAGATTTGATGAGGTAAAATGAATCTTTCATAACTCCTTCAATTTTCATCCTTTTCCCCCCATTTCAGTCCCCACATGACCTAATATGACTCCTTCGGACCTCCATATCAGTTTTGGGTACTTGGAGATTCATAGTTTGGTGGATTGGGGCCGATTTCTTCAAGATATTTCAAGTAAGGGAATTCCTTCTTGGTTCCTTCCATCCTCTTTTAGGTTTATTTCATATTTCTTGAAGTTCCTCATGTCCAAAAGTTAGGTTTAGATCCTAAGGTCTAATTTGATATCTTTTGGGTCAATTTTTGGTGGTCTAGGTCTGGATTTATATTCCTTGTAGTGCGGCGGTGGTGCGCTTAAGGTTTCACACCAAGTTTTGAGGGTTTTGACTCAAAAGGTAGGTGATTCCATGTGTAACCATTTTATGATGAGTTTGATTGCTTGTTTTATTAATTTAGTATGTTTATAATCTGTTTTTTGTGGTTTGAAAATTGTTTTTGATGAATTTGGTTAAGCATTTAATTTGTAGTTGTATTTTAGCTTGAAATTGGGTACTTTTCATGTGTGACTCTTGGGGTAATGTTTGGATTTAGTTTATAACATATGAAAGTGATTTATTAGTCTTGAAAGGGGCTGCCAATTCTGTTTTGTTAATTACTTATTATCATGTGGGCCTTGAAAAGAGGTTTTTTGAATGAGTTTAAGGTGTAAAACCGTGTTGTACTTTTTGAAGGAGATTTATGAAAACGTGTGTTTTTCATGTGTATCTTTGTGGTATTATTTGATTTATTTTTATAACATTTGGGGGTGCTTTAATAATTGTTTTAGGGCTGAAAATTCTGTTTTGGATTGTTATTGTTATGATTTTGGTTTTGAATGAGGGGTTTGAAATGGGTTTAGAGTGCAAACAATGGTTATACCTCTTGGGTTTGTTTTATAAAAATTAAAAATGTTTTATTTTGTTAAACAAAGTTGAGAAAGGGTGTATATGTTATGTTTGGGTGAGTTTGTTCACCTAACCTGGGTTTATGAATGGTAAAGTGGTGATTTGAGATGTCAATCATTTTTAGAATGTTTTATAAATTGCCGAAATGTTTTACTAAATTGTGTTTTGTGTGCGAAACACGGGTGTGGGATGTTTCGTGTGAGTTTATTGATAAAATGAATTGTGAAGGTGAGAAGGGTATTATGTGACATGTGTGTGGGCTGTTATGTGATTTGAATATCTTGTAATGGTTTTATAAAATCATTTAAAGGATTTGTGTAAGTGTTAAATAAATGTGAAAAGTGTTGTAGGGAATTTTTGTGTGAGTTTGATTTCAAAATGCATTTGAATGAATAGTGGAATTTTTGACTTGTGTGATGTACATGGGGCTGTTTGGTTAATGTGTGATGTGGAATTGATATTTTCATGTGAAAAATATACTTCTTGGATTGTTTAACTTGTTTGAGCACAAAGGGAAAACCTGGGTATCTAGGTGGGTGGACGTGTACTATTATGCTAGTGAATCCGTGGGGTTTGGCCTCAGTTTCACTTAGCAAGATTGACGCTTACAACTCTAACTAAACAATGATGATGATGATTGGGGAACACTAGGTTATGGGTATGATCCCTACTAGTGGCTCGTGCACGAGAACAGATATTTTTTGTGGTTACTCTCACCGAGATACGAGGTACCTGGGACTCACAGCTAGCTAGTGCCTAGGGGTTATTTCCTATTACTTGTGCTCATTAGATCCTTTGTACTTACCGTCGGTATATGGTATTGTTGGCTGGAAAATTCAGTATCTTTGTTATTTATTTTAAAGTTGTTGTTCCTTTAATATTATCTCACATGAAAACTATTTTCATTTATTATTTCATCCTTTAGAAAATTGTAACTAGCATTTCTTATTTACAAAACATGCAATGCTTTTTGTCATGAAATGTTTATCACATGGAATCTCATAGAGGTGGTATCCTACTGGGCTTTCTCTTACACGCTACATACACCTTTGGGTGTAAGTAGACTTGCTTATTTTATGTCACAGGTTTGGGTACAGGTTTTATGCCTTTGGTTCTGGTTTTTAGCGGTCCATCGTGACGGAGTGTCGTGGAGATGGCTTGAGGGTGGTGCCTCTTTCCATGTGGAGGTTCTTGGGCTATATTTTCTTGGGTTTGTACCTTTGTAATGGTCTTTAAAAATTGTTTAAAATTGTGTAATTCAGTTCTGAATTTTTGAAAAAGATAATTTGGTTTGAAAAATCCAGATTCGTTTCTTTGGATTCTTTTGTCATTTTAAGTTTATAAACTCGGGTAAATCGTTCCCAATTATCATTTTCGGATACCCGGGCACTTGTTCCAATCCATGGGGATCGGGAACGCCCTTCGGGACTTGTCATGGTCTGGGTTTGGTGCCGGTTTTGGCGGCATCCACATTCGGTTCGTGACAAAATGGTATCAGAGGAGGTTCGCTCCATTGGAGTCATGTTATTTGGGAAATAGTCGGGATAGTGTAGAGTTATGATTTTTGAGACATGGAATTCTGGTTATGGGTAGTGTGATTGATCACCACACCTCATTTCAGGATTCAAGTCACCAGGAGAAGTTGGGATTTGTCTAGGTATTTTGGTTTTCTTGGTTTGATGATGATTAGGGGAAATGAAAAGAGAGTTGGGTTAATGGTCTCAATGAGCTCGCAGGGTCTGGAAATCCATGTGGAGCCAGGGATATTCCCTAGAACACTCTCTATGATAGTGAAGTGATTGGAATATGGCCGCCAACCATATGTCCATGTCACCCACTAAAACTAGTTTCCTCTCGCATTGTCTGGTGTTCTTTAGTTTTGAAATCTTGGAACTTTTGTTTTAATGTGACTTGGTTTTAGGAAGTGTATTGTTTTTGTGAAATGATTTTAAAATAAATATGGAATGGTTTGATTTATGAAATGGCATAACTGAATATTCATAATTATTTTGAAATGGAAAATTGTGTTCTTACACCTCTTTTGAAAGCAGAAACTATATTGAAGTTGGTTTTGAAAAAGTGTTCCCATTAGAGTTTTCTAAACTATTAAAAGTTTTTTTAATGGGATGATATGTTTTGAAATTGATGTAAATAAATTGAATGTGAGTTTTCATTGGAGTGATTGTGCCTTTCTGAAAAGTTTTTTTTAATGCGGTAATTTGGGTTCGACCTCCTGGTTAACGGTTTTGATAAGAATGATGAGTTGGTTGACCTTTTTGGTTTTGAAAAGTGGAATGAATCAGTGCATTAACCTTTGGTATTTCCATGATTGACCACATGCATGGGGTTATATGGGATGATATATGGTTGATGGCATGACTAGAGGAGTGCTAGGACGAATATGAGGAGGGTTCCTGGTGTGGCACAAAAACATGCATGTGTGAGGCCCATGGGGTACCATTGGTGGATACGCTCACCGCTGAACCGTTTTTATTTTTCAGAAATGGTTTTAAAGAAAAAAATTTTTTCTTGATGAATAGTTTGGGATGGTTTTTATTATGGGTTTTTGAAAATGTTGATGTTGTGGGATGTTTTGAGTCCAAGAACCCCTCCTGTTCGAACTGTTTTTTTTGGGTTGTGTTTGGTCGGAAATCTGGGTAAAAGGTCTGGTTCGTAGTCTCCTATGATATATGTTTTGGGACACCATTAAGATAGTTCCATTAACGAGTTTGGATCTATTTTGTGGTATGTTTTTACCAATGGACCAGCTTGGTTGGGTCCTTGGGTTCTCTCTTTGGATAAGGTATGCCCCATTAAGATTTAGTGCACAACTGAAGTGCAATGCGGATTGTTTCACATTTAGAAAAATCCTCTAGTTGATAAATGTAAGGAATATTTTCTTGAGATTTGTGGAATGAGTCTACACCATTTACTTTCTTGGTTTTTTTTTTGGATCCTCTTGTTGCATAAGAGTGATCGTGGATGGTTGAAAGAGACATTAGTTTCTTAAGATACCTAATTCGTCTAAGGTGAAAGTTGTCTGGGGTTGTTAGTATAGATAGTGTCTAAGCGGGCCTCTAAGTCCTTTATAGTCTCTTCGTAGAAGGGGTTTATGTTAAACTACTAGTGTGGGAAATCTAGACATAAGAGGCTGTTATGGACACTTTCTGGAATGCTGTGATATTTGGTGATATTGTATAAGGCCCCCTCCTTGTATTATTTCTCTCAGTCGCTTTGGTCTCGTTCGGTGACGTGATGTGATGTCACGTGCTCGTTTGATTGTAAAGGTGAAGTTGTACAATATTATGTGAGTCTATTTTGTTCAAAACCTTTTTTCCTTTTGGGAGATCTCGACATCCTCTATTTTAGAGGAAGGTGTTTATATGTGTCCTTTATTTCTGTTGTTTTCACCCGATGAAGGAGGGTGTGATGTGAGTGCATCCTCTAAACCCTTATTTCAGTGAATTTAAAAGTTAGGGTAAAGTGAGTTCTGGAGTGTGATATGTCTGGGTGAACCCATCTCAGATTGCGTGTAGTTGTTTTTAGCATCGGAAGAAGAAATTCTATTCGGGGGTTTCCAAATCCTAACTGCGAGGCAGAAGATGCTTCAATCATTCCAGCTCCAGCCATAGGTCCCGGAGAGAAGCTGGCACGTAGTCTAAGGAAATACCATGGTAGTTTTTAACCTTGAACAAAGAACTATTCTTAGTATGAGAGATGGGAATAGTTTAAAATTTTGTTATTTTCATCTTTCTTCTTTTGTTCCCATTTGGTGGAAAGAGGTGGAGTGCCTCATCCCCATGTTATCTCCCAATGAATTTCTCTTCCCCTTTGGTTTCCTTTGGGTTTGGGGAAAGGTTTTGGATTTTTCTAGACATGTTGAGTGAACATTTATTAGAAACCATTCACCAGAAAACCATTTAGGTATAAGGATCCACATGGTTAGAGCACAGTTTCCCAAACTGCGCGGGCTAACCGTGTTGTCGTCCCAACACTTTATGTTTCGGGGTTTTTCTATGCCGTCCCATATTGGTCAGTTAAGATGGATGGTTCTTATGGTGGGGAGAACCACTATGAGTCTCATGTATGTTATTTTGAAAATTCCTAATGGGATTCTACCCCTTGTACTACGGAGTTTGTTCGGGGCTCCCCGATTAGTGTCTTGATTCTTTCTCGGAAAAAAAAATTTAAGTTGTCTCTTATGGTTGGGGAGCCCATTTGTGTATCCTTGTACCAGTTACCCATTTTTGTACTTGGTCTTGGATTGGATGTGGGTAGTCTCGTCGGAGCTATATTACCACATACATCTTCCTTGAGTAAACGTTGGGATTGGAGATTTCCCAATTGTTTAGTTATATTAAGGTAAGTGTAACCTTGTTCGATGTTCTTGTTTGTTTGGGTAAATTTCTTGAGCCTTGTTCAGATAGTGTTTGAAGAGTTTTGTTTTAGGATAAATCTTGACTGTGCTTGATAATTTCATTAATGAGTTGTATGTTTTGGTTGTGAAGTATTCCTTCCTTTAGTGATCATTGGAGGTGTTTTGACCTTTGGGGGCGAAGCTTAGCAAATGAGTCCATTTATGCCTTTCGGTTGGGTTTGGTTTTTTCTTTATCCGTGATGTGGATTTATGAGGGTGGAAATTTTTATGGTGGGGAGAATTGTCACACCCATGACTTTTTTTAGATTCATTACTCATTTAATTTCCATTACCGATTTGTTTTGGGGGTTTACCACTCATTTTGGTGAAAATGGTGGGTTTTGAAAATTTGGGCCAAACCGTGAGCCCAAATCCAGATTTAAAAACAAATTTTGATTCTTCTATAACTCCTTCAATTTTTACTATTTTAAAACCATTCCACTTCCCAATTGGCATAACATAATATATTAAAATCACCATATCCTTTTGAACCACATAGAAATCCCAAATCATGATGGATTTGGGTTTTTAATTAAGGTAATGGGCCTGCCCGTAAGCCCATTTCCTGCTTTAAATTATTTTTTTAAAATTTCAATATATCATTCGTTTATTACTGTTTTTCGGTGATTCAACCTCACACTCGAAGCCAAAAACCTCAGCCTCACCCCCTGTATCGCGTTTTCCTCTTTGGAGCTCATATACCCCTCGGATTTGGACGATCTTTCTCAATCTTTCTCAAATCGGCCAGATTTGATGAGGTAAAATAAATCTTTCATAACTCCTTCAATTTTCATCCTTTTCCCCCCATTACAGTCCCCACATGACCTAATTTGACTCATTCGGACCTCCATATCAGTTTTGGGTACTTGGAGATTCATAGTTAGGTGGATTGGGGCCGATTGCTTCAAGATATTTCAAGAAAGGGAATTCCTTCTTGGTTCCTTCCATCCTCTTTTAGTTTTATTTCATATTTCTTGAAGTTCCTCATGTCCAGAAGTTAGGTTTAGATCCTAAGGTCTGATTTGGTATCTTTTGGGTCAATTTTTGGTGGTCTAGGTCTGGATTTATATTCCTTGTGGTGCGGCGGTGGTGCGCTTAAGTTTTCACACCAAGTTTTGAGGGTTTTGACTCAAAAGGTAGGTGATTCCATGTGTAACCATTTTATGATGAGTTAGCTTGCTTGTTTTATTAATTTAATATGTTTATAATCTGTTTTGTGTGGTTTGAAAACTGTTTTTGATAAATTTGGTTAAACATTTAATTTTTAGTTGTATTTTAGCTTGAAATTGGGTACTTTTCATGTGTGACTCTTGGGGTAATGTTTGGATTTAGTTTAAAACATATGAAAGGGATTTATTAGTCTTGAAAGGGGCTGCCAATTATGTTTTGTTAATTCCTTATTATCATGTGGGCTTTGAAAAGATGTTTTTTGAATGAGTTTAAGGTGTAAAACCATGTTGTAATTTTTGAAGGAGATTTACGAAAACGTGTGTTTTTCATGTGTATCTTTGTGGTATTATTTGATGTATTTTTATAACATTTTGGGTGCTTTAATAATTGTTTTAGGGCTGAAAATTCTGTTTTGGATTGTTATTGTTATGATTTTGGTTTTGAATGAGGGTTTTGAAATGGGTTTAGAGTGCAAACAATGGTTATACCTCTTCGGTTTGTTTTATAAAAATTGAAAATTTTTATTTTGTTAAACAAAGTTGGGAAAGGATGTATATGTACTGTTTGGGTGAGTTTTTTCACCTAATGTGGGTTATTGAATGGTAAAGTGGTGATTTGAGATGTCAAACATTTTTAGAATGTTTTATAAATCTCCGAAATGTTTTACTAAATTGTGTTTTGTGTGCGAAACACGGGTGTGGGATGTTTCGTGTGAGTTTATTGATAAAATGAATTGTGAAGGTGAGAAGGGTATTATGTGACATGTGTGTGGGCTATTATGTGATTTGAATATCTTGTAATGGTTTTATAAAATCATTTAAAGGATTTGTGTAAGTGTTAAAGAAATGTGAAAAGTGTTGTAGGGAATTATGGTGTGAGTTTGATTTCAAAATGCACTTGAATGAATAGTGGAATTTTTGACTTGTGTGATGTACATGGGGCTCTTTGGTTAATGTGTGATGTGGAATTGATATTTTCATGTGAAAACTATACTTCTTGGATTTTTGAACTTGTTTGAGCACAAAGGGAAAACCCGGGTATCTAGGTGGGTGGACGTGTACTAGTATGCTAGTTAATCCGTGGGGTTTGGCCTCAGTTTCACTTAGCAAGATTGACACTTACAACTCTAACTAAACAATGATGATGATGATTGGGGACCACTAGGTTATGGGTATGATCCCTACTAGTGACTCGTGCACGAGAACAGATATTTTGTGTGGTTACTCTCACCGAGATACGAGGTACTTGGGACCCACAGCTAGCTAGTGCCTAGGGGTTATTTTCTATTACTTGTGCTCATTAGATCCTTTTTACTTACCGTCGGTATACGGTATTGTTGGCTGGAAAACTCAGTAGCTTTGTTATTTATTTTAAAATTGTTGTTCCTTTAAAATTTTCTCACATGAAAACTGTTTTCATTTATTATTTCATCCTTTAGAAAATTGTAACTAGCATTTCTTATTTACAAAACATGCAATGCTTTTTTTCATGAAATGTTTATCACATGGAATCTCATAGAGGTGGTATCCTACTAGGCTTTCTCTCACACCCTACTTACACCTTTGGGTGTAAGTAGACTTGCTTATTTTATGTCACAGGTTTGGGTACAGGTTTTATGCCTTTGGTTTAGGTTTTTAGCGGTCCATCGTGATGGAGTGTCATGGAGATGGCTTGAGGGCGGTGCCTCTTTCCATGTGGAGGTTCTTGGCCTATATTTTCTTGGGTTTGTACCTTTGTAATGGTCTTTAAAAATTGTTTAAAATTGTGTAATTCTGTTCTGAATTTTTGAAAAAGATAATTTGGTTTGAAAAATCCAGATTCGTTTCGTTGGATTCTTTTGTCGTTTTAAGTTTATAAACTCGGGTAAATCATTCCCAATTATCATTTTATGATACCCGGGCACTTGTGCCAGCCCGTGAGGATCGGGAATGCCCTTCGGGACTTGTCACGGTCTGGGTTTGGTGCCGGTTTTGGCGGCATCCAGATTCGGTTCGTGACACATATGACTACCAATAAACTTCCAACTAAAAAAATCCATCACATTACAACCCATGGTTGAAATAATCACCCCTTTATATTATTGGTCAATCAAACATATTTATCATTACACAAAATATTCCTTTCTTGATTATAAATTTTTTATTTGAACTATTCTCCCATTAAACTATACATTGTTTTCAACTTCATTATTAAAATAATATTCCTAAAAGTTTTCCTCTCCGTCCTATATAATATTCCCCATATTTTTTAAAAAAAATACTCAAAGTGTTCCCATAAATTTTTTTGATAATATCAAATAATTATTTAAATAAACTCATATCCAATAAAAATAATGTATTATTTAACAAATTCTCTAAGTTTGAGTGACCCAATCCCCGTTATAGGAATCATGAGAATGAGTTAGTCACTCAAATAATTTGTATAATTATAATCAAAATATATGTTTTTATTATAAGTCCCTAAGAATATTATATCCCCTATATTCATATATTCATCACTTTATGATTTTCTTCAAGATCAAAGTATATCCATACAAAATATTCCTATAATGGGGAGTTATGTAACACCCTATGATTTTATAATGAATTTATCTTTAAATATATGATGTGTGTTCAATAGCTTATGATATGTTCTATACACGAATAAATTGAATAATTATTTATAATAAAAAATAAAATTCATTACCAAATAGTTAAATCGAAAAAATTATCAAAATATAATACTTTAAAAATTAAATGGGTTTAAATTCATATTGGAAAATATGGTTTATATTAAATATTATTTTATGATTTATATATTTTTGGTAATTTTATCACTTATAGACAATTATAGAAAATATTTATTGATGACATTAGAGAAATAATACATAACATAAGTAAAAAACATCTAATATTTAACTAATTATTTATAAAAATTATTATTTCAATAAGTCATGTCCAAGAAAAAGAATTTTAAAAAATAGTTTTTATTACCTATTATATACGTTTTTTTTAAAGTTAATATTTTTATATGTAACATATATTATTTATTGAAATAAATATTTTAATGTAGTATTCTATTAAAATTATTATCATATAATTTTCATTATTAGTTATGAACGATTTATAAATTCATATTCATTATTAAAATAAGTTTTTTCTAAAAACTTATTTTATTGTTTTATGTGAACATGAAATAATTTATTTTGACAATTATAAATTGAATATGATAACTTTTCAACATATTTTTAGTGACCAGGTTGAAATTATTAAAAGGGGTCCATTTTATTTGTTGTTATAGAAACAATTTACCATGGAAAACTTCAGTCCCCGCAGTAATGGTTAAAATAGATTAAAATGGATAAATTATATTATAAGAAAAAATTTATCCCAAAACTACAGATATAAATGGTTATATGTGATATCTAATGACCAATAATAATATTATCATCTCTAATTGTCCATTTTAGATCTAATTTCCATAAAAATTAAATTCCAAATATATTAATAAATAACTATTTTAAAAAATGATGCCACTCTCATTCATAAAAGGATATCCCCTATTCCATTTTAATCTAATTAATTACTATCAAAATAATACCCAATAAATTCTAAATTTATCTATCTCAAAAGTCTATCTAAAAATTTGGATCCTCTGGTCATAATAAAGGAATCCAAAATCTCACAATTCTAAGAGACCTTTCAAGAAGAATTTATTCTCTTTAATCATTCACCAATATATTATTCATCTAACTAGTTTAATAATATGTTTTTAAACCATTATTATTTTCCAAAATTTTTATAATTTCTATACAATAAAATTTTCTCATTCATTAAACTATTATAATGTGTCCTTGTTTTTATTTGTTTTACCATCTACATGAAATTTATCATACTTTTTATATAATGAATGTCCAATTTTTCTTAAAATATAGGTAAAATAATTTAATAATTATGTATGTATTTTTTTCAGAACTCATTATTTTTAGTATTTATAATTATATTCTATAATGAAATCATTATTTTCGAAATTCAATAATCATGTAAAAATGGTTTTTTTTATAGTTCCATGTGTACTAAAACCATAAGTAACATGAAATTATAATGGAACTCTAAATCCATATCAAAAAATGTATTATCTCTTAATTAAAACCTTGTAGGTGACCAAACCATGAGACAGAAGCTAGGATGAGAAAATCCAAATAGTAGCACACATAGGAATAAAAAAAGATGATAACCGATTATTAATTTTATCAAAATGAAATTAATATATGTGTCATAGAGAAAAATATAATAATGGTATGAATTGAAATAACATTTAATATTTTTTATATATGTATAATAATCTTAAATTTATTACATAATAATTATGAGCATATTTTCCAAGACGATGCCTAATGTAATGGATTATTTACAATATCACTTCGAATTTATGATTTTTTAGGACAAAATTCCTAAATGAATAATTTTTTTATTTCCATCTAAAAAAAATATTTTTTTCATTTATTAATTTCTACATATTAAATTTATTATTACAATCTCACTTTACAATTGTATTCAATGTAACTAAAATGATTTATGTTAGTTGAACCAGATCTATATTTTTCTTATAGTTGGGGATCACTATCATCCATGTCCGTATTCATCATAGTAATTAAATAAAATTATTCTTAATTAATTTATAATTTTTTATATTTTACATTATATTTTATTTTCTTCATATTTTTTATGAAAATATATTAATTTTTTGTACAGTTAGTTTTGAATTCCTTATAAAATTTGTAAAAATAACATCATTTTTAACATTTTATACATAAATACCAATTTCCAATATTATTAAAATTTACATTATGAATCATCCTCTTGATTTATTCATGGGTTTTAAACGTATTATAAATTCCTATTTTTGGGTTAATTCTTCATTTGAATATTAATTTTTCCAAAAGAAAATCATCATTCTTTTGATTTTTCAAAGAAAATATACATTGTAATTATAAATGTTTATTTTCGTAAATTTCAATAAACTATAAATCTTATTATGATTCAATGAGGATATAATGATGTTATACCATCCAAATTCTTTCTATGGGTGGAAATGATAAAATTTTAAAGATTTTATCATGAAATCAGATCATTTCCCATGGGTTAAGTAAGCTATGATATAATAATAAACCATTCTATGTTATTTTGGAACACATATATATTATAAAAAATGTGATATGTGGGTCTTTAAAACCCATCCATTTCTTTGTGTAATGTTTTAAATGTAATGAGAAATTTTCATTGGTTATAGGTTGGTTATCCTTGGTTTTCAATGTTATAGATATTTGGCGATTATCCAAATTCGAAAATGTATTGTTGATATGTGGTTATTCGAGTCCATTATGAATTGAATGTCTTAATGGTTATCCTAGAATTTTTCTTATGAATTATGTTATTATATTTATTTCATTCTGTTATTCCAAATTCTAATGTCGATGTTATGTTCTCATAGATCATGATAGTTTTCACATTACTAAGGTTTTATACAAAAAATTATACTATGACCCATTATTTATGTTATACATTTCATCGGGTATGATTTCCTTAAAATATATAATTTCACTTTTATGTGTTTCTCATAACCCCATTTTCAAATTATATTGACCTATTATATTCCATTTATATCCCTCATTTTTACCCACAGTAGGCATTTGAGCTTTCCATTTTTATATGATTCTATTCACCAGGTTAAGAATAACGGTATTAAGTGTAATTTATCGAAAAGTGTGTCACCTATAAACATTATTTTTTGGAGAGAAAAAAATATCATGTAATATATTATGGTTATGTAAATAATCCACATAATATTAATCCTTTTTAACAATTTTATATTTTAAAATAAGAATATTAAGTTTGACAGTGTATTCAACAAACAATAATAATCTTAAATAAGCCGAAATTTTATGTCCATTATATCCCCTAATTTAAATTTGATATAAAAATATGATTAAATAATTTATTTCATTCATATATATATATATATCAAAATTTATTCCTCAGTGTAATGTTTTTGATAAATTATTATCAAATAATAACTTAATTTCTTGTAATGTTGTTTTATTCTTCAAAAGAAGGTTTTTTTGGCAAAAATTATTTTTATTAGACATATTTTTAGAAATACTACTATTAATATTACTAAAATTTAATTTCTTTTAAAAAAAATTATTTTTTCATTTTAAATGATCATATAAAAATAAATCTTTGGTAATTTTTTTGTATTTTATGAATATAATGATTTTTTCAGTGAAAAGTACTACATACCATTTTTTAAATATAATTTATTTTATGTAAATTAACTAATTATAAAAAACCATTATGTTTTTTATATTATTTAAATTAAAATAATAATTAAATTTTTTTATTAGAACACTTAATTCATATTGAATCATCATTATATTTGATTTTATTATATGTTTATTTTTGAGTTTAATTGTTTTTTCTGAAAGATGTTGTAATGTGCGTAATGTTTCTGCATTTTTTTTAATTAATATGACCCCTAATGAGGCATGAAATAAATATCATGTATTTATTTATATTAATGTAAACTTATATAATTATTATCACTAGTAATAGAGTTAACATCAAATCATTCTTTTCTTGAAATGTTTAGTTCTGAAAAATGTATTTTTCATCAAGTTTGCTGGTTTCAATTTAAATGAGATTATGAATATTATCTGAATTTAATATTGTAATATGGATTAGATATTTTTATAAAAAATAATAATAATTTATATTATATTAAAGTGTCAAATTAATTTGGGGTTTGAATAAATACTGGAAAAATTAAAAATATTTTACCATGGTTTAGGTAAAAAAATGGTTTACCCTGGGATAAACAAAAATTATAAGGGTTAAAATTACATAATAACAAGACTAAATTCTATTTAATGAAAATATTTAACACTTATATCACCTATGGTAATATAAAATTCTATTTTAGATCATTTTAAATGTTAAAAACATTGGTAGATCATATTCTTTTCAAAAAATACTAGTGTTTCATGTCCCCATATTAATGAAAACCACTATATATTCTCTAATATTCACTTATTTGGAGACCTTTTATTGTATTATTACCATAAAATACCTTACTTAATTCCATATCCAAGACTTACATCCCTTGGTTTGATAATGATCATTCCCATGAAGGGGTTTGGTGATAACGTAGAGAGGTTATCTAAAGAAGAGGTATCATACTTAACCAAGATTTTTTAATTAATTTATTCATCAAACTCATTACCTATTCTTAAATTATGATGATATAATTGAAAAAGTATCTACCATTTAATTATATTATATTATTACAATAGAATAAAATAAATCCATCTCATCTTAGATTAGATGGGAAAAGAAACCGTCTTCCATGGGTACAGGGGACTACCACCTTGTGAACCAATGTAATTATGTTTACATTATCACCACTCATAGATTGTTAAAATGATGTATTTAAAGTATATAAATGATATTTTTACCCTAATTATTGTTTTGGAAAAAACTTATCACATATATCGTCTTACGTCCTATTCTGTGGGGGAAATGACAACATATCTATGTGTATGATGGACTACCGCCTCACGAAGTGGTGTGATTAGTTTTTTTTAATAATTTACATGGATGGTAATAAGGATAAGGATAATAACTATTTTTGATATATATATGATATAATTATAACATTAATGACATAATTATCAATCTTAGAAGATAATATAAATTTTCATTTCTTACCACTCCACTCATTAGAAAATGATAATGTGGATCGTGGGAACATGTGGACTACTGCCTCAATGAAGTGATTTGGTTTTTTTTCATCAGTAGATCATATATAATATATTAATATATATTTATGTAAATAATATTTTATTTATTATGCAATGATAAAATTTTCAAGATAAAATAAATCTTACATTCTTTCCGTAACAATCATTTAAAAATGTAAACATTACTCATGCATACATACAACATATAGTCTCTATTATTGTTATGTAACACATATTTTATAACAAAAAAAACTGCTTGGGAATAAAATTATAAGAAAAATGATAATTATTCCATGATTAATATTATCTATTTGTTTAAATAATGTCTTCATAGACAATTTTCAACAAACCAATGTCAGTTTTGACACATAAGACAAATACTGTTAAATCATCCAAGGTGAACTTAATGGAATAAGTAATTGTTTATAGAATGATAAGAGATAAAATAAGTAGTAATAATAAACATGAAAAGTGTTCTTATTTATGTAAATAATTAACATAAATGTGTTATGGGGGAATATAAAGAACACATGTGATGAATCAAACTTGAGGTAAGTGACCCTTTTACTTAATAACTCATTTTAAAAATGTTTTGAAGATATAATTTCTAAATATTTTGAATATATGTTATTATAAATGTTTCAAGGTAATTATTTTCTATATTTCAATGCATGATAAAAGTAATTTATTACTCTATTATAATTTTGTTATATTTTTTATGAAAAATTAGTATTTTTAACAATTAATGAAGGGGAGTTCATTATTAAATGACATTCTGGTAATGATTGAATTTTAAAATCATTATATTCTACGTCAATATTTTTAAAATGAATACTTTATTGTTTCCTATGAAAATAAAATATATTTATTCAATTTTAATTATAATTTTTTACTTCATTTAAATAGTTTTTAGAACGGATATTTTTACTTGTTTTTTATAAAACATTTTGACAAAAAATTAAAATAAATGTACATTTTTAATGTACACGTTGAAAATGAAATCTGCTACCACCTTTACCATTATTTTATGTTTTCATTACCTTGAAAGAAACCAGTTTTTATTGAAATAATGAAACAATTTAAATTTTAATAGGAATTTTTCTATTGAAAATTTTCTTTAAAATAAAAAGATACTTTGATATCTGAAATAATTTCACATGAATGTTTAAATGAGTATTTCAAGGGTTTAATATTAAAAGTTGACAGATTAAATTTATTTATTCATGGTATGGTACATATAAATTATTAAAAAAAATCTATGTCCATTATAGATCACGGGTGAGCTCAATATAACTTATATGATGGGTGTTCTAAGAATACAATACAAATAATTTGGTAAGTATTATATTATCGAAATAATTATAT
Organism: Viscum album; assembly: GCA_963277665.1. Taxonomy (NCBI): domain Eukaryota; kingdom Viridiplantae; phylum Streptophyta; class Magnoliopsida; order Santalales; family Viscaceae; genus Viscum; species Viscum album. The sequence goes on from OY728157.1 coordinate 1,387,474,474, forward strand.
TTGATATTGTTCATATGGTTATTACAATGTGTAATTGTTATTGTAATTGTTCTATAATAGTTATTTTCCAAGTAATATACATATCTATTCTATGATTTGTACTGATATTTCTTATAAGTAATTTGTTTTAAAATTTATGATAAATTATATTTTTTAAAATAATATTGATCATTTCCTAGAAAAGAGGAATGTTATTATGAAAATTGTTTTCATATGTTGTCATGTTTCCAATAAGACCTTTATGATTTTCATTTTCCCTTTATATTTTCTTAGGATATTTTTGAGAATATTCAGGTATAAAAGGTGATTTATTGGGTAGGAAAGCCCTCATTTTGAGCCACAAGTGTACTTTTAAAATGATAATTTTTATAAGTGATCATGTAATAAAAATAATATTTATTTAATTTTTTTCCCTTTCTAGGATTTGTTTTCTCTCATTATATGTTTTAAAATTTATTAAAGAGGGGAATGTAAATAATTAAATGATGTTTAATTTTATAATGATTTGTGCTGAAAATAAGTCATGAATTTTTTAAATTGTTTATATGTTGGGATAAATTGATACTAATCAGAAGGCTCCAATTTGAAAACATCTTAGTTTCTTATGTAATATTTGTGGAATAATTCTCTAAAACTACAAAAAAAATATTTTTTAATGTAAGAAAGTTAGTTCTTATTTAAATTCAATAGACTAGATAATTAATAATTTAGGGTCCCAAAAGATGGAATCAGAGAAATGTTTTAGATATCTTTAGGGGTTACTATTTTATTTTATAATGTGTTAAAACTACTCTATAACTATAGAGGTTATTGAGATAATAGAATTTGGCTTATTTTTTATAAATAGAAAAATCTTAACAGAGGATGTCATGGTTATGGATGATATGGTATTTATCCTCCATTGAAGATGGTTTGTTCTGGTTTAATAGATATAATCAGAGAATAATTTTTTTTGTTTATTAAAATAATTTATCTAGTAGAATCTAAAATCATAATAGATTTGCAAGAAAATATGGTTGTTTCCTAATTGAGAAAATGAAAAGAATAAGACAAGTTTTTAAAACTCTTGTGGTTATTCATAATACCATTTCAAGAGTTATGATTAAAAACATATACCTACGTTAGAGTCTGAATGAATACAAAGAGTAAATTAGACATTAAAATAAAATCATGTTATTAATATCACAATCACTACAAGAAAAATAGCTTTTTGCGATATGATTGTCGCAAATAAGTTGTCCCAAAGGTTATTTGCGATGGGGGGTTCGACCCATCGAAAATTACTGGTTATTTGTGACAGGATTTGGGGTCCCGTTCAAAAATTAAGGCACGGTTTGGCGCGGGCTGTGCGCCGATCCGTGAGAATGTTATTTGCGACGGGGGGATTCCCCCTTTGCAAATAGTTCATCGTTCGGAGGGTATTTGTGACGGGACCCATCACAACTACCCTTTTAATCGTCGACGGTAATTAATAAGGGGAATGTATTTGCGACTAGAATCTCATCGGAAATTGTCTTGTCGCAACTAATCTAACCTATATATACCCCCTTCTGTTTTTTCTTCTCATCCTCTCAATTCTCACTTCATCTTTCTCTATAAACTCTATTTTTAGCGTGAATGTTTCTCTCAGTTAGATGTTTTTCCCGATGAAGTTGTGAAGTCTTCTACATCAATCGGTGATCATGTTTAAAGATATTTATTTTTTATGTAATTTTATATTTATTTCATTTTTATGTTATTTTTCATTATTGTTGATTAGTTGTAATTAAATTAGATTTATATTGATTTGTTATCAGTATTTATTTTTAATAATAAATTAATATTATTAGTAATAATTCTTAATAATTAGTAATACATTATAATTATTAACGAAAATTAGTATTGTATATAAATAATTAGAAGTAATTAGTAATTAGTAGTTGTAACTTGTAGTTATTAATAGTAATTAAAGCTAATTAGTAATAATTACGTGTAATTATTAATAATTGGGGGTAATTGGTAATAATTGGAGGTAATTAGTAATAATTAGGGGTAATGAGTAATAATTAAGGGTAATTAGTAATAATTAGGGGTAATCAATAATAATTTTGGATAATGATTAATAATTAGGGGTAATCAGTAATAATTAGGGGTAATCAGTTATAATTAGGGGTAATGAATAATAATTAGAGGTAATTCGTAATAATTAGGGGTAATCAGTAACAATTAGGGGAAATGAGTAATAATTAGGGGTAATTAGAAATAATTAGGGGTAATTAGTAAAAATTAGGGGTAGTTAGGATTAATTAGGGGTAAATAGGAATAAATAGAAATAAATAGGATTAGGGGGTAACCGGTAATAATTATGTGTAATGAATAATAATTTGTGGTAATCAGTAATAATTAGGGGTAATCAGTAATAATTAGGGGTAATCAGTAATAATTAGGGGTAATTTGTACTAATTAGGGGTAATTAGTAATAATTTGGGGTAATTAGTAATAATTAGAGGTAATTATGAATAATTAGCGGTAAATAGGAATAAATAGGAATAAATACTAATAATTAGTTATAATTAGTTATAATTAGTAATAAATAGTAATAATTACTAATAATTACTAATAATTAGTAATAAATAATAATAATTAGAAATAATTAGCAACAATTCGTAATTATTATTAATAATTAGAAATAATTATTAATAATTAGTAATAATTACTAATAATTACTAATAATTAGTAATAATTACTAATAATTACTAATAATTAGTAATAATTACTAATAATTACTAATAATTAGTTATAATTTGTAATAATTATTAATAATTAGTAATAATTAGTAATAATTAGCAATAATTAGTAATAATTAGTAATAATTTGTAATAATTGGTAATATTTTAGTACTAAATTCTAATAAATGCTAATAAATACTAATAAATACTAATAAATAGTAATAAATAGTAATAATTAGTAATAATTAGTAATAACTAGTAATAATTAGTAATAATTAGTAATAATTTGTAATAATTAGTAGTAATTAGTAATAAATACAAATAATTAGTAATAAATAGTAATAAATAGTAATAAATATTAATAAATATTATGAAATATTAATAATCAGTAATAATTACTAATAAATAGTAATAAATTGAAATAAATCATAATAAATAGTAACAAATAGTAACAAATAGTAATAAATCGTAATAAATAGTAATAAATAGAAAAATACTAATAATTAGTAATAATTAGTAATAATTAGAAATAATTAGTAATAATTAGTAATAATTAGAAATAATTTGCAATAATTGAGAATTATTAACTACAATTAGTAATAAATAGCAATGATTAACAATAATTAGCAATAAAGAGAAATAATTTGGAATAATTTCAAATAATTAGCAATAATTAGCAATAAAGATCAATAATTAGCAATAATTAGTAATAAATAGCAATAAGTAGAAATAAATAGAAATAAATAGCCATAAATAGCAATAAATATATAAAAATATCAATAAATAACAAAAAATATGAATAAATAGAAATAACTAGCAATAAATAGCAATAATTAGCAATAAATAGCAATAAATAGAAATAAATTTAAATAAATAGAAATCAATAGCTATAATTAGCAATAATTATCGATAACTAGCAATAATTAGCAAATAATTAGTAATAATTAGAAATAAATAAAATAAATAAGAATAATTAGAAATATTTATCAATAATCAGAAATAATTGGCAATAATTAGAAGTAAATAGCAATAAATAGGAATAAGTAGTAAGAAATACCAATAAATATCAACAAATAGGAATTATTAGGTGTAAATAGCAACAAATAAAAACAATTAGAAATAAATTAGAATAAATAGGTATAAATATAAGTAAATAGAAATAAATAGAAATAAATAGGAATAGATAAGAATAAATAAGAATAAATAGGAATAGTAATAAATAGCAATAAAATGGAATAAACAGGAATAAATAGGAATAAATATCAATAATTATGAATAAATAGTAATAAATAGGTATAAATAAAAATCACAATAAATAGCAACTGCAATAAATATGAATAAATAGCCGTAAATAAGAATAAATAAAATTAAATCAATTTCAATAAATAGAAATGATTAAGAATAAAATCAATTGTAATAAATCAGAATAAATAGGAATAAAATCAATTGTAATAAAAAATAATAAATAAGCATAAAATAAACTATAATATATAGGAATTAATAGGAATAAAATCAATTGAAATAACTAGAAATAAATAGGAATAAAATCAATTGAAATAAATAAAAATAAATAGGAAGAACTTGTAAAAACATAGAAAAATTTCCAGTGGATTGGTGTCACTCCTTTTGCTCGTTGACTCTTGTCCTTTAAACATTCACCAACTGAAAACATTATGAAAAGTATTCTTCTACGTATGAATATAAAATCACGAATGGACGAGTTTGAATATGCATTCGTAGGACCACATTTTTCATAATTTTTTCAGGTGGTGACAGTTGCATGGAGATGATTCATCAATAGAAAGGGGGCTCTGTTGTTCGAAAGCTCATTTACTTGCAACTTTCTCACAGTGAAATCACAATGTGGAATCTCCTCAGAGGTATGCTTTTACAATCTCGTATTCATGAGAATGAGTATGTGTACCTCTAGAAAGATTCTTCATTGTGATCTCAGTGTGAGAAGTTTGCATGTAAATGAGCCTTTAGACAAAGAGTAGTCGTCAATCCACTGGAAATTGTGATGCCTCTAAATAATGGTAATTATTAAGAAGTAATTGTAATTATTTATCTTCTTTTTTTAGATAGTGTTTTTATAATTTCAAATTATTCAAAAATAATAATTATTTTATATTTGGTAGAAAAATATAGAACAAGTAAATCGACAGAAGTCATTATTATATGATCTCACTTTGATAAATCTGCCCAGAAATCTAATTATTTCTGGTTTAAATCTTGTATATATTGAGGGTGTTGAAGATTTCTTATCATTTGATTCATCAAAACGAGAATATGTTTCTGAAGTCATAATAAAGTTCCCTCCTAAAAAATGTGCTCTGAGACCATTTGACACATTTGACAAGGTTGGGGACATATCTTGCGATTTGTTTTTCATTGCGATTATGTTTTTCAGTATCAACACGATGAACACAGTTCCAGATAAGATACTAATAACATGATCTTGGATCCATCACGATTTTAAAATATATTACATGATGTTGTAGGTCCATCTGTTCAAAAAACTAATTTTCAAGAAGAAAATGATTTAACTCAGGAGTTAACACTATCCTAGTTTTATGAGTTGTTGAGGTCTACTGAGGATGCATTATATCCTGGTTAAAAGATAAGAAATTACAAGTGGTTGCAAAATGTATGGATATTAAATCAAATAACTTAATGTCAAATAACAATTTTGATTAGATATTTTCTTTGGTTAAAACATGGTTACCTAAAGGAAATTTGTTTCCGATAAATTACTATGAGAGTAAGAGGATGGTTTGTAAAATGGGATTTAGTTATCGGAATATTCATTCATATACAAATGATTGCATCTTATATTCTGGAGAAAATGATTTGTTGGATAGTAGTCCCACATGTGGAAAATCGAGGTATAAATAAGCTCATCCATGGAATTCTAGATCTATTCTAGTAAAACAGTTGAGATATTTTCCCCTTACACCCATGTTGCATTATTTATTTATGACTCAGAACACAACGTTAATGATGTCATGGTACAGAACCAAGATTTTAGCTGATAAAATCTTGAATCACCAATCTGATATTGATTAGTGGAAACATTTTTACCATCAACATTCATCTTTTTTTATATGCCTGAAAACTACACTTGGGAATTTCTACTGATAGTTTCTGTCCATTTGATTCTTATGGTATTTAGTATTCATGTTGGTATGTCTTTATAACTTCGTACAGTTTACCTCCATGGATGCTGATGAAGGATCCCTATCTCTTTTTGACATTATTAATCCAAAGACATCCAAAAAATAATATTGATGTATATATGAGACCATTGATTGATGAGTTAAATTAATTGTGGAGTAATGGTGTTAGTAAATATGATGTTGATGTGAAACAATATTTCATATTAAAATTTTCATTGATGTGGATGATTAGTTAATTTCCATCCTATGGAATGTTATCTGGCTGGAGTACACATGTTCCGAAATCATATCCTTATTGTATAAAAGACAACAAAGCCTTTATGCTCATCAATGAAAAAAAACGTTCAATTTTAACTGTCATCGTAGATTTCATCCAACCGATCATCATTTTTAATGGAACAAATCTCATTTTAGAAAAGGTACAATTGAATGGGATGAACCTCCAAAAAATATCTCAGGTACAGAGTTAAAATACATTGTATTTTCATTACCTCCCATCACATTTGGGCCAATAGTAACCCAACTGAAAATTTATGGATTCAGGAAAAAACATAATTGGATAAAACGAAGCATTTTTTTGGGATCTTCTATATTGGTCTTATTTGTTGGTCAGCCACATTTTGGATGCAATACATATTGAGAAAAACTTTTTTGATAATTTATTTCATACAGTTTTGGATACACCAGGTAAGACCAAAGATACTGTAAATGCATGATTAGATCTTTCCCAAATTTGAAGGTGACCAGAACTTGAACTATTTGAAAATATCAGATCACAGAGGTTAATGAACCCAAATGAAAATTATACACCATCCAAAGAGAGTTGCTTATTATTTTGTTAGTGTATTGCAGATTTGAGACTTCTAGATGGCTATGCATCCAATTTGGTATGATGTGTGAAGAATGGTTATATTACCAGATTATAGACTCATGATTTTCATGTTATAATAGAAGGACTTATGCTGATTAGATTTAGAGGATTTTTGAAATACAGGATTTGAAATTCGATAACAAACATATCATACTTTTTTTGAGACATTTGTGCAGTGACAAAAAACTTCAATGTGTTAAGGAAACTAGAAGGAGATGTTGTTGTAATTATATGTAAACTGGAAAAATATTTCCATCGTCTTTCTCAGACTCAATGAAATGTATAATATTATATTTTCCACATGAAGCTAAATGTGGAGGTCCAGTACAGTTTCGATAGATTTACCCATTCAATCGATGCATGTAGAAATTGAATAAAAAAGTATGTAATAAAGAATTAGTTGAAGGATAAATTGCTGAAGCTTATTTGCAAGTGGAAGTTTCTTTTTCCTACTCCAATTATTTTGACTCTAAATATCCCTCAAAACAAAACCGAATGGGATAGAATGATGGTAATGTTAATTACAAAATGGAAAAATAATTATCAGTTTTTAATTAGTCAAATCATGGATTTGATGGAGTTCATGAATGATGGATTTCAGATGATGAACATCAAAGGTATCATACATATTTTCTGCTTCACTGTGAATAAATGACATAATTTTTCCGGTGAGGTCCTCAATCACTTATTCTATAATTTATGTTATAGTATGTAAAATTATTTTTTTAGGATATATGATTATCATATAAAGAAAATACTTCCACAAATTATAGAAACTTCTCTTGAATAACGTAGAGAAAATAAATTTCTCAATGGTTTCAAAAATTGGTAACATAAATTATTGATGGTTTAATATCAATTCCGTTTATTATTTATTATATTGGTAACTGTTTTCAAAAAATTTAGTTCTCTTTATATACAGATAAAATTGATAAGCGACTATGTATATTGAGTAATCCACCATCAAAAAAGGTTAAATCTTATAATGAATATGACGTGAATGGTTTTTGATTTCATACACCTGCATATGGGGAATCAAAAATACAATGAATAGTGAGGTTTTATTGAGAGGATCACATTATAAAGAAACTGAAGTTGACTTTTACGGCATTGTGGATGAAATTATTGAGCTGTGTTATCTAGGAAATAATTACATGACAATGTTTAAGTGCCGATGGTTGGATACTGAGAGAGGCTTGCATTTTCATCTGACTTAGGGAATTGGAGATATTAAATATAAAAGTATTCTTTCACTTAATGAACCATTTTTACTGGCTCAACAGAAACATCAAATTTATCACACAAAGTACTGTGAAACTTAAAAAGACTTCAGTGATTGTTGGAGCATAGTAAAAATGAAATGACGGGAAAATTAGTTTACTCAAACTGAATGTGGATCCACTGATGTGGAAGGAGTTGCTGTTTTTCAAGATAATACTCAAAATCCATATTTTTCACAAAGCGACGTGAATATCGATGATGAAACAACACAATTAAGCATCAATGATAATGAAGATGTTAATGATGTTATGTATGAATTTCAAATGAGAAGAGAAGTTGAAATTGAAACTCATATGTATATTGATGATGCCGAAATGGAATATGAAGATAATGACATCGTCAGATATGAAGATGATGATGAAAGTGAACTTTGACACAGTTAAATCCTTGTTATAATCATAACTAATATATATCTATATATAATAGTTATTTTCAAATATATGCTAACAATAATCATTTTGAGTTTCAGATGGACACTGATCAATTTCGTGTGTTGGAGGAGGCTGAGCTACCTTTGGATGAAGGTTATTTTGGATCATCTGACTGGCAGCCTACTAGTAGTTTAGGTGGTATGGGGAGGGGGCTCGGTCTTGCGCGACTGATGATTCCTAACCATATCCCAAAGCAATGTCCATGTCTTGGCTTCAATCAATTCACTCAAAGGTATGGTAACCTGTATATTTCAGTTAGCTTTCAGTAATGTATTTTTATATATACTAATTGTTTGATTATTTATTCCTTTTTCACAATTTTTCGCATGTAGATGGTGGACAGGGGAGCGATATTTTGGACAATTATTTGTCTCGACTGTGGATCACATGGGAAAAAATTCCCGTTGATGTATGACTCATCATGTTCAATCATTGGTTGGTCGTAAATAAATAATATTTATTTTGAAATTTATTTTATTAATTAATTGATATTATAAATTATTTGTAGGGTTTATGTTATCCCATTGATGATATCATGCATGACGCTATCCACACATCATGGAAGGTGTTTATGCATGACCATTTCCATTAATTTTTTCACAATTTGATAAGGATGGCCTTTAAGAAATCCGGAGTGACCGAATTTGATGAGTTGTGCAGACCCCACTGAACAGATCACATTCAATCTCACATTTAGGATGGATTTTTTTTACACAGGTTGGGTGGTGGATTTCAGAGGAGATCTTTAGTGGGTCAGCAGAACTGGGGGAGACAGGAGGTGACACATTGAGCTGGTAACTATACATTTATTATTCATAGACAGAATTTGGTAAGTATCTTTTTTAAATATTTTACACAACCTTAAACATAAACAGTTTATTTTATATTTCTATAGGCAATCGATCATCCCAATATTATGGAGTACGATGTTTATAGGAGGACGTACATTGATCCAGCCACTGGAGAGATTAGTGGTGATCACCAGTATTGGATTGTGGTTAGTATTCTTTTCTGTTTGACAATTAACTGCATATAATATTTTCCAAATTATAATTTCAAATTAGAATTTAAGGAGTCATATGAGGCTGTGACCTCTCAAAAACAGGCTGAGAGTCAGGATGAGACGACTGATCAGACCAGTGCCCACCATTTCGATGAGGCGGCATGGATGTGGGCGAATTGGTATGGCTTTGAAAAGGGCCGAGTATTTAGTATTTGCTCTCAATTGACTCTTGGTACTAATTATGGTACTTATGTAATATCAACATCCATCTCGAGAGGAGGTCATGGAGAGGCATCAACTTTTTCCTCACAGTATGAAGATTAGTTTCAAAGCTCATAAATTTTGCAGAAACAATATGAGAGATGTGTCAGCAACTGCAACATCAATATGAGGTGGATATGAATCGATTGCAGTTGTAGCAGCACAAACAGCATCACTAGATGATGGAGTGTATGTGTCGTCCGACTCGTAGTTTATGGATAGAGTTTCCTCCACAATCTCCTACAGATCCTCCTCCTCCTCTAGAAGATGACCCCAATTGAATTTTTTATGTTAAAAACATTTGAATTCTAAATTTTCTGTATTATGAACTATTTATAATTTCTATCTTTTATATTTGTGCGAATATTGCATAATTGTTTTTTACTTTTAATATTTTAATATTTATTATTAGTATTATTTTTTTTAATATTTTTTTATTTTACTAATAATAATAATAATATTTTATGATATTTTAAATTTTTTGTGAATATTGAGATTATGAAATTATTAATATTATTTTAATAATATTAATATTATATTTTCATTAATAAAAAATTTTATTAAACACATTTTTTTAGAAGTAAAATTTTTACTGTTTGTTTGTTTCACTAATAATAGTAATAATAATAATAATAATTTATGATCTTTTATATATTTTTTGGAATGTTGTGAATTTTAATTTTTTTAAATTTTTTTATTATTTTAATAATATTAATTTTATTTTTTCATTAATCATAAATTTATTAAATATATATATTTTACATTGTTTAGTATTAACGACAAGAATTGTTGTGATGGGAGACCATCACAAATATTTTAAATATATATTTTTTAAAAAATAATTTATGATAGGACGACGAGCCTATCACAAATACTACTTGTGACAGGACTATCACAAAAGGTTTATTTATATATAATTTAAATAATCAGAAACTTATTTAAGATGGACCCACTGTAAAAGGTTTATTTATATATAATGTTTATAATTGAAGACTTATTTGTGATCGAAAAATATCTCATCGCAAATACTATTTTTTGCGATAGGCCCATCACATAAAATAATATTTGTGACACTGTTTTCTGCAATGGGTTATTTGGAACGAGGCCCCATCGGTAAATCTTATTTGCAACAAGATCCCATCAAAAATAATCTATCAAAAATACCTCTAATTCATGTGGTGAATGTTAAAAAATTCAATGACCTCTATGTCATGAATATAGGGATAATAAACCTGAAAAATTCCTCATGAATTTTGGAATATGATTTGTTAATGGTAATGGGAGAATAAAGTAATAATCTTACAAGGAAAAAGAAATAATTTAGATAACATCATGAGGAGAATAAATATAATCCCATGGAATATGTTTAATGTTTTAAATGTGGTACAATTGGGCATTATATAAATTGATGTTATAGGTAGAAATATCAAAATGGGATCCACATGATTCTCTAGATAAATTTCTAGAAATTCCTAATATTAATACATTTGAAGTTGAAAAAATTTTATATTACCTATGAATGTTATGGATTATATCACAGGTTATATACTGAAATTGTTGAGTCTTAGAACTTGATTCATATTTTTTTGATGAAAGGTTGTATTAAAGAATAAGATGGAAATAGGGTTAATGGATTATGAATAACATTGAGAGATTATAGTGTCTACATTAGTCGATTGAAGTGTTATGATGTGTTGGTAGATTTAATGAATAACATATTTTTAAATCAATTGACACTATTTTGATGTTTTATGGGATGAGAGTACCTTAAATGACATTTACTGAGTTTTCAGATGTTTAATATATCTATATTAACCAATTTTAACTTGTGAAAATGTTTTTTTGTGGGAAAATGAACTTTTCATATTGTTTAAATAAGTTTAATGGTGTTGAAACCATTATGGTTTATCTAATATTTAATTAATATGATTAATTTTATTTAAGATAGCCATATTTTATGTAATTTTATATGAATTATATTGTCATATTTTTTTTGAAAAATGACTACCTATCACATCCTGAAAGGTTGTGGTTCTTGTACCCACAAAAGAAGGTAGATAATGGTTAAGTACCATCCATTGACTTATGTGATTTACTGGTTAGTATGAAATAATTTGTTCACTCAAACTGTCTAAAATATAATGATTAATTTGATTTGGGATCATTTATTTTATTGTATAGATAACCATGGGATTGAAATGTTGTTTTTTGATTAGTTAAAAAATGTTATTATAGAATAATATAATGATTATGGGAACCTATTATTATTAAGTTATAACAAATATTATGAGATTGAATTTAAGAAATAAAGGTTTAATTGTATTTTACTTTAGCCTTGTGGATGTTCGTGTCATTATTGGAAATTATTATTATTTATTTTATATTATATATGTATTGTATATAATTCATTAGTATGAGACTTTAAAAGTTATTTGTATAATTTAATGATAAATGTGAAATCAATATTTGAAGAATATGTGATAAAAACCCCAGATTTTTGGGTTTCAATCATGGATATGAATAATTTAGAAAATATTTATGATAGTTACTTATCAAATGTTGTAAGCTCAACTATGGGTATTCTTATTGTGGTCATGTGATTTAATTTTTTAATTCATCATATAATGATTTTTTGATTTTTGGGAATTATATTACTTTGTTAAAATCATTTTTTCTAGTTAATTAATAATAAAAGGATGAATATCCTTTTATATATTATAATTATTTAATACTTCAAAATATTATTTTTCTGACTTATTTATGTAAAATTCATCTTGAATACACAACACTTGGAAAAAATATGATCTTGTGGTGGAAATTGATTAAAGGGTAAAATTATACTTATTATGTATGTATATGAATATTTTTTATTATTCTAGATACTGAGATATTCTTAAATTATTGGAAAATGATCATGAAAATGAAAATTTTATCCTATTATGTTCAATTTTTATGAATCTATGGTCTTTTTCAAAAATATTTTATTAATGGTTATGTTGATGTTGAATTTACTTTGATCTGTCACATTATTGTGATCAGTGATCTCTATCACACTCCATAATTATTTTGGTATTACACTTTTCATCCATGTCCAAATATTAACATCTAATTATTTTATCCCATATGGAAACCCAGTGTGGGTAATTATAGATTACCTTCATACATCATTTTATCCCTTATCAAGAAGGTGTCTAATTATAATTTTTTATGATGTGGGACATAATGAAATGTATTTAAAAAGGTCAAAAATTTTATTACCAAAATAATGATTTAATTTCAAGGATTTAATTAGGAAGTGCTGATATGGTGGTTGTAACACCCTAATATTTTATATGAAGATCATTATGTTCTCATGTGTATTCGATAGGCAACACCGAGCATAAACGACCAATTAAATATAAGACCATTGTAACTTATCCATTAAATTGGATGTATGAATATGATTAACAAAATTAATATATATATATATATACACATAAATATATATATTTATTACTCAAAATATATTTCTTTGATAAAGTATTAGTAAATAATCACTCATTTTTTATTAAAGTCATTTTATTTATAAAAAATTTGTATCCATTAAAAATTGATTTGTGTTATGTTGTAAGGAAATTTTATAATTATTTATTGAAAATTTAGGAAATTTATTTGATAAGATGAAATTAATTTTCTTAATCATTATGTGAAAATCATCTTAGTTCAATTATTTTTAATTTTGTAAAAATATTAATTGTCCTGTGAATTTTGAAAATACAATTTTTTTATATTGTCATTACATTTCAATATATTAAGTAGTTTAAAATATGCCTTATGTTTCAAAACATTATTTAATGTAATATATTAGTTAATTTTTTATATTAAATATGCATAATTAAATTTTAGTGATATTTATATAGGATATTATTATATTTTTATTAATTAGTTTAAAAATTGGTTTTTAGAAAACGATTTTCTAGTGCATAATGTTTGTTCATTTTAATTAGTTAAAATAACCACTAATGATGAATAATAATAATTACATTTATATTTTATATATATATAAATACTAAAATAAATTATAATAAGTAATATTAATTTTCTTAGAGTTTAAATAAATCATAATTTTCTAAAAAATTCAATTATGGAAAAGACTATTTTTATCATATTTAAGGGTTTAAATATAAATTAAATTATCCATTTTTTTACTTTAATTTTATAAAATGGATTAAACATTTTTAATTATCATAATATATATTATATATAAAATTGAACATAATTTTGTGTCTTATTGAATTGTGAAAATAGTAAAATTCTTTTACCGTATTCAACGTAAAATTTGGCTTACAAGGGTGTTAAAATAAAATGACAAGGGTTTCGATTACCTAAAAATGTATATAAACTCTGTTTTATGGATATATTTCTTTATAATATCACATAAATCTAAATAATTATTAATTTTTGTTTCTTTTCTAAAGTTAAATCCATGTGTATAAAATTTGCTTTTAAATTTTTTTGAGTGTGTCGTCTCCCCAACTTATAAAAGGCCTCCCCATCTTCTCCCCTCTTCACACCTTAAACTATATTTTTGATTAGAAAATACCTACCTAAATACCATCCTTAATTAAAGAACCGATACATAGATACTTTTTTGGATTTAATTATTTCTTAAGATTGATTTTGGTATAACATAAAGAGGTTGTCCAACAAAGACGTATTGTTCTTAACCAAGAGTTTTTCTGTTTTTTCCACCACTTTCAAATATTCTTGAATTCTGTTGATATATTAACATAATTAAATAAAACACGGTAATATTTTATTATATTATAGAAATAACATAGATTTACCACATCTAACATTAAATTACAAATAAAATGATCATCTTTGCATATAGTGATCTACCGCCTCACGAACCGATGCAATTTGTTTTCATCATCGCATATAATTTCTTGTTATAAATACATATCTAATATATATATATATATATATATATTATTTAGAATAATTATAAATCAAAAAATTATAAAAACATACATACCTTCTCATATCCCATTCCATAGGGGATATGATAATGTCACTCGTGTGTATGGAAGACTGCCACCTCACGAGTTGACGTGATTCATTTTAAACAATGGTTTACCTAGAATGATATAAGGATAATGTTAACAAAAATATGTATTTAATATGAAATAATTTTTATATTAATGAAATATTTATAATTATAAAAATATTATATATCATTTTATTCATTTCCTTTCATCCCAATGAAAAATAATAACGTCGTTCATGTGTATGTGTTAACTAACTCATCCACGAAGTGATGTGATTATTTTATTCATCATAAAATATCAGGGATGATAAATATAAGAATATTAAAAAAATAATAACTTATTTTTTTATTTTATGTTTTTTATTTAAATATAAAATAATTATTCACTTATTTCCATGAGGACTTTTGAAAAATGGAAATGTTACTCATACATACGTACGACCTACCATCAACTTGATTATAACATAATTCATCTTTGATAGATTAAATTTAGAAATTATTTCAAAAGAACAATTAAATTTATAATTATGTTATGAATATTATTTGGAAGACACTAACAAAATGTCCTCTAAGACAATATTTAACCTACATAAGTCATTTTGGACATAGGAGTTGAATACCGTGAAAATATCTAAAGTGAAAATAAATGATAATCTAATTATGTATAGGTTATTAAGAGATACAATTAAAATTAATAATAAACATTAACAAATTTCTTAATAAAGTAATTATTTACCATATTTTAATTATTCAATAAGATTAATAACCTACATGATGAATAAGATTCCAAATAAGGGACCCCTTTATGTAAAACCTAGTTTTAAAAAGTTTTAGTTATTAAATCTGTTAATTTTTTTCATATATATTTTTATAAATGATTCTATAAAATTGTAATTGATGATTAAATGATTGATAAAGGTTTCTATTTAGAACAATATTTATTATTTGAATTATTTATAAAAAATAATGAATCATTTAATGGTTTTAAATAGTATATTTTTTAAAATTATATAATTATGAACTCATTTTCTTCAACATAAAATTTTTTAAATTAACTTTATTTGTCATTTATATATAAATAAAATATTGATAAATTTAATTTTATGTCTATTTTTAATTTATTTTAATGAGTTTTAAAAGTAATATTTTTAATGGTTTTTAATGAAACATTTTGATAAAAAGTCAAACAGAATGTTCTATTTTAACATATACAAAGACAATGAGTTTTCCTATTTTACTAATTATTTTTAAAATTATTTATTATTTTAAATTAATTCATGTTTTATTAATTGAGAACGCCCTTCACTTTTTCATAGAATTTTTGTAATTGAAGATGGGGTTTTAAATGGAAATGATATTTTGATAGCTGAATTTGTTTGAATGCGACTTCGATAATATTTTTCACGAATTTTATAATATAATATCGAAAGATTTATTTTATATTAATTATATGTTACATTAAATATTTTTATGATTTTTTTATCCACATAATATTTCCTTAGAAATCCCGATATAGATTATACATCATATACACCCAGATAGTGCTCAAATGCATTAAGTATTGATTATGTTCTCTGGATAATTATTTGAGATGTTGGTCATATAGTTATTCTAATTATTAGATATTATTTTTGGGGTTTTGTAAAGATTATATAATTATGATTTCCCAAGGAACCTATATGAATATTCTATGCTTTCTAAAAAAAAATTAAAATCATTTTTTCTCAAAAGGTAAGATAAATTATCTTTAAAAAATAAAAAGATAATTCCCTTTCTCAGTAAAATGGTATTTATTAAGAAGTATTTTTTCATCAGTATTTATTTTTTGAATGATACATTTATGAGTTTTATCTATTCATATATTTTTTATTATAATTTTTTTTCGAAACAATTTAGGTAGAGAATGTGATTTTTGGGTTTATAAAATTTATATTTTGAGCCGAAAGATTACATGAAAATGGAATTTTTTTTAATTATTCATGGAGTAATAGGTTTTGTTATTTAATTTTATGTCCCTTACAAATATATTTGTTCTCATGTGATGTTTTTAAATGATTTTCATAGGGTTTATGGATGTTTAATGGAAGTTATGATTTAATGTAGAATGACATGATGATGTTCGATGAAGAGATATCTTGTTTTTTAAAATATTCACATATAGGAACAGGTGAATATTAATCATAAAATTCCATGTTGTAAATATTTATTTTTTATGTAAGAGTTATGCCCCAAATCAATTAATATGTAAACCTAAATTATCATTGGTAATCTGAAAATGTGAATAAAAGTTTAATTTTAGTATAATATGTAATGTTTAAGGCCATATCATTATATCATTGTGTTTTAGGATTTTGTGAATTGATATATGTGGTGTTAATGTTTTGAAAGTGATATAAAATATATGTTTATTATTAATGTTACATATCATTTATTAAGAAGGATGTATGTAAAGTTTTTTATTTACCTCCTAATTTTGGAATATGATTATATGTATCTTATTTAGTATGAGAGGGATTTTTAGATATTTTCATGGATTATGTTTTAAAGACAAGAATAACAAAATTTAAAAAATATATTCTTGATGAAAGTTATTTAGGATGAACCTAAAATGTCATAGTATTAAATTATAATGTCATAATGTAATAAAATATTTGATTAATTTTTCTTATGACATGATTTATTACACATCTTATTTCTTATACTCAAATTAAAAATTTTGGTTTTAGTTGATTAATGGAAAAAGGAGGAATCGAGTTAACAAATAATGTATTGGGAAATGTGTTGATAGTCCACTTAGGGATCTAAATGGAATGAGGGATGGAATTTAAAACTTTGTTTATATTATTACCCAACACTCTCAAGATATGAATAACAATTAGAGCCATATTGGAATCTCAAATGATTAATGGAAGGAAAAACTCACCATAGAGTTTATAGTGTAGAAACACCGACCCTAATTTAGTGGGAATTCCAGTCAACTATATATTGAGTAGTAGAATAATATAATAGAAAATATAATTTTTTTCTTTAGTCACAAATTATTTAAAATGTGATATAAGTGATTTATCATTTATAAGGTGAAACTGATTAATTGTTGAATATCATTATGAAAATAAGGATAGGGGGAAGTTTATTCAGAGAAATGGGAGATGATTTTGAAGTTATTTTTTGGTAAATATTTTCTATTAAATCATTTTATTATTATGGATAGATAAATCTATGAGATGAAACAATAGGCAGATGAACCATTGGATACTATTAATAAAAAATTACAAATCATTAATGGAATGCTTCTTTTTTTATCATTGAATATGAAATAAAAATATATTTTTTGTTTACTCGCTCAAATCCATATATCTAAAAGTAATTGGATGTAAAGAACTTTATTAGCTAGGAAGAAATATTTTGACCAACTCACAAGAGAGAAATAGAAACTAGAAACTCTTATTACTCCCATGGATTGGTGGACTAGAATAAAAAGATATAGTTTCATGGAAAATATAATAATAATATCTGCGTAGGGAATTTTTTATTATTTTATTTCAAAAATGTGTGAATAAAAACACAGGGAACAGTCTCAATGGTGGATGTAAATATGTAAATTGTGGGATATGAGCTGATCAATCACATTATTGTGAAGTTATATGAAATATTAATTAAATTTGAGACATATTTCCCCACCCACATTTTAGTGTTTCAATTATAATAATTATATTAATTACCCAAATAAGGGATCCAAAAAAGGACTAATGATGATAATTGATATTAGTAACCTATAGATCCATGTGAGGGAGGGAAGTCATATGTAACCAAAACAGCAGAAGAAGGTCATGAAAATGAAGGGGTTCATGGTAAATTCATATTATATGAAATAAATAAAATTTTACTAATATTTTTTACTAGTTTTACACACTCTGTTATGTCATTGATGTTTCCAATGAACATCAAATGTTACACCATGAGTTATGTTGATTTTTTGACAAAATTTAATTTCTTTGATGACTTACATTATACACTACTCCATGTTATGATTTATTTATAAAATAAACCAACATTATTTTCTATACATGAATCATTAAGATTATAGTTTGGTACCCACAACACTATGTTTGTCTTATTTCACACCCTATGTTGATTTCCTTCGATAGATTTCATTACACAGAAGACTGAGTTTTACTAAATAAAAATAATTTTTTTGATATATTGTTATATTTATCACGTTTCCATTCAAATGGAAGTTACAAATTAGATTAAATAAATTATGAGATATTTTTTACACATGTACATAAAATATATTATTTTTTCTCAATTAATTTGAAATGAAAATGAAAACCAAATAAATATAAAATGAAGTGTTTTTTAAAAAACTATTTATATTCCCACGATGATAAATTATCTTATGAAATTAAATTTTTCACTATTAGTATGATATTATTATGAAATTAATATATTATAAAATCAAGTAAATGTTTCAATTTTTATCCTTTATGATTAATAGGCATAAAATTTAGACAAATCTAGTTTTAGGCATATAATGCAGTATTATTCTAGAATGAATTTTTTACCTTTTAATGGTAGAAATATTATGAATCAAAATTATAAAATATTTATAATTTTTATTTTTTAAATTAAAAATTAATTTTTATGAAAAATATCAAAATTTACTTTTGGTGAATTTTTGGTAATTTTATGAGAAGTATCATATTGTGTTTAATATTGAAAATAAAGATTTTTAATTGAAAAAATCTTTTTCATATATTATAAATATAGTAAAATTATATATTTATTTTTATTTAAATTATATTTATATTAATTATAAATTTATTAATACATTATAGTTCATTGGAACCAATTTCACACTAAAATTGGATATAAATACATTTCAATATTTTGAACAATTTCACTTTAAAAAGTCAATATTTTGCCTCATCTGAAGGATTATTTTAAAATAAATTCAGCCACATTGGGGATTATAATTTTAAAAAACAAATTCTATTATTGGAATAATAATAACATATAATTTATAATATGGTTATCATTATTGTTTACCAATGTGATTAGTGAAAGAAGTTAAAATTTATAGTAGTGATTGAGGTAAAAATGAGATTTCTTAATGACTAAACATTGAATAGATGGAGTAAAAATTGCCATTCACATGTCCCTAACCCATTTAATAGAAATATTTAGTCATTATATCTTAATATTTAAAATTTAATTTATTAGAAAATATTTTTTTTTAATAATGTGGGGAGAAAAAATTTCATTTCAAAAATGTGAAGTGTTTCCTTTAATCACTTATATATGTCCACAAACTCCCCCCTTCTTCACGCCGTTGTAACCACATTGGATTGGAAAAAAGATACCCATATAAACTCAAAAATATACTCTCATCATTCTCAAATCATCAATTTGTGTGTAATGAAACGCATGAGAGTTCTTTGGTAGAAAAAAGGAGTTAATAGACAAAGTGGTAACGTCTTTGAATGAGAACAGTTTTTTATTTCATTCTAAAATCATTAACTTATTCATATATTTTTTATATAGTAATATTATGTAATAAATATTCATATGTATTTTTATTTTAATCACACAACCAATACAGGTTGTTGGGGTTTGGCTTATTGGTAAGCACCCCATAATCCTACATGATAAATGGGTGTTCAAAACCCATTGGGCACAGGTATTGTAGCTGTACTGTAGCGTACTGTTGCAATGACTAGAACTGTAGTGGTGACAGGTCACTATAGCACTGAAAGGGTACTGTAGCAGTAGCTGGGTACTGTGTGGTACTATAGTAGGCGTGTACTTTAGAAATACAATTCACAGAATGGGTTTTGGGTCAAAAAATTGGGCCTACGGGGCATTTAATGGGCTAAATGCCCACTGGGCCTTCTGGCTATGTAATGGGTCTCCCTCTACCTGGTTAAAAGAGGTAATTTCTTTGATTTAATTATAAATAGAGATTTAGGACCAAACTTTTAAAAAATTTACATAACCTATACATTCACACATTTCTTTCAAACGGGATACACAATCATTGTTTGTGTATACAGTGGACTACAACCTCAAAAACAGATGTCATCCAATCTTCCATTAACAAATTTCAATGTTGTGAATGATGATATAAATAATATTTTTATTATAAATATATGATATTTATGATTTATTTACACTTTTTAATTATTAAATAAAACAAAACATTAGAATTCTCATTTTTTGGGAATATGATAACCTTGTTTATGGACATGTGGACTACCAGCTCCTCAAGGTGATATAATTCACACACACATTACATGGAATTTTTCAACTATATATTTATTAATAATATTTCATTTTTATGATATAATAATTATTTTTGAATCATAATATATCTATAGATAATTTACTAGTCATTTATTCAATATGAAAAGGGAATGAAAATAGCGTTAATGTGTTTGTACAATGTACCATCTCTATGAAAAATGTAGGTCATTTCTTATATCAATATTTTATAGAATATTTTATAAAAATATTCACTTAATATATATCATATTAATATAATTTTTTTACATTCTTTAAATAAGTAAATCATTATCTGAGTTAGAGGTACAATAAATAAAAAAATCCAAAACATGTACGAAAAACAGAGTGGTTATAACCTGAAACAAAAATTTAGCATTGAATTATATATAAATGGGTAATATAAAGTCATACATAAATAAGATATGGTATTATATATATTAATATGGATATTTTTTATACATATAATAAACTTATATTTTCTATATAGTATATTTTTACAATTACAATGAGAGTAATGACCTAAGGTAAGGGGTTTCACATCAATTTGCAGTCAATTGAGACTTATTTTTCACTATGTATCTAATTACTTTAATATAGTGAATATAAATACCTATTAAATTTTATTTCATTAATTTTATTTTATTCTTGATATTTATAGTTTTAATTGAATTTATTCCTTCACGGATCACATGATTCAATAGTTACTTTTATAGTGAGGGGATATCTAGTCTCACATTTATTTTTGTAAGACTTATGTTGTATTTAGAACTCATTTCTTTTATGTGAAGTATATAGTACCCAAAAAAATTATATATCATTAATTTAAATTATTTAATGTTACTGAAATTTTAAATTTTTAATATTCATTCATATATCTCATGATTCAAAAGTTACTCAAGTAGTGTGGTATTTTCAAATCACTTTTAATTTTCCATGAGAGAAAATCCAGGCTCATAAATTTTTTTTATGTGATATAAATAAAAACTATGATTTTATTGTGGATTCAATAAGGTTTTCCTTATGACTTTTCCATTGGTTCTTGTTTTGAAAATCACAGACACCCTATACTTAAGCAAATCTACATTTTACTTATATAAGGAAAATCTCCTTCCTTAAGGAAATTTACCCTCACCTAGATTTCCTTATACATGTCAATATTTTTCTTAAGAAAAAAAATCGGTTTCATATCAAAAACCATGGAATCATATAATGAAAATATATGAAGTATTCTGTTTTATGATACGAATTATGGATACAAACTGTAATGAAGTTCCACTCTGAATTCTGGATGTGTACCGTAATGAAGTTCCACTCTAAATTATGGATGTGAACTGTAATGAAGTTCCACTCCGAATTCTAGATACAAACTCTCATATAGTTCGACACCTAATTCTGGATACGAACTCTCATATAGTTCCACTCCGAATTCTGGACTCCGAACTCTTACTAGTTCCACTCCGAACTCTTACTAGTTCGACTCCGAGCTCTAACTAGTTCGACTCCAAACATTTACTAGCTCGACTCTGAAATTTTATTAGTTCGACTCTGAAATTATATTATTTCATCTCCAAAATTCTATCAGTTCGTCTCTGAACTTTGTAAGTTCAGATTCTGAACTCTGGTGAAAGCAGACTCAAAATTTCCTTAGAAATTCAGACTCTAGATTTCTACAGAATTCAGGTTACGAATTTCTAAAAAATAGAATCCAAATATCTCTTTCTTATAGACTATGAATTCTATTTTGGTTAGACTCTAAACTTTTATTTTCTTACATTCCGTACTTTAGTTTTGTTTATACTTATACTTGTTTCATTACAAAATGATGTCGTGCTTTCAGTTACACATGTTTTTTTATGAAACGATGTCGTCCATTCTGTTTCTAACTAACTGTTGGTTGAGTAACATGTGTACATGTCCCTCTGAAATTTATGGAAAATATGACCATTAGAGTAGGTAGCCAATCATGGCCACTGATCCTAGAAATATGATCTCATTTGAAATATCTCACAACAATGAATAAGTTGATCACTCTAGAGACCACACGCTATTATAGTGATTTATAGGGAGAAAAGATTTCCATGCCTTGTGCATACTAAACTGCTCATTCAGATTGCTTCTTGTGAATCCATTGTTAGTGATTACATTTGAGGGATACCATGGATAAGAAGACTGAGGTTCCAACTACCTTGATGTTGAGGGCTTCCGGGGATAGTAAGACAGAGGTGCAGACTACCTTGAAGTTTGAGGTCTTCCTTGCTGAGGAAGACAGAGGTTCCAACTACCTTAAAGTTGCGGGCTTGTAGGGATAACAAGAAAAAGACTCCAATCTTCATATCAAGGGCTTACCCTGGTGTGGGTAAGACATACATGAATGAAAGTATAAATCAAGGGACCTTTATCCAAGGTTTTTGGATACCCTTCCCTTTTGGTTAAAAGAGTTATTGTTTGTTACTTGTAGTTTTACTACCCGTTTTCCCACTACATTTTGAATTGTAAGGAAAGTATAATCTTATTATATTTCCTTACAATTTTATTCTAATTAATTTAGATTCTATATGCATTAAGGTAGAATCTAATATTTTAGACTTTGGTTATGTTTCAATTTCCAGATCCATATTTCCGGAAGCAGTTTTTCAGAATCACCATCCAGATTTAAGAATGTTTATAGAACTAGAAGTTTGTAACATCATACATTCTCCCAATATTTCAGTTGGTGTTAGAGGTGTTGTGAATTTTCTTAGCTTAACTTTGTTAAACATAGATCTTTCCTTGTTTGAGGAAATTTTTAAAGTGTACAATTCACCCCCTATTGTATATTGAGAATCTACATCATTATTTCGATCCTACAATTGGTATCAGAGGAGGTCTCTGAAATACTTATATTCACATATAATTTTTTCTTGGAGAGTTTTTCATTATTATATATTTTTCTTTCTTAGTTCCTTGAATCTGAACTTTTGTTATTAACATGTTTTTGTGTAGAACGATTTACTAAATGATGGCAGGTTTAAATGTTGGTTCCATCGAAAACTTAAATACTACAATACCACCAATTTTTGATAGATATTATTATCAATATTAGATAGATAGAATGAAGACTTTAATTATCAATATTAGAGTAGATAAATCTGTTATTTTTACTGGTGGATATAAAATTCTTGATAAGGAAGTTAGTGCTTTCACAAACTAAGAGAAGCATGATTATCAATTAAAATATAAGGTACGCAATACTCTACTGTGTTCAATGACTAGGAACATATATATGTAAATTTCATCTTTTGAAACAGCTAACTGTATATGGAAGAAACTTGAAATTACACATTTTGGTACATCCAAAGTCATAGAGACAAGAAGAGATATGTTGAGAGCTGAGTATCATGGTATTAAATTTCCTTTTGGAGAACCTATAAAAAAATGCAACAAAGGTTTATGACTATCGTAAATAGCTTAAAATATATGGGAGAGAAAGGTCAGGATGATAAATCTCTTGTAGATAAGATCATTGATATTATGCCCAATGAATGGGAATCAAAGAGAAGAAATATTTATGAGAATAGGAAGGTTACTCAAAGTTCCTTGGATGAGCTGTTTGGAACTCTTCTCCAACATGAAATAAGAATGAAGAGAGATGATGACAACATAAAAAAGATGAATGGGAATGGTACTATTTCCTTTACTACAATATCAAATCACATGAAAGCTATGACTTCTGAGAGAGTGACTAGATCCAAGTCCAAGAAAGGTACTATCCAATCTGATTCTAGTGAGAGTGAAGTCTCAGAGAATGAGTTTGCTAATCTTTCTCGAAGAGTGAACAAGATAGCTAGTCAATGAAATTTCCAATCCATGTATAAGAAGAAGGGAAATAAATATAAGAAAGATTCATAGGTCACATGCTATGAATGAAAAAGAAGTGGACACATACAACCTAATTTCCCTATGCTTAAAAAGAATGAAATAAAAGAGAGGCATTCTGAAAGGAATGGGAAGAAGTTCTATAAAGCTAAAGATATGAAATGTCTAAAAGCTAATACTACATGGAGTGATAGCTGTGGAGAGACTTCAGAAAGTGAATCTTCAGAATATTATTCATCAGATCAGAAGAATATGGGATTCATTGCCAATACTTCTTTTCCGCATACATGTCTTATGGCCAAGGTACACTCTGCCGAGGATTTAACAAATTTATCTCTTGATAATAATTACTATTCCAAAAATAGTACTTCTAATAAAGATACATAATCCTCAGAAAATGAAGAACATTTATATGATAAAGTATCTATATTTGACAAGTTACTTGAAGCAAACAATTGTAAAATTTCTAAAAATTTAGACAAGGAAAAAACTAGGGAAGAAGTTCTTACAAAAGCGATTTTAGATCATTCTTCATATCTTAAATATAAAGAATAGCTTTTAGAAAAACTTTTTAAAGACCTTGATAAAGAAAATTATGATAAGGAAGAAATTTCTAAAGATCTTAAGAATTCTATTTCAAAAATAAAAACTTTTGAGGAAAAATCTATCTGTAAGGAAACGATTATTGAGGATAGGAATTTAGTCATTAGACTAAAATATGAAATATTTTCTCTTAAGAAGCTCCTTGCAAAATTTACTTCTACGAAGGATAATTTTGGCAAGATGTATTCTCAAATTAACCCTCACGGAAACAGTACTGGAGTAGGTTATTCTCACCAAAAACCAGTTTTTAAAAACAACTATTTTGTTCCTTCTAGAGCCCCTTTTTGCACTAAGTGTCAAATTGGTGGGCATTGGAAGAAAAACTATTCTTTGAATAAAGTTCAATCTCTTGGGTTTCATAAAGCGTTTTTCTCTAAAAAATGTGGATACCCAAAATTTTGTTATCTGAAAATATCCGATCCAAACAAGTTTGGATTCCAAAAGTCTAATTCTTTTATTATTTTCAAGAAGATAAAGGAAGTACCAACATCAAAATATGGTACATGGATAGTGGATGTTACAAGAACATGACTGGTAACAAAAGCAATTTCAAAAATATTATCAAGATGAAAGGAGGAAAAGTAAATTTCAGTGAAAAAGATCAGGGAGAAATTGTTGGTATAGGTAATATTGTTCTTCTTGGAAAAAACATTTATTTCAAATATTTTTTTTGTTAATGGTCATAAGCACAACCTCATTAGCATAAGTCAATTATGTGATGAAGGACACCTTGTGAATTTTAGTAATGATAAGTGCTTAGTAGACAATTCCAAGGAAGAGTTTATTCTCTCTACCCAGAAGAAAGAGAGTGTTTACACTTTGAACTTAAAAGACCTTAGGAGCCAAGTCATACCTTGACTTAGTGCAATGTAATATCATTCTTGGTTATAGAATAAAAGACTAGGTCAATGTATCCTTAGAAACTTATGTAAAATTGATAATAATGGTTTAGTTAAGGATCTACCAGAGATTATATTCGATTCTTCTAAAGTTTGTGATGCTTGTCAATATGGGAAGCAACATAAATCTAGTTTTAAGTCAATCGGTGATGTCTTAACAACTGATGCATTACAGTTGGTGCGCATGGATCTTTTTGGTCCAACACAAACTGGAAGAATTGGAGGAAAATACTATGTGTTTTTTCTAGTTGATTATTACGCTAGATTTACATGGGTATATTTTCTAGAAAAGAAGTCTAAAGAATTTTCTTATTAAAAAAGTTTTAGAGCCCAGGTTAAAAATGAGAAAAACCTTCCACTAAAAACTATCCATAGTGATCATGTAGGAGAATTTTAAAATTCTGATTTTGGAACTTTTTTAGTAAAAAGGGTATTACTCACAACTTTTCAGCACCTAGAACTCCTCAAAAAATGGTGTAGTTGTAAGAAGAAATAGAATTCTTAAAGAGATAACAAGATCCATGTTGATTGAATATTATATAGCTAAACATTTTTGGGCTGAATCTGTATGTACTTATTTTTATACTATAAATCGAGTTTTGATTAGACATTTTCTTAATAAAACTCATTATGAGTTATGGAATGGTAGAAAACCTAGACTTTCCTACATCAAGGTTTTTGGTTGCAAGGTATTCATCCTAAATACTAATGATAATTTATACAAATTCGCACAAAAATCTGATGAAGGAATTTTCTTAGGCTACTCCACAACTTCTAAGGCTTATAGAGTGTTCAATAAAAACACTTGTACTGCTGAGGAAACAGTAAATGTAAAATATAATGAAATTGTTCTCTTTGTTTTTAAACCATCCCAACCTAAATCCTCATATGTGTTTTCAGAAACAGATTATCGTCCTTTGATAGAAGATCCTTCTGATAAGGAAAATTTTCAAGAAGATACTTTTGAAACATTTACCTTAGAAGAATTTCTACCCTATGTTGATGAACAAGTGTTACAAAACCCAAGTCATGTGTTTATTAAGAATCATCCAAGTGATAGTATCATTGGTGATGTGAATCAACCTGTAAGGACTAGAAGTTCATTGAAAAATGAAGTATAACATCTAGCATTCCTTTCCCAATTGCAACCAAAAAACACTAATGAAGCTCTATGTGATGATGATTGGATCAATGCCATGCAAGATGAGCTAAATGAATTCTAATGGAATAAATTCCGGACCCTGGTTGAAATTCCTAAGGAAACATCTGTTATTGGAGTAAAGTGGGTCTTTAGAAATAAGTGTGATGAAAATGGAGTCATCGTTAGAAATAATTCTAGACTAGTTTTTAAAGGCTATAATCCTCAAGAGGGAATATACATTGAATAAACATATCCTCCAGTAGCCAGACTTGAGTCTATTCATATTTTACATGCCTTTACAACATTCTTCAATTTTAAACTTTTTCAAATGGATTTGAAATGTGATTTTCCTAACGGTAATGTTCAAGAGGAAGTTTTTGTTGAACAACCTCCTAGATTTGAAGATACAAAACATACTAATCATGTTTTTAGACTTACCAAATCTTTGTATGGACTTAAACAAGCCCCACAAGCATGGAATGATAGACTTACATGATTTTTGCTTCAAAATAACTATGTTAAGAGAAATTAATATACAACTCTTTTTATAAAGAAATATAATAAAGATTTTTTGATTTTTCAAATTTATGCTGATGACATTATATTTGGTTCAACTCAGCAGTCTTTAATAGATTCCTTTTTGGATCTAATGAAATCCGAGTTTTAAATGAGTATGATGGGTGAGTTAACATTTTATCTTGGTTTTCAAATTTCTCAAAAACTAGAAGGAATCTACATATCCCAACATAATAATATTAAATATCTTCTTAAAAAGTATGGTTATGAAAACACTAAGAGTATAAGTACTCATATTGGTACCTCAAACACACTTGATCTTGATGAAGATGGGAAACCAGTAGATCAAACATATTTTAGAGGTATGATAGGAAGTCTACTTTACTTGAAAGCTAGTCTACCAGACTTGATGTTTTAATATGCTTATGTGCAAGATATCAATCCAATATTAAGGAATCTCATTTAAAGGCAGTGAAAAGATTTTTTCGCTACATAAAGAGAACCATGGATCTAGGATTAATTTATACTTCATGGAAATGATTTTGTTTTAAAAATCTTTTTGGATGTTGACATTGGTGGATGTTGAATGGATAAAAAGAGTACATATGGAACATGTCATTTATTAGGAGATTCATTCGTTTCTTGGTCATGTAAGAAGCAACAATCTATAGCACTCTCCACTGCTAAAGCTGAATATGTAGCAGCTGGAAGTTGTTCTCAAGTGTTGTGGATGCAACACACACTCACAGACTATGGGATGAGTTTTACTAAGACTCAAATTATATGTGATAACACAGGTGACATTTCCCTTAGTAAAAACCATGCACATCACTCTTGTGCAAAGCACATAGATATTAGACATCACTTTCTTAGGGATCACACACTTAAATGAGATATCATTCTTCAGTTTATCGGAACGCAAGATCAACATGCTGATATTTTCACAAAATCTTTACCCTCTATTAGATTTGAATACATTAAACAGAATTTAATAATGACAACCATGTGGTAATACTTTTTCATTAACTTCTTGTTAAACAATTCGGTTTACATTAATAAACTCCTTTTCATAGGGGGAGTACATTTTCTTGTTAGCATAATCAAAATTTTCATAGTCAGTTTTTTATTAAAAAAACATTTTATAATCAAAATTTTTGAAGTCAGTTTTTCATAAGGCTATTGAAATCAAATTTTTTGTAGTCAGTTTTCCAAACTTTGGTAACTAAAATTTTTGTAATGAAGTTTTCGGAACTGGAATTTTCGTAATAGAAATTTTCGGAATCGAAATTTCATAATGAAATTTTTGTACTGAAACTTTCGTAATGGAAATTTTCAGAACTGAAACTTTCGTAAAGAAATTTTCATACTTAAAATTTCGTAATGAAATTTTTGTACTGATACTTTCTTAATGATGTTTTTTTACTCAAAAATTTTCTTAATGAAATTTTCATAATGAGAATCCTCGTAATGAGAATTTTCGTACTGAAATATTTTATACTGATATTTTTTTCGAAGTGAGAATTTCGTAATGAGTCTTTCATTGTCAAAATTTTCTTCAAGAAGAATATTACCTATTATGAATAAACTTCCTAGCCAATCCAAAAGGTATGATTTCATTACTTAGGTTTTTGTAATCATATTTTACTTTCTGGTATTTTCTTATGAGTCTTAAAATTTTTCATATTATAGTTTTCTTAAATACGATTTTTTTTATTAAAACCTCAAAAGATTAGATTCAAGATTCCGTTGAGGGTATGTTTCAACTGTCAGATCAGATCAAAGGGTTTTTCAACCATTATATCATTTTTGGAAGGTCAATGGTCAACTCCATCGCCTATATAAAGGGGACCTCCAATGGTTGTCCCACATCGATTTCAAGCTCTCGCGTGTCGAAGCTCTGCATCAGTTGTTAAAGGCTGTTCCAAATTCTTCCATAGCTTTCAATTCCGAAAGTCTGTTGAATCTACTTCCCAAGATATGTCTACCTCAAAGCCAATTTTAAATTTGCAAGTGTACAGAGAAAGACTAGTCCATCCAAATTTTTACATGTATGATTCTATCATCTCTAAGAATATCAGACTGAATGGTTGAGAAGATGCATGTGTATCCAAGACAAGTGATCAAGATGCTATCTATCTAGAGTTACTTGTAGAATTATTTGAATCATCATGTTTTTATGAGGAATATGAAAGAGAAAAGTTTTCTTTAAAGTCTTATGGATAGACTTACAAACTTACTTACACCAAGGCAGCAAGCTTGGTGTGGCTTGCTTACGAAGGAGAAGCTGAATTTTGATCACACAAACTCCCAGATGCTCAAGGTAGATTTGTTAAGATTAAGGCCATACACTATCTGGGACTTGCTGATGTCACGAAAACAAATATACCTCACCTATCTCCTAATAATTAGATTCTTCAGCTTTGGGTACAAGGTTTATTGGTTCCAAGAAAGGGTGATAAAGATACCCTAAAGAAAAGTGATATATATTTCTTAGACTTCTTGGTGAATCTATGACAAATAAATCTGATGAGGCATGTTCTTCTGACGATCAAGAACATTAAGGAAGGAAACTTGAGAGCTAAAATCATCATGTACCCTGCCTTACTATCAATGCTGATAGTTTGATGTCTAGATTATTTCAAAATTTCATGTATGTATAAGGTTCATAATTGCAAGCTAGTGTTTGTCAGTGATGACACGCTAAAAATAATGAATATGGCTTTTTCTAAGGAAACAAGATAGTTTTATAGTTTTCCAAAGGAAGGGGCTGAAAACTTTCCAGAAAATGTAGAAAATGCTGAGCTAGAGAATATAGTAACTAAGAAGGGGATGTTTAAGGAAGTGGTTGCTGAAGATAAGACCCCCAAATCTATAGAAACCAAATATGCACCTCACAAGCCAAAGAAACAGAAAGAATATCTAGATAAGGTAGCTTCTAAGTGGAGGGAAGATAAGAAGAAAGGAAAGAAGGGGATCCATAGTTCGGATTGGACCCTGTTGAGACAAAGGCCTTAAGAGAAAAATCTACGGATGAGTTTGAAAAACAATAAAAACAGAAAATGATGAAGAAGAAGATGGAAGAAGAAGATATAATTAAATCTCTCTTAAAATCCACTGAAGTAGCCTCTGAGAATATTCCCATTCCAGAATCCCATGAGGTCCAACCATTACCAGAGACCACGGGGAAAAAGTACTTCACTCTGAAAACATCCAAAGGGAAAGAGGTTGTTGAAGTAGTAGAGAAAATAACTGGTGAAGATGTAGAAGAAGAAGTATTAGAGGAAGAAGAAGAAGAAGGAAGGAAGTTCTGATCTAGATGACCTAATTAATCAATTATAAGATTATCAAGAAAAGGATGAATCTGAAAAATTTGTCACTCTGGGAAAGGCATTTGAAAAAGAAGGTAGGAAGGATGATGATAGGCAAAAATAAGGGAAGGAAAATGTTTTATCTGAATAAGAATCCTATGAGAAGAAAGTTCTTGAAGAAAGAGTAGAGAAGGAGAAAATAGATGAAGATAAAATTGTTCAACTATCAGAGAGTGAGGAAGAATCTCCAGATGATCAATCCATTCTGAAAACTGATAAAGGTAAACAAGTGATCATTGATACAACAACAAAAGATAACATCAGGAAGAAAGAAGCTGGTTGTTCTTTTAAAAAGAAACTGGTCCAAATTGAAGAAGAACAATACCCAATAAATTTATCAGATTCAAATTCATCTGCACAGGGTCATGACTTTGTTGTCGAGTCTTTAAAAAAGTTGGTGGACACCATTCTGATATTTTCCACTATAAGCTTTATATGCTAGATGCTACAACATATCATGAATCATAATTCAGATTCCTAATCTTTGGTGATGGATAATTGTGTAATGATTGAGGCTGACTACAAAAATTTCCTTATCAATTATGATGTTCACAGAAAATCATACAGAAAAATCACTTTGTGGTCAAAGAAAGTTGAAGAAGACATGGATGAGTTTGATCATTTTTAGAATGATGTTAAATATGCCTTTGATAACATGGATACCAAGAATAATAATCTTCAGTATGAGCTAATCATTGAGCAATGTTCTCGGAATCAACAAGTAAAGGACTTTAATGATAAGTTTAACTCTCTTGATCAAAATTTTAAAAGGGATAGAGATCGACCGATTGAGCTCTATGAAATGTTTGTAAAGCAAGATGAGTTCATCAAGTTGCAGGAAGAGGACATGAAGGCTCAGGAAGAGGTGATGAAAGCTCAACAAGAAAGGATCATAGCTATGTAGAAGCAAGATGAGGAGTATCAGAAAGATTTGAAGAAGCTAAAAACTCTCTTGAAAAATTTAATTCCCAAGGAAAAGGAGGACAAATAGACAAATCCAATTTTTTGATGCGTTTGTTTTTTCCTTGTAAATTTTTTTCAAATCTAAAGAAATTTTGGTTGGTTGTATATTTTCTTTTTATGTACTAATGTTTTAGGTACTTTATTTATTTTCCATTCCCTTAAATTCTTTTTGAAAATTAAAATGTGGTAGAAGGAAAAAGAACTACTCAAAAGGGGAGAAGGAAAAATTTAAAATGGAGATGGAAAAATTTCTATGTGAATATATCCTTAAAGTAGGGGGGAGTTTCTCATTACGATGTTTTTTATTCTCATGATAATGAAAACTCCATTCTGAAAATCCTAAATACAATCCTTAGATTATTAATGCCTAAGGGGGATTTAGATGTATTCATTATGATCCATGAATAAAGGGAGATAAGTTTTCATTTCAAAGGCAAATGAGAACTTTCAAAGTCCATATATTCTTTTTCGTATGGTTGTTGTGCTTTCCAAAAAGGGGGAGATAGTTGAGTCAATAAGGTTTTCTTTATGGCTTTTCCATTCCTTCTTATTTTGGAAATCCCAAACACCATATACATAAGAAAATATACATTTTACTTATATAAGGAAAATCTCTTTCCATAAGGAAATTTACCGTAACCTAGATTTCAATACACATATCAATATTTTTCATAAGTATAAAAATCGGTTTCATATCAAAAACGATGAAATCATATAATGCTAAGATATGATGTATTCTATTTTAGGATCCAAATTCTGGATATGACCTTTAATGAAGTTCCACTCTGAATTCTGGATGTGAACCATAAGGAAGTTCCACTCCAAATTTTGGATGTGAAATGTAATGAAGTTCCACTCCGAATTCTGGATACCAACTATCATATAGTTCGACTCCGAATTCTAGATATGAACTCTCCTATAGTTCCACTCTAAATTATTTACTCAGAACTCTTACTTTTTCGACTCTGAACTCCTACTAGTTCGACTCCGAACTCATACTATTTCGACTCCGGAATTTT
Organism: Viscum album; assembly: GCA_963277665.1. NCBI lineage: Eukaryota > Viridiplantae > Streptophyta > Magnoliopsida > Santalales > Viscaceae > Viscum > Viscum album. The sequence continues at coordinate 1,387,507,880 of OY728157.1, forward strand.
ACTAGTTCGACTCTGAACATTTACGAGTTTGACTCTGAAATTCTATGATTTCGTCTACAAACTTCTATCTGTTTGACTCCAAACATTGTAAGTTCATTTTCTAAACTCGGGTGAAACGAGACTCAGAATTTCCTTATAAATTCAGACACCGTATTTCTACAGAATTTAGGTTCCAGATTTCTACAAAACAGAATCCGAATATCTCTTTATTATAGACTTCGGATTCCATTTTGGTTAGACTCAGAACTTCTATTTGCTTACATTCTGACCATTAGTTTTTCTTATACTTATACTTGTTTCTTTACAAAATGATGTCATGATTTCAATTACACATAATTTTTTTATAAAACGATGTCGTCCTTTCTGTTTATAACTAAACGTTGGTTGAGTAACATGTGTGCAGGTCCGTCTGTAATTTAAATAAAATATGACCATTGGAGGAGGGAGCTGACCGTTGCCATCGAACATATAAATAGGAGCACATTTTAAAGAGCTCACAATAATGAATAAGTTGATCACTCTAGAGACCACACGTTGTTAAGGTGATTTCTAGAGATAAAATCTTTGCATGCCTTGTGCATACTAAATTGGTCATTCATATTGCTTCGTGCGACTCCAAATATTGGTGATTACATTTGACGGCTTCCGTGGATAGGAAGATAGAGGTTCCAACTACCTTGATGTTTGAGGGAATCCAGGGATAGAAAGACAGAGGTGCCGACTACGTTAAAGTTTGAGGGCTTCCTTGCTAAGGAAGAAATAGGTGCCAACTACCTTAAAGTTGAGGGCTTGCGGGGATAGCAAGACAGAGAATCCGATCTTCGTATCGTGGGCTTACCCTAGTGTGGGTAAGACAAACATGCTTGAAAGTATTAATCAAGGGACCTTTATCCAAAGGTAGTTGGATACCCTTCTCTTTGGGATAAAAGAGTTATTTTTTTGTTACTTGTAGTTTTACTACTTGTTTATCCGCTATTTTTTGTATTGTAAGAAAAGTATAATATTCTTATATTTCCTTACAATTTTACTCTGATTAATTTAGATTCTATACGCTATAAGGTAGAATCTCATATTGTAATCTTTGGTTAAGTTTCAATTTCTGGATCCATATTTCCGGAACTAGTTTTTCGGAATCACTTTCCAGATTTAAGAAAGTCTATAGAACTAGAAGTTTGTAACTTCATACTTTATCCCAATATTTCAGTTGGTGTTAGAGGTGTTGTGAATTTTCTTAGTTTAACTTTTTTAATCATAGATCTTTCTTTGTTTATGGAAAATATTAAAGTGTACAATTCACCCCCCTCTTGTATATTGAGCATCTACATCATTATTTTGATACTACATGTATTATATAGTTATAATTTTTAAATTTATGCATATTTACATATCGATTTTATGATCTATATTTAAAATGGTTTGAGGTTCAAAAGTTACAAATTGTTAAATTATTTATGTCTCAATTTTCCTTCTCTGAGACACATATTATGTACTGCGTCTATATTCATTTATAAGGTGTATAAGCATCCCTTGGACATGTTGTTTCATTAGTAAAACAATTTTAAAGATATATTAATATATATTTAATTTTATTTTGTGTTGAGTATTATGATTCAATGTTACCAAATTTGTAAGAGTTTCTTTCTACAATCTCATCATTTATCGAGATTATATATGATTATTCTTCAATTGATGAAATATTATGATCCATATCTCAATAACACTCATGAATTTTCTTATACTACTACAATTAATGATATATTTTTGTATAGATAAAATTTTTACACTCTTTGTTCCTTAATATTATGAATAAACTATTTTTAATAATTTGTAATGTTATTTATCTCTTCATTCAAAAATCTGTATTCTTTAAAAACAATGTTTTCTAAAAATGTTTTCAGATAATATTTTTAATTAAAATTTAATATAAATTTCATTGAAAATCATTTTTTAAATGTTTTATATCTTAGGAATTATTTCTAATTGGTTTCAAATAATTGTTTATAAAATTTCAAGGTTATATTTAATGAAAATGGATATTGAAATGTTCTTTGATGTAAAAAGATATTTTCCAATATGAATGGATATTTTCCTCATGAAATTTTATAAATTATCTATTCAAAACTATTTTGAATCTATTATGACATTATTTGATATATACATGGATACCATTATTATTATTTCATTGAATGGTTTATGTTTATGATGATATATTTTTAGGAAATAAGTTTATCGTCTATGGGTTATACCATTATAAAACACATATGAAAACACTTTATTTTATGGATTATTATATGATGAAATTATTTTTAAACCTGTCAGTTTTCCATATTTTATGTGATGTTGATATTTTAATAATAGACATTTATTTTTATTGGATATTATACAACGAATTGAGTATGAAAGCTGTCTATTTTACAGAGGTTATAATAATATGAAATGGTTATAATGACCATTTCATTTCATGTGTTATGATATTATGAATGTTTTATGATCTTATGAGACACATAATTACGGTTTTCATTATGTTAATAGTAGGACCTATAACTTCCTCCAATGAATTGGGTAATGAATAAATGTTATATGTTCTCAGAGAGTACATGGGTCGTTACCCAAGCTCGAAAATAAGAGGGTACATGGTTTGTAGAAGAATAATGAAAAAAAGAGGGTACACATGTTGTATAAAAATCCCAATAAAAAATAGGGTACCAGGGTTTATTATCAATCCTAAAAAAATATCGTAAACAAGTTGCAGACCAAGACCAAAAATAAGAGGGTATATGGGTTATCAGAAAAGATAAAAAACTAGAGGGTACATGATGTTTATTCCAAGCTAAAAGTAGGTAAATATTTGATTTGGACAAGATAACCATGTTCCAAAGGTATTGTTAGGCTTCCATGACATAAGATATTCTATGCTTATGTGTATGTCACTATTGTACGTCTTATTCCTATTATAGTTTCCCATGGAATATACTCCATATTCCCTTATGATTAATGTCATATGAACTACCAATATTTATTCCATGGCTAATGATTATGATCTTTGATATTGAAGGTATGATCGTGAAATTTTATACACATGTTCTCATTCTATTATGTTCAAGTGATGATGTAACACCCTAAGCTTCTATGGTATGCTTCTCTTTGAATAATGCAACAGCACGTGTTGCACGCAACATCGAGTTCTAACACACACCACAACCGATCAAACTAGCCGTTATGAATAGTAATAACTACTTTTTGAAATTTTATAAATTTTATCTCTAAAAATGGACTTCATTTTTGGATTCGGATTATCTAATTTAGCCTAAGGTTAAATTTTGGTACATTTTGGATAACTTTAATATTTTGATGAATAGTGAAAATTACTAAATTTTAATTAAAAACGACTTTTTTTAATCAAAATAATTAATAGTGATAAATTATGAATTTGAGTGGTTTTAATGTATATTTAGAATATATTTTTATCATTTAATACAATTTTTTACATTGGACATAATTTCACAATTAAACTGAACATAAACAAGTATCAATCTTTTGATACTTATTATATCTTAAAAACACGCTTTTTGTTTCGACAACGGGAATTAATTTTAAATTAATTTCTGCCACTTATGTGTTTTGAATTTGGAGAAATGGATTCCATATTTGGAATCAGGATATTAAAATTGTGTAAATAGGTAACTTTTATTTTTAGACATTTTAAATAATTACTTCGGTAAATATTTTATTTACCATGGTTAAAGGGTAAATCCAATAAATAAGGGTTAGAAAATAATATTATAATAATAATAAATTACCCTAAACCGTGTCCTAACATTATTGGTTGACACATTTCCAAACATGGGCATATTTGGGTTGATTTTGGGACCCCATGGTGCCACTTGTAAGTGACAGGGACACTTTATTTTAATTAAGTTTAAATTAATACAAAAATGACACAAGCATATATCTTTTAGAAACAAATTTTTTACATACAGTTATATATGTTTTATTTTCAACTATAAATATTCATTAGAAATCTAACGAGATTTCATAAATAATTGTATTTTATTTATAATTTTTAGACATTAAATAATTTAATTTATTTATGACACAATGGTGATGTAGTAATTACCATAATAGTGAACAATTAAAATGATTGATATTGTAGATACCCAAATAAATATAATTTGAGACTTTATATGAATTACACTAATTTTCTAGGTTAATATTACATGTTAGGAATGATTTAATTAACTTATTTATAAGTAATCATTCTGTGATGATTTTTTAAAAAATCAAATATTGAATAGTTTCAAAATTGACAAAAAAGAGTTTTTAAAACAAATATTATATTATTAATTAATATTAAATTCCTAAAACTCGAAGGTTCTACAAAGAGACTTATATCATGATAGATGTATCATTAATGTTCCACTTGGGTATCTCTTGGATGTATATAGTATGTTTATTAACCATATAATATAAAAATACAAAGAGACATTGTAAAAGTGAAACTAATTAACTAATAGTTAATACTTAATGATAAGATTAGTATAGTAACCCATGCCTGTCTAAATTCTATTGGTTGAGTGGTTTTCGACCCATACCCACCTTAACCTATAAATAATCCACTTTGGATCCATTAGAAACCAAATATGAATTTATTATAAAATAATATTTCTAGATTTTCCAAAGGTGCCCTCACCCCTCTTATGAAAGGGCACTCCCCCTTCTCATTAACTCACACCTTAAAAGCCTTTTGGTTCGGGAAAAATATGAGAAAATTCTCTCTCAACTTCCCTCACTTCATCCTAGAGGCCTTACATTAGTCAGAAAGGCAACCTAAGAGACATTTTGATCAAATCAAAAGGAAGAACCCGGAGAATAGGTAATGATTTCACCACCCATTTCCAAGTTCCTTTCTTATTCCACTTCTTCCTTCTTTATTATTTCCATTCTAAAATAATAAATCCAGTATCGTATATATACTATGATGTTATTATAAATATGGTACAACCATATTCAGTATTCTATCCATCCTTTGAATAACATGTCACCATACGTGCGTACGTACGGCTTACAGTCTCCACGTCGTGGTGTAATTGTTAATCAATAAATTATTATTTGGATGGGTATAATAATGATGTGTAACTCATGTAAATAATAAATATAACATGATAATGATTCTTTATATATTATATACCATCCAATTATATATTATTTTAATATTAAAAGAATGATATTGTCACTCGTGCGAACGTACAGACTACCATCTCCAAGAACGCGATGAGATTCGTTCTCCATCGTATCCATTCAAGAATAATTCTCATTTGATGATTAATAATAGTATATAAGGACTTGATATCATTATGGATATTATTAAGATAAAACCTATCCATGAAACACATATCTTATGTAACAAAACATATAAAAGAAAACGAGTAAGTTAACACCCGAAACAACGATAATACTAAGATATTATTAACAAATCAATGTTAAAAGATCATATATGATATCATATTAATGTATATGATTCAAGTATAATTTAAGAACAATTATTTCACCATTATACAGGAGGATAACCTACCCTCAACCAAGGAAAAGTACAAGGTAAGGTTTTATTTCGCAATCTCTTCATTATTCGAGGTTGTTTATACGTAATATTCTACTGGGACTTCTTTGTCAACCTCATCCATGACTCTTAAAAATGTATTTAAAAACATTTTTACAATTTACTATAATATGGGTTAATGCCAGTTATACCCATGTTTGACTTTTTATAAGAGGTTTATAAAAGAATCATTTCGTCATTTTCCAAACAAGGTTCTTTTTAACCATTTCGACAGAATTAAAGTAAGAATTTTTTTTAACTTATATAGAGGGTGCGGCTATTTTCTGCCATTATAAAATCGTCAAAGCTTCCCTTACAAGATTATAAGAATATTTTCAATGAAAATGTTTTATTTTATATGACTCTTAAATTATTTCAAAATAAAAAGAGATATTTCTCTAAAAAGTGTTTTGATTTCATCTATGTCAACATCCTTTGATGGATTTTAAGCTTATTTGAAGATGATTTGTTATGAATCAAAACTTCCATATTGTATTGATGGTTTTGTGATATGTTTGACTATGGATATGTTATTTTTATACCCTTCATGGTTTATGGTGAAATTATTGACATTTCGTATGCTAGTTTTAATAAATATGTTTATGTTATGTTTAAACCATTTCATATGGGAATGCATTGGACTTAATATGTGACGGGTGGAGCCCGCTATAGCTCCTAGATGCATCGATAGGTCTCATGAGACAAACTAGTGTCTTGGCACAAGGCCTTGACAAAATCATATTTGTAGTCTTGGCACGAGGCATTGGCTATGTGGTTATGGTAGTCTGGCATTATGTATTCCATCATTATGAATGTGGTTATTGATATTGCATGTGATTATTCGATTAGTAGAATATCCATGTGAATATGTAAGTGGAATTATTTTATTTTATTTTTCCCATACTATGTTGAAGTTCAAGTTTAAAAGGCTTTTGTTTTAGTTATACATTGCCTTAAATGTTTACTCTTATTTATGAAAGTTTCCGCTATATTGTTATCCTTATTGGGAATTTGAGCTCACTTGTTTAAAGGAAGTTTAGTACAAAGCTTGGAAGCTAGATTTAGATAAACAATGATTAGAGCACATAGACCTAAGATGGACTTTGAGGATTAGTATAGAAGATCTCCCTAGAATTTTGGTATTGTAGAGATTTTGAGAGTTTTCTGAGCAATACATCCATGTCTGGATACGAGCAGGTAGAGGCGGCTCTGGCACAGATGTACCTAGGGGTAAAACCCGAAAAAAACGCATTGAGCTAGACTCGAACGGGAACTGGTGCACAACAACGGGCCTTGATGCATTCTTGGTTACGACACTCCTGGGGGATATGCTTAGGATAAATCTCATTTTCATTATAAATCATTATGAAGGGTTTATGAGTATATACTTTCTCAAAGAATTTTTTTTATGATTATGGATTATATCCATAAAAAGTTCAATTTATGTTTTATAAGTATGGAATTATATATTTTGATTCATAAACTGATCTAGTTTATTCCATTGTTTATAAATGGCGGCTAGTGGATGAAATTGGAACCGTATCAATGCACACACTCCATGTAAGGATTTCCCTCCTGCTCAAGATAATTATAGTGGATCTGGTGATGCAACTGGTGCCGATCAACTAATCACCATACTGGGAAAACTCACTCAGGTTATGAATAATAACCTTACCCGTATGGAGGACCCTAATCCACAACGTGGAGGATAAATGTTACATTGATTCATGAGGCAACAACCACAAACATTCAATGGGAGTAAAATTCCCTTAGTAGCTGAGCAATTGATAAATTCCCTAGAGAAAATATTTCAGGCTTTGGGGAGTAGTGAAAGGGAAAAAGATATCATGGCAATTTACCTCCTCACTGGAGATGCTGATCAATGATGGTCATTGATTCAAAACACGAAGGAAGATGATGAAGTATCAAATTTGGAATGAAGGGAGTTCAAAGATCTATTTTTAGAAAAATACTTTCCTTGTGACCATCGAGCATATATGGAAAGGCAATTTCTGTGTAGGAGACTAAATGAGGATAAGAATGTCACAAAGTATGAGGCTAACTTTACAAGGATAGCAAGGTATGCTGGTGATTATATACGTAACCCAAGAAGTAAGATTGATCATTTCATTGATGAGTTAAAACCATTTCTCCGTCGAGCATTACTCTCACAATCCTTCTCTTCATACGAAGACATTGTCTCATGTGCTATCAAGACAGAAAAGGAATTCTCTATTTCTTATGACTTTAAAGAAATGAAAGAGTAGAAGAGATCTGTTGATCAATCTGGGAATGGAAATAAGGGGAATAAGGGAAAGGTTGAATATCTATCCTGTGGTAAATGTGGGAAGAAACACCCTGGTACTTGCTTTAAGGGAATGGGTGTTTGTTACAAATGTGGTGTAAAAGGCCCCCAAGCTCATGATTGAAAAGGGAAGAAGGAAGCTACCAATGTTCTATGCTACAATTACAGGGAGATGGGATATTATGAAAATGAATGTCCAAATAATCAGGGGAACTTACCATAGAAAAGTCCAAGGGATCAAGGCCACGCTTTTTCTATCACTACTGTTGAGGTAGAAGCTCCGAAAGACATGGTGGCAGGTAATTTAATGGTTTCCTCAAGTTTAGCAAATGCCTTATTTGACTCTGGATCATCGCATTGTTTCATATCTTCCCAGTTTTCTAAGAAAATTAGATATTTCCAATTTGATTTAACAAGGGAGTTTTCAGTTAAAAATCCTAAGGGAAGTATCCGTGCAACAATGTTTTGTAAATAAGTCCTCATTAGAGCACATAAATGTTCTTTATCTGCTGATCTCATCGTAATACCTATGATTGAGTTTGATATAATTCTCGGTATGGATTGGATTTTGGACTATGATGCAAAGATTTATTGTAAGAATAAGGAGGTTACGATTTTTGATAATGATGATGATAAGGAATACCTTATCTTTAGAGAAGAATCGCCACCACCCAATTCTAATCTAGATCCACCCCCAATAGCTCAACTACATTCAATTATTGGGGAGGAAGAGAAAGAAATGACTGTGGGTGAGGAAATTAATGTTCAAATAGAGGATGTACCTGTTGTGAAAGAATATGTAGTTGTATTTCCGTAAGATTTACCTAGACATCCTCCAGAACGAGAAGTTGAGTTTCCCATTGATTTAATTCCTGGATCAAGGCCTATATCAAAGACCCCTTATAGAATGGCCACTGTATAATTAGTTAAACTAAAGAAACAACTAGAGGAATTGAGTAATAAGGGATTTATTTTCCCTATTGTTTCTCCATGGGGGATCCCCTATTCTTTTTGTTAAAAAGAAATATGGATCTATGAGATTATGTATCGACTATATGGATATCAATACTATAAAAATAAAGAAAAGTATCCATTACCTCACATTGATGATTTATTTGACCAACTTCATGGAGGTTAATACTTTTCAATGATTGAACTTCGATCTGGATACAATTAGTTGTGTGTAAAGAAGGAAGACATTCCGAAGACAGCATTTTGAACCAGGTACGGGCATTATGAGTTTACTGTAATGCATTTTGGATTGACTAATGCACCCTCTGTATTCATGGATCTGATGAATAGAGTTTTCAAGGAATATCTCGATGAATTTTTGGAGGGATTTATTGATGATATATTAGTATACTCCAAAAGCTACGAAGATCATGAAAATCACTTGCGCATTATCCTGAAGACTCTGAGAAGACATGAATTATATGGGATGTTTAGAAAGTGTGAATTTGGGCTTCATGATACTTCTTTTCTTGGACATATTGTCTCTAAAGATGGAATCTCTGTTGATCCTCTTAAGACCAAGGCAATGCAAGAATGGCTAGCACCTACGAGTATAAATGAGGTAGGCAGTTTTATTAGTTTGGCAGGTTATTATCGATGTTTCGTCCAGAATTTTTCCCAATTGGCTAAACCATTAACGAAGCTCACACGTAAAGGGGTTAAATTTGTTTGAAAAAAGAGTGTAAATAATGTTTCTATGAACTGAAGAGAAGATTAGTCAATGCTCCTATATTGACTCTACCATCAGGGAATGATGGGTTCGTTATTTATAATGATGCATTGAAGAAAGGACTTGGTTGTGTCCTTACGCAGAATGATAGGGTTATTGCCTATTCATCACGACAGTTGAAAATTTATGAGCAAAAAAATCCTACTCATGATCTCGAGTTAGCAACTGTGATCTTTGCTTTGAAGACATGGAGGCACTACCTCTATGGTGAAAAAAATGTGAGATTTATACTGATCACAAGAGTTTGAAATATATTTTCTCACAAAAAGAACTCAACATGAGGCCACGGAGATGGCTTGAATTACTCAAGTATTATGATTGCATGATACACTACCACCCAGGGAAGGAAAACAAGGTGGTAAATGGTTTGAGTAGAAAAGACCATGGAGTTTTGAACAATATGAGAATTGAAAGGGATCCAATTTTCATGTATCTCGTGAATATGGACATGGGAATAACCAGTGAAGGTGAAACATCAATGCTTTTTCAAATGGTTTCCAAACCATCTTTACTAGAAAGGATTAAGAGTTCTCATACCGATGATGAAGAATTTCAAAAGAAGATTAAAGCTGTGAATGATGGGAGATTGAGAGACTTTGTGTATGAAGGCGGAATTTTGATATTCGGGAAGAGACTTTGTGTTCCCGATATACCAGATCTAAAAAGGGAATTTCTGGATGATGCTCATAGTTCCAATTTCTCTATACACCCTGGGAGCAACAAAATGTACAGAGATTTGAAGGAACATTTTTTGTGGGACAATATGAAGAGGGTTATTTTTGATTTTGTGTCAAGATGTATGGTTTGTAAACAAGTGAAAGCTGGAAGGCAACAGCCTGGAAGAGTCATTCATCCTCTTCCCATACCAGAGTGTAAATGGGAAAATATTACGATGGACTTTGTCATGGGGCTACAAAAGACTCCTAGAAGGAATGATGCAATATGGGTTATTGTTGATCGTCTTACCAAGTCGGCACATTTTCTTGTTATATGAGAAGATCTACCACTAGAATGTCTATCAAGACTATATATTAATGATGTTCTGAGACTTCATGGAGTACCCCTATCGATTGTTTGTGATTGTGATCCCAGTTTTACTTCATGATTTTGGAAAAGTCTTCAGAAATCCTTGGATACTGAACTTCATTTGAGCACTGACTACCACCTTCAAACAGATGGACAATCAGAACGAACTATTCAAACATTAGAATACATGTTGAGATCCTGCTCTCTTGACTTTCAGGGTATGTGGGATCAATATTTACCTATGGTAGACTTTTCCTATTACAATAGCTTCTATTCGAGTATTCAGATGGCACCATATGAAGTGTTATACGGAAAGTGATGTCGTACACCAACCTGTTGGGATGACGTTGGTGAAAGAAAACATGTAGGCCCAGAACTGGTGGAGGAAATGATGGAAAGGGTGAAGGTAATCCAAAATCACATCAAAGCAGCTCAAAGTATGTAGAAGAGCTATGATGATAATCGAAGGAAGGATTTATAATTTCAAGTCGGTGATCATGTTTTCCTGAAGGTATCTCCATGGAAGGGAGTAATAAGTTTTGGTAAGAATGTTAAATTGAGTCCCAGGAACATCAGACCTTTCGAAATTCTAGAACGAATTGGGGTTGTAGCTTACCGATTGGCAATGCTGCCAAGTCTCTCCAATGTTCACGATGTGTTCCACGTATCTCTATTGGGGAAATACATGCCTGACCCAATGCATGTACTCTCCTATGAGGAATTAGAACTGGAACTCGATCTGTCTTATTGCGAAGAACCCTTCAAGATTATTGATATAAGAGAACATGTACCGAGAAACTGGACGACGTGTCTGGTAAACGTTTTGTGGAGAAACCATAAGATGAAAGAGGCAACGTGGGAACCCGAGGAACATATGATGAAGAACCACCCGAGTCTTTTCATGCGGTATTATTCTAGAAATTTCAAGGATGAAATTATTTGAAGTAGGGGAGAATGTAACACCCCAAGCTTTTATGGTACGCTTCTCTATGAATAATGCAATAGCGTGTGTTGTACGCAACATCGAGTTCTAATACACACCACAACCAATCAAACTAGCCGTTATGAATAGTAATACCAAATTTTTGAAATTTTATATATTTTATCATTCAAAATGGACTTCTTTTTTGGATTCGGAGTATCGAATTTAGCCTAAGGTGAAATTTTGGTACTTTTTGGATAACTTTAATATTTTGATGAATAGTGAAAATTACTAAATTTTAATTAAAAACAACTTTTTTTAATCAAAATAATTAATAGTGATAAATTATGAATTTGAGTGGTTTTAAAGTCTATTTAGAATATATTTTTAACATTTCATACAATTTTGGTTATTGGACATAATTTCACAATTAAACCGAACATAAAAAAGTATCAATCTTTTGATAGTTATTATATCTTAAAAACACACTTTTTGTTTCGACAGTGGGAATTAATTTTAAATTAATTTATGCCACATATGTGTTTTAAATTTGGAAAAATGGATTCCATATTTGGAATCAATATGTTCAAATTTTTTAAATAGGTAACTTTTATTTTTAGACATTTTGAATAATTATTTCGGTAAATATTTTATTTACCATGGTTAAAGGGTAAATCCGGTAAATAAGGGTTAAAAAAATAATATTATAATAATAAAAAATTACCCTAAAACGTGTACTAACCTTATTGGTAGATACATGTCCGACCATTGGCATCTTTGGGTCTATTTTGGGACCCCATGGTGCCACTTTTATGTGATAGGGACACTTTATTATAATTAAGTTAAAATTAATACAAAAATAACACAAGCATATATCTTTTAGAAACATAATTTTTACATAGGGTTATATATGTTGGATATTCACCAATAATATTAATTAGAAATATAAAAAGATTTCCTAGATAATGGTATTTTATTTATAATTTTTAGACATTATATAATTTATTTTATTTATGACACAATGGTTATGTAGTAATTTTCATAATAGTGAAAAATTAAAATTAATAATATTATAGATACCCAAATAAATACAATTTGAGACTTATTCTTAATTAAACTAATTTACATGGATAATATGACATGTTAGAAATGAGTTAATTAACTTTTTAGAAGTACTCATTCTGTTATGATTTTTACAAAAATCAATTATTGAATAGTGTCAAAATTGACATAAAAGAGTTTTTTTTAAAAATATTATATTATTAATTGATATTAAATTCCTAAAAATATAAGGTTCGTCCAAGATAATTATATCATGATAGGTTTATCATTAATGGACCACTTGGGGGACTCTTGGATTTATATAGTAAGTTTATTAAACATATAATATAAAAATACAAAGAGACACTATAAAAGTGAAACTAATTAACTAAGAATGAATACTTAATGATAAGGTTACTATAGTAACCCAAACCTGTCTAAATTCTATTGGTTGAGTGGTTTTCAACCCATCCCAACCTTATCCTTTAAATAATCTACTTTGGTGCCATTATAAACTGAATATGAATTTATTATAAAATAATATTTCTAGCTTTTCCAAAGGTGCCCCTCGCCCCTCTTATAAAAGGGCACTCCCCCTTCTCATTAACTCACACCATCAAAGCCTTTTGGTTTGGCCAAACTCTGCCCAAATACTCTATCACCTTCCCTCACTTCATCCTATATGCCTTCCTTTAGTCATAAATCAAACCTAAGAGCCCTTTTGATCAAATCAAAAGGACGAACCCGAAGAAGAGGTAATGATTTCACCACCCTTTTCCAAGTTCCTTTATTCTTCCACTTCTTCCTTATTTTTTATTACCATTATAAAATAATAACTCCAGTATCTTATATATACTGTGATGTTAGTATAAATATGGTACAAACATATTCAGTATTCTATCCATCCTTTGAATAATATGTCACCATATGTGCATACGTACGGCTTACCGTCTCCACGTCGTGGTGTAATTGTCATTCAATAAATTATTATTTGGATGGGTATAATAATGATGTGTAACTCATATAAATAATAAATATAACATGATAAGGATTATTTATATATGATATACCATCCAATTATATATTATTTTAATATCAAATGAATGATATTGTCGCTCGTGCGTACGTACGGACTACCGTCTCCACGAACGCGTTGAGATTCATTCTCCATCGTATACATTCAAGTATAATTCTCATTTTATGATTAATAATAGTATCTAAGGACTTGATATCATTCTGGATATGATTATGATACAACCTATCAATGACAAACATATCTTACGTAACAAAACATATAAAAGAAAATGAGTAAGTTAACACCCGAAACAATGATAACACTAAAATATTATTAACAAATCAATGTTAAAAGATCATATATGATATCATATTAATGTATACTATTTTTTTTATAATTTAATAACAATTATTACACCATTATACAGGAGGTTAACCTACCCTCAACTAGGGAAAAGTACAAGGTAAGGGTTTATTTTGCAATCTCTTCATTATCCGAGGATGTTTATACGTAACAATCTACTAGGACTTCTTTATCATCCACATTCATGTTTCTTAAAAATGTATTTCAAAACATTTTTAATATTTACTATAATATGGGTTAATGTTATTTATACCCTTTTTGACTTTTTATAAGAGGTTTATAATGTAATCTTTCTGTTGTTTTCCAAACAAAGTGCTTTTTAACCTTTTTGACAGAATTAAGGTATGAATTGTTTTTAATATATATGGTGGGTGCGGCTATTTTACACCATTATAAAATCATTGAACCTTCCCTTACAAGATTATAAGAATATTTTAAAAGAAAATGTTTTATTTTAAACAACTCTTAAATGATTTCAAATTAAAAAGATATATTTCTCTAAAAAGAGTTTTGATTTCATGTATGTCAACATCCTTTGATGGATTTTAAGCTTATATGAAGTTGATTTATTATGAAACAAAACTTCCATATTGTATTTAAGGTTTTGTGATATGTTTTACTATGGATATGTTATTTTTATACCCTTCATGGTTTATGGTGAAAGTGTTGACATTTCGTATGCTAGTTTTAATATGAATGTTTATGTCATGTTTAATCCTTTTCATATGGGAATGCAGTGGACATAATATGTGAAGGGTGGAGCCCGCTATAGATCGTAGATGCATCGGTAGTTCTCGTGAGACAAACTAGTGTCTTGGCACAAGGCCTGGATAAAATCTTATTTTTAGTCATGGCATGATGCCTTGTCTATGTGGTTATGATAGTCTGGAATTATGCATTCCGTCATCATGAAAGTGGTTATTGATATTTCATGTGATTATTCGATTAGTAGAATATCCATGTGAATAAGTAAATGGAATTATTTCATTTTATTTTTTCCATACTATGGTGATGTTCAAGTTTTAAAGGCTTTTGTTTTAGTTATACATTGCCTTATTTGTTTATTCTTATTTATGAAAGTTTCCTCTATATTGTTATCCTTACTGGGCATTTGAGCTCACCCCTTTAAATGTTTTATTTTTCCCAGGATGTGAAAAAGTAATTTAAGAATGACCAGCAGGGATAGTATGTGGGGATATGAGTGTGGACTATGAAGAAAATATGTTGTTGTAGTTTTCATTTTTATGATGTCATGTAAGACTTATGAATATATCTAGTGTTTCCAAGGCTACTAATCCAATCAGTCTTTCGAGATTTGATCTTTCTTGTGATCATGCCAATGTTATGTAATAATGAACCGACTCTGGGTAACTGGGGCCGGGGCGTTACATATGATTACATGTAACCTTTATTTAGCCTTGTTGAGAATCTGAGCTCAACATTTATTATGTTTTATTTTCACAGATTCTAAATAATTTATTTATAATAGTGTACTCAAGGGGATTATATTTACATTGGTTTTTAAATTTATTTCACCAAATTTAAAATATGTGTTCCATGTTTCCAAATTCAATAAACTATTATGGTCCTTAGGTTGGTACTTTTTTATTTTGATGAGTATTCATCTAATATGATGTAATATCAGTGTATGTTAATCCTAAGTCACTATATTTTGTATGACTAGAAAATTTTAGTCCAACATTAGAATATATGATTATAAATCATTTTTGAGATACATAGGAATATTTATAAGGATATTTCTTGTGAAGTATCTGAGTAAAATTATAAGGATGATTCAATGTTTATAAAATTATCCCAAAAGTTTGGTAAATGATTAAGAGAGTGAATTCAAGGAAACTTCCTAACAATATAGAAACTGAAAGTGGTTGTAAAAGGGGGACCAAAAGATGTTTTAACTATGTAAAATAATGACATAATTTAGTTAACTATAAATGGAAAATGAAAAGTTTAGTTGACAAAATGGATAAGAATAATAAAATCCCTAAGGTATGATCGACTGTCAAATGAATTAAATATGGAAATATAGGAATTTAAAAAATGAATGTGTTAATTGAAAATCATATGAATTAAATTATACTATTTGTAAATGTAATTTCCTTCATACTGATGATGAAGAGACCATAAGGGTCATGTGAAAGGTACACTCTATTCTAATGTTATTTTTTATAAGAATTATTAAATTGAGTTTCATTTATGATATGACATTAGGAAAGGGGTATTAAAGAATAAGATGATAAATACATGTTAATGGATTGAGAAACATGTGGGGTTATTGACGATTATATGTATTGTAATTCATGAAATATGTTATATAAATGATGAAAAATATATTCATTACGGATTTAATAAAAATATATTTAGTGTATGTCATGACCTTCGAAGGTTATATTATGGACATGTGATATTGTGATCAATGTAAGGAAGCCCTTAATGTGTTTCATATGTTAAAAAATGTGGTTTTCTAGGATAACAAGGAATTTGATATTGATAAAGTAAATTTAATTTTATTGATGACCTCATAAAGGATGATTTATTTTTGGAGAAATAGAATTATTTTATCATTAATGAAGTATAAAAGGTTTCCTAATTTAATTAATAATTCTAATATTATTTTTTCTATGTAATTAATGATGAATAATGTCTATTTTCAAAATTTTTCTATGATAATTTTGGTTATTACCATGTTCCAAGAGAATAATTTTTGAATGTATTGACATGTTTGGTTTGTGACAACCATTATATATATATATTATATACAAGAGGTAAATGTTATGTTTGATTTTGAGAGATTTAATGAAATTATTTCTATTTTTTTACTTTCATATTTTAGAATTAATAAACAAATAACCATTTCTGTAATGGTTTGTGTTGAACATTGGATGTGGTTATTGATATTGACATATGAATTCACTATTTGATGATTTAATCATATTTATTAACAAGTTTAATGCATTTTTTTTGTTTTTATGATACCCGAAGATAGACCCAAGGAATTATTGGTCTATCAATGGGTATTATGATCCATTAAATATTCCAGGGAAAAAAATTCACCTTCATTTCATGGAGTAAGAGATGAAGTTGAAATTGATCAGGGGACAACCAAAGGGTTATATTGTAATTATGAAGGTGAATTAAATCATATAATTTAATAATCTCATGAAATAAATTCATCTTTTATAAAATGTTCTTGAAATAAAATGGTGTCCCATTATCATCATTTTTTATGATATTAATTACCTTTTTCAAAACGACATGGTTTATGGACTTTTATTGTAAATATTCACATTACTGTGTTATCTATCACTATCCATCAAAACTTTGTAGTTATATTTCTCTTTTATAACCATGTTTTCACTGGACACCTATGTTATCTTTTATGGAAACCTAGTTATGAGTTGCTTTTTGTAACTATTATATTTCCAAATTTCCATTTCTAAATGATTCTTAGTATTAATTATAAATATTTGGGTTTATATGAAAATAATGTTCATATATTAAACCTTTGATAACACAGGTGAATTTATATGGATAATTTCATTTTAAGGGGGTAGACCATAACACCCTTTGTTTTATAATTTTTTTTGATGAAATTAAATTTCATTGATGGATTTAGTGTCATGATACACCATTTTATTCATTATTTTTACACCACAATATGATTTGACAATAACCTGAGTATACTAAATATTTTTAGATGTTGTTGTGTTAAGGGTAATTCATTCACCATTATGAACATTCATCAAATGGGATACACAATCATTATTCATGCTTATGCTAGACTACTGTGACGTGAACCAACGTTCTTTATTCTTCAATGACAACATTTAAATGTTATAAATAACGGTGGGTTTGATATTTTTATATGATATATACGATATTAATGATTTATTTATTCCTTTGGAATTATTATATAACACATTTCTTCATTCGTTCAATTTTTTGGGAATATGATAACTTCGTTTGTTGATGTGTGCATTGCTGCCTCCTCAATGCGACGTGATATATTCACACATTACAAGGAATGTATTATGGTTGAGTTTATTAATCACATGTGATATTAAATACATAATAATTATACTATAATTATAATATATATATATATATGTGTGTTCATCATTTTCATTTATTTCATTAAGTACATCATGAAAAGTGAAATAGTGTTCATGCGTACGTACAGCCTACTATCTCCCGGAATAGTGTATTTTTTCAATATTTAATAAATTATGATATAGAAATAAATAATGAATATATATTATATTAATATAATTTTTTATATTCTGAAAAATTATAAATCATGATCTATGTAAGAGGACCAAGACAAATAAGTTAAAACCTGTTTGAAAAACAATGTAGTTTTTACATGAAACATAACTTTAACATGGAATTTTTAATAAATGGGTAATATAATGACATAAGTAAATCATATATTATTATATATATATGTATATTTTATATAAATATAATAAAAATATATTTATTATATATTATAATTGAACATGTATGATGAGAGTCAAGTCTTAAGGTAAGCAGATTCATCCAAATTTACATTCCAATGTGAAATATTTGTCATTATAAAACTTATAAATATTATCTGTTGAATATAATTAATTATAAAATATTATATCATGAATTTAATTTATTTAATTATATTAAAGGATAGAATTGATGTTATTATTTCATAGATCTTATGATTCAAAATTTATTCATGTAGTAAGGGGATTTCTATTATCACTTTTATTTATATGATAATTATTTCATATTCACCACCAATTTCATTTTTGTAGATTATATACTACCCTACAAAATGATATATCTTAAATTTAATTTAATTCATGATGTTAAAATTTTTAATCGATTCTATTCTTTCACTTATCTCAAGTTTCTAAAGTTACTCAAGAAGTAATGGATTTAGGTCCCACTTTTATTTTTCTATGAGTCACAAACCATGTTCGACACCTATTTCTTATATGTGGTGAATATACTAGCCATGAATATATTATATATAAACTATACTTAAATATATGGTTATTTAAATATCCATATTATGGTCTCAAATTCATTGGGTTTACTTTTCATAAGTTACCAAATTGGTATTACATTTTGTCTCAATTTTCCTTTTTTCAGACTCATGTTATGTTTTGGACCTATACTCTTTTATGAAGAGTATATAATTAACTTATACATGATTAATCATTAATATACATAAATAAAATATATTTTATTCTTTATTTTATTTTATTATCTCATTATTTTTATGATTTAATGTTACAAAATTTGTAAGTGTTTATTATTATAATATTATCATTTATTGAGATTATTTATGATTAAGCTTCTATTGATGAAATATTATGATAGAAATATCATGATCCCACATTATTTTTATTCTATAATGGTTATTTATAATATATTTTTGTATTCTTACCTTTTTACACACTTTATTAATTAATATGATTGTGAAAATATTTTTTAGAAAATTTGACTTTACTTCTCTGTTCTATATAAAATTTGTGTTCTTTGAAAATAATGTTTTCTAAAATTGTTTTCAAAAAATGTATTAAAATTATATTTTAATATAAATTAAATTAATGTGATATTATAAATTTGTTATGTTTTAAATGATGTTTGAAATGGTTTTCAAAGCTTACATTAAATGTTTTCAAGGATATTTAAAAAAAAGGGGTTTCAAAATGAATTAAGATTTAAAAAGATTTTCTATAAGTAGAGAGGCTATTTTTTAAATAAATTATTTAAATTATCATTTCAAAATTATTTCCCATATATTATGAGACCCTTTTATATGATTAAATGAATATGAAAACATCAACTTTTCCATATTATAAAATATTGTTAAAATTTTATAATAACCATTTACTTTCATGTGTTATTCTATAATAAAATTATTATAAAACCTATCTATTTTCGAAAGATTAAAATATTATAAAATTTTTATAATAAAAATTTCATTTCATTTATTATGGTATGATTAATGTTATATGATCTTGTGGCACAAATAAATATGGTTTTCATTATGGGAAATGTGGAACCTATATATCCCCCCAATGTAGTATGCAATGATAAATTGTATATGAGATCAGAGTGTACACGAGTTAAATCTTAGGCCCATAAACAAGAGGGTAAATGATATATATATCTTGATAAGAAACAATAGGGTAAACGAGTTCTATTCAAAGACCAAAAACGATAGGGTTAAGGGGTTTTAGACTAAGACAAAAAAATAGACGGTATATAGTTTGTAACAAAAGCCTGGAAAAAAGATGGTTGGTGTGTTGTATCCCAAACCCAATAACAAGTGGGTTCACGATTTATTTACCATGATAGAAAACATGAAGGTATATGGGTTGTATCCCAAAACCAAAGTAGGTACATAGGTTATTATCCCATGAATAACATCATACAATGGTTTTTTTAGGTATCCATTACATTAGATATTCTATGATTACGTGTATGTAAAAAATATATATCTTATTCCAATTATATTGTCTCATGGATTATGATCTTTATTCCCTTGTGATTCATTTACTATGAACTAATAACATTTATTCCATAATGCATAATTATGATATTTAATATGCAGGTTATGATAGTAAAATGTTGTCCTCATGTTCCCATACCCATGTGTTCACGTTATTCTTTTGTATATCCTTTTATTAACCTTACATAGAATATGATCTCACCATTTCATATATTTCCTTCTCCTAGTTTTTTATGAATAGTTTTATATATATGAGTACTATATGGGAAGATCATTATTAGAGATGTTGAAGATCATTCACCAAATTGAAAAAATGTGTTCATTGTCTCCAAAGAAACTAAATCATTATAGCCCTTGAGAATGTACTTTTGTAATGTGATGACTATACATATACAATGATGCAATATTTATATATGATAATATTTATTCTCTATATAAAATGACTTCCCATATGGTACATGATGTACTAAACACTAAAAATACTCACAAAGAATAACGTTGGATCCAACCAATATTTAGTCCTACCAGTCGATTTCACGAAAGGTTACCTCATAGTGGTGTCATACACACAATAAGGCCACACATGTATTTCTTACAAATGCACCCAAGGATACCCATGTGAAAATTTTCAAATACATTTCAAAATAATCATATAATTTTTATAAAACATTTTAAAAACCACGAATATCCACTTCTGAGTTTAAATTCCATTTCGAAATTAAGAAATCCCTTTTCAAAGAGAAACCACTTTAAAAAAATATGTTATTCCATGTTATCCATTAAAACCATATATCGCATTAAATCAATGAAAAACCCAAAGTAATGTGTTAGGAACAACATTAAATATACCAAATTAAACCATCATATATAAATAACTCCCTCATCATGGTAAAAACCAAATCACCTTCAACAATATTGACTGGAAACTAATATAATTTCCTTCAAAAGAAAATGAATTCCAAGAAAATAAAAAGTATAGATATAGAAAATTATCTAACCCCAACTAATGTGAAAGCCATATTTTTATATGATGTCATATTATAATAATAATGATTATATTCCTAGAGATATACAATTCAATATCTAAGATGGAAAATCGCTGATAGAAGAGACCCAAACAGGTGGGAATAAGATAAAACCACCTAGGGAGAGCATGAAGGTACAAAGAAACTAATCATGAAATGATTAAAATAAGAATCCACTCATTAAAAACCCTAAAATAATAGTTTTCAACTGGTAAATGGCATGTGATACCATTACAAATATTTTATTTTTGGAATAATATCTCTTTCAAAAATCATCATATTTTTAGTAAAAAGTCTGATATTTTCAACTACACAATGTGAAATATTTAAATGGTGTGTAAACCACTCAGACTATATATCTAGGCCATAGATTATACTTGGTGTCCATTAAACTATGTGTACACCCATTATAAATCCCATAATCTCTTTGTAAGAAACTATATTTTTAAGGTGAAACAATACAACAAATAATTTACATCACCATTAAAAGTATCCTATGAATTTATTTATCGGTATTATTATTCCAATGAAAAATGAATCTGAAAGAAAAGGTTAAATAATACCCAATAGAAATGTCATGGGGAATTAAAATCTTCCCACTATAAATGCTTTCAGCCCTCAGAAATCCCTCATGATACTGGATCCATAAAAATATATGGCTACTACTACATCATCAAAAAATCCCACTCAAACATATAATGGAAATCATGTCTACCATTACATCGATACCATGCTAGGGGGTCATTTTACCAATAAGTAGATATCATTGAAGACCATAATCTTAACTAGATGCTCAGTAAAAAGGGTATGAGGCCTACAATGAATATCCTCCCATATAAACACATGGTAAGGATCTAATATTTACACACTGAATATGGAAACTTGAAACACCTCTTGGATAATTGTCATTCCAGATGATAAGTCCAACTTATAATGAACCACTCCTAGTCATATAATGATCTCAAGGTGGCCCACAAACCTCGGTTCCAACATACCCAACCCGTGATGTCCCAAGTGAGTTAAAACTCTGATAATGACCTGATAACCGCACTCAAAATGCGGTTTATGAAGATGATGGGCCTAATAATATTTATTATTACACTCTTTCGTGATCATGCTTATTTCAATCAACAACATTACCTCTAAATTCTCATAAAAAATACTAAACCCGTATAAGGACTTCTCACCCAACTCTGCCCCACAGAATGGATATCTACATGGCTACATATAAAAATCCTTGAAGGGATCCATCTTTATCTAATCTTAATAATTACTGTTATAGAAAAATTAAACATTTGAAAAATGGTTTCCCCATGACCCCCCAAAATTATTCACACAATCTCAGAGTATATCCTCAAGAACACGGGCATTCATCTCTATATATGTCAATCCATATGTGGATTATAATTCGTGGTTAATCCAATAAAGGAACCCATTGCATCATAAAAATAATTCCAAAACCTTGATGTGAATATTAGGTCTATAATAGATAGAACCATTGAGGAAGCCTCGTGATGTCTAAGAATCTCTCTGATATAAGATATCCCAGTATATAAACTTTTAAAATCTTATGGATGTGTAAGAAATGTGCTAAGTGGGTGAGTTGATCTATGATCATCCAAATCAAATATTCCCCACTAGGGGTCCTTCGAAAAAAATGAAATCCTTGAAAATATCATTAAACATTAATACTATAATATATAAGGTATATAAAAAAATCATAGGTCTATTGTGTTTGGACTTAATTATATCAAAATTAAGTCACCATAATAAAAATTATAAAATCGACGGTCTTATCCTTAGAAACCAATATTGACATCATAGATCAAGAAAAATATCTATAGTTCCTTGGTGAATAGACAAGAAAGAATGGTTTCCACATTCCAAAAACAATTCCCATATGGGAAACAAAACAACCAACCTATTTTATAGACATAACTCCCCACTAGGAGAACAATACCACTCATTCGTGGTATCCCCACTATAATGGATTTCACCAAAACTCTGGCACGTAGAGTCATATGTATTTTCAAGATGAACCTTCTTTTCAAATGATGATTCATTCATGAAAAAAGTTAGACATAAATTTATACTAGCCTTTTCCACTCCCATGATCATATTATGAAACAATATCCACATATACAACTTTTCGACTGAATCATTTGTGGAATGTGTTTGTATCCTTATTATCAACACATTGGGAACCACATTCCATTTCTTAGGGTTATAAGTAATAAAAATAATGTGAATAAAAATACCAAATATATCTATAACTTATTATAATACCAATATTTAGAAGTATTTTTCAGTCTCTTATGATCAGAATATACCATAAAACACTATGTAAGAAATATTGATTCCATGTTTTAAGTGCATGCATTACCGCTATCACCTCAAAATCATGGGTATTATAGATCTTCTCAAAAGGGTATAACTGGTTATATCCCTAAGACACCACATGTTTCCCTTCTACACCAAACATCCCAAGAAGCTCCAGTTATCAAAAAATATATATGGGATTCTGCAATGTATTATCTACAAGTACAATTTTAGGATCTAATGACACTCCCCACTCAGATATCAAATCCCATGAAAACATCACTTCCAAGATCCAAAAATAAAATTTGGAAGGCATTCCATATAGATGATTTTCATTTATGGTATGATGAATTAAATGAAAATAATCCATGTGCTCCACATCAGAATCAGTGTAAATGAAAATACTTTCTATGTGCAAAAAACAGGAGTCCAATAACTAATGAAAGATCCAGTTTATCAAATCTCTAAACACCATTAGAGCATTAATGAAACCTTATGATATAACCAGGAATAATAAATTCCCATATTGACAATTAAAAATTGTCATTGGAATATCCTCTTATAATACACTCATGTGGTGGTCCCCTAATAGAAGGTCAATAATTGATATCCAACGAGCCCCTCTAAGCTATACAGAGAGACCATTAATCCTTGTAAAATTATATTTGTTCATAATGGGCACATGATTCAACATTAAATAATAAATACAATATAAAAAGAACTTTTTGAATTCTTCAAAAAGAAGATATTTGATGCCCGTAGTGACATGATAGGAATAATAAATAATTTATCCTCTAGGTCATCATGTTGTGCCATACGTTCCAATGACCTAGATGGTGATAAATGATAAGACATCATAGATATAAGAATCTTACCATGGATGAGGTATAAACTAAACTCGACCTCTCTTTGAGGTGGTAAAATAGAGGAATCATATATAATTAGATCAGTGTATCCAAACACCACTATAGGAAGTTTAATACCCATTCAATGTTTTACAAAATCAAGAAAAATCACTAACAACTTGCAGGATATTACCCTAGAATAAGTAATAACAGACCCTAACCTTCTCGATCAAGTGACCCACTCAACCTGGAAAACAATAGTGTCCCCATTAGTTGGTATGAACTGGACCCAATGGTGATTATATTCTATCTTGATTTTAACATTAATGATCAAATCGATGATAAAAATAATGTCCACATTGTCAAGATAAATCTCTAAGAATTACCAATCAACCACAAAGTTGGCTATAATTACCAAAAACACAGAATATAAAAAAAATTGTTCATAACACTTTTCCAAAGGCATGGAAAAATACAAAAATAATGAAATACGATCCGAACACAAACCAAAAATGTCAAATTTCCTTGATAATATAAAATAATGATTATCACATGTATAAAACAATGATATAACCACAGAAAGTGAGATAAACATTTTACCTCTAATAGTAGCTAGTCCATACATAGATTACCTAGTCAAATACACTTTTTCATAAATTCATCTGGTCTTACCCACATGAACATCTACCTTTCCCCAAGGATTAGACCCACCACCCTTGGAAGAATCTGCATGAACCTATGATACAATGGTTAGAGAGGATCCTACCCTTCTATAAGGTTAAAAACTCCCAGAACATCGCCACATGAAATGTATCATGGTATAAGAAGTATATAATGACTATATTGAATGAATAATAGGTAAGATACTTAGGGAACACATTTTTTACAATATATTCCCACCATCTTCTTTCTGATCCATCTATCATATACATGGAAAACCCATGATAATGTCTTTATAAGACTTCAAGAGGATAAATATATTATCTATCAACTCAATCAAATCCATGGAGTCTTAGTATCCTTTTTCACCATGATTTATATTCATGTGATTCCTTGTAAATTTAGATCCATGATCCACCACATGTCCAAGGATCTCTAAACCCAAATTACCATGAATCTAATTAATGTGGTTAATAGATTCTACCAAATTTAGGTCCACTAAAGGGTTCTCTTATAGAACCTATCACAAAACATCCCATATAATATATGGAAGAGACATTCTAAGATTCTTATTCTAAAAAAAGGTAAAAAATAGTCACATGATACTTAAAAATTAATTGAACCAACAATGGTTATTGACAAAAAATATTTCAGACAATAAGAATATAAGAGGACTAAAAATGCAATACTAAAAAATTATATAGGCTAATGCAAATTAATATTACATTATGTTCATTCAAATGTACTCTATATACAATACTCTATCCTAGTAAAAGTACCTTGCAACCCATGGTTACCCATTTTTTGTCACGAAAGGGAGCTAGTCAAGCCATGTTTCCTCACATACTTTCTAAATTCTGATGGTCCAAACTCCCTCATACCTAAAACAAAAAACCATATTCAAAAAATTTTACCAATATTCAGTCTAATAATACCATTGATACAGAATAGTAATAAACCAATCTTGGTCATATATAAAAAGACACCCAAACCAAACCATCATGTAAAATAGGTGAAACAAGAAAAAACATGTCTTGAATATAAGAAAAATAAGAACTGAAAATAGATTGAAAAATGAAAAAAAAGATAACATAAATAAATACAATCCAATCTAAAATAATCTAAAGTAGAAGGTATTTTTAATACCCACATAAAATATAGTCATATATAGACCCACTCAAACTGAAAGTTTTAGTAACAAGAGAATCCATCATTCGTGAATATGTTCATTCCATTACATGAATACTAAAATAAAACATCTAAAAATTCCCAAAGTCTCAAGTAGGATGTTATCTAATTCCACGTAGGATATGAACAAAGTTTATATACGAGGTAAAATATCAATGATGAAAAAAATAACTTTTAAAACAAAATGGTTTGTAATGAATTTTCATAAATTTATCTTAGTTGTAAATCAATTTCCCTCTAGTTAATTCAAAAATAATTTCATATTCTCTAAAAATTAAATATTAAAAGTAGAAGTCATAAAAAATGTAATCATATCCATACATTAATATGGGAATATGGAAAAAATATCAATTAACCCACCTATCATGTGCTATTATGTGATGCGGCCTTATATAAAAAACCATGAGATACAATAAATGATATATATAATCATTTGGTAAAAAACAATAAATGAAAAAAACTTTTATTTTGGGCTCTAACATATTGAAAACTATATACTAGACATAACTGATGATAGTTAATAATAATGTAGTATCTTACAGATATCGAGTCGTGCTACAAAATATTACAAAAGGATTTCTCCTAGTGATTCCATAAACACACTGAGGACACATGTGTATCATTCCCAATAAACCTAATGTTCAAAATGCGAAATTATCAAAATTCATTTCAAAACCATGATCGAAATTTTATAAAACATTTTCCAAGAAAATACAAATTTCATAATATTTTGAAAACCCATTTCAAAAAAAATGAAAATTCATTTTTAATGAAAACACCCGATCAAAAAAATTCCTTTCCAAGAAATACATTCCAATATCATATCACATCTAAAAAATGATACAAACAATGTATTTTGACTTGAATGATATAGAATTTAACAAATTAACACATTTTATAAAAATAACTACCTCATTATGGAATAAATCTGTACTTCTTCGACAACGGTGACAAGAAACCGAGGGAACAACCTCCGAAAGACATGGAATGACATGAAACATAAAATGATTGAAAGAAAAGGATATATTATCACAAATATAGCCAAAACCAAAATAATAACTAATAAAATAGAGGAATCAATGGTATTACATTCCTATAGATAAGCAATAAAACTATTAAGGTGACCATTCACTGAATGTTGCAACCCATAAAGTACAAACCTCTAATAATAACCTATGAGACAAATAATTGAGAAAAATTAGGTAGAATCCTCTAATAATAACCTATGAGACAATGAAAATAGTGATACTCTTCCACATTCCTTGGAACTACCCAAGAAATAAATACCTAATACTTTGATGGGAAAACTGACACAACATACTAAGACATCACATGCCCAAGTAAATTCACCTCTCATGTCCAAAACATATAGTTAGAGATCATTCCACATAGCTGGTGGCGTGGATGAACATTCAATATAGTTTTGAGATGCTCGGCATGCTCCTCCCCTGAATTTCAGTATGTTAATATTTCATCAATGAATACAATTGTGAAATGATGTAGGACCTCAGAGAACACCAATTCAATAATCCCCATTAACACATATGGTGCATTGATAACACTGAAAAGAATGACTACATATTCGAAGTTCCCATACCTAAACCTGAAGTTAGTATTTTGGATATCTACCCCCTTAACCCTCAACTAGTGATATACAAAATGCATATCGATCTTAGAAAACCATCTGACCCCTCTTAGCTGGTTGGAAATACATTCTATCATTAGAAGAGAGTAATAGTTTGTGACCATCACCTGATTCAACCATTGGTAGTTATACACAATGTTGGAACACTGTCTTCATTATTTGGGAACAAAACTAGAGAACCCACATTGACATACTAGAGTAGATGAAACACATCGGTATCAGATTATCTATCTAAATCATCAAATCACACATATTAGAAGATTCCATCTAATTTGAAGTCATCAAAATCAGAGAACCAATAGGTAGTAAGTCTATTGTGAAATACAAATAATTCCAAGGAATATCATCACAACCTCCTTTGGGAAAACATAAAGGAACTATTTAAAACCCATGGGAACTTCCACTATCACTACATCTGTTGATTCCATTGAAAATGTTTCCCAACAGGAAGGAAGGGGATCCGCATGCTAGCTGCCCACCTAAAAACCCCACTCACCAATGAAATCCACCTAATAGCCATAGACATTTGAAAACATGACTCTATTATAGATGTAGTATATACTAGCAAGACCAGAATAAAACCATTAAATTTCAAGGATGACATCGTCTGGATATACCAGTAGCAAGAAAACATCCCAATGAGACTATTATGGTTCCATCATCACTCTACACCAAAATCACGCATCAAACAAGATGGGATGGCATCCGACATGAATACTCAACGCTAGGGGAAAATGAAGCATCTCTATGTCTAATCCTAGATCATAAGCTACAGTGTGTTCAAAAAAGGTGTGAGAATCTCTATAATCAAATATGGAACCAAAAAGAGTACTAAACATACTAATCGTAAATGTAATTCTCCTTTATCCTTGTAGAACTGCTTCCTATACTGTATGAAACTAACCACACCCAGCTCCTATAACAATTTTATAAAGACCTCATCCCCAACCATTCTTAGGTTGTGGTCCATGGACACTGGGAACATCTTGAGGTCTTCCTCTTTCTTCCACTTACCTTGGTGGTGTAAAAACATTTTTCCCCTGCTACTAAAACGGCCTCACTAGAAACTGTTATTGATGTTGATGTTGACCCTACCCACCTCCACCAAAATATGATTGGGTAACCTCTAGATACTATCTCTGGTGATGTGAAAAAACAACATAACCAACAGAAATTGGAAAAACTCCCCTTAGAAAAGCATGGAAACCCCTGAAACTAAAAGACCAGAAAGGAAGCTCCATAGGTCGACTCTCAGTCAGTAAAAAACATGATGGTCCTAGAACCTGTGACCTTTTATTGAAAACTCTTCCCCTTGATAAAACATACTGGATCCTATCTCATGATGTACCTCCTCACGCGTGCATTTTTTTGACTACTAATTCTTTCTTTTAAACCTCCAGATACATCCAAAAAAAGAGTTACTGTATATTGGATAAAAGGATAGAGGGCCTACTCAAGACATCTCTCATGAGACACCTCCTTTGGAATGTGATTTGGAAAAAACTTAGGACCTTGAATTTTATTCCTAACTCCGAAATTGTGATGTTACCATATTGAGGAGAATGAAGATCCCACCTTTTAACTACCTTCATGGACGATGAAAGTAACTCTACCTAGAACTTCTTCTATAAGTGAAGCCACAAATATTTTAGCTCATTCCACTCTCCTAGATACAAATTCCACCACTGAAACATAGATACTCACATATGAATAACATCTAAAGGGAACCTGTACTCAATAATGACCCAGATCAAACTAAAAGAAATCTTGATCTCCTCTATCTAGCTCTGTGTCTCCACATCTGAAACACTACCCTCATACTTTTTGAAAGACTACCACTAGAAAGCGTGAAATTTCCTCTACCCCTGATCATCCAACTGAACTAGATCAACCCTAAAATTATCAAATAGATCATCATAGTGAACCTAAATTCCCATAGCCACCCACAGATGTTGATTAAAATCTATAGATGAAAGGAAAATAAGGATTTTCTAACACTGAGATGTATGGAATTTTTCATTAAGTATTATTTTAAATAATTTAATTTATTTTGTAATCCATTTTTAAATTCCAAAAAAATACCAATTCAAACATGAACCCAAGTCATTATGATGCGTGTACCTCTCCTAGGTTTCTACACTACAAGTGGTGTTGCCTCAATTTATTATTCGTTAGGCTCAGAGTCCTTTCACCAAATCATGGGGGCCCTAAAATCCAGCGACATACCCAGTCTTCCCTAGACATTATTAGGAACCTAGATCATCAAACATTTTCCCTACCAAACCATGAAATACTCACCATATCTAACTCTAATATCTATCCTATCTCTCAACCATCTACTCTGATACCAATCTTTCATGACCCACTCACTCCAAAGATACCGCAATGAAGGGATATAGATAATGACCCCTGACACATACTTCCATTAGTCCCAGGGTTGGCTACTAGCACAATGAGTGTCCAAATATTATAATATTGGTGGCATTTACATTAATAAAAAAAATAAGATCGAGAGATATAATGAATCATCCAAAACAACTCCAACACATAATATGTGAATAAATCCAAAAACCCTTCCATAATGCATATAATAATATAACTGATAAAGTTAACATCTCTGGTGTTAATAACCAAAATTAATGTTAAAGAAGTGAAAAAAAAACTATCAATGGTATAAGATAGTATGTTCAATAACGATTTGAAGAATCCTCTCAGAAACCTCAAAATAGTTTTATATACATAGGTTGATAATACATTTGTAATTAGTAGTAAAATCAATGTCTCTAGAGAACACATAAAATAATCATTATAATAACCATGTGAGAAGAAATCAAAAACAAAAAAAACTATCAATGTAAACTTACCATCCCATCCTCCCCATGTCATGCTCACCAAGTAAAAGAAGTCATGTATTGTGATATGAAGTAACAAAAATATAAGATAGGGTACCCCGCTCCACATTCCCAATTCTATGATGCTCTCTTCCAAAGTCTTTTGTATTAGGTCTCTCATCTCATCCTTATAAAACATCACACCCCACCCACCCACACCAAGGCTATACAATAAATCCCACCCAAACAATGATATGACTCACAACACACCCCACTTGAATACTCTTGGGCCTCACAATCCATAACGCCCACACAAACCTATGCTTAAAATCACATCACATCACCTCACATCACATATCATCCAGAAGACACCTAGGAAACTACATCACAACTCATCTTGAAGAATCATGGGCTATCACAACAGTGATAAAATTCACTAATAGACCTCTATCTATCATAGCTGGTGAAATAACTACCTCTCTTGGAAGAGAGAGCAGAGATGAGAGGGTACATAGCCATCTGTACTTATCACTAGATGTTGTAAAAAACACCCCCACCACATGACTATGTCATTGTTCAGAATTTAGTTCTCAACATGGGTGTGGTGAATATATAAATTACAACAATATTCATGTATATATATAGTATTAAATAATCTATCCAAACATATGGGTTCAAAAATAAACAAACAAAATCACAACACTATCACTTTTGCTTCCACCTTTTAATTCATTTCTTAGTGTCTAGAAATGTCGTTTTAGAGGGTGTTAGGACCTAATAAACTATGGAAGCATCACATTTCTGAATTTTTTTATAACAATTCATTTAATTATTTAGTACCAACCACATTAAACCACACATCCCACCATTAAATATTACATTAACCACTTCCCTTCCATTAACCAAACAAAACCAATCCTTTCTAAATATTATTAAACAATTATTTAATGTATTACAATAGTACCCGAGCATCTAGAAAAAGGAACCACCACCGCGCTACCCCCAAAGAAAGGATGAACAACCACCTCCTTACTACACCAAAAGCACGAACAAACAGTCACCTCCTTGCATCCCAACAAACATGGCCAAAAAACCTCCTTCTCACCATCCCAAAAGAATAGATAAACAAAGGACCTCTTCGATTCCCATAAATCAATGAAAAAAAGACATATCCTCCAAACATCATTGAAATAACCCATCATCATATGAGAATAAGTACAAATCATAACAACATATCATAATGGTTTTCACATATTTACAAAAAATGCTTTCATGAAAATCCATTTTATTTTTTTAGGGTAATTATCACATAAAATAAAAAATCCTCAAGATACCAATTCATTATCCAAGTATAAGTAATCATCCAATTTAAATATAGGGATATACCACTAAAATTACAATAATTACAACAAAAAGATATTCACATCTCATTTCAAATAGTGGAAACAAAAACACCAAGAACACAATATATAGTTGGGCATTTATCCTATCAGATCCATCGAATCAAAATAGTTTCAAAGCTATAAAAGAATGAAAAATTCCCACTTTAAACCCTTTCAATTGAAATTAACCAATTATTTATCTTTTAATACGCCATAAAAACCATAATACATAGATTAAAAATGAAATCCCTTCCAACATTAAGCACCAAATGGAGAAATAAGGTAAAATCATACCTCAAAAAACTATAAACTCATCGTTCCCTTAAGGGTGAAGAAGAAATACTGCAAACCACAAATAACTCATGGGAACCACAGATTTACCCAAACCCATCACAAGAGCATCACTCAAAACCAAAATATCACCCCAAATCAAGGAAAAATTATCATAGTCAAACCCAAGGATAAAAATGGAAGAAATTAGCTCATAAAAAGAAGAGAAATCACGAAAAATCAACCACAAATCAAAAAAAAAATTCAACCACTAGGATAAATATATCTAGGAGGGATGAGTGTTGGATCTAATAATACCATATAAATCCAAGGGTTCACCCAAAATGTGAGTAAGTTGAGAGAATGTATGAATGAATAAATGTTTTTCAAAAAAATAAATTCTAAAACTACAATGGGTCATAGGATTACCTGATGTGTAATCCAATTTCACTTCATTAATGGTGTTCATGTAACACCCGGATGGTTTTATAAAATATTTTCTTTAAATAGTTTTTCTCCTTCAGTAGCTTTCTTTTCAAACAATCATGAGTTTTAAAAAACCACGAGATGCCCTTAATATAAAATTAACATTATAGCTGAGCAATTATGTTATCATGAATAATTATAAGTAACTTATGAAAATGCATTACGAATTCTATGGATATTAATTATTTATGAAAAATATAAATCAATTAGATTTTTTTATTTCTTAGTGAATTGCATTTGGCAATGAAATTAATGAGACAAATGTTTTATGTATATAATAAAATATTTTTTATATTCATCCAATGGATATTTTAGTCACAGAGTATGAATAAAACGCTATTTTATGTATAATAACCTATTTTTTAAATGTTAATTTTACACTTTGGAATGGTGAACCCATTTTAAATTATCAATTTTTCATATTAATACATTCTATATGACAACATAAACATGTTACATTAAAGCGGGATATAAAATATTACTTTTGAAAAATTACTGAAAATTTTCTAATAACTTTATCATTTTGATGAATAGTAAAAATAAGCTAAATTTTAATTTAAATCAAATTTTTTATAGAGATAATTTATATGGTTAAATTATAATATTGAATGGTTTGAAAGTATAAATAGAATATTTTATTACCATTGAATATAATTTATTTCATTATCACTAATTTTACATTGAATTTATGTGTAAAAACACTTCAATGTTTTGCAGTGTTTTAACATTTAAAACTAGTTTTCTCATTTCAACAAAGAGAATAATTTTTAATGAATGACTACAACATCTATTTTCTGAAATTGGAAAAATGGATTCCATATTTGACCTCAGAAGATCCAAATTGTGTGAATAGGTACTTTTTAATTTTTGACATTATGAATAGTAACTTCATTAATTATTTTATTTACCACGTTTAAAAGGTAATTCTGGTAAATAAAGGTAGATAATAATTATAATTTAATTTTAAAAAACTACCCAAGAACATGTCATAATCCCATTGGTTTAGATATTTCTGACCATGGGAATATGTGGTTCGATTTTTGGACCCCAAGGATTCATATGGATATTAAAATTACATTTTAATAGAATTAATTTAGAATAAAGATATTTATAACCTAAGCTTATATTTTTTAATTAGTATATTTCAATATTTAGTTATATAGCTGATATCTATTATTATAAGTATTCCTTTGAAATATTAAAATATTTTCTACATCATGGTATTTTATTTATATTTTTTTTGATATTATATAGATAGTTTTATTTATGACACAAATATGATGTAGTGATTACCTTATTAATGAAACATTCTAATAAATGAATTTATAATTTTTAAAACAAATATAATTTGGATCTTTTGATGCCATCCAAGATTTTCTTATATGACAATGAAAATTTAGATTATATTTAATGCCTTATTTTCAAAGGAATAACGTTTCATGAATTTTTAAATAGGCATGTACGAATAGTGTCCAAAATTGTCACAATTCATAACTTAAAACATAAAATAGTTCATCAAATTATATTAAATTCCTAAAAATCTATTTTTTCCCTCAATTTTTAATATAATTCAAAATATTTCATAAATAACTTTTTTGGGTCGTTTGACATTATATGGTAGTTATAATAACTCAAAATGTTTAAATAACATGATATCACGGTTAGATTAAAAAGGGTAAAATAAGGGTTAATCCAAAAAGATAAAGATAAAAAAATATTTTTAAAACATGTCTAAAAATTATTAGAAAATTGGTATTCAAAATAAAGTCTTTTTCTCTTAAAATTTAATATGTTTCAGGAAATCTTTAGCTGAAACTAAATTTATAATAAAATAAAATTTTTAAGAGTCTCCAAAAGTGCCCCTCTCCCCTTTTATAAATGGGAACCTCCACCCTCCCATCTTAAATCCATTTTGAGCCTTAAATCCTGGCCAAACACTACCCATTTGTCTTATCATCTTATCTAGTAATATTATAGAGGTGATGTTATTATTAAAAGTCCAACTCTATTCCCTAAGAAGAAATTTAAATTAGGAGCATCAAGGAAGAGGTAATCTATTCTACCGATTCATTCAAATTTATTTATTCTTCTACATCCTATTATTTTGTTGTTTCATTATAAATTAATAAAAAAAGTATAAATAATATACTTATATGTTACTATAAATATGAAAAAACCACATTTTACCCTCTATCCAGCCTAGAAAAAACAAAATCAACGTGTGTGCGTACGTACGGCTTATCATCTCCATGCCATGGGGTAATATATTTTTCACCACCACCTTACAAGTATTTGTATAATGGTGGAAATAATAGATATATATTATTAGTAAAAAATGATACATATTATATGATAATATACACCCTCCACTTCAATACCATTAGACAATTATGGAAATAATATTTTCACTCGTGCGTCTATACGACTTACCTTCTCCACAATGCGATGTGATTCGTTCTACACAATCTTAATTAAAACATGATTATATAAATGAATTGAATGAAAAAATATGAAATATATTATACTAATACCATGTGGTAAATGATATAACTATCACCTAATAAATGGAATAAGAACTTATCTGACAAAACATACATAAGAATATAAAGAAGTTAATACCTGAATAATGAGTATGGATGAAAATATGATCATAAATGTTATCATAAAAATGGTTATGATTATAGAATAAATCCTTACGACTTTTTAAAACATAATTTATGAGGTTCAGATACATACGAATCATATCAGAATTAAGGTAAAGGCTAACTTTTCTAATCTCATTTTATCCAAGATTGTTTATTTGTAAGTATCTACTAAGTATATATTTATCATCCATTACCATTATTCTAAAACAATTCCCATAAATTGTGTACTATTCATATATTTATTTTTAAATTCATTTTTCTAATTTTTAATTTTTCAACATGTTTTTGAAAGAATATTTAATTTTTTAACATACAAGGTACTTTTTGACTTTCTTGAAAAAGTACGAGGAGAATTGTTTTTAAAATATACCACATGAACAAGATTTTCCATATTCATAATGCCTTATTTCCATGAATAATAATCTACATGTTTACAATTGTATTCTCAACTCAATTATTTTCTTTTAAAGTTTTATAATGGTTTGAGAATAAAAATGTTTTTGAAGAGGAAACAATATTTTCATCAGGAATGATGATCATGCATTTTTATCAAAATTATTTTCTATCT
This sequence comes from Viscum album, assembly GCA_963277665.1. Classification (NCBI taxonomy): domain Eukaryota; kingdom Viridiplantae; phylum Streptophyta; class Magnoliopsida; order Santalales; family Viscaceae; genus Viscum; species Viscum album. The sequence continues at coordinate 1,387,544,267 of OY728157.1, forward strand.
AAGATTACGTAGGATTATGATTATATCCCAATAATTACTATGATTTTATTATGTTTATTATGGAATTTCATTTTGTAAATCCATTTGTTTTATATGAATTATGATGGAATGATTTTTAAGAAACTCATTTGATTTTATGGGTTGTGTTATGGGGAATGTTTCTATGTTTTTGTGGAACATGTAAGAATTGTTTTATTATAAGATGTGTGGGAACTATATCTCCCTCAAATAAATGGGGTGAAGATTTATATCTCCTGAGACAGACATGGCTGGAATATAAATTTAATCTAGTTTAGTGAAACAGGGCTGGAATGAGGATAGAACTCGTTTGAGTAAGAGACTTTGTCTACAATGATCATTTTAGAAATGGGCCTTGACTAATAGGAAATGATTTTCTATTCTTATGTGTGTATGCCAAAATATTTAATGTCTTATTTTATGACTACTTGGAATACATTTAACTTTTATTATTTATCCCATGAATTGATATTGTGATCTTTTATATGAAGATTATGATTTTTAAATAATTTTTTCTTATGAATAATATATTATTTTTATTTCAAATGTTTACCCTTACTGAGAATTGGAGCTCACCATTTTATATGTTTCTTCTACCTAGGACATGAAGAAGGTAATTAAGTATGATATTCTAAAAAGGAGTCTAGATATGATGAAATAAATGGGAGTCAACATTGATGTTTTATAAACAAGTTTTTTATGTTTCCTAGTTTCTAAAGACACTATAAATGTGTGGGCCTGCCATGGTTTTGTTATATATTGTAGTAAATATAATTCAATTCCAAATTGATATCAATTTATGTAATTTATGGGTCTTTATAGTTGGTATCAAAGGAATGGTATAGTTAACCTTTGAAAACTACGATGGGAAAGCCAAAGTAAGAATAATAAGGATATGTCTAAGTATAAGATTAAATTATAATGTCTTAGAAATACCCAAGAATAACCTATGATAAAACCTAAATTGTTCTAAATTGAAATTTTATTCTTGATTATATGGTTTTCATATTATTATTATTGTTTCTAAAACTATGCTTCGTGCTTTTAGTTAATGGTTTTAACCCAAAGGAACATCGTTAATAATGAATGTGATGGGCAATGCAATGATTGTCCCCCTGAGAAACCAAATGTTATAGAATCTGGAATGAAAAGTATTTTATCCATGATCACACAACTTTCTAAGGCTATAAATCATTCATTAATTCCAAACAATAAAATGAAGGAGCGACATTCTGTTGAATCCATCATGAGGCAGCATCCACCTTCATTCAGAGGGTCTTGTAATGAATTAGTGGCTGAACAATGAATCAGTACCACTGAAAAGATATTTTCAATTCTACAATGTTCTAAACTTGATAATGTCATCTTATCATTATATCATTTGTAAGGAGAAGTTGATAAATTTTGGAATATTATCAAGAATATAAGGAAATTAGATGAAATTGAGTCCATGGAATGGGTCAAGTTCAAGAACTCATTTTTCAGTAAGTAATTTCTTCATATTATTTGAACAAATAAGGAGAAGGAGTTCCTTGAACTTAAGAAAAATGATGATGAATCCATTGGTACCTATGAAGAAAGTTTTACAGTGCAATCAAGGTACGCTTCTGGAATTGTTATCCAACCTGAGAATAAGATTGATAGATTCTTTAGTGGCTTAAAACCATCTCTATGAAGGGAATTACCCATAATGAATATAAATATCTATGAGGAAATTTTCCTATGTTCTCCTTAGGTTGTGATCAATATTGGAGTAACCAATTAGTAATATGGGTTTGACAAGAATAGGAAAATAGAATCAAAAGGAAAATCTAAAGACCACACTAAAAAGATGTGTGTTTTCCATTATACTCAAAGTGTGGAGAGAAACATGAATGGAATTGTATTAATAGAAATAGTAAATATTTTAAGAATGTAGGAGAAGGTGATCCTGAAATTGAATGCTGATGTGATGGAAAAAATATGTCTAATTATGCGATCAATGAAAAGGATACATAGAATTCACCTCCTAAACTTCAATGTTAAAAGTGCAAGGAAATGGGTCATTATGAAAATCAATGCCATAATCAAAGAGTTATTGATGATGATCAGCATTAATTAACACTTATGGCCAAAGAAAAAGGAATTTCACATTCAATTACTATTGGATACATGGATTACGATAATTTAGCGGTGAAATATACATTTAGTATCCACTCTAAAGTGGAAATTTTTTAATTTCATTCTATATCCACCCACTATTTTATTTCTAAAGAATATTCTAAGGGTATCGCCTTATAACCTCAACAATTATATGTTGATTTAGCTGTTACAACCCTTAATGGCCAACAGTCACATCAAAAATTTACAATTCTTATGTAATTGACGTTTGTGGGAATGTACTTCTTTCAAATCTTGTGATTTTTCATACAGTGGAATTTCTTTTGATTCGTGACATGGATTAGCTTTCTTTATAGGGAGTTCATATCAATTTCCAAATAAGCAAAGTCACATTTCATATTCTAGATCAATCTATAATCATCTAACAGTGCAAGGATGAATATAACTATCCAGTGGAAATTTCATCCAAATTACGGGTCTTGATTCAAATAAATGAAGGTTTGTTTATCTCAACTGGTTGGGGAGAAACTCTAGATAAAGAATATACCCATTGTAAAAGATATTGATGATGTCTTTCCAGAGGAATACCTAGGTCTTCCATTAAATCATGAAATTTCTTTTTAAATAGAACTCATACCGGTTTCTATGCCTATTTCAAAGACACCTTATAAAATGGCACCAATTGAGTTTCAAGAACTAAAGAAGAAACTCTAATAGAAGCTTGACTATGGATTCATAAGACCTAGTGCATCACCTTGGGGAGCATCAATTCTATTTTTTTACGAAGAAAGATGGATCAATGAGACTGTGTATTGATTATCGAAAACAGAACAAGATCCATATAAAAAAATATCCCCTCCTGCACATTGATGACTTATTTGACAAACTACATAGAGATAAATATTTTTCCATGACCGATCTTCATTTAGGGTGTCTTAAATTAATGATCAAAAATGAGGATATACCTAATATGGAATTCCGTACTAGGTATGGACACTATGAAATTATATTGATGCCTTTTTGTATTACTTGTTCCCCTACTATATTCATGGATCTAATGAATAGAGTCTTTAAAAACTATCTTGATCAATTTTTGGTTGTCTTTATTGATTATATTATTGTCTATTCATATGGAAAAGAAAATCATGTTGATCACTTGAGAATTGAATTGAATACTCTAAGAAAGGATTGTATTTATGCCTAATTTACCAAGTATTAATTTTGGCATTAATAAGTTTCATTTTTGGGTCACATAATCTCAATATTGGATATATGTGGATCTTGAAAAAATACAGGTTATTGAAAAAATGATCGAGATAAACAACAGTAACTGATATCTGAATTTTTCATGGTTTGGATAGATATTATCGATGTTTTTAAAAATATTTTTCATTATTTTATAATCTACTCACCAAGATGAATAAAAAAGGCATTAAGTTCGTTTTGATAGAGTAATGTGCAAGGAATTTCAATGATCTAAAAAGAAGGTCATCCGGTGCACCTGTGCTCACACTTCCTTGTAGTGGAAAATGGTTTTGGATCTACAGTGATGAATCCCAGAAGGGGAAGTAATATGTTCCCATGCAAAAATCATTTTGTGATAGATTATTCCTCACGATAGTTGAAAATCCATGAGAAAAATACCCAACTCATGATTATGAGTTAGCTGCAGTAATATTTACATTAATCATATGGAAGCATTATCTGTATAGTGAAAGGTGTGATATTTATACTGATTATAAAAGTTTGAATTATATTTTCACACAAAAGTAGATGAATATGAACCAAAGAAGATGGTTGTAGTCGATTAATGATTACGAATGCTCAATACATTACCTCCCTGGGAAAGAAAATAGGGTGGTAGATGCATTAAGTCAACAAGACCCTTCCATATTATCAATTATGAGGATCATGAACGATCCAATATTTATGGATTAGCAAAGAATGAATCTTATAATTATAATAGAAGGGGATAAATCATGTCATTCAAAAAATGGATGTTCAACCATCTATATAAGTGAAGATTAATGAGGCACAAAAGGTAGATGTAGAGCTACAAAAGAAGGCGAGAAAATTCCTGAATTCAACCATGATTGTGATGAAACATTAATATTTAGGAATTGGGATTGTGTTCCTCCCATACCAGAATTAAAGAAGGAGATATTGGATGAGGCTCAAAGTTCTTCATTATCTATTCACCCTAGAAGAACCAATATGTATAAATACCTGAAGGAGTACTTCTTTTCGGATGAAATGGAAATAGATCTTGCCGAATATGTCTCCCGATGCTTGGTTTGTTAGGATGATAAGAAAGATAGAAGGAATTCTAATGGGATGTTACAAACATCACAAATACCATAATGGAAATGAGAAAACATCACTATGGAATTTGTCCACAAACATCCCAAAACATCCAAAGGTAATAATGGTATTTGGGATATCATTGATCACCTTACGTAGTCAGCACACATTATTGCTATTACAGAGGATTTATATCTTAATTAGAATTCCTTGATATATGTAAATGAATTGGTAAGATTACATGGCGTAACACTTTACTTTATATCTATTCGAGATCCGAGGTTTACCTTGATGTTATGGAGAAGTCTTCAATATGCTCTAGATATAGAGTTATGTTTCATCACTTTTTATCATCCTCAGAAAGAAAGTCAGTCTGAGAGGAAAATTCAAAGGCTGGAAGACATATTGAGAGATTTCTCTTTAGATTTAAAAGTTGGTTTGGATTAACACTAACCATTGGTAGAATTATTAAACAATAATAGATTGCACTGCAGTATTCAGATGTATCCTTATGATGACCTATATGGAAAGAAGTGCAGAACTCCAACTTTCTGGGACGATGTTTCAGAAAGAAAGCTATCAGGACATGACGTTTTTGATGAAATGGGAGAAATGGTTAGATCTATTAAAAAATATGTAAGATAAGAACAGATTAGACAAAAAAGTTATTCTAGAAACTGGATAAAAGATCTTGTGTTTGAAGTGGTTGATAATGTGTTCTTAAAAATATCCCCCTAGAAGAGAGGAACGATATTTGGAAAGAAGGGAAAGTTGAGCCCTAAGTTTATCAGTCTATTAGAAATACTAGACCGTGTTGGTAAGGTTGATTACCAGTTGGTGCATCCAAAAAATATATCTTAAGTTCATAATGTGTTCCATGTATATCTATTGATAAATTAGATAGCCGATCCTTCACATGTACTATGCTCAGAATTCATACCATTGGAGAAAGATCATTCTTATAAAGAATAACTGATAGAGATTCTGGATCGTAGTGAAAAAGTTCTACGAAATAAGACCAATCAATTGGTTAATGTTTTATGGATTAACCATCAATTAGAAAAATATACATGAGAACTTGATGATATTATGAGGGAAGGGTATCCACATTTGTTTATTTATAACTGATGAATTTCGAGGGAAAAATGCAGTTTATGGGGTGTAGAATGTAACACCCAGATATTTATATAAAATATTTTCTTTATATAATTTTTATCATTTAGTAGAATTAATTACACACAATTGTGACTTTAAATGAACCATGATATTCACATAATATAAAATTATCATTATATTCTATCTGTTTGGATAGCGAGAATAATTATAACTAACTTACGAAAATGCCTTATGAATTTATTGGCAATTAATTATTTATGGAAAATATAAATCAATTAGATATTTTTTTGTACTGAATTGAATTTGGTGATGTAAATAATCAGATATATGTGTTATTTACTTAATAATATATTTTTTATATTCATCCAATGGATATTTAAGTCACAGGTTATGAATAAAACCCTATTTTAATTATAAGAAAATATTTTTAAAGGATAATTTTACACCTTTGAACTGTGAACTAATTTTAAATTAAGATTTTGGAAAGTTAATAATTTCAATATGAAAACAAAAACATGTTATCTTGAAGGGGGATATAAAAATTTACTTTGAAAAAACTTATGATATTTTTTTCATAACTTTCATGTTCTGATGAATAGTAAAAATATGCTAAAATTAAATTAAAAACAAGTTTTTTAATCGATATAATTTATATGGAAAAACAATAATATTGGATGATTTGAAATATTAAATAGAATATATTTTTACTATTTTATATAATTTATGTCATTATCATTAATTTTAAATTTAATACATTGGAAACACATTTCAATTTTTGCATTGTTTTATCTTTTAAAACTCGTTTTCTCAGTTCAACAACAAGAATAATTTTAAATTAATTACAGAAACTTCAATGTTTTGAATTTGGAAAAAATGATTCCATATTTGGAATAAATTTTTTCTAATTTTGTGAATAGGTATGATTTTTTTGGACATTATGAATAGTTACTTGAGTAATTATTTTATTTACCATGGTTAAAAGGTAAATCTGGTAAATAAGGGTAAAATATAATACTAATTTAATAAAATAAAACTACCCTAAAACATGTCCATATCCTATTGCATGAAAATTTTTTGACCATGGTAATCCCTGGGTAGATTTTGGATCCCATGGATTCAAATGGATGTTACAATGACATTTTATAAGAATTAATTTAATGTTAAGATAATTATAACCTAACCTTATATCTTTTATTAAATATATATTAATATAGATTTGCATAACTGATATATATGTTTATAAATAGATATTATCAGGATAAATCAATTTCTTATATCATGGTCATTTAATTATAATTTTTAGAGATTATATAAATATTTTTATTTATAACACAAATATGATGTAGTGATTACCTCATTAATGAGAGATTCAAATAAACGAATTTATAATTACTAAAACCAAAGTAATTTTTTTATTTTCATGTCATCAAAAGTTTTTATAGATGAAATTGATATATTATCTTTTATTTAATTCCATATTTTCTACGGAATAATTTTCTTATTAATTTCTAAAAAGTCAAGTATGAATATTTTCCAAAATTTAGATAATTAATAACTAAATACATAATATTTTTTATTAAATGATATAAAATTCCTAAAAATCTATAATTCATAAAAATAGTTAATATATGTCCAAATATGTCATAAAAAAGTTTTTTTTTGGGTTTTTTACATGATATTGAAATAAAACTAACCCACATGTTGTAAATAACATTATATCATGGTGAGATTAAAAATGGTAAAATAAGGGTTATACAAAAAAGATAAGGTAAGAAAATATATTCAAAAAAATTCTCAAAATTATTGAATGATGATTATTCGAACCAAAATCATATCATATTGTAATTGAATGTGTTTTGGAAAATTTTTATTTTAAATTAAATTTATAATAAATTCATATTTTGAAGAGATTCTTAATGTGCCGCACTCCTCTATTATGAAAGGGAACCTCCTACTTCACCTTTTAACTCTATTTTTTTCCTTCAAGATCTTCCAATACCTAACCATTTCTCTTATCAAATCCCCTAGTTACATTCTAGAGGTTATGGTCTTTTCAAAATACCATCTCTAGTTCCCTAAGAGGAAATTTAATAGAGGGACATCATGGAAAAGGTAATCTCTTCACCAAATCTTTCATATTTATTTCTTCTTATACATACTCTTATTGAGTTGTTTAATTATAAATTAGTAACATTAGTATCAATAATATACTGGTATGTTATTATAAATATTAAACAATCCTATTTCACCTTCTATCCATCCTACAGAAAATGAAATCATCGCGTGTGCGTATATACGGGTTACTGTCTCTACGCCGTGGTGTTATATGTTTTTGACCACCACCTTACATGGATGGGTATAATGGTGGAAATAATAAGTATATATATTTATTATAACATGATAATAATTCTGAGATACTGTACACCATCCAACTCAATACCATTCAACAATTATAGAAATGATATCGTTGCTCATGCGTACGTACTACTTACTGTCTCCACGGTGTGATGTTATTCATTATAGATAATCATCATTTAACCCAGATTATATAAATGAAATGAATGAATAAATAAGATATATATTATACTAAATCCATGATTCAAATGTTATTACTATAATCTAAATTTTTTAATAAGAACTTATCGTACAAAACATACATAAGAACATAAAGAAGTTAATACTCGAATAATGACTATGGATGAAAATATGATCATAAATGTTATCATAAAATTATCATGATTTTGAATAAATCAGTAACATTATTTAAGTCATTATACATGAGGTTTGGATACATACAAAGCATATCATCCCTAAGGTAAGTGATAACTTTTCCAAACTCGTTTTATTTGAGACTGTTTATTCGTAAGTATCTACTAGGTATATATTTATCATCCATTTTCATGTTTTCTTAAACTATTATCAAAAAATTTGTACGATTATTATATATATGTTTAGAGTCATTTCTCCCATTTGTACTTTTACTAAATGGGTTGTAATTAATCTTTTTTTTTTTACTATACAAGGTACTTTTTGACTTTCCCGAAAAAGTATGAGGAGAATGCTTTATTAACTTATAGAGAATGAATGGGTTTTTACATATTCCTAATGCCTTATTTCCATGTAGCTTCGTCTACATTTTTATAAGTGTATTTTAAACTCAATTATTTTCTTTTAAAGTTGCATGAATTTTTCTGAAAAGAAAACGTTTTTGAAGAAGAAATGAAATTCTCCTTAGAAAAGAAGCACATGTGTTTATTAAAATTATTTTATATCTAAGATTACGTAGTTTTATGTTTTTATCCCTATTGATACTATTATTTTATTGTGTTTATGATGGAATGTTATTTAGGTAATCCATTCATTTCATATAAATTATGATATAATTATGTTTTAGAAACTCATTTGATTTCATGGGTTATGCTATGGTGGATGTTTCTATGTTTTTGTCGCACGTATAAGAATGGTTTAATTATCAAATGGGTGGGACATATATCACCAACCAATGAATTGGGTAATGATTTATATATCATTAGTTAGACATGGATGGAACAAAAAATTATTCTGGTTCATAAAACATGGTTGGAATGAGGAGAGTACTCCATTCAGTAATAGACTTTGTCTGCTATAATGGACTTGGAAAAGGGCCTTGACTAATATGAAAGGAATTTATATGATTAGGTTTGTATGCCACAAAATTTAATGGCTTATGTTAGGACTATTGGGATTACACTATACTTTTATGATATATCTGATGATATAATATTGTGATCATTTATATTCAGGATAATATTTCCAAATTATATGTTTTTATGAATATGATATGATTTTCATTTCATTTTTTATTGTTACTGAGAATTTGAGAACCAACTTTTAAATGTTTATTTTCCCCAAGAAATTAAGAAGGATATTATGTTATATTCCAAAAAAGATTCTAGATATGATGTAATAAAAGGGAGACAATGTAGATGTTTTATGAACTAGTTTTTTATGTTTCCTAGTTTCTTAAGACACTATTCTTATACCGTCATGTCATAGTTTTGGTATATGTTGTAATTAATATACTTCAATTCTAAAGTGATATCAATGTATGTAATGTAATGGTCATTATAGTTATGGTTCCACTGAATAATTCTTTTCAGATTCATTTTATGATATTTTTATACCCCAATGTATTATAAAGTATGAAACCCCTCTTCACATCATTTAAAATATTGACACATTAGGAAACCTCATTGATAATCCATGAAACTGAATTCCACATCATGTAATCAGGTTACATGACATGAAATTTAACTTCATCTATCCTTTATTGACTAAACATCTCTAGACTACCATCGATCATCCTCAAAACACTCAGAACTAGAAAGGCAGCAAATGAAGAAGTCATAAACAATTACAAACATGATTTCCCATAATTATGAATTTATATTGTTTTTAATTAAATTGTTATAATTATCCATGATATTTTCAATATGATATTATATCTAGATGAATATCATTATCAACTAAATAATAAATGGAATGTGTATTTAGTTATTTATCATTATATATAGATTTTTAATTATCCTTATATGATAGTCAAGTTATATAATTGGAATGTTTTTTAGATATGTACAATTACATTTTAATTCTGATTATTTATTCATGATTGATTCTACAATAATTAACCCTTAAATATCTTGTGTGCTCTCCCTAATTATAATTCCTTTCCCTAGTATATGAAGAATATTTCATAGAATTAGTTTTAAAAGATTAATTTCTTAAGATTTTATTTTTATTTTTTTTTTCAACCCAGTGTAATATGTGTATCATGTTTTAATCTAGTTATCCAAAACTGCTATTTTATTTTCTTGAATTTTCATATGAGATACATATCTTTTTATTTTTTTTTTAAATAATTTTTTATGGCCTCTTGTGAACACCCTACGAGTTCATGGGATTATAGGGGTTTCTAGGGATTGATTCGAGCCCAGAAACAAGATTTCTGGGAAACACAAAAGGGATGCATGGGTTGGAGTAACTACGCTTACCAAGCCACAACTGTTTTGAAACCTTGCATGGTTAGATAGAGGGCTCCAAGAGTTTCATATTTTGAGGAAACTGTGTGGAAGGTGGTTCTCTCCTATTCTATGACCTCTATTGTTTTTTAGAGTGTCCTAATAGATGGTTATCTTATTGTTTGGTAAACCATGCACATTTAGTGTGCATGGTTTCCCTCTGTAAAGTCAAGGGAACATGATTGGAACATGTTTTTTCAAACCGTGTGGCCAAACCATGTGACCTATATTTTTTGCATAAAATTTCAAAATTTGACAAAAAATATATTAATCTTAAATATATATTTTCAATTATCCTACCATGGATAGAAGATCAACCATGAGACATCCCATTAAAGAAATTTGGGTTTCTATTTATCATATTCTTCCATCAAATTTCATAATTGATAGTTGTTCATGTCGTTGAATCTGTACATGTAAGTACAATAATTCTTCTCAGTCATTCATTGTTAGTATTGGTATCCATTTCATTATGTAGAATCAAGCCATTATTTCAATTTCTAAGTTCTTCATCCATCATGAAATTTAATTTAGATATAAATCAAATAAGAATATGATTTCGGAAGATCACTATAATTCAGACCTATGGTAGGTCGTCTATACATTTCCCGAGTAGTTTTTTGATTTATAGACATAGTTATAATTTTGGCATGATCCAGACATTAAAAAGAGTACCTAAAACTGAATTGAATGATAAAATTTAACATAATCGAAACTCTTAGGGATACAAAATAGTTTCAAGAGACTTTTTAGAGGTTTTTCCCACAACCAAGGTCACCAATGAGGCGTGACATTGAGATTTCAGTTACTATACCTCCCATGGGGAGAGTGTTTTTGATTTTATAATTGGGGGATTCACATAATAAACGGAAATTAATTGAATGGATTGATAAAGTGATGGGTTTACACTATTTAAAAGTGTTAACAAGAATATTATTAAATTAGTTTACTGAAAGGATTTATTTTCAATTGTGGAAATTATTGGGTAAACTCATGAAATGTGAATTACTATTAATTGCTATATGAGTGTGTAAACACATTTTTTGGTAATAGTAATTGAATTTAATGATTATTGATTTAAATGGAATCCAAGGGTGTGCTACACCATAGGTTATAACATTTATAAATAATGAAATAGACATGTACGCTCCATAGATTCTGATTTTGTGGGATATGATGGGCCTTGATACCCCTTGGATCCAGTTTATTTGGACTCACAGTGGACATGATCGATTAATAATATCCTTGAACCCTAACTGAAGCCAAACCTAGTTTCCAGCAAGATACTCCCAAGACATGATGAGTAATAATTAGTTAAATATACCTTAGGTTTGGCCCCGTGGGGTCTATCATTTCTAATTATATAAAATAACCATGGTAAATGTTGTAGGATTGTTTTTATATCTTATTCATGGTAAATGTAAGACATCTGGTTATACGTATTGGTCATATGTGATATGATATATTGTGTATATGGTAGAGACTTGGTGTTTACATCCTTTTCTTTACTTCAACCTTGTTATGTTATATTTAAATCATTTTTTGGATCATTTTTTGGCATCACCATATCACTTTACGACATTTATTTTTCCATTGGAATGCACATTTATTACAATCATATCTGATATATAACATACACAATAATTTATATTATATTGAACAAACATGACTTTTTAAAGATCCCTTGGGTGGTGACCGACTAGGACTATATATCACATCGTGTTCAGGCCATTGCTGTGTACCCATGAAGATTGTATGGATGAAGGTAGGGACCGGGGCATGTGCACACAGTTCAATTCTTGACATTGTGCCATGAATAACAGTAGAGGATCATGAGATTAAGATGAGGCTCATAATTTTATCTACAAATAGTAATTTTTTCCCATTTGGTATTTTGATACATGTATAGAATAAATTCTAGTATACCTATTTTTGATTATTTGTAGACACTTAACATGTCACAGTCATCCTTTTATATGATATTATTTTGGAATTTTTAAATATACTTGTCCAAGATTTTTCTATATTTTATGATTTATTTACTAGTTATACTATTATTATTTATGATTTATAATAATATGTAAAACATTGATAAGTGGGAATATTGTCCCCACAAACACACCCTATGACCAGTATACTAATTTGGAGCCTCTAACATTTAGGGAGATGTGTTTGAGGTGTTTTGGTCAACCGATCTTGTGTCACTATTCTATTTCATCCTTGTCAAAGAAGTTTTAAATTTTTACCATAGGAATTTTCTGTTGTTCCGTACTATTTGGATAAAATATAAAGGGGGTTAGGAATAATTGGAATTTGGTAATGAGGTGTCCCATTGATTAGTTATCCCCCATATTGGAGTAATCCAAATTGCATTGATTGGAATTTTTTGTTTTTCTAGATTTTGATTATTATAATTGATTTGATTATACCATTGGGAGATTCAATTGAATTTTGATTCCATAATTGATATTATTAAGGGATCAATTTTTTGAAACATGATGATATGAGGGTTTCCTATCTCATGCATCATTTTAGAAGAACTATATGAATCACATTCAATGAATTATTCCATGAATCATTATATGTATTGCTTGTTATCATGATCTTGTGATATGTTCCTGGTGCAATATACTAGTTGTTTTGATAAATAATTGGTGTAGGGAATTATTAATCATGGTTGGTCCTTATATATAATGTCATAACCTATGCAGTTAATTTTTTATTAATATATAATATACCAACTAATAAACTTATTATGGAATGTTGATTCATGGAATATGTGTAACATGGACTAGAATGTTTGATGGTGTAGATATGGTGGATTCTATATTTAGGTTCATGATGAGTAATAGACCTTATATATCAGATTTGGTGGACCATTTGGTCCAACTATTTAAAATAAAATATGAAATGAATATAATTTAAAAAATAAGTAGAATTTGAAAAATAGGGAACTTTACCATTACCTGACTTTTGAGTGGGTAGTTAGAAGAATCTCTAGTGATTTTTATAGAAGTATATTCATACTATTATTGTCTTTAAGGGATGGTTGTGTGGCATAACATGTTTTTTGGAAGGTTTTGACCTCTCATATTCTTTTAGTTGTCATATTTTTTATCAATCTTTTCTGTGCCATCTATTTTGCATTGTATACAAATGCCACCATGATGACCACTAGTAATATTCAATGAGGGTGGTGATTACCATGTTATATAATTGTTGGACCAAGTAATTCATATAGATCCTCTTATATTTCCAGCTGAAGAACCATTCATTTTTCAGACATAGGTATCGAGGCATAGTTGTGATAGAGTTTTCTATTATATATGAAAACATTTCAGGGAGCATCAAAGACTATTTTGTCTATAGATTAGCTGATGCATTTGTTCCAATAGCATCACCCACTCACATTATTTTTAGATATATGTCCATAGGATAATTATTTTTGGCTAGAGACTTCTATGCTCATATTCCTTAATATTTAGACACCTCTTGAGAGGATTATGAAGCTCACAACATAGATGATTCAAGGAGATGAAAATCATTTGATGGATGTTTTAATCAATTATCAAACGATATGAGATATAGTTTGGGTTAACATCCATTCTAAATTATATGACTAATTATACCCTAACAGCATGAATGCTAATGGAGTTAGTGAGTTTATGTGTCTTGAGAAGGGTGTAATGATTGTTATGGAGTATTTGGGATGCCTTATAGAGTTTCATGTTTTTCACTCATATATCATATTGATGATGAATCCAAGGTGACAACCTTCATGTAAGGTCTCATAAATTACATTAAATATCAGTTAAATGTGTTTATGTAGACCTATATTATCGAAATAGAGAATAAGGTTCTAATTAAAGTGAAACAATTATGGGAAGATGGGGGTGTAAAAAATATTTATATCTTATCTTGAAAAAGCAGCTTCAATTCAAGTGGTAGGATGTAACATTTTATGGCTTCACATGATATGAGTACCATCTAGGATTATCTTACAAGCCATATTGTTTTCATTAATTATTTTATATTATGATGAAATGTGAGTAATCAGTGTGATCAAAACCTAGTAGAGGGTCGATATTGCAACATGATGGGCCCTATGAAACATTTTTTTCAGACCATACTTCAAGATGTTAGTAGAAGGGGTAATCTCTAATTCCATGTTCTATAGAGGTTTTCATTGCTCCATGAATGGACATGAGTTTAAGTAATACCACTCATTTAGGATAAGGCGGTGGTGGTCTTGGATGAAGAAGCCACAAACCCTTTGCACCTGAACAGTAAATCAGGATTTATATGGGTAGTGAGTTTGTGTCATAGTTCCATGGATCATGACATATATTTATTTTATAGTCTTGAACCACGGAAAAGTGGTTTAGACTATCTATAGTGAGTGGTATGGTCTTTTTGTTATGTAATCTTTTATCTTCTCTTTTTCATATAGGTCCATCACATAGTTTCATATATATAAATATGTTAAAAAGACTTGGTCTTATTATATATTTTTTGATCGTGTGATAATGATTAACACTGTATTGGGGATCATAATGGAATATATAATTCATTATAGGGATTGACACCTTGAGATTGGTGGGTGACACTTCTTTTGGAATCTTAGTTTCCATGAGATCATTGGGTTTGACGTTATAATCAGAATAGAATGGATAGTTTCTTATCTAGTATACATTTATTTATATCACTGGAGTGTGACTTTCACATCCCTAGGGGGAATCGTTTATGTTCACAAGGGTGAATGGGATTTCCAGGCATGCTGAGCTAGAGAAGAGCATATGGGCTATGTAAGATTACATCCTAGATTTATCATTTATGTCTGGATGATTTGGAGTATATCAAGATGATTTCCCACTAGTGATGTATAGTTTTAGGGATTCTTTCCAAAAAGAATTTCCATGTTTACCTCTCAAGAGAGAGATAGGGTTTTCCATTGAGCTTGTTCTACGAGCTGCACTGATATATATTCTTCCACATAGGATGGCAATGATGGTATTGTAAGATACAAAGAGGCCTATAGGGGACTTGGAGGAAAATGGGTTTATTTATAAAAACAGTTCTCTAAGGTGTTATCTAATCATTTTTTTAAGAGGCAGATAGTGCCACCATATTATGAATCGATTATTAGAAATTAAACTAGTTGATAACTAAGAACCAATATCCCTTTCTATGAATATAGGATATTTTTTAACAACTTTAAGGAACCCTGATATTCTACAAATTAAATTTGAGATTTGTATTTCATCACGTGAATGTTCTACTTATAGTCATACCTCATTAATATTTTCATAGAATGAATGTTTTATATGTGTACATGGATTTTTCTTTAATTCTTTTAAATGTGCTAGTGGTTTTCATGGCATTGATAAACTATGTTTTACATCCTTATCTGGATTCATTTGTGGTGTTTTTCATGGATTATATTTTGGGTTATTTTCACAATCGACATGTACATTAAAAAAATCTTGCGATTCAAGGGATACATTAAGAGAAGATCAGTTAGATTTTAAGATCTCAAAGTGCCACTTCTAGAAGGATACGAATCACTTCAATGGTCATATTATCTTATAGATAGAATTTTTAGTTGGCCCATATATGTTGAGAGCTATTGTTATTAGGATCACCCTATGAGAATATTTGATATAAAATATATCTTGTGGCTAGATGAGCATTACAGAGTTTTCATTTAGTAAATCACATTCTTAGTAGCATCATTTCTGGGCTTATAAAAGAATGTATTCAGGTTTTTATGGGAAGATACTTGTGATAAAACCTTTCAAAAGCTAAAATGGAGATTAACTTCAATGTTAGTCCTAATTATTCCAATTCAGTGCAAGAGTTACACTATATATTGTGGTGCATCATGTACCCTGCTATGAGATGTTATGAATCATTGGTAGAGAGTCATGGTGTATGGGTATCGAAAGAGGAGACAACATGAGAGGAATTACATAAATCATGATCCCAGGTTGGCTATAGTACTCCATTTTTTCATTATTGAAGACAATATTTATTGGGAGAGCATTTTGTGGTGTACACAATCAATAAAAGCCTCAAGTATATATTTATACAATGTTATTTGAATTTTAGGCATCGAATGTGGGTTGAGTACCTATAGTATTTTGATTTTGGAATTCCTGTATTCCCAAAAAGGTATATGTAGTGGCTGATGCACTCATAAAGAGGAATTAGATTCTGGTATTTCAGAAGGATTGTAGCAAATGGTAGCTTATGGATTTTTTTCATTGAGATTCACATGAAGTTATAGGATATTAAAGGATAGAAATTAATTTATTCCTTAGTTGGTACCTTTACCCTTCTAGATAGAGTTAGGATGAGGTAGAAATCATATTTTTAGGGCCTTGTCCTATGGTAGATTGTGGAAGGTGAGGATCACCTCCTAGTTGGATTATAGATGAAGATAAGATCTTGTGTATCCATGTTCGTGTATGGGTTAAAAAATAAAAATATTCAAAGAGATTATGTGGTAGTTTTATTAATTATTTGGGAAGTTCATCCTGGTTTCATAATGAAGTATCATGAATTTTTCTATCAGTGCTTCTGGCTGAGTATAAAACATGAGTTAGATGGTTTTGTTATGAGATATTCCACCTCTCAGCAGGTAAATGTGTAAAATCAATAATGATCCAATCCTTTATAGAAGTTGTCAATTCTTATGTGGAAACATAAAGATGTCAAGATGGATTTCATGACTGGTTTACTATGGTTTTTTTGAGGTAGTGATGTGTGTGGGTTGTGTTGGAAAAGCTCACAAAGGCTGCACATTTCTTTCTGATCTAGGAAAATGTAAATTTTGATAATGAATGGATGTTTTATATACATCAGATTGAATGAAATCATAGGGTCCCCTATACTATCCATTCAGATTGGGATACCCATGTTACTATTCATTTCTGATAGATTTTTCCGAAGGCCTTAGTTAGACATGTTCTTTTGAGGATGAAACACCACACGCACACTGATGACTTATCTGAGTGTACAATACAAGTGCTTAATACATAATATGAGCATGAATCCTAGATTTTATGGTATATTTGTTGAGGAATATAATATTTGGGGTGTTTTACTATAATAATAGATATTAGGAAATGATATATATTTGACCATATGAGGATTTTTATGGTGTGACATGTTGGCCTCCCTTGTGTTGGCTAGAGATAGGTTAGACACCTTTACTGTGATCATGTATCATGCCAGAGAATATTAAGCATGGCTACATGTTCAGGAAGATTATGGAAAATACTTAGTATTGATAAAAATCTTACATTAATCATCATAGATAAACTCTATATATAGAGATCTAGGATCAGGTTTGTTTACGTATCTCACTGAGGCTAAGAGACAAATGGAACTCTAGATATGGTATGCTTTCACCATGATATATCAGGTAATTTGATTATTTAGAGGGAGTCGGCCTAGTATCCATTAAATATCAGTTGCCTTATAAGGAATGGGCCATGCATGACATCTTCCATGTATATCATTTGTTTCATTATCATTTAGACCCATCTCATATTCTATAACCATATGTTATGGAGTTACTGTTAGATTCATCCTTTTAGGAGCATCAAATTAGTATCATTAAGAGTAGAACAAAGATTCATTGAAGATATTTAGTTCTTCTAGTACCTGTTCTATGGTATAATGATTGTTCAGTGGAAAAATTGGGTGCAAGAGGCCGACATACATGCTCCGTGGTGAGAGTTATTCTTTGATGAATCTTAACCACCATATAGTGGGACATTCAGGGGAAAATCGCGTCATTTTGGAATATTGTAAGATCCTATATTTTACTAATAACCATCCATCATTTGATTATCAAATTAGATGTATTTTTAGCCAAATGTGAATACCATTTTAGTACATGAAGGTAACAGGGGTGTTTATGGCTTGTGAATAGCCCAGAACCAAACCATTGGAGAATAAAGATGGGCCGAACTGCTAGGATTTACTCTGTACCCATGCGTCAAGGATTGGTGAAACTATCGAAGTCTAGAAAGAGGTATCTAGGAGCTACATTATTTGGGGAAACCATGTGGAAGGAGGCGCACACTATTGTGAAGGACTCTATAATATTTGAATGTGGTACGATACGCAGTTTGTTCATGGTTTGTAAAATCATGAACACTAATCAAATGACTTTCACATCCTTGTACTTAAGTGGGCTTGTTTGGAACAAAATATGGCCTACCATGCTTCAATACTATGTGACCGAGAATTTTTGGAAAAAATTCACCACATTTCCATTAAAATTTAAATAAACAAAAAAATATATTTTGTACTTATCATACCATGGATGTAATCACATGCGTGAGATAACTCTTGGAATCCCTTTTTATGGATTTCGATCTCGTTTTTCAGTTTGAGCTCAGAATCAGGAGTCACTCATATAATTTGATTCGCACCGACAAGTACTAGTATCCTATTGAGCCATTCTTAGTTTGTCTTGGTATTAGATGTTCTATTTAGGTGAATACTAATATACCCTATTTTTGGGTTCATTATCAATTCATTATTTTTATACTAATCTAGAAAACATAATTTGTTGATACTATATGATGAATCTACTACGGACCTACGGTAGGTGGTCTATAATTTTCTCAAGTGGTTTGGATATTTATTGAGCTAGTTGTCATTATACCACCAATAGGACTTTCCATCATGGATCCAAAAATGAATTTAATGATTAAATATAATGTAATGAAACCTGGTTTCCCATTGGTTCCTTTAAACATTTTGGTGTCCCCCCAACCAAGGTCACTGATAAGGTATTCATTTGAGATTTTCTTTTTCATACCATCCTTTAATAAACTTATTATGCTATCATATTTTAAGGGATGTTCACAATTAGATGAATGGAATAAAATATATTGAATATGAAACATTTTTTTCCATTCCTTGTGCTCAAATGTTGATTATTAGTAAAATTAATTGAATTTACTTATTAGCGATTGTGGAAAAGAGTGAGTAAACTCTTGAAATATGGATTATATTGAATAGTTAAATGAGTTAGAAAACTCATTTTATGAAATGGAAATTGAACTGAATGATGAATTATTTAAAAGAACACCATGGGTGTCCTACACAATGTTCATGATTGTGGTAGAGAAAGTCATGGAGCTATATGTTCCTTGGATTCTATTTCCTTTGGGATTTGTTGGGCTTGCTACCATTTGGATCTATTTTATTTTAGGATTTAAGTGGAAAGGGTTGGTATAGATACTCCATGGACACCAAATCATGACTAAATGAGCTTCATCCAAGATTCACCTTGGACACAACGAGGATTACATAGTTCACTATACAATGTATTCTGCCACATGGAGTCTGAAAGTTATAATTATTCAACACAACCATGGTAAATGTGACATTATTGATTTTACGAAATGTCCATGGTAATTGTAACAATTATGGTAATATTTATCAACCATGGTTTATATGATATACTATTAATAAGGAATGAACTTGGGGTTTACTTCCTTTAATTTATTTCTACCTTGTCATAGAATCTTGAAACTTGTTTTGTAGGGATCCATGTTTTTCTTAATAGTATCACTTTATAGATTTTATTTTTCCATGAAAATTCATTTGTATTACTATCATATCTTCTATATAAATTTCACTATGATTTAGATTATATTTTACAATTATAAATTTTTATAGACACCTTGGGTGGGGAAAAACTGGGATTGTGTCTCAAACCCTATTTAGTCAGCCGATGGGTACCTGAATAGACAATATGGATGCATATACAGATCGGGGAAGGTTCTTGTAGTATAATGGATGATTATGTACCCTGTATAGGGTAAGGGTAGCTCAATACTGAGATGAGTCTCATCATACTATCCATAGATAATTATTTTTTATATTTTTTTAATTTTGATAAAATTACTGTACCATTTCAAAGATAACTATTTTCAATACATTGTATAAAGTTCATATTACATGATCATCATTATATATGAGATTACTTTATAATTTATATATATATGTTTGGTAATCAAAATTATTGTCTGAGTGAATTATTGAATCCACATTTGATCTCTATTATTGATACTACTATGTTTCACTCTAATAAGAGGGCATAGTCTCCCTACAGACACACCATATACCCATCCTACTAGTCGTCAACTTTAGGAATTAGGGATGATGTGATTGAGGCCATGTGTCCAACATGGCTCAAGAAACAATTCTGTAGCATCCCAGTCCAAGAAATTACAACAAAATTCATTGGTCCTTCAGGATTTGTACCTTTTATATATATCTATGTAATAAAGAAAGAAATTGGCTCTAAGTTAGTGGAGATAGATCACTACATGGGAGAATTTAATTTTATAGTGGATATTTTTTAGATAATAGTGTTCTAGGGTCATATATAATATTATCAAATTAGAGTTTATATTTTATCTCTAAAAGGGGGCATCTATATTCACCAGGGGAATGGTATCTTGTGGACAGTAATGGCGAAAAAATTAATTATAGATAATAGTTTCTAACTATCTATCAATTGAAACGATATAGAGATAATGGAGAGTTATAGAAGAGTTTTTTTTCTATAGTTGTAGACTACTTTCTGGAAATCGTTTAGAATGATTTAACTATATTACCACCTTAGAGGTAGATCATGTAAACTATATCATTGTTTTTAGGGGATATACTAATTATTATCCAGTCATAACAGATGGAATCAGAGGATCTTCATAAGTTTAATGTGTTGTTGGAGGATCTATAATCTAAGTGATTCAAATGGCCTATTAATTAATATTGAAATTCTCTCATTAATTCCACCAATACTATTAACATGACATTATGCATATGTGTATATTATCAGAGATTGAACTTAATGAAGGTTATAAACTCGTATCTCCTTCACACATTGATGATATTTTTGATCAGTAGGGAGGTTACTGAATTTTAAACAAGAGATAATTGAGGAATGTTTATGATAATTTGATTTTGAAACTATCTAACATTCCAAATATTTATTTTAGGAGTAGGTATGTATTGTACATGTTCATGGTGTCGTCATTCAGTATGATGTTTACACCAATGATAATACTGACTATGATTAAACATATAATCTCTCCATTTCTATATCATTTTTTTCATGGGGTTTTAGTAAAAATTAAGTGTAAATAAATTTAGATAATATCATATATAACCTATGAAAATCAACTATAGTTCACTACCATAAAATCATTTATACATCAAGCTATCAAAAATTAACTTCTGGATAAATAGTGTTAAATTTATAAGCCATGTTTTCTTAGAGACTGGATTTTTATCGTACTCTGATATGTTTTTTTACATTTTATCATGGGTGTTATAAATGAATTTCTTCCATATTATATCCATACTAATTATTTAATGATATTATCGGAATTACATAAATGACTTAACCGATATGAAGTTGACGATTCCTTATCTCATTAATGAATGGGGCATGTTTTTTGGTTAGATTATTTTGAGGAGGACTTCTAGGAGATGAACATAAGGTTAACCAAAACACTAATCCACATATTATGTGAGCCATTTTAAATGTGTACCATGTACAATAAAAAAACTAGATTCAAAATAATTAAGGATCTTATTTGAATGGATTTCATCATTTATTATGACCCTAGAATGTTTATTTCATAGGACAAAATTAACTTACTCATTATATGGAGTAAATTATATTATTAATATCCCTGATATTATGGGTGAACAATATATGATGAGATTGTTTTGTGTTATAAACTATACAAAATATCCTTAATTAAAAAATTTCATAGTGGGACCTAATCCTTCTACATAAGAGTTTGGTTGAGTATATATAGTCCTTTGACATCATGTTGTCCTAAAATATATGAATGGGAAATGTTATTTTCAATTCCTTGTGTAGTAATACGTAAATATAGGTAGTTCAAGAGCCTTATGGTGGGTGGTGGAATATGTAACTTTTTATAGATATGTATTTGGATGTTCCGGAGTCATAGAGAAGAGTTACTCTGAATTCAACATTTGTGGTTCTTGTACACTTATGCTAGATGAAGTGAGGAAAGTTGTCTAATTTAGAGGCTTTAGATGTTTGGGAAAAATTTTATGGTGTTGATCCACCTCCATATTTTCTCTTGGGAATGGTGAAATTTTTATTATCCAAATATATGTATTGGTTTCTATGTGATTTCACATAGATCTTTTGAGGGAATAACATAATTTTAAAGTGCTGGAACATCCTTATCTTATAAATATGTATCATGATCTCTATAGTAATTAATGGTGGATAAGTATGAATAATAATATAATGTACTAAATAGTGTATCATTACACCTTTGAGTAATAGATGATCAAGAATTAGTGGATTGCTTTTTCAATGTATCCATTTCCCATTCTAAAATGGATTCGGGATGAAGATCCCATGAAGTGAATGAATAGATTACCTAGGAATCATTAAAAATATGATTTAGTATGGGTAATCATGGAATGAATTTTGATGTTATCCTAATTAAGGTATTTTATGGAGTCATTCCCTATCAATCAACCATGTCATCTCTATGGGTGAGAGATTGTTCTATTACATTATATTATATCGAGTACATTATTTGATTGATATCCGTATTTCACATCATGGGTTTGGTAGGTCCTTTAAAAGGTTTTGTAATCCCAAGATATTATGAGTATTTCCATTTATTATCATATAGATGGATAATATGAGTAGCCAATTCTGATTCTATAGGATATGTTATGAACTTTGGTTTTGGTGGTTATTGGTTGTTTGGAGTAGTATCTAGAACTCCAGGAGATTACATATAGTAAAATCACTATTGAATGATTTAAAATGGGTCCCTTTAGGTAATTAAATAGAAGTATAATTAATTATAATATGTACTAGTTAGAGGTACATGAGTTATCTTTGGAGGGAGTTAGTATCATTTAGAAGATGACAAAGTAGGTGAAGTTGATTAGAAAATAGTTGGTGGTCACAAAAATCTGATAGAAAACACGCACTCACCATCAGAGAAAAACTATGTATTTTTTGTTTTTTTAATCAAGTTTAAAATCATGTTACACCCAAAAATTGGAAAGCACCATATACTAATAGAGTGAAATGTTTCACCCATGTTATCTACCCCATTAACTATAGTGGATTATTCCATTATAGTGGTGAATCATTTGGGCCTTTCACAACACTACAATACAAGGAACCACTTGTTTTATGTGTCAATGCATCATAGATACAGACCTATCCCTCCTAAAATAATTGATATTGATGACATTGAGCATGATATTAATGTATATATTGTAGGGAATATGATCTATTTCATAGACGACGGTGAGAATAATATCCAAGAGAATATTGTGCCTATAGAGAAATTATTATGGCAGCATGGGAATGTTTAAGAGGAGGCTAGGGAGTGTGAGTGTAATATGATGTAATAGTGTCCTGACATATTTATCAATACCCCCACTATTATTATTGTGATAACATATTGGTAATGAGACATTTTATCATGTGGATGCTATAATAACCTCTAATTTCATGATGAATTTCTCTTCATGTTTTCAGTTGAATTTTTTTTATAACCTATTGAAAACATGGATTTTGATTTGTATTCCTTGATTGTGTCATTTTTCATATGTTTTTTGGGGATTATTGAATCTTGAATGGAATATGATTATATTAATTGGTCACATTTCTCATGTTGGGATAATCAACAGAACAACTGGTTCACTAGTGTAGTCCCTTAGTTTGCTAGTGGGATGCTTGTTTCCTGATAATGCTATTTAATCCCCAGCGGTTCACTAATGTGATCCAAAATACACCCATTATGAAACCAAAAGAATACTATTTGGGTTTGATTCTATGCAGGATTACTGGAGGACATGACTGGGTTGTTGTAGGTTCCCATAGGCTACCTATTAGGGTCAGATTGGTCCAGCCAAGTCAGGGTGGAAATGGTCTTTTTATGACCCAAGACACTGCAATTAACTATTTTTCAACCCCTATTTCAAACAAAATATAGTATTAAAATTTTTTAAATGTTATCTATGGATCAAAATGTATCCATTATCACATCTATCTAGTTCATCCTTGGATCCCCCTTTTATAACATTGATAGTAAGTTTCAATCAATTTCCATATGATATATTTGTGTTATTTGCTGATCCAATGTTCAAAAATGGCTCAATACTTTTTTTTCATTGAAATGTTTGTATATAATGATTAAAAAATATCAATTTTGTTTTTTATATTATGTTAAATTATTGTGATCAATCTATATTAAGATGTATATGACATAACATAATTGAATCACATTTTTTGATGAAATCCTTATTCATAGACCTCCCGTGGATCATGTTGGTTATATTGGTTTTTGACATCAAGAAATGAGGCTACATAAGAGGTTTACCAAACCTTAATCTTTTATTTGTACTTGGTTTGGGTAAACCAAGATCCCTTGATAAAATTTGAATTTGATTATGAATTAGCTTGAATTTTCTTTAACATGGAATTGGTCTAACTTGGTAATTATGATAAATGTCTTGAGAATGTAACACATTTTTTGATGCATTTATTTTTTCATGTAAATGGGATGACATTTTAATATGTTTTGTAGTATATGTAATTTATTATGAAAGAAATATTTGAATAATTGATATATGTAATAAATTAATAAATTATTTTTATAATAGGTAAATTGGAATAATGAAATGAATGGTTGGATAATTGGTTATATGATAGATTAACCAATATGAATTGTGATAATATGTTCCTCATGTGTTTTTAATTGAAATTAATTATCTACTATTGATTTTTTTATGAGAAAAATCATCATTAGAAAGGGAACTCAAATAAGGTCTGCTTCCCTATAATCAATTAAGCTTCCTTGGCACATGAATTCACATATGACATTATGATATTATTGACATTTGGTGGTATTGAACCCTGGTAACATGTAAGAATATCTAGAATTGAAGTTCTCATTGTTACCAGTATTATATGGTTAATTTTTATTTAATAACCCAAAATAGTATAAATGAAATTTTATTTTGGGATGAATATTTTACTTATTATAAAATATTGTAATAGAAAGAACATGCACTAATTTTGTTATTTGTTAAACATTATAGAATTCAGATGGTCAGAGTGAAAATGCTATTAATCATATAAATCATTTATAATATAGTTGATTTATAGTGTCTATTAATATTATTATATATTGAATAATTGAAGAAAAAAATGAAGAGATGGACTCAACCAGTAGGAATATAACCTATGAATCCCACTTACTGTATCCTTTGAGGGAGATAATATAATTTGGATTTTCCCTTATTAAAATCAAAGTATAGATTCAAAATAAAAATTCTAGATAAAAATCATTTATGGTAGAAGATTGAGGATATAATGGTCATGACCCAAACCTTTTTTTTGAACCATAACATGAATGTTTCACCGTCATAGGCCATACTCCTATGATGTACACTTCTGTAATAAGAGGATATGTATCTAGTCCCAAATAATGTCAATTTTTATATATTATTACTAATAAAATAATGATTATATTTATCCTTTTTTTAATTTTTAGCTTCATATATATATGGTAAAATACATATTTTGGTAAAAGTTATATTTTGTTATAAAGTACCTCAAATTGAATTTTTTTTTTGAAATATATAGTTTCAATTAAAACTTTCTTTCTAAAAAATTAATGAATTTTTGATTTGAATTTTATTCAAATTATATATTAGTAATTAAAAAATGTTTATTTATATAATAAATGAAATAAAATTTAACGATTTCTGTTGTAATTTTTATAAGGATCATAATGTTTTTATTGTTGAAAAAACTACCATATTCATGTAAAAAATGATTTATATTAAAAAGTGTAAATTATCATATGTAGAAAAATATTTTTATAAATTAAATTATTTATTTGAAATAATCATGCCTAAATTATCAAATAGAGAATCTTCATATTTTAATGCAACATTAAATGTTTTTGGTAAAAATTAAATATGAAATAAATATTTTGTATGTATTATGATATCATCGTTGCCAAAAATTTATGTAATAAATTCTATAAAAGTAATAAAGGAACAAATATATATTTACCCATTAAAACTAGACTTTTCTAATTCTATTTCATTAATTTTCTAAACCTTTAATGTCTCCCTCAAAACATTTTTATATTTTATTGTCTTAGAATGTATATTTTATGAGCATGAATCAATTAAAAAACACCAATTATATTACATTAAAATGTTCGGTTCATATCCATAAAAATATTGAAAATAAAATTAATTTGGGTGTAACCTACATAATAAAAATGGGAAGGCATTTGGTTTTGACTTTTCGTTATGTTATGTCTAAAATCTTAGATTAGAAATTAATAAAGAATTACACTATCTTTTTTTATAAATTAACACACATAAATCCCACTATAATTTATTAAAAATATAATGATCTAAAATTTATTTTCCTTACCCATATATATCTACCTTAAATTTTGTTTCCAAAACATTAGTAATCTCTAAATAATTTTTTAGATGCCCTCTCTTAATGTAAGGGTATTCTATCTACGTCTATAATCAATCTTATTTTATTATTCCATTTTAATTCGAATATTTATATATTGAATTTGTTTTTAAGAACCCATTTTCATATATGTTTTATTTATTAGTAATTATAGATCACATTTCACTCTCACTAAACCCTTCCATGAATCATTATGCACACCCATTTTTCTGCCAAAATTATCCTGTAAGAATCCATTACAGATATTTTTTGGTGAGTACCCATCTCATGTTCACCAATGGTTAATAACCTATATATACCTATAAATATATTCTTTTGGAATTCCATTTTTTTCTTATCCTCATTAATCATTGGATTAATTGTGATGAATGGAATTATTATGTTGTATAATCATTGTGACACACAAATGCATGTACATGATTTGAATTTGATGGGTGGGTAAAAAATGATATTTCCCTCCAATGTATTTGATAATGTTTTTATACCATGATATACCATTCATAGTCCATAATATATTATATTAAAAACATTATGATCGAATATATCTATGGATAGAATATAATTTTGTTAATTATGTCTTGTTTAATGTTGTATATAAATTCTTATGTTTCCCTACTTTTGTCTTGTTATATCCTATTTTGAAATTCATATTTATGATTCAAAACAATTTTATGTATCATTGATATTATTCTTTGTCAACATATTTTAATTTCATTATGTTATAAAATTATTATTTTATTACTTGGATTTGTATCTCAACCCATACATATGTATGTCCCTAGGTTATCCCTTGATGTTCTATAAGAACTATGAAATTTTAATAGCATGATAAGAAGCTTCAAATTATGTTGTTGTATAATTGTTTCATGTAATTATGTTAGGTTTATAGTTACCCAATTATGAATTGTATTTCAATCTTTTGTTAATATATTATAGGATTATTTATATAATAAATCATTAATAATGATAGAGATTTTCATAGTTTTAATAGGATAAGGTTCTATATTCTTTTGGGATTAGGATTACAAAAACATAGTTAAATATATATGTATAAGAATAATGAAAAAAATACCTAACTTTTGGTAAATTGTAAAGTTAGTGGTTTTTAGGAATTGAAATCCATGTTTTGATACTAAAAGTTAATGTGTCTCTGGCACTGTTTTACCTTGGAGAAAAAACCCAAAAAATGAAATATTGGGTGTTAAATCAATCATCATGTAGTGAATGATACTGAAAACCTATTACACACCTATTATGAAACTCATAGAGGATATGCTTTGATAAATTAAAATATCATTATGGACCATCAGGAAAGAAACGGAAATGGAAATGGATTTTTGTTTTATGATACATAACATAGATGATATAAATTGAAAGATAGAAATTAATTTTTTATGGGATGTATATTTTGCATCAATTATCTCTTAAATGTTTATTTTTTCCATTTTTAATGATTAATATTTTGATAATTTTGAACTCTAATTTTCCCTTTATCTTAGTTAAATGATGGAAATATGAAAAACTTGTTTAACAACCAATTTTAGGGGAAACATAATGAATTTCCAAATGATATCATCAACCCAATGGGTGTAAGATTCAAAAACAACATGGATATAATTTTCCAATTTAATCAATTTTTGAACCAAAACATGAATCAAGGGGAAAACAACTTCTTCATACTATAAATAAAGTTTCCTATGAGACCGTTAAGAGATAATGGCCTCCAACATTTAGGGGTTCTTATAATAATTTAAACATGGAAAAATTTATAAATTCCACTGAAATGATCTTCTATATCATTTATTTAAATAATCATAGAAAATAACATTGTATTGTTTTAATATGGTGGAAAAAGCTAATCAATCATGGAAATTAAATAAAAATATGAAAGTAGAAGATTAGATCAATGTGATTGAGTGAAACAAATTCTAGAAATATTTTTCCAATATACATTTTCATTTCAATGTAAAAAAAATATAAAAGGGAGATTTCATTGGCCCTCTAAAAAATAAAAATGTGTCCATCAGAGAAAACAATGTGAACATCCAATGACATTAAAGATACACCTATGATTTTTTATTAAACCTAAATTAAATGTTGAATAATTCATTGGTGGGATATAATCATACCTAGAAAATAAATTTTAAATTTGAGACTTAGAAACCAATGAGGGAATATGTTGATGTTATGTTAAAGTATAAATAGTGATTAGTTAATCCCATGGTTATCATGTTTATATATATAGGAATTATATAATTGTGTTTAATTCAAGGGTTGCAATGGAGACTTTAGACTGTGGAAAAAATTACAATATACTAGTTGTAAAAAAAATTAGAATATAAATCCCATAAATTGCATAATTGGGATACATCAATTAATTATGTGTGTGATGTAATGGAAAGTATTTAACGAACATCGATGAGAGAAGTCAACCAATGTGATAGAATAAATGAATACTATAGACAACCTTCTTCTTGATATCAAATGATTAAACTGTAAGGAACATGGACGCATTTAATGTAAATTAACTGAGGAATGGGGTTTCAATGATAACAAAAGAAAACATAATCTAAGTCCTAGAAATAAATGGTGAGATTAGTCCATCACAATGGATTGGGTGGATATAGAAAATAACTTTGTGACTGTTATGGTACTTATTCATTCATGGGCAGTGAACATACGATTTGATTCGAGATGAACCTGTTTTTCATTTCATATAATTTTATAATTACAATCCAAAAGAAAACACAAAATATGAAATTGATGAAATCAATTAATATATAAAATGTGAAAATTATTAAATCCTAAGTATATAACTCTTCCACTATTCAAATAAGTGGGATGAACTTCATGTTTACCTTGTGATACTCCCCTTTGATGAATTAGATGCCTTTCTAGGTATGGAATGTATTTCATTATATTGAGACAATATCAATTTTTGAGAGATGAAAATATATATATGAACTTGAATCACGTTCTTATTATATATAACTGAATGAAAACGGATGAATATTCTGGAAAATAAATTTTTTTAATGTGGATATTATTCTCTTATATGTAAGAATATCTAGATAAAATTATTGATAGTACAAAAAATATCTTCGTTCGTGTCATGGAAATTTTCAGGTAATATTATAATGTGATTCATGAATAATTTTCTAGTCTTCTTCCAAGTCTCCATGTTGATTTCTTAATCGATATTATATGAATAGATTCTCCAATATCCCAGAATCTATATAGAATAAACACTTATGAAATTGAAGAGCTGAAGACGCACCTAAAAGAGAATCTAGATAAAGGGTTTAAACAGAATCCCAGTTTACTATGGGGAGAAATAGTTCTATTCATCAATATTAATCAAGGGTCAGTGCACCTTTTCACCGAGTATAGATAGCTTAACATGAACATGATAACGATAAAATATCATATACTATAGATTGATGACTTATGGAATAATTTATGTAGATCCTAGTACTTGTTTAATGTGGAACTTTATTTAATATATTATATGTTAAAGGTATATATAGATTATATCAATAAGACTACATTTTGTACCATGTACTGGATCTTTTAGTTTGCAGTGATTCCATTTAGACTCACAAATTCCTTAGTTATCATCATTTAATTGATGAATATAGACTTTAGGGATTAAAATGAAATTATTTTTTTAGTCTGTATATAAAATATCATTATCTACTCCAAAATTAATGATGAACATGAGGATGATTTATATATTTTATTAATGTTATTGCATTAGGAAAAGTTATATGTGATGTACTATTAATTTCTGTTTTGTATGGATCATGTAACATTCATAGGGAATTTTATCATGGGGAAAGGGATACAAAAAATCTATTAAAAAATAGAAATTGAAGGATTTTCCAAAATAAATTTTTGGATAGATATACATAGTTTACATGGATTATATGGATACTATCACCAATTATTGAGAAATTTCTGCTGATTTTCAATCACATTAACCATGCTAACTTAAAAGGGATTATTTTTTTTACTGGATTGATGAATGTGAGGATATTAATAAAATGTAAAAAATGAGGATAATTACTATAATAGTGGTCACATTACTATCTAGTGGGAAAACGTTTATAAAGTATAATGATGGAACCAAAAAATTTTAGGTTATGTACTGATGAAAATATGAAGAATTGATATCCTATTCCAACCACTAGTTATAGGTCCATGTGCATATCATCCCAATGCATGGCTTATAATTAGATGTAGTGATATACTATTTGATTATTTGGAGACATTATCTCATTGAGGAGAATTGTTACATATATATAGATCATAAAATCCCTAAGTACATATACAGAAAATGATCTTAATACACACCAATGAAAGAGGTTATATATGATCATGTGATTTTATTTATCAATCCATTACCATCATGAGATGTTGAAAATTGTGGATATCATTTTAGTAGAAATCAACATGTAACGCTCTCGATTATGATGATTGAAATGGATCCAATCATCTTGGTAATGAAAAGTACCGAAATTGGAATAATATATCGATTAAAATTATACATTTTTGAAATAACTACTCAATCATACATTCCTGGGAGGTCCTTGGAGGCCTAAAAATATTATTATGAGACACATAGAAAGTTATTGAATATTACAATGTTCAAATTTGTTAAATATAGAATATAATGGTTTGGAACTTGGATGTGTGCCTCATAATAACTAGAACATAATAGGAAACTTAGGTATTATTTTCATAGACCATTTCTCCCTATTTTACAAGAAATAACTAGTATGTATAGAAATATGATGAAAATATTCTAGTTGTGTAAAATTATGTGGAAGATTAAATGATTTTAATCTCAACGATTCCTATGAAAAAAAGTCAAAGATAAATTAAATAAGTCATCGTTATGATACAACCATTTCCCATACTAGTATATAAATGGCAAAAAATTACAAATTATTATAATGAACTCATCTTTTATCAATGAAATTTCTCCATTCTTATATTAATTTCTTATAGTATAAAGCACATTAAATCTCCTGCAAACCATAATAAATTCTTTATAAACTAGTTATTAATTAAATAATAAGTGTCTCTAGGAGTTAAGGGACCTATACTGATAACATAGTAACCTGAACTTATAAATAGAAATATGACTCTTATGAATAGTAATCCAACCAAATAAATTGTAGCGTCAACCATGAATGTATAAATAAAATTTAAGCAGCATATAAGTGAATTTATGATATAATTATATCATAGTATATGTAAGTAAAAATTTTATAAAGTTATTAATTAAGAGATGGGATTTTGGTAAGTCATAAATATCTGATTAAAATTTTATTATTAATATAATAATTTAAAAGAAAATTTACATTTTAAAAATTAATTAATAAATAATTATTTTTATGTATTAGGATTTTATGATAATTTTATGAGACCTTATGTAATTTTTCAAAGTGTTATAAAATATATTAAAATTTAAAAATCTGTATTTTGCAAGTAAATGATGATTTTAAATAAGAATTATGTTATTAATATTTTGGAAACAATTTTAATAAATAGGAGTTATTTTTTCAATTCTACAAGATGAAATATGGATGGGCTGAATTTTAGATATTTTTCTAAAATAGTAAAAAAAACTAGAATAGTAAAATACAGTAATTTATGATATAAATACATTATAAGATATATATAATATTACTAACATCATGAATGATCAAATAAACATAATATATAACATCCATTTATTATTTTAATATTTTTTTGATAATTCTCAAATTTTTCATTTTAATGAGACCAAATATTAATCTAATGAGTATAATAATGAAAAAACACACCTCTCCTCCTCTATAAATACAACCCTCACTGCCTTATATCCTCACATCTATCAAGATTTGAAACATGTATAAATTATTTCTAATACTCTTTCTTAGCCTCGTCTAAACATATTTTAGCTCTTGGTATCATAAAAAGTCAAAATAATCTTCCCTAAGGATGTTCTAAAGGAAGAAGGATTTATAATGTAAAATCTTCTTCCATTTTCTTATAATTTTTTTAATTTCACTTCCTTTTCATATTCTGAACTTACACCCCCTCATCAAAATGGAATTATAAACACCATTTCAATATATATACAAAAATTATATAGTGAAAATGTATTATCCATCATTAAACTCTGCCTTCTCCATCCCATTTATTCAAAAAAGGAAATCGTTGCTCGTGAAGTGTCAATTTTCTGACATCATGGGCGATACACTTTAATTTTACGTCAATGCCTTAAAGTATGTTAATGAAACCATTAAATGGTTGAAAATAAAATTTATAGTTTATTTTATTAACCTATTTATGTTCTGGAACTATCTTATATACATAATATTAAATGATAATACAAAATGTGTTTGTTATGATTGAAAAACTGCCAAAAAGTAACTTAACGAAATCATCATTAACTATTATATACTGATTCAAACACATA
This sequence comes from Viscum album, assembly GCA_963277665.1. NCBI lineage: Eukaryota > Viridiplantae > Streptophyta > Magnoliopsida > Santalales > Viscaceae > Viscum > Viscum album. The sequence continues at coordinate 1,387,577,886 of OY728157.1, forward strand.
AGAAATAAAAAAAATCATTATAAGATTATTTATAATTATGTGATATTCTTATTAACATTTAATAACATTTATGAATATATTTTCACATTTTAAAAAAACATCCATTCTTGTACACAACTTAACCGATCATGAAACGTTTGAAAACAAACACTCTTTAATAATGATATTAAACTCTATAACTCATTCAAAAACCCATAATTGAACTTAATAGAACCATAATGAATAATATTAATGTATTAATGGTTATTTAATTGTTATTTAATAAATCTAATTTTATTATAATGGAAATTAATGTTAATAAATCATTTGGATACATTGTAAGGGGAATTCTCAAACCCAACTATCATTCTTTGGGGTTTCCCCCTTTAACAACATTTTCAGTATGGATAATCTAGAAATATCATTTAATCATAATTTTCTTATCATTTCTATGATATACATGTTTTCTACTTGAGTTTATTATAAAAAAATTATTTTTTCAAAAATTATTATTCTTTCAAACACACCTTTTACTTCTCGATATTGTTTTTGTTCAATCGAAGTTGGTGAATCTCTTATCAAGTATGTTATTCAATATTTCATTTGGATTTCAAATTCTTATGAATTTATGGCTTATGAAATGAAAAAAATTCCCTTTATGTGTTATTTTCTTACCATGATGGATACATTTTCTATCTGTGATTCATGATAATGTAAATTTTATGATGTGATTGGTGTACCCAAGAATTATATAGAACAATGTTAATATTATGATGTGATGTGTGGAACCAAAATTATATAGTGCTCCAATGAATTGATTGATTTTATGAACCTCACAAGTTTATGTGAAATATCTGTGAACATGATTCTATTATTGTTCACTAATATGTTCGGTAGTTGACCACTAAGACATGATGTTTCTTTTTTATGAATTGCCACATTTCAAGACATTTCATAAATATTCATATCATATTTATGATATTATGAATCTATTATGATAATGACTATGATCACCCCAGGTTGTTTTGATTCATTTTTTTCTCTATTCTCTTACTGGGATTTTAGATCACCATTTTTTGATGTGTATCCTCTGATGATTACTTGTACTATGGAGAATTTGAAGGCAAATTAGAACCTATAGAATGAATTAAAAAAAATTTATTTGAAACTTTCATGTATGGCATTAGTTTCCAAAATATACTAAACCATTGGATACTGGTTGTGTAAGGATTTTTTTCATTAAAATTATGTAACAAAAATGTAAGAAAAACTATGGTCGCTATATTTATTTCACTGTAGGACTCCCACGGACATTTAAAGGAAATAACACCATCTGGGTGGTAGTGGGATTCCATAAAATGTCATTGTATTTCACAGATATTAATAAATACGTCTCTATTGACTAACTCACCAATATATACATATTATATGAGGTAAACCATTATAGAGTGTCATGGTCCTTTTAATCTGATCAATATTAGAGGTATACCTTGTGGTTTGGGATAATCGTTCAATATTAATAGGATAAAAAGATGATTTTTTTTAATTTTAATCACTTTGAGAGGGATAGTAAGTTTTAGATAACCATTTAAACTATCGAAAATATATAGATATCATATTAAATGTATTTACATGGATTTGGAGACTACAACCTTGACCTAGTGGGGTTCACATATGACAATAAATTCCATTATAGAATTCAAATGAAACATTTTGGGGATCTGTATAGAAGAGGTTTTAGACTCAATCCTGATGGTATCATGTTGTAGAGTGAAAGAATATAGGTATGTATGCTATCCAATAGATGGTAGGGAATGTTCGAACCACTCAAAATTATTATCAATATGTGGGAGGTCAATTAAAAATCATTCTAGACAAGATTCTATGAGACATATGGTTTAAGGTTGGTGATAAAGTGTTCCTTGATATATCACCATGGATAAATTCGTGAGGTTTGGGGAGACGGGAAAGCTTATTATAAGAAAAAATTCATGTTGATATAATTGATCTCATGATAACAATTACATATGAAATAGATCTCCCCTAAACATATCCCATGTAGATGATGTGTTCCATGAATCCCACATTAGGAGGTACATAATAGACCCCCCACATGTAGAAAATATATAGGTGATATCCATGGAGAAAAATAATTCACATAAGGACCAGAAGATGACAAACATACATCATCGAGAAAAATTTATCTAAAATAAGACAACTCACCGAGGCCAACTATTGTAGAGAATCCGTTAGTTTAATAAAGAAACATAGTAACCATAACTGCTATTGACATATAGTTAACCTCTTTTGTTTTAGAATATTAAATGAAATTTTATTGATGAAATTTTTAAATTGGGAAAGAATATAATGAACACAAATTTTATAAATGTAACTCCCTTTTTGGGTGAACAAATCTCATATCATGTAATATAGTTATAGAAATCATGTGCACAATTTTTTTTATTTTCGGATCATTATAAAATATATAAGGTCTGAATTAGAATTACATTTAGGATATTGAAAACTATAAATGTTTTTATATAACTATGAATATTAGTATTATTTTATACTAATGGTTACTATGAATTCTAATTTACATAGAACAAATAAGAACAATACTTAACTCATAGGATCATACCATATCATTACCATTTACAAGAGATTCCAAGGGAGATGATGTCACTAGGATTTCTCATGACTAATAATATGAAAAGATTCAGCAACTATGGATCAAAAATAAATAACGACATGTTAGGTTATTTCTTATCATGATCCTGAACATACTATTCTTGTCAAAGCAACCTAAAAATTTCCACCATCACACCCCTTAACCTTAGATAATATGAGTGTTTAATAAGGGGTTATTTATCTAGAACATATTAATATTATTTTATATGTTTTTTTTAATAAGAAAATAATTATTAAGTTTATTTATTTTTCAGTATATATATATATCTAATGATAATGAGTTTGATAAAAATTGGATATTTTTTTGAAGAAAATCAAATTTTATATTTTAGAAAATATACATTTTTAATCAAGAAAATATATTTGAAAAAATCCATATTTTTTTAAATTAATTTTATTAAAAAATCATATTATATTTTAATTATTTATATTAAATTTTAATAACATTAAATTAAGTTAATAAGAAATTATATAAGGGTCATAAAGTTTATATGGTTGTAAAAACATGTATTTTGAATTTAATAATATTTCTAATTTGAAATTGTAAATTTTTATATATTTGGAATAATTTGGATAAAATAAATATTACTTTTCAAATTGGAATATAAAAATTAGATATTGGTGTTCATTATATACTTTTTTGATATAACATAATTTTTAGGTAAAATTACAATAAAATATAAATATACTATCGGTATTATATTACCATAATTTTCCAATATGGTTGTAATGAATTTTTTAAAAGTAATTGATTAAAAAATATATATTTATCCTTTAAAAAAAGTGTTTTAGACATATTTTATAAATATTATATTCCATTAATGAATCATTAAAAACCTATATTGTATTTTATGTTTTATGAAAATTATCCAGAACAATAACACCAATTTCATTTTTCTAATATCTTTGGTTAATGGGTATGTAAAATATTTCAATATGATCTTGATTTTTAGAAACCATTGTAAAACTATTGGAATAGTTTTTGGTATTTATTATATTTTTATATAGAGTTTGAAACATATGTTTTGAAATTAATAGCTAATTTCCCTCTTTTTTTCTATAAAAAGACCAGTCAACATCCCAATCCCAATCACTCCAAGCCCATTAAACACAAATTAGTCATCCCTATACCAATATAAAGACATAACATGGTATTTTTCATCCCTTAAGAATATCATAAAATGATTTTATATGTCCCTCCCAAGGTAATAATATTCTCTCTTCCTCCTCTTTTTTCCCAAATTTTCTCTATATTACGAAATTTGATATTTAATTATTAATGTGAGAATTTATTTTTAAAAACATATTTTACATTCATTGTGATTTACATGTAATAAGATACCTTTTTCACTCTTATTAAACAATTATATTAATATTTTTGTACAGCTATTATGCTTCCAAACGATTCCTTCCATTTTGTATTCCATATATTTTTGTTGTGAATGACTACCCCCATTTCTATTCAAGGGTATTCACCTTGTTTTTACAATAACTAATTCCATTGGGAATTCAATTTATATAACCCACACTATTAAATTAGGGAATTAAAATTGATATGTTTCCTTCTTATGTTATATGAACAATGTGGCCCATAGATATAAGTAGAAGATATGAATGTGATGGGTGGTATAAGAATTATATATTTAACCAATGCATTATGTAATGATTTTATCTCATAAGATACCAAGTTTTGTTCATGATAGGTTATCCTAAGAACACTATGTGATGATGTTTGAATTATTATCCAATAATTATTTTTAAGATGTTGTGATTTATATTATTTCCATATTCCAATTTTTCCATGATGTTACAATATTATATCATGCATTTATGTTCTTGATAATGATCATCAGCTATTTTATGTCACCCGGATATTCCACTTGACTAAAATTTATTACAATTTTTATATTATTATTTTATTATTCAGTTACTGAGTGTTATAACTCACCCATTCCTTAGGATTCCTCCCAGGTTATCCCATAGTGTTTTTAAACAAAGGTCTAATATTAATAAAATGGTAACAAGTTTAAAATAATGTTTTTTATACCTAATTATAGCCATTATTTTATTTATATAATTACCCAATTAAATGATAGCTTTCTATAATTTTGTATTTCATGATCTATTTTTTTGTGTAATAAAACATGAAATATGATATGGTTCATAATTTTCCCTTAACAAGGTCTTCCACCCTCAGAACACTTAAGTAAATATATCATGGAAAATCACATAGTGACTATATTTTTTTGGTTATTTGACGAATTGTGGAGAGATACATGGTAATTTGAGACATGATATTTGAATTTCATCATAGGAAGGAGAATTCACAATCACATGGTCAATATTTTCTGAGTTGGAATATCAAACATTGTATAGAGATTAATGGCATTATATGGAACAATGTTTTGTTGAAACCAAGTTTTATCTCAAAGATCGAGGTTTGGATAGTTTATTTTAGTTTATAAAAAAAATTATGAAATAATTATCTTTCTCATTTTACTATTTCAGGAAATATTTATTTTTACTAGATTTTTTAGAGAACGCGGGTTTCCTCGTAATGATTAGTAATCAAACCCTATTCAGGCCCTTTATGAAACCTAAAATAAATTCATGGATTCATGTATAGAAACCTTAAAGGGACCATGACTATTATTGATTACTTGGTTGGATGGGATTCATATCCAAGAGATGGAACTAATCATGGGGTTCAGGAAGGGGGTTTTGTACATTGTTTTAGTTGTTTAATTGTTTGACATTCATCATGTCATTTAGTTTGGAATTCGGTATAGTATGATTTGTTTTATTTGTTTTATTATTTAATTTTTTGGTATTATATTCTTCTAAATTTGTTTTTTAATAAATTCTCTTCAGCTGGTTGGGTTTATTTTTCCATTTATTTTATTTATATTATTATTAAAAGTATATACTAGACGATGTAGTCTCCCCACTATGTTTTTTCTTCATCACTACTTATTAGTAACCTTTATTTACGGGATGTTTTGCCTAATGTATCCCAATTACCCAACATAGTTTCAAGATGGAGAACCGATATGGGTGTGTTATATATTAAATTATGGTAGTTTCTTTCATTATACTCATTCTATAGGTTCATATTGAAGAAAATGTATTTATAACAACATAGATTATATTAACACAGCTTATACCAATTTTTGGTGTATTAATGGTTTAGATCCTATCAACTCTTTATTATTCAATTTATCCACTTAAGAATCAACATTAATTTGATAATTTCTTTATATTCTCCTAAATTTATAGAAAACTCCAATTTTTTATCACACAAGTCAGAAAGTAAAAAAATTATAATTATCATTGGATTCATTTTCAATAACCTTTCACTATATCATCTAAATAATATTATCAATAAATTTTAGTATTTTTTAGCCTTTAACTTTTAATTAATACCCTAAAAAATTACTCAATTAGCAACATTGATATTCTTTCCTAAGATTCCCTCTTTTTTAGATGAAATTTATTTTTTCTAAACACCATTCGATTATTTAGTGATTGTTTTATTCAATTCTATAATATATATAGATAATATTGTATACTATAAAATTATTATATTCTCTATTAAGATTGAAAATACCAACATTCACTAATTATATCCAACATTGGTGAGCCATTCAAATTTTAATTAACAATTCATTTTCAATTTAATTCACCATAAAATTTATTCTTTACATATACCCAGTATGTTTAATTGTTTCCACTAAAGATACCTCATGATTATGAACATATTTCTCAAGGCAATTTAAAACTTATTTGATTTGTACTCAGTTCTTTTATATAATCATATAAAATTCATTATACATGTAGAATATTTTTATTACCATAATCACTGAATAAACTGAAATATTGTTCACCATATGTTATAACAAAACTAATTAGACTAAATACATCATTGTGGCCCAAATTCAACAGAACTTATATTCTCTTACTATAGGTTTATATGAATTTGTAACCATATTTCCACACATACAAGCATCATAGGTCCTCTTATTATCTCACATTATTTGATTAATATTCACTACCTATTTTATATTTTAAAAGGATTCAATGTTTTATTATTCAATGTAGTTTAACTAAAAGTTTCATAAGTCACCATCGTCTTTAAATGTATTTAAAATTGTATTTTATTTACTCTAAACGTCACATAAATTTCCATTTGTATACTATCCATACATGAGAGAATTTTCTGGATTATCCTTGATCCAATATAATTTTTGGTTAAAGATAACACCAGGTGCATTATCAATTAGTTAAATCAAAATCAGGTTGTTATGTCTAAATATATACACATGGAGAACCTAAATATTTCCCAACATGTTCCCAAAAAATTGGGACTTTCCAATTCTATTTATCTTAAATTCTCCATTTTACCCAAATTAATTATTTATCCATATCTTTAATTATCATTGATATGTATATTACTTTTCCCCATCATATAGGATGAGCGCTGGATATCCATAACTCACATGATTCCATTCATAAAATAATTTATTAAAATTTTATCCATGTTATTATTTATAGTAATATTCATTTCCTTTCAATAGATTCTAGAATTTTTTGATATGTGAATCAATATTTTCTCATTAACATCAAACTAGGATATCATTTCGAACATATTGTCATCTAACATGTAAAATAAACTTCTAAAAAATATGGATTTGATTATTAATAATACATTATATTTTCCTGTCAAATTTAATACTACCTCAATTTTTGAAATAACATATAGTTTTATGACCAATGGTAAAAACCTAAAATATTATCTGTAGAATGAAATTTTATTCTAGTATGAAGGAAATGTTTTTATTTTTCACTACTGGATACAACTTATTAATATTCTCCTATACCATTATAATTCACTCTAATTTGATATTGTGTAGAAAATATATCCATAGGATTTAATATTCATAAATGGAAATATCATGTTTCTTATATCTCTCTATATAACCATTACATTTTTAAAACTCCATGATTGTTGATAATTTCTTGATGGTTGAAAACCTGATATTTTAATCTTATTAACTATAATACTATATGATTCCTACATATTCTTTTTATATTCCTTTAACATATAAAATACCATTTTTATATAGGATGTATTATTTTTGATAATACAATACTACCTCAAATAATCATGTTCCTTGTTCATCCCTTTCTTAAAACACATCATTAGAAATCCTGTTAAATATAAATTTTTGATGGATCCATCTATTTTATTTTTTATTTCAACCTTATTTCACAATGAATAAACTTATTTTTCCAATGTCTCAATATTATTTAAATTATCCCTGACAGACATTGTAAAATCAACAATGATCGTAGTTTGTTTCTCAATCCTCAATCTGTTTCCCACTAGTACCTAATATATCACATAAAATTTTTCATATTATTCATTAATATTATCTGAGTGATATAAATATTATTCATGTTCATCAAAATAAATAGGTAATTCCATCATCTCTCTTTATATATATCTATTCATCCCTATTTGAATATCATGTTCCTCAATATTCTATTCCAGTTCCACCAGAAGTTAAATGAATCATTTTGAATAAACATCCCCCTCGACTAAAGTTTTTTATTTCTATACTATTACCATTATTTCATAATTAATTCCATAAATATAATAAATTTATACAATTTTTTGGGGATCATCAGCATCACCCCTTGTTCTTTTCAAAAAAATACATTACTCTAAATATTTTTATCATTTTGTGCCTTGATTTAATGCTCCTACAAGGGATAAATTCATTTTTTTCATTAGAATAAAAAATAATTACCTTATAAATAAATATTTTTCAAACATATATCAGTGATGTTCACAATATTTCCACAACTGAAACATATTAGATGTATCTTTTCTTAAAATCTTTTTTTACTTCAAAAATTTGTGATAATAACATATATGATATCATCAACAACATCTTTTTCAACATCAACCTGTTAAATGTTTTTCTTCTCTACTTATATGAATGGAATCTTATTGGAATAATATTATAATGAACTATCTGGCAGTACTGGCATGTCATTAGAGAATAGTTTTTTGTGTATATCATCAAGAGATAATTCCCTAAAAATAATTTTTCTAATTGTTGAATCCTTATGATTATAAATGTGTGTTAATATCTATGTGTTCTATTTCATAAAATAAGAATATTTTATTTAATGGAAAAGGCAAAAAACATTTAAAAAAATTGAAACTTGATTAAAAAATACATTTAAATATTTAGATGACTCAATCTTCATGTCATGAAATATTTTTTTTAAACATCATCTTTTCTTAATTCAGTTTCTTTTCAACATCATAGATGTATGAATTCTTATCCACCATTCCATTGGATACTAAAAAATACAATATATATATATATATAATTAGATAATGATATTGATAAATAATTTTATTCAATATAATTATAAATTATAAACTTTTTATCTCCTTCATACATTAATTTTTTAGTGGAGTCACTTAATAAAAATCAATGTACTAATTCTTAGTAATAATAAAATCCAAGAGATGTTAAATGTGACCACATTAGATTCTTCCATTTATAATAATAACACAATTTAAATTTTATCACCATTTTCATTCATAATATTTTCTATGTTAACATTCTTTGTTCTATTCTATATGAAAAATATTATGGCTCTAATTAAACTTTTTGCAACACGAGGACATACATAAAAAAATAGTATGGGGTGAATAATGTTATCTGGAGATTTCTTGTTTTCATAATCATAATTTAATCTTTTATTTTTTTCATAATACAATTTTAATTATCTGTTTAAGTCAAAAGAATGAAAAACCCAAATACAGAAAAAATGATGAACATATAATGGGATTTTTACTTGGTTCACTCGAACAGAGATACATGAAAGGATAACATATAACCTATGTGTTGATATAAAAATAAAATACTATAATTCATTTGGGTTGATATAAATTTATGAAAATATTATGACTCATCTATGTTTTAGAGTATCATCCTCTCAGTGTTCACTCATTTCAATAGAGTTGTAATGTTATAATCGATATGTACATCAATCTTAAAATGATATCAATATAAAGGCAAAATACATAAAAAAATTTCTATAATTCTTCAATCCCCACTTATAGATATTAAATGATATGAAAAAAATTCAATCTTTTAAGGTTGATCATAATTGTAATTTATTTTAATCAATATGACCACTCAAAATCATATTTTCAATGATGTCAACCATATATATCGTTTTACTTCTAATATTTAATATTCCCTTTATTCATTTTGTTTTCCCTTTTACTCTTTAGCTGATTCAATATATATTAAAAATATATGAATTTAATATTCCTAAATAATGTATTAAAAATATCATCATTTACTCCGTCAAATACAACCATTGTTTCATCTTAATCTTGACCTCCTAAGAATTTCTAAATGTGAATTCATAAATTCCAATATATAAATATAAAGTATTTGATTAATTGGAAATAATAATATTTTTTCATAGAATCTAGTTTTTTTGACCCCATGAAGTAGTATTTGAATAATACCCCTATGTGTTGAACCAAATAAGTCCAACAATTATATCTCAATATAAATTCAATGATAAGTTTGTTCTCTAGGTGAAAATAACCTTCACCAATACAAAATCCCTGATCAAATTTCCATAATTTCACATTGATTCCTAAAACATGATGTACAATGTCGATTTCTTAATATATAGTTTCCAAATAGTTTTTCATTTCTATCAACCTTATAGGATACCATTTTCTCTCACATGAATTCTAAATGGATACCGTAATACCATTTATGGACCTCACAATGTTATATTAGGATTCCACCACTACAAGGAACTATGTTTATTGTAATAGAAACAATATACTACCCATTTCAAATTCGCCATGGTTTTTACTCCTAAATAGAAATGATTAATCATTTCTTGAAGATAAAATTATTCATTGAAATAACTTCTACCATAATGTGCCCCAAATTTCCAATTCATTCATAAAATATTCTAGATTGTAAGGGAATTAAAATTTCTAAAAATTACACCAGTCTACCCATTCCAAAAACCACAACATCTCACAAACAAATTGTGGTCAATGGAGTCATGATTACTACCTTCACAAACAAGTAATAACCTATCATAATCTTCAAAATACATTATATGAATACTAGTAGACTTGAAATTGAAAACAATTAAACATATTAATGCCGATTGATTTAATAAATATCAATTTCTAATTTGGGATTCAATAATAATTTTATTTTAATACAATGTATTACTCCATTATTTTTGAATCATTGTAACTATATATATATATATATTATATTAGATTAACGAGTAGAGATAGATTCCCAAAATATATGTGACCATTTATTGGATAAAGTGTATTTAATTTCATATAATACTAGGGTGAACACATATTTGGTGGATCTAAGGAACCAGTAAAGAAAATAAGAAAATCATTATCGATTTCGTAAAAATTTTACTAATAATTCTTTATACTATTTTTTATTCTTTATCCATTTATCATGTTGGAGGAAATATATAATTATTAAGAGGCATACATTATATAGTTATTTACAATATTGTTACTCTATATATTCTTCATTTATAATATTAAAAATTATATATCATATGGGGTAACACCCTTAGATTTTATGAAAAATATTCGTTTTAATTTTATTAATATCTTGTGTTGTACAATACACCTAAAAGATCTTACACAACACAGATCCCAAACATGGATTGCATTACACGCAATCACAACATTCCACGATAGCGTGTGTTGTACGCAATACCGTGTTTCGCTAAACAACGATATGTTGTATAAACTAGATGTTATGAATAGTAAAACCCACTTTTAAAAATTTTATAAATTTTATCATTCAAAACTGGACTTCATTTTTTGATTTAGAATATCGAAATTAACCAAGGGTGAATTTTTGGTATTTTTCTGGAAACTTTCAATTTTTGATGTATAGTGATAACGCTAGGTTACTATTTAAAAAACTACTTTTTATTTAAATAATTATTTATTTTATTTAAATTTTTTTAGGTCAAAATTGATACATAAAACCTATATAAGTTCAATTTAATTCATTGGAGTCAATTTATAATATTATTAGATATATTAAAATTTTATTGTACTTTTGACCGTCTTTTACACACCTCCTAGGAGAATTTGCAAATTTACATAAAACCTAATTTTACCACTTTTGTGAATAGAATTTCAAAAATCCGAGAAACACAGTTGATGTCAGTAAGTAAAATGTGGTTCAATGAGATGAATTTTTTTTTGAATAGTTACTTTTTACTTTTATTTACCACGGTTAAAAGTAAATAGAGTAATTAAGGGTAAAAATGATATTATTATTACCCTAAAACATGTCCTAATTCTATTGTATAAGTGTAATTAGACAAAAAACAAACTTAGGAATAAAATATGACCATTTAGGCCCACTTGGATTAGATTAGGACATTTAATATTAATTTATTTAAAGAGGGGTTAAAATAGTTAAAATCAATGTTTAATAAGTAAATAATTTTTAATGTAGGGTTATACATAAGATAAATTAGACTATAAATATTAATTAGAAAGATAAAAATATTTCCTACATAATGGTATTTTATTTATAATTTTTAGACATTAAATAATTTAATTTATTTATGACACAAAGATGATGCAGTAATTATCTTATTAATGAAATATTGACATAATTGATGTTATAAATACCCAAATAAATGTAATTTGACACTTTTTATGAATTATTATAATTTTATAGGTTAATATGACATGTTATTATTTATTAAATTAACTTTTTCGAAATAATATTTTTGTTATGATTTTCACAAAAATCAATTACCAAATAGTGTCAAAATTGTCATAAAATAGTTTTTAAAACTATTATTATATTATTAATTGTTATTTTATTCCTAAAAATATATGTTTAGGACAAATTACTTATATAAGGTTATATATATTAATAATAAACATCTTTGGGTTCTTTTGGCTTGTTATAGTAATTTTATTAACCATATAGTGTAAGAAAACAAAAAAACACGGTAAAAGTTAAATTATTTAACATTGAGTTAAAAATAAATGATAAGGTTAAAATAGAGCCCTAACCTTGTATAAATTCTATTGGATGAGATTATTTCGACCCATACCCACCTTATATTTGAAATAAAATAATTTGGAGCTATTAAAAACTGAATATGGCTTTATAATAAAATAATATTTTACGTTTTCCTAAGGTGACCCTCTCCTCCCTTATAAAAGGGCACCTCCTCCCTCTCTTCCTCACACAACTTTGAGCCTTCAATCTCGGCCAACCCCTGAAAAATTATCTTCCCCACTTCCCTAAAAAATACTAGAGGTCCTGGTCTTCTTCAAAGACATATTTTAGTTCCCTAAGAGGAAGTCTCAAAGAGGTGCTTCAAAGAAGAGGTAATGTCTATTACCGATTCATTCAACTTTATTTCTTCTTACACATCTTCTTATTTAGTTTTTTCATTAAAACGTAATAACATCAGTATCAATCATATACTGATATGTTATTATAAGTATGAAAAAACCCTATTTCACCATATATCCATCCTACGGAAAACGAAATCACTGCGCGTGCGTACGTACGGAATACCGTCTCCACGCTGTGGTGTAATCTATTTTCCATCACCACCTTACTGGGATGGGTATAATGGTTTAAGTAATAACTATATATGATTATTGAAAAGTTATATTGATTATTAAATATTATACATACACTTCAATACAATTCAACGATCATGGGAATGATATAATCGCTCGTGCGTACGTACGGAATACTGTCTCCACGATGCGATGAGATTCATTCTCCATGTTAACCATTCATGAATGATTATAAAGTATATATAATAAGTAATCATGAAATATATGAGATAATAATTATACTAGATTTATGTATATATATGTATGTAATATACTTAATTCCATTCAATTCAATAGGGAAACGAAAACAACGTTCATGCGTACGTACGGCCTACCGTCTCCATGAACGGTGTATCTCATTCAATTTATCTATCTATCACATATATATATGTATATGCTGAATATATATTACATATAAATCATGTTTTAACTTCTGGAATTAATTGAATCAGGATATACGTATTAATATCAAGAACAACAAGTCCAAACATGTACGAAAAATAAAACGATTTTACCCTAAACGCTACTTTAACATGGAACTTAGAAAAGAACGGGTAATATAAAGTCATAAGTTAACCATATATGATATCATAACAATGGATATGATTCTGTAATAAGTAAATGACATTATTTAAATCATTATAAAGTAGGTTCGGATACGTATGAAGCATATCAGACCTAAGGTAAGGGATAATGTTGCAATCTCAATTGTTTTCTATCCGAGATTGCTTATACATATGTATTTACTTGGGTTATATTTATCATCCATGTCCAAGTTTTATAAAAATGTTTTCATGAATTTTTAAATTCCTTTTTACCCATTTTTGAATTTTACTACAAGGTATGTAAGGAATATGTTTTTGTTTACCATATGTGGTACTTTTTTAATTTTCTGACAAAAGTACGAGAAGAATGTTATTTTTAACTTATACGACATGAATGGATTTTTACGGTTTTATAAATCCTTATTTTCATGAAGCATCCTCCAAAATATTTAATGACTATTTTAAAAAAAAAATTTCTTTTAAAATTGCATGACGTTTTGGGAAAATAAATTGATTTTTAAGACAAAAGGATATTTTCCTCAAGAATTCATTTCAAGTGTTTTATCAAAACCATTTTCCATCTAAGGTGAAATTATTTCATGTGTATGTTTAAAGTATAATGTCTCTATGATTTAAATGGTATCACTTTTCTTATTATGAAATGATATCCATTTATTTTATATGGATTATGTGATGATGGAATGATGTTAGTGAAACCCATTTTATTCTTTGGTTTATGATGCATGATTTATGTTTATGTTGTGGTACAAGTAAGAATGATTTCATTATGAGATGGGTGGGAACTATATCTCCCTCAAATGCATTGGGTAATGATTTATATCTCATGATATAGACATAGCTGGAATGGAAAGTTAAATTGGTTCAGTAATACAGGACTGGAACGAGGAGTGAACTCGATTCCGAAAGAGACTTTGTCCACTAAGATGGTCTTGGCTGCAATGCCTTGGCTACTATGGAAATACTAACATGTGCTTAATGGTTGCCACAATTACATGCTTTATTCCTATTCTATTTTATCATGCTTAATGTTTCATTATGATCAATGCCTTATGTACTTCCATGTTTTATGTCATTGCTCAAGATTATGAAGTTTAGATTTTATGCTCATGTTTTTTACATTCAAATGTCTTAGGATTGTTTTATGTTCTCTATGCTTACCGTTACTGACCATTTGAGCTCACCCTTTATATGTTTTATTTTCACCAGGATTTAAATAATTATTTTAGGTAAGAAAATAAAAGGGGAAGATCATTAACGGAGATGTCGAAGATCTTTCACCACGATTAAAAGATTATAATCTCAGTTTCCATGGACACTAAACTATTACGATCCTTGTGTGTCTGTTTTTGTTATGTATTAAGAATTCCGAAAAAGTAATGTAATGTCCATGTATGTCAAGATTCGGGTCTCTACAGTTGGTATTAAAAGAAAGGTTTAGTCAACATTTGGAAACTAGGATGTGAAAATGTTAGTGAGATCCCTAGGGATATTTCTAAGGTATGTCTAGGGATGTCCCTAAGGATATGTATACTTATAGGATATAGTCATAGAACTACGGTAATGATCGTAGAATTTATCCTAAGATATTAGATGTTGAGGGTACATCCCTGATACTATGTTGTTTTCCATAGAATGATTTTTTCCTCTCACAGAATTATTTTTGTGTTTTAGTCAATGGAGAGAACCAGAAGGATTTTGGTTAACATTGAATCTAATGGAAAAATTGGTGACTATGAGAAACAAAATTGTGTAATGACAAGAGATAAAGATATTGTGATCATGCCGAATCAGTAATCGCGATATATTATTAACAAGGTGAAATTTAGAGGTATTCATTATTTATCAAATAAAAGGAAGATAAACTTTTATGCATGCTCGCATGTTGAGGAGCATAAAAAAAGGAAGATTGAGATTTCTAAAGAAGGGAAGAATAACCTTGAGGAATACCTCAAATGGAGGGACAAATGTTATCTGTATGGAGAAAAGGGTCATAGAGTGACAGACTGTTATAGAGTTCAATGTCTTATTTGTGAAGAACATGGGCATTACCCAACTCAATGCCATGACCTAAAAAGTTACTTCTAAATCAAGGAAGGACTTATTCCAGGACAATCATTGAAGAGGATGGATTGAAGTGTTTATGTATTGGTATTCATGAAAAATGGTGTTAAGGTACTTTTATGGTGTATTAGAATGTTTTTATATTTGTCTATTGTGGTTTTCAATAATTTTTGGGTACCGATAACCATGAAAAGTGATTCAAATATTTTGGAAAGCAGAAGATATGCGCATAATGAAGGGATAAGAAGATAATGAGATGTTTGATTGTATTCATGATCTCATGACTGATATAAGGAATAAGTGATATTATGGTTTTAGTATATAGATTTTTTGCGATTTTGGTATGTGGAAAGTTTTAAAATTTAACAACATTCATGTTTTCACTATGGTTCAATGGGTATTCATTCTTCAAGAGAATAAATGATCAAGGTATTCATATGTTTCTAATTTGACCAACAAGATATATCTTATGATATATGGGGGATAAATGATGGCATTCACGTGATTGTTATGTGACATTTCAAGTAATAATTTTCATTATACTATGAGCTTGGACCGAAGTGTTTTTGATAAGTTTAAATATTGGAATGGGTTATGTTGGAGAGAAGTTAGTATTGTTTAAGGATAGAACTTTTTTTGATATTATTTTTGGGATGTTATAGTAATGTAGTTATAAGAAAAGGACAACCTGCAGGACGGGCGACAACACATCTCGTCGGACAAGGCTGTGGGAATCGAACCCACAACTGAAGTACGACTGGGCTTTATCACATACCAAAGGCCTACATGAAGTCCCTGGTTAGTAGAAACTAGTTTTATTTTATTAAGCGGCATGATAGATGAAGTGGAAGTTCATTTTTGGAATCGTATATGATTAAACTCACCATATATGGACTTATGTATATTTGATAACTTTTGCTAACCTTTTGTTTGAAACAGATGGAATGACCCATCATTCTATCACATGATCTGTTAACACTTCACGAAAAACAAATTCAACTTTATTTCTTTATGATATGAAGTGGAAATTGTTCAAAGCATAAACAATAGTGAGATTGTACCAAAATCAAGGAATTATTTCTTCTAATTCAAAATTTTCAACTTTAGGGACATGATATTGAAATCCAAAAATGTTGTCCTAGTGCTCTCATATCCGATGATTCAGATGATACCTTAGATCATCACAAATCTATGGGTTTTTGATTATTGGCTTTTTCATAGCCATGTTCTCTACCACTCTCCATCAGAACTTGATGGTTATATTTTTCTCCCATATCCATATTTTGACATATGTTCTCCTATGTGGAAACCCAGTGATTAGTTAATTTGGGTAACCGTTACGTTTCATACTTTTGTTTTTAAAGCCAAGTTTTGGTATTTCTTTTTACGATGTGGGTTTATATTAAATAAACTTTCTAGTAGTAAACCATTTATAACCCCGATGAATTTCGAGGGCGAAATTCATTTTAAGGGGGGTAGAATGTAACACACCGAGATTTTATGAAAAATATTCTTTTTAATTTCATTAATATCTTTTATTGAACGCTACACCAAAAGGATCTTGAACAACATGCATCCCTATCTTGGCTGTCAGTACACGCAATCACAACCTTCCACGATAGCGTGTGTTGTACACAATACCGAGTTTCGCTAAACAACGATATGTTGTATAAACTAGAAGTAGTGGATAGTAGTACCCACTTTTTGAAATTTTATAAATTTTACCTTTCAAAATGGACTTCATTTTTGGATTCAGAATATTGAATTTATTCTAGGGTGAATTATTGGTATTTTTCTGAAAACTTTCAATTTTTGATGAATAGTGAAAACACTAGGTTACTATTCAAAAACTGACTTTTTATTTAAATAATTATTTATTTTATTTA
Source organism: Viscum album (assembly GCA_963277665.1). Classification (NCBI taxonomy): domain Eukaryota; kingdom Viridiplantae; phylum Streptophyta; class Magnoliopsida; order Santalales; family Viscaceae; genus Viscum; species Viscum album. The sequence continues at coordinate 1,387,595,771 of OY728157.1, forward strand.
AATTTATTTTAGGTCAAAATTGATACATAATACCTATATATGTTCAATATAATTCATTGGAGTCATTTTAAAATAATTTTAGATATATAAAAATTTTATTGAACTTTTGACCGTCTTTTACCCACCTGCTAGGAGAATTTGCAAATTTACACAATACTTAATTTTACTACTTTTGTGAATGGAATTTCAAAAATCCTAGAGACATGGTTGATGTTATTAAGTAAAATGTGGTTCAATGAGATAAAAATAGTTTTGATGAATAGTAACCTTTATCTTTTATTTACCACGGTTAAAAGTAAATAGGGTAATTAAGGGTAAAATGATATTATTATTACCCTAACACATTTTATAATTCTATTGGATAAGTGTAATTCGACCAAAAACAACTTTAGGAATAAAATATGACCATTTATGCCCACTTTCATTAGATTAGGACATTTAATATTAATTTATTTAAAAAAGGGTTAAAATAGTTATAATCAAAGTTTAATAATTAAATCATGTTTAATATATGGTTATACATAAGATAAATTAGAAAATAAATATTAATTAGAAAGATAAAAATTTTTCCTACATAATGGTATTTTATTTATAATTTTTATACATTAAATAATTTAATTTACTTATGACACAAATATGATCCAGTAATTATCTTATTAATGAAATATTGACATAATTGATTTTATAAATACCCAAATACATGTAATTTTAGACCTTTTAGGAATTCAACTAATTTTCTAGGTTACTATGACATGTTAGTATTGATTTAATTATCTTTTTTCGAACTAATCTTTTTGTTATAAGTTTCAAAAAATCAATTAACAAATAGTTCCAAAATTGACATAAAATAGTTTTTAAAACAAATATTATAATATTAATTGTTAGTTTATTCCTAAAAATCTAAGGATCGGCCAAATGACTTAGATAAGGTTATATATATTAATAATAAACATCTTTGGGTTTTTTTGGCATGTTATAGTATGTTTATTAACCATATAGTGTAAGAAAAACCAAAGACATGGTAAAAGTTATTTTATTTAACTTAGAGTTAAATCTAAATGATAAGGTTAAAATGGAACCCTAAACTTTTCTAAATTCTATTTTATGAGAGTATTTCGACCAATCCCCACCTTATCTTCGAAATAAATAAATTTGGAGCTATTAAAAACCGAATATGACTTTATAATAAAATAATATTTTATGTTTTCCTAAGGTGCCCCTCTCCTCCCTTATAAAAGGGCACCTCCTCCCTCTCTTCATTACACCACTTTGAGCATTCAAGCTCGTCCAAACCCTACCAAATTAACTTATAAACTTCCCTAGAAACATCCTAGATGTCTTGGTATTGTTCAAAGACCAATTTTAGTGTCCTAGGAGGAGGTATCAAAGAGGAGCTTCAAAGAAGAGATAATGTCCGTTACCGATTCTTTCAACTTTATTTCTTATTCCACTTATTCTTCTTTAGTTGTTTCATTATGAGGTAATGACATATGTATAACTCATATAATGATATGTTATTATATGTATGAAACAACCCTATTTCACCATCTATCCATCCTATGGAAAATGAAATCACCGCACGTGCATACTTACGGAATACCGTCTCCACGCCGTAGTGTAATCTATTTTCCACCACCACCTTACTTGGATGGGTTTAATGGTGTAATTAATAACTATATATGATTATTGTAAAGTGATATTGATTCTTAAATATTATACATACACTTAAAAACAATTTCATGATCATGGGAATGATATCATCGCTCGTGCATACGTACAGAATACCGTCTCCACGACGCGATGAGATTCATTCTCCATGTTAACCATTCATGAATGATTATAAAGTATATATAATAACTAATCATGAAATATATGACATAATAATGATATTGTATTTATGTGTATATATATGTATGTCATCTACTTAATTACATTCAATTCAATAAGGAAATGAAAACAGCATTCATGCGTACGTACGGCCTACCGTCCCTATGAACGGTGTATTTCATTCCATTTATCGATTTATCATATATATATATATGTGTATATGGTGAATATATATTACATATAAATCATGTCTTACATTCTTGAATTAAGTAAATTGGGATATAAGTAATAATATCAAGAACAAAAAGTCCAAACATGTAAGATAAATAAAACAAATTTACCCAAAATGCTACTTTAACATAGAAATTTCAAAAGAACTGGTAATATAATTTCATAAGTGAAACATATATGATATCATAACAATGGATATGATTCTGTAAAAATTCAATGACATTATTTAAATCATTATACATGATGTTCGGATATGTATGAAGCATATTGGACCTAAGGTAACGGATAATGTTGCAATATCAATTGTTTTCTATCCGAGATTGCTTATACATAAGTATTTACTGGGGTTATATTTATCATTCATGCCCAAGTTTTATAAAAATGTTTTCATGAATGTTTAAAGTCATTTTTAACCATTTTTTAATTTTACTACATGGTATGTAAGGAATCTTCTTTTGGTTACCATACGAGGTACTTTTTGACTTTTCCGACAAAAGTACGAGAAGAATGTTATTTTTAACTTATAAAGCATGAACAAATTTTTACGGTTTTATAAATACTTATTTTAATGAAGCTTCCTAAAAAATATTTCATGACTATTTTAAACAAAATATTTTTCATTTAAAAATGCATGAAGTTTGGTGAAAAGAAATTCATTTTGAAGACGGAAGGATATTTTTCTCAAGAATTCATTTCAAGTGTTTTATCAAAACCATTTTCTATCTAAGATGACATTATTTCATATGTATGTTTCAAGTATATTGTCTCTATGATTTACATGGTTTCACTTTTTGTATTATTAAAAGATATCCATTTCTTTTATATGGATTATGTGATGATGGAATGATGTTTATGAAACCCATTTTATTCTTTGGGTTATGATGAATGATTTATGTTTATGTTGTGGAATAGGTAAGAATGATTTAATTTTGAGATGGGTGGGTCCTATATCTCCCTCCAATGAATTGGGTAAAAATTTGTATCTCATTAGATAGACATGGCTGGGACAGCAAGATAAACCGGTTGAGTAATGCAGGACTGGAAAGAGGAGTGAACTCGATTCCAAAAGGGACTTTGACCACTAGGATGGTCTTGGCAGCAATGCCTTGGCTACTATGTAAATCATGACATGTGCTTAATGGTTGTAACAATTATATGTTTTATTCCTATGCTATTTTATCATGATTAATGTTTCTTTATGATCTATTCCTTACGTAATTCCATGTTTTATGTCATTGCTCACGATTTTTATGTTTAGATTTTATGCTCATGTTTTTTACATTCAAATGTATTAAGATTGATTTATGTTCTCTATGCTTACCCTTAATGAGCATTTGAGCACACCCTTTATATGTTTTCTTTTCCCTAGGATTTAATGAACGGTTTTAGGTAAGAAAACAAAAGGGGTGTATCATTAATTGAGATGTTGAAGATCTTTCACCACGATTAGAAGATTATAGTCCGAGTATCCAAAGACAATAAACTATTACGATCCTTGGGTGTCTTTTTTTGTTATGTATTAAGTATTCTGCAAAAGTAATGTAATGTCCATCTACATAAAGCTTCGGGTCTCTACATATGGAATAACACATGACTATAATTATAGAGTTTACACTTATAAATAGTCTATAAAACATATAATAAAAAACACATTTTTTTCTTTTTATTTATTATTTTTACATCTCTCATTTATAGAAATTTCATATTAGGGATGGCACAAACCCACTAAAATTGGTTTATTTTTTTTTAAAATGTTTTTTTGAGAAATTATTCACACCCATCTATTTTATCCCAATTCAAACCATTGGAACACTATTAAAAAAATGAAAATTTAACCAAATTGTTGAGGATAAAATTTTATTCTATGAATATTTTTAATTCAATAAATATTTTATTTAATTAAACAGAATGTAAAACCAAGAATTCTATGCACGAACACAATTTAATGTTATATTATTAGATTTAAAAAACCATGAAATTCATATTTCATTTCCCAAACTAAATTCTTATTATATCATTCTAATTTTATGGCTACCACGTAATAGATATATAGGATCTATTATAGGTTTTTTACAGATCATTGGTCCTAAAAATTGATTAATTTATAAATCCAAGGTAAGGGTTTTTGTATCTAATAATCCCATCAATCATTTAATTATATATATATATCTCCAAATTATGGGTTTTTAATAGGTTACATAGATCTATGTTAATGTGTATATTGAAATTTACTTTTGATTTTTTCCCATGATCTATGTATTTTTTATTTGATCATGTTTTGTTCAATCATATGAAAATGAAGTGATAGATAGAGGGTCAACTGAATAATTATAGAAATTTTAATATATAGTTATAGATATATTAAATTAAAGAAATATTATTAAATGAATTGAGGTTGTAAACTCTAAATTTTCCCTTTTAATTATATATAATTAAATTATTTTTTTGAATTTTATATAATAGAATAGTTCTGGAAATTCTTAAATAATATAATATCATCGAAAAAGAATGAAAAATTAATCATTGGAATTTTATGAGATATTTTTTGATATCATATGAATTGATATGTTGAATATTATCCATTTAATATTTACTTATAAAAATTTTGTGGATTATGAAATTTTCTATTCATGATAATTGTGTTTTATTTTTAAGAAAATGTGTTTGTGATTTACAAGTTAATTTAAATTTTCGTTTTAATTATACATAAAATTTAGATAAAATTTTATTTTAGATAAATCATATTTTTAATTCTTGATTTGTTTATAATATAAGGGGTTATTAATTTTTTAATAGATGCGATTTATATTTTTCTTGATTTATTATAAAATTTGATAAGATGTTATCAAATACTAAAATATGACATTCATGTATGTAATATTGTACTAAAAAGAAAGAGGATGAGTTTGTAATGAAATGATAGAGATGATGAGATTCGTCTAATAATTTTTATGATTTCTTCTAAAGATAAGTTCTTAAAATCTCATTGATTATAAAATAATATCATTATTAGGATTATGATATTTACTCAATATTAGAACATAAGACCTTTAGTATAAGTAATTTTCTACTTTTATCTTTATTTAAAATAAATGTGAATACATATGGGGTTAATAGTACCATTAACATTGTTTTATAAATATAATTTTGGAGAAAGGATTTCAACATTGGTTCTTATAAATATCCACGATGAATTCATTACTATTTAGAGATATATAAAACTTTTAATGTTTAATATTATAAAAAATTATCTATGAAAATGACATTCCATGTCGATCATTAAAAAAATGCCAATTGAAGATATTTTCATGGCTACTATTTAATAATTAAAATTAAAAAATAATATAAAAAATATATTACATTCCAATACCCCCTTACATATACAAGAAATGTTGTATTGTTTTAAGTAGAAAAAAACAAAAAATAATTTCCAAAAATATAAAAAAACAATAAAAAACATTATTATAACATCATTTACTATAGAAATGTACATATAATAAATATTTATATATACAACTATAAATTAATCAAAACAATAGAATATATTGAAAATAATCCTCAAAGATATATTAAGTCATCCATTGAATATGGTGACTCATTAAAAAAACATTAAAAAATTGATTATAATACTAACAATTCTTCATACTGATTTATAAAATATGTATTTTAGAAAACCAGATCTTGTAATGTATATCATTTTTCTACGCATGATAATATAAAAATTAATCATAAAATGTTAAAACCACATTCGACATTTACAAAAATGATGAACTAACTATTATTAAATTACACATTAGAAATATGAATGCCCAAATATAGATATAAGGAGAAATGTGTATTAACTAAATATATCTATCTATAATATAACATAAATAATTTTATTTTGATTATTTATCAATATGTGATCCATGTAAAATATCATACATGGCATGTTTTATTTTTAAATATTAATTATAAAAACATATGCAGTATAGAAATATTATGATAAAATAACTAATAGAATCGAATAAAACATAAAAATTCAAAAAATTATGAAAAATTTCACAAAAATACCCCAGTAAATATAAAAACCAATATGTTGTGAATTTATGTGGGAAGAATTTTCATAATAACTAATATCCACTAAAATATATCATGTTCAAAAATGAAATTATATGGAATAATATATCATAAGATTAAAGGTAATATTTACAGTAAATGAATAGAATAAAATAATACATTGTATATATTATTTAGTATATTTTAAATATATATATTTAATTTTAGTGGGGCCCATTTGGGTTTTTCACTACTATTAAAATATAGTATAGATTAAAAGAATAGTAAAAAAATTCTCAATATTTAGGTATGAAATCATTGTTCGGATACATAAATAGACTTGTAATAAATTAAATTACTTTATATTTTATTAACTTAATGAAGGGAATGCTGAAATTGAAATTCACAAACATGGAAAAAAATTGAAACATGAGTACTGAGAGATCCTTACAAGTAAATACATCAAATATTTATTTTTTAAATATTCATAACATATATTATATCCCATTTATATTATCACTCATTTGAAACACAAAAAAACCAAAAATATAAATGAATTCAGTTATAATGTTTCTAAAACATGAGAAACCTAGAAACTGTATAATTATTATGATTCCTAAAACTATTATTTAAATTGTAATATTTTTTATTTCAATTAATACGTTATAATTTTAATATAAATATTAAATTTATGTAATTATAAATCTAATGTAAATAAAATTTTCAATTGAAAACATATATCATATGTCAACTAACAACTAATGCTCCCTAACCAAAGTAAAAAATGATCCATACCTTATATAACTTTTTCCATATACCAATTTGGAAATGTCAGTAAAGTAGTTAGATCAATAATATATTGTGTCATTACTCTAATGTGTTTTGACTAATTAAACTAAAGATGTATATTACCCCCAGATTATATAAGTTTTTGTATATTAAAAAATTATAATTGGCATCCCCACCATGGAACTCACATTACAACATCAGTTCTGAATGAGGTGGTAATGAATTTGGATAACTGGGTTATATTGGATATAACAATATCTTCATATCCATTAAAACTGACTCGGAAAATTATTTAGTTCATGTATTTATCAATTCATTCATCTCTCAAATATCAGTCTTTATGGAATATATTTTCCATTGTATTTTCCGTATATTAACTCCATACTTGATTATCTAAATTATTTTATAATAATAACAACCATATCATATCCAATTATATGGATTTGATTTTTTATATACCTAATGAATTAAGAAGAATTTCTATCCAACCCCTATGTATTAAATTCTATTGGTTTCCATTCAATATAAGGGAATCCTTAAATGATATTTTTAATTTTGTATTTGTGTGATGAATTTAGAGAATATTTATATTTAAAAATAATATAAATTAATGTCTTATAACCTTATCTTCTAATTATTTTGTTGGACAAATTAGTTTGTTTATTATTTTTTTATCGACGAGATTTTCTTTTATCGTTATTTCTTATGGGAAAAGAGGTATCAAATTGAACCTCTTCCAATCAACTACAATATTTAACACATAATTAATCAATCACATTTGAAATTTTCAACTCAAATAGTAAAGTATTTTATCTACATGAAAAATAATGAGGGTAAAAATTTCATAGATGATTTTTTGATATATCTCTTGCATACAAAATATATAATAATTAATAAACTAATGATTAATTTATTTGGAAATGTTTTTATTAATTGATATTACAAACAATAATTTCAATACCATAATGTATTCCTCGTACTATTTGGTGAAAAAATTCTTCCATGTCTCTACATCAAAACACCCATATAAGATTCAAGTATTTTCATTCTATTTCTTCATTGAAATATAAACTAATGTACCCATTAATTTAAAATCACTCAATTTATCTGCATAAAAATATATGAAACAATTTTTAACTTCCTTTTTATGAAAAATTATATATATATTTTTATAATTTTATAGATAAAATGTTGGTTAATTGAAAAAATATTATTTGTACCATTTGATAAATATATAAAATAGTTGATATTTTTTATGGTTACAAACTACCACCACTAATATTTTTCCTCATAGTAAATTCCCATCATATAATTCTATAACATGACAATCTACCTTATATTTTGTAAGAGCCTGAATCTGTAAAAATGAATTGTATTTGGGCATATTAGGTTATTTCTGTAAATAATTTTTGTTTGTATAATTTTCTCTTCACAAAAAGAATGTGATTGTTTTTATAAATGTGTAATCAAACATATATATACATTAGGGATCATCTCTATATATAATAAGCAAACACTTTAATTTTAGGATCACTCACATTTCATCAAATAATAAGTCAAACATAGGTTTAATTTTCATTATTTAATTTAATAATTCTAGATATATTTATATGAAGAGGCCTATAAATAACATGGTATATGTACCTCTTCCTCCATATCCATGATTTTAATATGTACAAGTCACATTATTGAAATTATACATAAATTTATTTTATTATAAATACATTACAGCTGGAATTGAAAAATTGATTGTAAATAATTGGATGAAAATTATATATACATTGTGAATAAATATTACTGAAAAATGTTGATACCAAAAAATGATTAATTAAATTTAACAGTATTATTATAAATTGGATTTCAATAATAGTCATGTAAACATTTTTTGAATGAAACCAATATATATATAAATTATTATGAAATGTTAAGAAAGGATCTTAATATATAGATTGAAATGTTCAAGTAAAAAAATAATGTTTTTTACATGATAATGTTTTATATAAAATAATATATATATATATTACTAAAAGATTAACCATGTATTTCCACACATTACTAATATGTGATCATTTCATAAAGAATAGATCATGTCTTCACCAAAGTCATTATTATCCTTAGTCAGTGATATACTATATGAATAAATAACACATAAGTTGATAAAATTATAAAAATACTACTAAGATAAATCATATTTTCTATTTTAAAAAATTACATACTATATATCATTTAATAGGTCCATAATATAAAATTTCTACTACTCAAGATTCTCTATGAAAAATGGTTCTTGATTAAAATAAAAATATTTCAAATCCCAAAAATTTTAATCCATAATAATCATGTTTCAAACCACTATCCCTATCATCTCAATTAATCGTAAACACTAGTATTCAAATTTTTTTCAATAAATGTCATATATATCATTAAAACTAATTTTTTTATATATTGGGAAATGTATTTTTATATTTTTCACTCAGAAAAATCATTTCTTTAGAAATAACCAGTACTCCACTATTTTTAATGACATGCTTATTGTCGTATATTTTTATTAAAAATGTGTAACCGTAAATTTGAAAAATATTTCACATGATAACAATATCACAAGGTCAACTAACTTATCATTTAACAACTTCTGATCTAGATGAATTTTTTTAACATTATTGTAAAAGGAGGTGTTGTGATGACATGTTATTCCATTATTCATGTCATATGGATGTATAATTTCATGGATGATATTATCTCATAATGTTATTTATATATGTGAACATAATACCTATACTTATTTTATGTTTAACTTTTATATTGTAATTTTGTTTATCTTTTCGATTTTAACCTTTCTGGTTTATGAGAAGTTTTCTTCTTAATTATTGTAATTTTGTTTCTCTAGTTTTAAAGGTATATCACTTGGGAGATTGTTTAGGATATTTTTATTTCATCATTATGCTTTCATTATTCTTTTTTGATGACATGGTTGGGCTACAGTGATGATGATATCATTGACATGTATCTCATTGTCTGGCTATTTGGGTTACCCATTTTCATTTCCTCCTAGGGTTCTTTTATTGGATTCTCAAAGATGATAATTGTTTGATATGTTTGGAATAAAGGTACAAGATTTAGGTAATCAATAAATTTTTGTATTTATGAAGATCTTGGTGCTCAGATGAGGTCTTGTGTGAGTCTAGAGGGGTTAAAATTTAAAAAAATATAAGAACATTGAATACACGGTGCATAAGTATTTCACATAATTTATTCATAGTTCAATACTTATTTAGGGATAGCTCATGGCCTAAAATATATTAATGTAATGTTTAATGATGTCTCATATGGTGTTACATGATGTGTAACTAATTGGGATTAAGTCCTAACGGAAGGAATTATTTTTTAAGATCATAATTAATGATATTAAAATGATGTGAAAGCGGTTAAAACTATGTAAATTCCTAGTTTATCCCCCAAATAAATTCTATATCATCTTATATTTTCCTCAAATCCAATGGATCTTAATGATTTCTAGGTGGTTATAACCCTTTAGGATTTTTTAGATTCAATCAGGGGGATCAATTCTTCTATTCTTTTATTCAATCCATGGAGATCTGAGGTATTTTTTACGTATTCTATCATGGTTATTTAACCTGGTTCCAACAATTAATTCATCCTATGTGATGTTAGATCATCTCCATTTTTCCAATGGACTTTTTCTTGGTTATTTATTGGGAACGGTTTTTTCATGGGGTCCTAAGAGGGATGAATTTTATTTTAAGAGAGGTGATATGGATCTATGATGTTAGTCATTCTCGTCTTGGAGTTTTTTTTCTTTGAGGTATTGGATTCATTTATTATCTATTTATTTACATGAAATTGTATATAGATCATTTTATATCATTTTTTATTGAAAATTAATTTACATATTATCTATTGAAATTTATTAATAGGTAGTTTTTAACAATCACATGATGATGTTATTTATACCATGATAACAATATGAAAAAAAATCTAGACAATGATTTATATATGTTTTTATTATAATGTCTTGTGATACTATGGATTATCATGGAATTACTAATGGATTTTAGTAAACAATTTAAAATGAAATTAATTATTTAATTTGATTATGAACTAAAAAAGAGAAATATTTTAATGAATATGTGTTTTAATGTAAATTTATAGAAACATAATTGATTCAATGATTATGTTTATTGAAAATTATATTCCACATGGTTAATGTAATTGATAAATAAATTGAGTCAAATTTACTCATATTGATAATAATAAAATTTATAGTTAGTTGAGAATGGTACATCTCATAGTTTGTTGACAGTAGTTTACATGACAGAGAGATAATTTAATATTTTGATAGCATGTTATAGATTGATGCATCAAGTATCTTATAATTAGAACCTATTAACAATGAATCAATTAATTCAAAATGGAAAAATAATCAGTTGTATGTTAATGATAACTTATAGGGACCTTGTTTCCCTTCATCATGAGGAGGTAAAGTGCCAAATGTATACATCCATGAGATATAGTATATGTTTTAAAGATATATGCATTATTTTAGGGACTACATATATATATTTTTTCTTATTTTATTCATGATATTGTTTTTTATTTCATCAGGATGTGATCTTTACAATGGGATGTGATATGTAGTAGAGAGTCACAGATGTGTTATGATCTTGTAATGGATGATGTTATGGGGAAGTGTTTCTCAGATGATGGGGAAGCAGATGATGAATATGTTATGGAGATGCACTGGGATATGCATTGGGTGTAGGGGATAAAACCATAAGGTATAGAATAGGATAAATATCGGCTTATTTGTTAATGTGATGATGAGATATGCTATGATATCTTATAAATTAGTTTAATGGATACTGGATGAGTTTTTTTATAATATCTAAATTTATTTCCCCACTACATGAGGAAGATGTGTGTGCTTGAATACATATTTCTATTAGTGGTATGAAAATATGGTTTTCAAAGAGTTCCTATACTATATAATGGGTATAATAATGAAAACAATAATTCTGAACCCATGGGGTAATTGTTAATTTAATGAGATACAAAAAAAGATGATAATCCTGATACACCATGGACACCTTTTTTTGTATGCCCTGTGGGTTTAAAAATTATTCTAATGGTTTTTGTAATGTATATTTACATAATTGTAATGTTTAGTTAAATGGTTATAAAAAATGATTAATGAAAGGAATTGATAAATATAAAATATGTACATTAATATAGAACATATAAAATCGTATGTTTTAATGGGATATATAGTCTTAATAGTGGAAGATGTTAGCCTAAGTGGTGTTAGCTTCAGTTCTGTTTAAGAAAATGTTATTCCTATAGTTTGGTTATGGGATATATTATATAATGTATATTTGGTGTATCATTCACTTCGCCACCCATGTTTTTAATGGTGTCTGACACCCAATGAACTATTGGAGGGTGTTTTCCACAATATCCTAATAGGATAATGGACAGATTACTATACCCTCTTCCCACTCTATCTTATCATAGAAGTTAGTTTTGATGGTATGTATGAATGTCAATTTTCCCAATTTTTTGTGTCAAAGAAAATAAGGGATTATAGATACTTCATAAAAAAGTATCTAATATGTAGAATAGAAAAGGTTGTTATAGGTATAATGTGTATAGGCAGTGATGGTTTGAGGTACTCACTCGGTGTATGGGTTGTGATGTCTTGAGCTATAATACACGAAGTATGATACACATCATATAGTGTGTGGTGGCTCCCAGAAACAACATGGTTAATTTGTATGGTGATGTGATATGAGTTGATGTGATTTAGTGTGTATATGTTGTGATTCCTTTCTATGGTATCATTGTGATGGATTCTTTTTGAAAGGATATGGATCTGGACATGCGACGTTAGGGAAGAGCAGAAACATAGTGAGGAAGTAGTAACGAGGTGCACTTGATGTTTCATTATTATGTTATATAATATGTTTTATGCAATACTTGGTGAGAGTTACCCATGGTGAGGATGGGAATACAGTATATCTATTTAGGTGATGCGCCTTTTTTTCACTTTTGTTTACTATTCTTTAGCAAGATATCTTTTTAATGATCATAGGAGCCATCAGGGTGTATCCAATTGTGTACACTATTAATCTCACCCAACAAATAATTATTGGTTTCTAGGTTATATGGACTATGTTAGAGATAAGTATAGATATTACTAGCTCATTGTTTCGTAGGATATGAAAATAGATCTGTGGTCACTCCCATATTTACCTTTTGGATCTTGTATTTTTTCATTAATTTATTATAGAACTATAAGAGATTTCATGTTTTTACTTGGGATTTCATTATATTCATGTCTGATCTGGTGTTGATTGGTGTATATTTCTCTTACCTCTCTATCTTCTAGCTGTTCTCTTAGAGGGTAATTACTCCTATATGAAATTCTATTATACCATTATTGGTATTCTCTAATGCAGGGCCTAGTAGGGGAGGGACTCATGCTGTCACTATCTCCCTTCTCTCATCTCCGACCTAAGAGGCGTACCATTTGAGGGTAGGGTTCCATGATCGAAAAAGAATACCATGAGATAACTAACACTATTAAAGGTTGATTGAGGCCCCATGTTCCAAAACATGTTTCGAATAAGGGAATTGCAGGTTTGTCACGCAAAAATTCTTTCACCAACAACCATCATTGGTAAACCACAACTGCCTTATGATCCAATAGAGATAGGTTTGTCTTTGGACACAAATTATTTAAATTTGTGAACCTTGGAGACATATGGACATCTAGAATTTAGGTATTATTGAGGTGGTTAGCTAAAGGATTGGCAATTTAAATTACTTTTTTATAGGAGGTCACCTTCATAGAGACAGACCCACTCGAAGGAGACCCAAATGAGATCTGGTGTTGTATACTATTGAGCCTTAGTGAAAAGACCATAAAAGGCACAAAAAGATCCCTCAAGGAAGTATAAATATGATAAGGAATATGTGGATGAGGAAGTAGTCTGTTAGGAACATTATAAAAAATTTAGAGATCCATTTATTTTCCCTTACATTTTAATTACTATAGTTATGGTTTGAATATGGTTTTCCACCATACAAACACATGTGATAAAATTAATTTTTAATAAATATTGGATATTTATTTAAAAAATTTAAAATCATATCTAGAATAAGTGGGTAATAATTTTCTAATATCGATCAATATATTCATTTTATTGAAGGAATAATTACATTGGAAAATTAAAAGATATAAGTTAATGTGGCGGATAATTAAATGGTAAAAGTGAGTGAACATAGCGATTAAGGAATGAATTTCTAAATATTATTCATTTGGTGTGGTGTAGTTTATTATAAACAATATATTCCCCAAATTAAATTATTTATCAAAAATTTCTAGGCATTTGGGATGATAGTCACTTCCCATTATTGAATATTTTTGATTATTTACATAAATTTTTCTCCTCCTCAATAATAAAACAAGACCTCATCCCCTAAGTTATTCCCAATTCAAAATCTATTTGGCATGACCTGACACTATCATAGATATCTAAAAAAACATATAAATGTTCTAGATCATTATTTCCACCCAAAATTTAATCCATATTGTTATTAAAAAGATATCTAATGAAGGTTTATCTAAGAGATGCTAATTATCCTCAAGAAACTCATTCTTTTTAATTATTATTTTAAATCCTTCTTTCATGTCCATAAAACAAAAATATAATAATAAAATTTTCTAAAATTTAATAACATTTTATTTATTTATATGTACTAATCGATATCCATCTCCTCCACCATTATTTTTGAAATGTATACCTTGGTCGTGTGTACAACAAACTACTGACCTACAGACCAATTTAATTCTTTTTCCCTCACCAAGACTCACAATTGGATATAATCAGTGATTAACATTTTTCATATGAAATTTATGATCTTATTAGAATTATATAATTATTATATCACTTAATACTCTTTAATTTACATACAATGTGAATATGATAATGTCACACTTGTGTAAACAAACTACTGCATCACAGAGCAATGTGATTATTAATTTAGATTTACATTACCTGCAATGTAATAAGGACATGTTTAATTAAAATTTATGATATATATTACATATAAATTCTAAGGGAATTTTACTATAATATTTACCTTTCTTTTGATGTTTCAAAAATTGGAAACAACATTCACTCAAATGTACAACTTGATGTCTCCTAAAAAAACATAATTCAATCTCAACTTATATCTATTATGGATTCCTATAAATACATAAATAATGAAAATAAAAGATAATTATATCATGTTTGACATTATTTATATTTCGAAAAATTTGTTATCATTAGTGGACCAAATGGTCCAAACCAAAAATAAACTACAAAAATGAAGTCGGTACTACTCGAAACATGATTTTAACAAGGAATTATTAGGAAACATGTAATAAAAGGTCATACAAAATCATATATTCTATGAAAAATATTATAATGATTAATATATAGATGTAAAATAAAAATTTATTTATTATACAGGATGAATGAATGTGCATAAGGGAATTTGAGTCTTGAGTTTAGTGATTTTCATCTAACATTCACAATTCCAATTACACAATTTTTTTGTATATAATACCAATTAATTTAATTTATGATAATTATAATGATAATTTCTTCATATATATATTTCCATATAATATCTTTCATTTCATAGGTAGTATGATTCAAATGATACCATAGTGGTAACAATTTTATGTTTCAATCACATGGTTTATTGGGATTATTTGTAATTAGGCTTCCCATGATGATTTATTATGAAAAAACCCTCATGAAACTCATTAAATTCCAAATTCATTGAATATTTATTTAAATTAAATGCAGTCCATATACTTTTATCTTTATGTTTGTAATATTCCAAAATAATTTCTTATGTTAAACCAAAAATGAATATCACTTCGGTCCAAAACCATTTTCTTTCATTGTCCATGTTTTCTAAATATATTTTCATAATTTATTTACTATTATACAATGATTTTTAAAAATAAAATTTTAAAGATATTTGAATTTATGATATTTTTAAAAAATAATCATATTTTCATTTCCGGAATGATATTTTTTTCACGTTGAAATATAAAATAAAAGTAATATTTTTTTTAACATTTATGGTATGAATGGAATATTCCACCTATATGGCTAACAAATAATTTAAATCCATTAAATATTTTCAATTTTATTTTTAAATAATATTGTAACACCCCAAGCTTCTACGATACGCTTCTCTTTGAATAATGTGATAGCGTGTGTTGTACGCAACACCGAGTTCTAACACACCATAACTAATCAAACTAGCCATTATGAATAGTAATACCTACTTTTTGAAATTATATATATTTTATATTTCAAAATAGACTTCATTTTTGGATTCAAAATATCAAATTTATCCTAATGTGAAATTTTGGTACCTTTCGGATAACTTTAATATTTTGATGAATAGTGAAAATTACTAAATTTTAATTAAAACAACTTTTTTTAATCAAAATAATTAATAGTGATAAATTATGTATTTGAGGGGTTTTAAAGTATATTTAGAATATATTTTTACCGTTTAATATAATGTTGGTCATTGGACATAATTTTACAATTAAACCGGACATAAACAAGTGCCAATCTTTTGATAGTTATTATCTCTTAAAAACTCGCTTTTTGTTTTAACAACGGGAATTAATTTTAAATTAATTTATTCTACTTCAATGTTTTGAATTTGGAAAAATGGATTCCATATTTGGAATCAGGATGTTTATATTGTGTGAATAGGTATCTTTTATTTTTAGACATTTTGAATAATTACTGCGGTAAATATTTTATTTACCATGGTTAAAGGGTAAATCCGGTCAATAAGGGTTAAAAATAATATTATAATAATAAAAAATTACCCTAAAATGTGTCTTAAGCTTATTGGTTGATACATGTCCGACCATGGGAATCTTTGGGTCGATTTTGGGACCCCATGGAGTCACTTGTAGGTGATAGGGACACTTAATTTTAATTAAGTTAAAATTAATACAAAAATGACACAAGCATACATCTTTTAAAGAAACAATTCTTACATAGGGTTATATATGTTCGATTTTAGACGATAAATATTAATTAAAAATATTAAAATATTTCCTACATAATTATAGTTTATTTATGATTTTTAGAGATTTAATAATTTAATTTATTTATGACACAATGATGATGCAGTAATTACCGTAATAGTGAAAATTTAAAATAATTGAAATTATAAATACCCAAATAAATATAATTTGAGACTTTTAATGAATTAAAATAATTTTCTAGGATAATATGACATATTAGGATTGATTTAATTAAATTTTTTCATAGTAATAATTCTATTATGAGTTTCACAAAAATCAACTATTGAATAGTGTCAAAATTGACATAAAAGAGTTTTTAAAACAAATATTATAAATTCCTAAAAATATAAGGTTCGGCCAAGAGACATATATCATGATATGTGTATCATTTATGGACCACTTAGGGGTCGCTAGGATGTATATGGTAAGTTTATTTACCATATAATATAAAAATACAAGAGACATTGTAAAAGTGAAAATAATTAACTTAGAGTTAATACTTAAAGATAAGGTTAATATAAGTACCCAAACATGTCTAAATTATATTTTTTGAGTGGTATTAGACTCATACCCACCCTAACCTTTGAATAATCAACATTGGAGCCATTAGAAACCGAATATGAATTTATTATTAATTAATATTTCTAGCTTTTCCAAAGGTGCCCCTCACCCCTTTTATAAAAGGGCACTCCTCCTTCTCATTTCATCACACCTTCAAAACCTTTTGGTTCGGCCAAACTCTACCCAAATACTCTCCCAACTTCCCTCAATACAACCTAGAGGCCTTATTTGGATCATAAAGCCAACCTAAGGAGCCCTTTTGATCAAATAAAAAGGAAGAACCGAAGAAGAGGTAATGATTTCACCACCCTTTTCCAAGTTCCTTTCTTCTTCCATTTCTTCTTCCTTTGTTATTACCATTATAAAATAATAACACCAGTATCATATATATACTGTGATGTTATTATAAATATGGTACAACCATATTCAGTATTCTATCCACCCTTTGAATAAAATTTCACCATATGTGCGTACGTACGGCTTACCGTCTCCACGTCGTGGTGTAGTTGTTATTCAATATATTATTATTTGGATGGGTATAATAATTATGTGTAACTCATTTAAATAATAAATATGACACTTTAATGATTCTGTATATATTATATAACATCCATTTATATATTATTTTAATATCAAAAGAATGATATTGTCGCTCGTGCGTACGTACGGACTACCGTCTCCACGAACGCGATAAGATTCATTACCCATCCTATCCATTCAAGTATAATTATCATTTGATGATTTAAAAATGATGCTTAAGGACGTGATATCATTCTGGATATGAATAATATACAACCTATCCATTACAAACATGTTTTACGTAACAAAACATATAAAAGAAAATGAGTAAGTTAACACCCGAAACAACGATAATACAAAGATATTATTAACAAAGCAATGTTAAAAGATCATATATGATATCATATTAATGTATATGATTCTTGTATAATTTAATAACAATTATTTCACCATTATACAGGAGGTTAACCTACCCTAACCAAGGAAAAGTACAAGGTAAGGGTTATTTCACAATCTCTTCATTATCCGAGGTTGTTTATACGTAACATTCTACAGGGATCTCTTTATCATCCACTTCCATGTTTCTTAAAAATGTATTTCAAAACATTTACTATTTAAAATAATATGGGTTAATGTCATTTATACCCCTGTTTGACTTTTTATAAGAGTTTTATAAAGGAATCTTTCCGTCGTTTTCCAAACAAGGTGCTTTAAACCTTTTTGACAGTATTAAGGTAAGAATGTTTTTTTAACTTATACGGTGGGTGTGGTTATTTTCCGCCATTATAAAATCTTCGAAGCTTCCCTTACAAGCTTATAAGAATATTTTCAAAGAAAATGTTTTATTTCATAAATACAAGACTCTTAAATGATTTCAAAATAGAGAGAGATATTTCTCAAAAAAGAGTTTTGATTTCATCTATGTCAACATCCTTTGATGGATTTTACGCTTATTTGAAGTTGATTTATTATGATACGAAACTTCTATATTGTATTGAAGGTTTTGTGATATGTTTGACTGTGGATGTGTTATTTTTATACCAATCATGGTTTATGGATGAAGTATTTACATTTTGTATGCTTGTTTTAATATGAATGATTACGTTATGTTTAAACCTTTTCATATGAAATGCATTGGACTTAATATGTGATGGGTGGAGCCCGCTATAGCTCCTCGATGCATCGGTAGGTCTCATGGGACAAACTAGTGTCTTGGCACAAGGCCTTGGCAAAATCATATTTTTAGTCTTGGCATGAGGCCTTGGCTATGTGGTAATTATAGTCTGGCATTATGAATTCCATCAATATGAAAGTGGTTATTGATATTGCATGTGATTATTCGATTAGTAGAATATCCATGTGAATAAGTAAATGGAATTATTTTATTTTAGTTTTGCCATACTATGTCTAAGTTCAAGTTTAAAAGGCTTTTGTTTTAGTTATACATTGCCTTAAATGCTTATGCTTATTTTTGAATGTTTCCGCTATATTGTTATCCTTACTGGGCATTTGAGATCACCCCTTTTCTATGTTTTATTTTTCCCAGGATGTGAAGAAGTAAATTATGAATGACATGAAGGGATATTATGTGGGGATATGAGTGGGGAATATGGAGAAAATATGTTGTTGTATTAGTTTTTCACTTTATGATGTAATGTAAGACTTATGAATATATCTAGTGTTTCCAAGGATACTAAACCAATCGGTCTTTCGAGATTTGATCTTTCTTTTGATCATGCCAATGTTATGTAATAATGCACCGACTCTAGGTAACTGGGGTCGGGGCGTTACAGTTAGCATCAGAGGAAGTTTAGTACAACCCTTGGAAGCTAGATTTGGATAAACTCTGATTAGATCACGTAGACCTAAGATGAACTTTGAGGATTAGTATAGAAGAACTTCCTAGAATTTTGGTATTGTAGAAATTTTGTGATTTTTCCGAGCAGTAAATCCCTTTCTGGATACGAGCAGGTAGAGGAGGCTCTGGCTCAGATGTACCTAGGGGTAAAACCTGAAAACACCACGTTGAACTAGACTCGAACAGGAACTGGTGCACGACAACGGGCCTTACTGCACTATGGGTTACAACACTCCTGAGGGATATGCTTAGGATAACTATCATTTTCTTTAAAAATCATTATGAAGGGTTTATGAGTATATACTTCCTCAAATAAAACATTCTTATGATTATGGATTATATCCATAAAAAGTACAATTTATGTTAAGTGTTCTATAAGTATGAGATTATGTATTTTTATTCATAAACTGATATAGTTTATGCCATTGTTTAGAAATGGCGCCTAGTGGAAGAAATGGAAACCGTATCAATGCACGCACTCCATGTAGGGATTTCCCTCCTGCACAAGATAATTAAAGTGGAGATGGTGATTTAACTGGTTCCAATCAGCTAATCACCATACTGGGACAACTCACTCAGGTTATGAATAATAACCTTACCCGTATGAAGCACCCTGATCCGTAGCGTGGAGGATCAATGTTAGATCGATTCATGAGGCAATAACCACCAATGTTCAATGGGAGTAAAAATCCCTTAGTAGCTGAGCAATTGATATTTTCCCTAGAGAAAATATTTCAGGCTTTGGGGAGTAGTGAAAGGAAAAAAGTTATCATGGCAGTTTACTGCCTCACTGGAGATGCTGATCAATGGTGGTCATTGATTCAAAACATGAAGTAAGATGATGAAGTATCAAATATGGAATGGTGGTAGTTGAAAGATCTGTTTTTAGAAAAATACTTTCCTCGCGACCATCGAGCAGATATGGAAATGCAATTTCTGAGTCTTAGACAAAAGGAGGATGAAAATGTCACAAAGTATGAGGCTAACTTTACAAGGTTAGCAAGGTATGATGGAGATTATATACGTAACCAAAGAAGTAAGATTGATCGTTTCTTTTATGGGTTAAAACCATTTCTCCGTTGAGAATTAGTATCACAATCCTTCTCGTCGTACGAAGACATTGTCTCATGTGCTATCAAGACCGAAATGGAATTCTCGAAGTCTTATGATTTTAAAGCAAAGAAAGAGAAGAAGAGACCTACTGATAAATCTAGGAATAGCAATAAGAGGAAGAGGGGAATGTTTTTATATCCATCCTATGGTAAATGTTGTAAGAAACACCCAGGTACTTGCTTGAAGGGAACAGGAGTCTGTTACAAGTGTGGTGAAAAAGGCCACGAAGCTTGTGATTGCAAGGGGAAGAAGGAAGCTAACAATGTTCAGTGCTACAATTGAAGGTAGATGGGGAACTATGAAAATGAATGTCCTAATCATCAGGATAACTTACCTCAGAAAAGGCAAAGGGATCAAGGCCAAGCTTATGCTATCACTACTGCTGAGGTAGAAGCTCTGAAAGACATAGTGGCGGGTAATTTAATGGTTTCCTCAAGTTTAGCAAATGTATTATTTGATTCTGGATCATCGCATTGATTCATATCTTCCCAGTTTTCTAAGAAAATTAGATATTTCCAATTTGATTTAACAAGGGAGTTGTCAGTTAAAACGCCTAAGGGAAGTATCATTGCAACAAAGTTTTTTGGATCAGTCCTCATTAGATCACATAAATGTTCTTTATCTGCTGATCTCATCGTCATACATATGATTGAGTTTGATATAATCCTCAGTATTGACTGGCTTTCGGACTATGATGCGATGATTTATTGTAAGAAGAAAGAGGTTACGATTCTTGATGATGATGATAAAGAACACTTTATCTTTAGATCAGAATCATCACCACCTAATTATTATCTAGATCCACCCCCAGTAGCTCAACTAAATTCAATTAATAGGGAGGAAGAGAATGAAATAACTATGTGTCAGGAAAGGAATGTTCAAATAGAGGATGTACCTATTGTGAAAAAATTTGTAGATGTATTTCTGGAAGATTTACCTGGACATCCTCCAGAACGAGAAGTTGAGTTTTACATTGATTTAATTCCTGGATCAAGGCCTATATCAAAGACCCCTTATAGAATGGCCACTGTAGAATTAGTTGAACTAATGAAACAACTAGAGGAATTGAGTAATAAGGGATTTATTCGCCCTGGTGTTTCTCCTTGGGAGCCCTTGTTCTTTTTGTTAAAAAGAAAGATGGATCTATGAGGTTATGTATTAACTACAGGGAGATCAATGATATAACGATAAATAACAAGTATCCCCTACCATGCATTGATGATTTATTTGACCAACTGCATGAAGCTCAATACTTTTCAAAGATTGACCTTCGATCTGGATACCATCAGTTGTGTGTAAAGAAGGAAGACATTCCAAAGACAGCATTTCGAACCAGGTATGGGCATTACGGGTTTACTATAATGCCTTTTGGATTGACTAATGCACCCTCTCTATTCATGGAACTGAGAATTATTGTTTTCAAGGAGTATCTTGATGAATTTGTCGTGGTATTTATCGATGATATCTTGGTATACTCCAAAATCTACGAAGATCATGAAAATCACTTGGGCATTATCATGAATACTCTGAGAAGACATGAATTATATGGGAAGATTAGCAAGTGTGAATACTGGCTTCACGAGATTTCTTTTCATGGCCATATTTTCTCTAAAGATGGAATCTCTGTTGATCCTTCTAAGAACAAGGCAATCCAAGAATCACCATCACCTACGAGTATAACTAAGGTATGTAGTTTAATTGGTTTAGCAGGTTATTATCGACATTTCGTCCAGAATTTTGCTCGATTGGCTAACCCATTAATGAAGCTCACGCGTATAGGGGTTAAATTTTTTTGGACAAAAGAGTGTGAAGAATGTTTCGAAGAACTAAAGAGAATATTAGTCAATGCTCATATATTGACTCTACCATCGGGGAATGATGGGTTCGTTATTTATAGTGATGCATCGGAGAAAGTACTTGGTTGTTTCCTTATGCAGAATGATAGGGTTATTGCCTATGCATCACGGTAGTTGAAAATTCATTAACAAAACTATCCTACTCATGATCTCGAGTTAGAAGCTGTGATCTTTTCTTTGAAGATATGGAGGCACTAACTCTATGGTGAAAAATGTGAGATTTATACTGATCACAAGAGTTTGAAGTATATTTTCTCACAAAAAGAACTCAACATGAGGCAAATGAGATGGCCTGAATTACTCAAGGATTATGATTGTACGATACACTACCACCCGGGGAAGGCAAACAAGGTGGCAGATGCATTGAGAAGAAAAGATCATGGAGTTTTGAACAATATGAGAATTGAAAGGGATCCAATTTTCATAGATCTAGTAAAGATGGACATGGGAATATCCAGGGAAGGTGAAACATCATTGTTTTTTTAAATGGTTGACAAACCATCTTTACTAGAAAGGATTAAGAGTTCTCAGACCGATGATGAAGAATTTCAAAAGAAGATTAAAGTTGTGAATGATGGGTGACTGAGAGACTTTGTGTATGAATATGGAATTTTGAAATTCGGGAAGATACTTTGTGTTCCCGATATACCTGATCTAAAAATAGAATTGATGGATGATGCTCATAGTTCCAATTTCTCTATACACCCTTAGAGCACCAAAATGAATAGAGATTTGAAGGAACATTTTTTTGTGGGACAACATGAAGAGGGAGATTGCTGATTTTGTGTCAAGATGTATGGTTTGTCAACAAGTGAAAGCTGGAAGGAAAACCCCTGGAGGAGTCATGCAACGTCTTCCCATACCGGAGTGGAAATGGGGCAATATTACGATGGACTTTGTCATGGGGCTGCCAAAGACTACTAGAAGGAATGATTCGATATGGGTTATTGTTGATCGCCTTACCATGTAAGTACATTTTCTTGCAATTAGAGAAGATCTACCACTGGAACACCTAGCAAGACTATATATTAATGATGTTGTGAGACTTCATGGAGTACCCCTATCGATTGTTTCTGATCGTGATCCCCATTTTACTTCATGATTCTGGAAAAGTCTTCAGAAATCCCTGGATACTGAACTTCATTTGAGCACTTCTTACCACCCTCAGATAGATGGACAATCAGAACGAACTATTGAAACCTTAGAAGACATGTTGAGATCTTTCTCACTTGACTTTCAGGGTATGTGGGATCAATATTTACCTCTGGTAGAATTTTCCTATAACAATAGCTTTCATTCGAGTATTCAGATGGCACCATATGAAGCGTTATACGGAAAGAGATGTCGTACTCCAACCTGTTGGGATGACGTTGGTGAATGAAAACTTGTAGGTCCAGAACTAGTGGAGGAAATGATGGAAAAGGTTAAGGTAATCCAAAATCACATCAAAGCAGCTCAAAGTAGGCAAAAGAGCTATGCCTATAATCGAAGGAAGGATTTGGAATTTCAAGTCGGTGATCATGTTTTCCTGAAGGTATCTTCATGGAAGGAAGTCATACGTTTTGGTAAGAAAGGTAAATTGAGTCCCAGGTACATCGGACCTTTCGAAATTCTAGAATGAATTGGGGTTGTAGCTTACCGATTGGCAATGCTGCCAAGTCTCTCCAAAGTTCACGATGTGTTCCACGTATCTCTGTTGAAGAAATACATGCCTGACCCAACACATGTACTCACCTATGAAGAAATAGAACTGGAACCCGATCTGTCTTATTGTGAAGAGCCCGTTAGGATTCTTGATACGATAGAACAAGTACTGAGAAACCGGACGACGCGTCTGGCAAAAGTTTTTTGGAGACACTATAAGATGGAAGAGGCAACGTGGGAACCTGAGGAAATTATGATGAAGAACCACCTGAGTATTTTCATGTTATAAGTATTCTAGAAATTTTTAAGACAAAATTATTTGAAGGGGGAGAGAATGTAACACCCCAAGCTTTAACGGTATGATTCTCTTTGAATAATGTGATAGCGTGTGTTGTACGCAACACCGAGTTCTAACACACCATAACCAATCAAACTAGCCATTATGAATAGTAATACCTAATTTTTGAAATTATATATATTTTATATTTCAAAATGGACTTCATTTTTGGATTCGTAATATCGAATTTAGCCTAAGGTAAAATTTTGGTACCTTTCGGATAACTTTAATATTTTGATGAATAGTGAAAATTAATAAATTTTAATTAAAAACAACTTTTTTAATCAAAATAATTAATAGTGATAAATTATGAATTTGAGAGGTTTTAAAGTATATTCAGAATATATTTTTACCATTTAATATAATGTCGTCCATTGGACATTATTTTACAATTAAACCGAACATAAACAAGTGCCAATCTTTTGATAGTTATTATCTCTTAAAAACAAGCTTTTTGTTTTACAACGGGAATTAATTTTAAATTAATTTCTTCCACTTCTGTGTTTTGAATTTGGAAAAATGGATTCCATATTTGGAATCAGGATGTTCATATTTTGTGAATAGGTAACTTTAATTTTTAGACATTTTGAATAATTACTACGGTAAATATTTTATTTACCATGGTTAAAGGGTAAGTCCGGTAAATAAGAGTTAAAAAATAATATTATAATAATACAAAATTACCCTAAAACGTGTCCTAACCTTATTGGTTGATACATGTCCGACCATGGGCATCTATGGGTCGATTTTGGGACCCCATGGAGCCACTTTTAGGTGATAGAGAAACTTAATTTTAATTAAGTTAAAATGAATACAAAAATGACCCAAGCATACATCTTTTAGAAAAACATTTTTTACATAGGGTTATATATGTTAGATTTTAGACTATAAATATTAATTATTAAGATAAAAAGATTTCCTACATAATTATATTTTATTTATAATTTTTAGAGATTAAGTAATTTAATTTATTTATGACACAATGATGATGCAGTAATTACCATAACAGTGAAAATTTAAAATAATTGATATTTTAAATACCCAAATAAATATAATTTGAGAATTTTAATGAATTAAAATAATTTTAAAGGATAATATGACATATTAGGATTGATTTAATTAACGTTTTTTGAAGTAATAATTCTGTTATGAGTTTCACAAAAATCAACTATTGAATAGTGTCAAAATTTACATAATAGAGTTTTTAAAACAAATATTATAAATTCCTAAAAATATAAGGTTAGGCAAAGAGACTTATATCATGATTGGTGTATCATTAATGGACCACTTGGGGGTCTCTTGGATGTATATGGTAAGTTTATTAACCATATAATATAAAAATACAAAGAGACATTGTAAAAGTGAAACTAATTAACTTAGAGTTAATACTTAACGATAAGGTTAATATAGGTACCCAAACCTGTCTAAATTCTATTGGTTGAGTGGTATTCGACCCATCCCTACCATAACCTTTGATTAATAAACTTTTGATCCATTATAAACCAAATATGAATTTATTATTAATTAATATTTCTAGCTTTTCCAAAGGTGCCCCTCACCCCTCTTATAAAAGGGAACTCCTCCTTCTCATTTATTCACACCTTCAAAGCCCGTTGGGTCGGCCAAACTCTGCCCAAATACTCTCCCAACTTCCCTCACTACAACCTAGAGGCCGTAGTTTGATCAGAAAGCAAACTTACGGAGCCCTTTCGGTCAAATCAAAATGAAGAACCCGAAGAAGAGGTAATGATTTCACTACACTTTTCCAAGTTCCTTTCTTCTTCCACTTCTTCTTCCTTTGTTATTACCATTAAAAAATAATAACTCCAGTATCATATATATATTGTGAGGTTATTATAAATATGGTACAACCATATTCAGTATTCTATCTACACTTTGAATAACATGTCACCATACGTGCGTACGTATGGCTTACCGTCTCCACGTCGTGGTGTAATTGTTATTCAATATATTATTATTTGGATTGGTATAATAATGATGTGTAGCTCATATAAATAATAAATATAACATCTTAATGATTCTTTATATATTATATACCATCCATTTATATATTATTTTAATATCAAAAGAGTGATATTGTCGCTCGTGCGTACGTACGGACTACCATCTCCACAAACGCGATGAGATTCATTCTCCATCGTATCCATTCAAGTATAATTATCATTTGATGATTTAAAAATGATATTTAAGGAATTTATATCATTCTGGATATGAATAATATACAACCTATACATTACAAACATGGCTTATGTAACAAAACATAAAAAAGAAAACGAGTAAGTTAACACCCGAAACAACGATAATACTAATTAACAAAGAGATGTTAAAAGATCATATATGATATCATATTAATGTATATGATTCTTGTATAATTTAATAACCATTATTTCACCATTATACCGGAGGTTAACCTACCCCAACCAAGGAAAAGTACAAGGTAAGAGTTATTTCACAATCTCTTCATTATCCGAGGTTGTTTATACGTAATAATCTACCGGGATCTCTTCATCATCCACAACCATGTTTCATAAAAATTTATTTCAAATTTTTTTTACTATTTAAAATAATATGGGTTAAAGTCATTTATACCCTTGTTTTACTTTTTATAAGAGTTTTATAAAGGAATCTTTTCATTGTTTTCCAAACAAGGTGCTTTAAACCTTTTTGACAGAATTAAGGTAAGAATGTTTTTTTAACTTATACGGCAGGTGTGGTTATTTTCCTCCATTATATAATTGTCGAATCTTCCCTTAAAATATTATAAGAATATTTTCAAATAAAATGTTTTATTTCATAAATATAAGACTCTTAAATGAATTCAAAATAGAGAGAGATATTTCTCTAAAAAGAGTTTTGATTTCATCTATGTCAACATCCTTTGATGGATTTTACCCTTATTTGAAGTTGATTTATTTTGATACAAACAATCTATATTGTATTGAAGGTTTTTTGATATGTTTGACTGTGGATGGGTTATTTTTATACCATTCATGGTTTATGGATGAAGTATTTACATTTCGTATGCTAGTTTTAATACGAATGATTATGTTATGTTTAAACCTTTTCATATGGTAATGCATTGGACTTAATATGTGACGGGTGGACTCCGCTATAGCTCCTAGATGCATCAGTAGGTCTCATGGGGCAAACTAGTGTCTTGGCACAAGGCCTTGGAAAAATCTTATTTGTAGTCATTGCACGAGGCCTTGGTAATGTGGTTATGATAATCTGGCATTATGCATTCCATCATTATGAAAGTGGTTATTGATATTGCATGTGATTATTCGATTAGTAGAATATCCATGTGAATAAGTAAATGGAATTATTTCATTTTACTTTTTCCATACTATGTCGAAGTTCATGTTTAAAAGGATTTTGTTTTAGTTATACATTGCCTTAAATGTTTATGCTTATTTTTGAATTTTTCAGCTATATTGTTATCCTTACTGGGCAATTGAGCTCACCCATTTTCTATGTTTTATTTTTCCCAAGAAGTGAAGATGAAAATTATGAATGACCTGCAGGGATATTATGTGGGGATATGAGTGTGGAATATAGAGACAATATGTTGTTGTAGTAGTTTTTCACTTTATGATGTAATGTAAGACTTATGAATATATCTAGTGTTTCCAAGGCTACTAAACCAATCAGTCTTTCGAGATTTTATCTTTCTTGTGATCATGCCAATGTTATGTAATAAGGCACCGACTCTAGGTAACTAGGGTCAGGGCGCTACAAATATTTCCCTTAATAATATGGATTTTTAATTTCAAATGTGTTTTTTCAAATGAGAAAATTATTTTCCTCAAGAATGTTTTAATAATCATCAATGTTGTTTATTTTCATCAACATCAACAGAATTTTGAGTCTCTTATATTTTATTGGGAAAATGACCAATGGTTCCATCCTTTTTTATTCGTTGGATCATTTATTTTTATGACTATGATGAAATGATTTTTATGAAACCCTATCTTTTTACAGGAGTTATGATATGATGAACTCATGAAATATTTATGAAATATTGATCTTTACTAAAGTTTATTATATTAATAAATGTATATGAAACCAATTTACCATTTCTTGGGTCATGGAATACTAAAAATGTTATGATTCTTTTTCACACAAATGTATTTATTTTATGATGTGTGGGTCATAAACATTCCTCTTACTAATTGGTTAACATTTTAGGTCTCAGGAGAAAATGATGGGAAACAAATTAATGTCCTTAATAATCTATAGAAAATATAATTATTTGTATTATCCACTATAAGAACTAGGTGTTCATACGTAATACTTTATGTAATAAAAAAAAGTGATGATTCATAATTTATTATAACTTGGAAACTGTTTTGATAGAAAATCCAATATGATTTTATGGTCCTCGATCACAACCATGAAATATGAAATGGTTTATATAATTATGATGGTTATACAATAAAATTAAATGAAAATCTAGTTCATGATTTTTTATGATGATACATCACCCAGATGGGGCATTTATTTTTAAGGGATAATGTTTTATTACACAGATCATGATTATGATCTCTGATAGACTGGGAATCAAATTTCTATTTTATATTTATAACCTCATACCCTTACTATTTTTTATGAATTCATATGGTAATAAATTTTTATATTCCATGAATACCCTCACTGAGAATATATGTGAACCATTTATTATGTATCCTTTCCCCATGTTATATAGAAAGGTTTATATAGGGTATATCATTGAATAGTTCTAAATGGGGTGTTCTTTATGGGTGATGTTAAATATTTTTCACTATATAAGAATATTGGGTAACTACTCCCCAAATACACTAAACCATTAATTTCTTACATCATCATTTAATGAAAAGTAATTAACATTCATCTATTAAGATATAATATCATTGTATAGAACTATGTTTTATCCATAGTTTTTCTTGTATCTAATGTTCAAAATGAGTAATATAGGATCATTCTCTTGGATCTAGAATGATGTATACTGAATATCATTGTTTCCTATCACTGGGATTGAATAAGTCATTCTATCCTATATTATTGAGTTTAGTGCCTCAATCATATTGTATATCCCATATAATACCATATTCTATACGGGTTTATTTTTTTTACTTTATAAAAATAATTATTAAAAATTCATGTGATGTGAATTGATGTTTGTGGGATCTGGAAATAGTTTTTTAAAATAGGTGTTTTATATAGAATTCATTTTTTGAGACAATATAACACCATGATATTTTAAATGTGAAGCATTAAATTTTATTGTATACATGTCATGGAATATAAATGTTATATGTTTATATAACACTTGAGGATATTACAATATATTTAATATTAAATTAACTTAATCTATTCTATATTTTGTGATGTACACAACACCATGTTTAAACAAATCCCAAATTTTAGTAAATTATTATTATTTTAATATGACTATTATAATCCATTCATTAAGTTGGTGGGAATGAATATTACTAAATATATTATAATAATAATATGTTTTACAAATTTATTAGATAAATTAAATGGATATCGATTTATTTTAAATAAAATTTTATCTATTTAAATGAAGATGAAATGTTTTTTTAAAAATAGTATTATTCTTAAAGATGGTTTAGTCGCTATTTCCATGCATAGTTTTAAATTAATATTTAAACCTTTTTTTAAATTTATAACAAAAATTAATCTTTAATTTTTTATATATATTTAAAAAGTTTCATTGGGTGAATTTTTTATATGTTTTTGAAAAGATTATTTTTTTATTAATTGTGAATATTGTTTACTTTTAATGAAAAATACCTTATTGTTAAAATCATTTCAATAGATAATATTTATTTTAAATAGGTTTTAAAGTATAATTAGTTAAATTATTTTTAAATTTAACAAATTTAGGTCATTATATTCAAATTAATAATATACGTTGATATAAAAAAAATTAATCATTTGTATTTCTCTCTTTGAGAAAAGCAGTTTTTTTGTGTGCCATGACATTAATTTAAAATTTAATAATACCACATCTGTAAATTGAATTTGGTAAAATTTATCCATATTTGGAATAAATATAATTTATATTAGGTAATATGTAAAAAATGATTTTCTAAAATTATGAATAGTAAAAGTAGTAATAATTAATTACCATGGTTAAGGTAAAAATATGTTTATTTGTATTTAATGTAAGAAGATAAATGTTTAAAATGACATAAAATGGTATAGAAATAATTTTATGGCCATATGTAGACTATATAACCTTTAAAAATTGATAATAAAACATTTTTGTATTTTTTATCGAGGAAAACATTAGTAGCACTTTATCTATTAAAACATTCTCTTTGTGTCCTCTCCCCCACTTAAAAAAGACCACCCCATCTTCTCTCATATTTACACTTCTAAAGACCTCAAATTAGACCATGAAATGAAATATATAAGCCAAATATCTATACTTATATCCTACAAGACTTATTTTGATTAGTAATCCCTCTTAATAAGGTTTCAGGTACAATCCTAAAGAGGCTCTCTAATAAAAATGTAAAATTCATAAACGAGCGTATTTGTTTTACATCTTCATACCCATCCTTGAAATTATATTCTAATATTCTGATATAATAAATATATTATACCATATGTAATGATATGTTATTATTCTAAAGGAATAAACCATATCTACATCAACTTCTATCAAATGGGAAACTAATACATCAATCATGTGTACTGCAGACTAAAAAATTGCAGAGAGATATAATTTATTTTCCATCATATCCTTTTAAGGATAGATATAATGATTGATTAAAATTATTTATATTAAGTTTATAAAATAAATATAATTATTTAATTATGATATCACATATACCTTCTTACTTTCCATTGTGTGGGGGATAAGATAACGTCCATCATCTATATGCTGGACAACCACCAACTGAAGTGATGCGGTTCATTTTTCACATACGCTTTAAATGCACGATATTATGGATAAATATAAATATTATATGTGATATAAAAGAAGTAAATATAATGTTTTAAATATAATATCTCATATAAATTTGTACCTTTAAATCCGTTGGAAAACAATAACTTGATCATGCGTATATGTTGACTACCTCCTCTACATTAATATTTCAAATTTTTTTCATTTAATTATTACATAGATGGTAATTAGGAAGTATTTTATTAATATAAAATAAATATATTAAATAATAATGAATCATTAATGTTTAATTACTATTTATTTTTCCCTAATTCCATCGGTTATGAAAATTGGAAAAAATGTTTAGGAATACGTATGGCCTACCATCTCTTTAAACGGTGTAATATATATTTTTTATAAATTTTATAGAATACTATAACTTTTTATATAATGAAAATATATTATATTTATATCATGTGTAATATTAGGTAAATGTTTTAACCATGATGACTGTAAATGTAATGAAAATATAAAATCAATACATATATGAAAAATGAATCAATTATCAGCTGAATTTGTGATTTTATCAAATAATTGTCCACAAATGTGTGATAAAAACAATAATTAAATCATATATTGTGTGATATAAATTTATAAGGTTCTTTAATTATAGTATAATAAACTTATTCTTATTAAACCAATTTTTCGTTCCCATAATATGGAAATTGGACAAAAGGTAACGATTTCTCTTCTCACGTTCACTTCCATAAAACATATGTTATATTCACCACATAGTTTATTTTACTAGTGTATATAATTACAATTAAATATTTTATATCATTAATCTATTTATATTTTTTATATGTTATTTGATTTTATTTCTATAATGTTTATTAGTATCCAAAATATAACAAAATGGTAATGGTTTAATTTATGATCTTATTGTTTGTTAGGATTTTTTATGATTAATTTTATGATTATGTAATATTATGAAAAATCTCTCAAGAAAATTTTGAATTTTATTTTTATTTGTGTATTCTTTATCTTTTCATGTAATAGTAAAATGTTCCTCTCTTTGGTAGGTAAAATTATTTTGAACTTTTTTTTGAGAAAACCCAATATTATTTTTTGCTTCAGTTGAAAATCAGTTTTCATCAAAAGCCATGTCTTCTAAAAATGTTTTACAAAACGATTTCATAATTATAAAAATTATTTGTTAAATATTTTTTACAGATTTTTTATTTATTTAAAAATTTTGCTGAAAGGAATCTTCAATTTGTTATCAAACCAAAACTAAATATTTATACCAAAAATTTAAATGGAATTTTCATTTTACAATGACAACATGAACATAATTTTATTCCAAATAAATATATATTAAGGATTTTTTTTTAAAATATAAAAGGTTATATAAAATGAATATTATTAAAATTTATTTTGTGAACTATTATATTTAAATTTTTATTTTGTAAAAGAAAATTATATATACCTCAATAATGTTTTTAATGGATTTGTTTTTGGGTTTCGATTCATTATTGACAATAACTATCGATTAACCCTATAATCTATTGGGAATATTGAATAATGGTATATTCTTTATTATTTCTATAGATTTGGTATTATCAATTAAATGGGATATACAATTTTTTTACAATTCACTATATTACTTTGAATGGTTTATATAAATGTTTATAGATTGGTGTTGGTATTAAAATTTTGATTATTAGTTTTACAATAGGAATTATTATATTGTTTAAGTTTTACCCCATACATATAACGAATAAATTAGACATATTCTGTTGGATTTGAGTCTTGAAATTAAATATCCCTTTGATATGGGGGTATGTCGAATGATACAAATTATTTTTCCAATTGAAATCTGTTTTTACCCATAGATTTAAACTATCTTGTGAAGGGTCTTGGAAATGTGTTTATGATTTTCAACATTATTCATTCCATAATTATTATATTAGTTAACAAGGATCCGTGTAATTATTTTTTTAGTTACAATATCCATGGATATGATTCATGATATTTTGATTATTTTTATGAAATTAGTTTTAAATCAATAATTCTTAGCATATAATGCTCATGTAATAGATTTTATGGAATCTATTTAAATTTTTTTTCATATTAATTATACTAATTTATTCAAGATATCACTCACTATAAGTAGAATCTAATTGACAATTTTATCTCTCCCTTTTTTATTTTTATTTCCCTATGATGAAAACATGTGTATTATGATTTAAATACTGGGTTATGATCGAGAAAATAAAAAAACACTAATAAAAAATACTGTGTTTTATTTTATGTTTTTAATTATCATGTGAGGTTCCAATATGTATCTAGTTTACTGAGATTGTTAAACTATATCTTTATTTAGGATGTGATTTCTAGAATATTATACTAATTTCACAATGTAACCACCTTTTATGGGATTCTAGGGTCAAGGGTCTTTACATTTGGTATCAAAGAAGTTTAGTAGAAACTAGGTGAACTAGATTTCAGAAAACATAGATTAGAGAATATAAATAAATGATATATATTGAGTAAATTTATACAATATAATCATAATGTTATTTTTTGGTTTATATATTGTGATTTTAATAGAAAAACATCACTCCATTGACATTAACTATGTACCTTGTTATGGATCATATTTACCTAGGGTAATATCTTTGAAAAATGTGCTTTAGGATTGAAAAGAGGATTAGATAGTACAAAATAATAGGCTATAATTCACCCCTGGTTTGACACTCCCATGGATTTGTTTTGGGATTATTCACATATTTTATAAAAATTTTCAGGTTTTTGAAAATATTTTATGATTTGGTTACATTCCAAAATAAACCATGTGAATTATTATTAGATTAGCCAAAAAATCAATTTATGTTATGTTTTTCACTAGATTAGGGAGAATAAATTCTAAATATTATTTTAATAATATATTTTAATGTGTTCCACTATTTATAATTATAACCTAGAATAATTAAAATGAATCATACCAGTTCATGTAATTCAATGATTAAGGATGATAGTTTCTTTGATGATCTTAAGATAATCATTTGATTAAATCATGTGTTTTAAAAATTCTCATCATAACATGACACTATATCATGTACTACCATGAATTATAAATAATTTTCTATGTATTATGGATTTTATGGGAATATAGTGATAAGGGGTTGATAAAGAAAAAATTAGAAACTGTGTTGATGGGATTTAAGGGTTTTCCTACAAGTGGTAATTATTGAATGAATGTCCCATGTAATTTCAATAGTTTAATGGGATTTTATAATATGGTTGTACATAAATAAAAATTATTATCATGATTAAAATATAAAGATATAATTTTCAAATATTAATTCATAAAATTTAAGGATATGAGGTTTTATGAAAATGAATGTTCCAATAATCAAGGGAATATGTTCAAGAATAAGCTAAGGGATCAGGATCAGGTTTATGTGATTAACACACAATAATTGGAAAAATTTTAGTTATTTTGAACATGGATTAATTATTTACTTTATAGAATAATTTTTAACAATTAATTTTGTCTATAATAATTATAAAACTTATAAGTATTATATTACAATTGTTTTTCTATATTTATTTGAAAGAATAGGTTGAATAGTACTAAGAAAATTGATTCTGTGGAAAGATGATCTTTTTTGAGAAAACATAAATGAGGTAATAAAACCCTTAATATGTTTTTTGTGTTCATATAATAATGATAATTTGAGGTTTATGGGATAGTATTGGTAACCTTGAAATTGGTTATTGATTTGATGGTTTATGTTATCATTTATGGAGTTTAATGAATGTTATGATTTATATAATA
This sequence comes from Viscum album, assembly GCA_963277665.1. Classification (NCBI taxonomy): domain Eukaryota; kingdom Viridiplantae; phylum Streptophyta; class Magnoliopsida; order Santalales; family Viscaceae; genus Viscum; species Viscum album. The sequence continues at coordinate 1,387,631,436 of OY728157.1, forward strand.
TACTAAAAAACCTATTTTTAATAAGAATGTTTTACGTTATTTAATGTTATATGATGATATAGGTATTAAATTTTTTCATTGTGAAATTAAGAAGCACATTATATTTTTTTGGGAATATAATAAATATTTTTTTACCTCCCTTTTTATTTTTTTGATGATAAATTTGGCCAGACATACTTTTGATGAGTCTTAATGGTAACTATTTAAGTAATGGATTACTTTAAAATTTGATGGTTTTTAGAAATTTCATGGATACAATTTTTTTAGAAAATACGAGAGGAAGGACTTCTCATTATTTTATAGATCTTATGACCTGTTAAAATTCAATTATAGTGTTTCAAGCATAAAAACATCTTGCACAATACTAATTGTCTGGATAATAATATTAGATTAAGGTAGATATTTATTAAATTGGGAAATTATATTTTTTTGAGTAAGTAAATTTCCTTATTTTTTTAGTTTAGACAGTTTAAGAATTATTCAATTCTAGGAATGTGATCATAAATCAAAATTGTTATCCTAGTACCTTCATTTATGTGGAATTAATTTTCATTTAAAGATTTATTTATTTATGGTCATTTGATCATTAAACTCCTCTTAAACACCATATTTCTATTCGTAAATTAACATTATCACTCTCTATTACTCAATATGCTTTTCTTCCATGTCCATATTTATTATTTCATACTAATTTTTTTATAGTTATGAATATTTCTATCTATACATTATTTTTTATAACTTATTAACAAGATTTTTTAGTAAACAATTTATGATATTAAATTTTAAGAAATTGTATTTTTAATGTTAAGACCATAATTTATTATATCAATATTATATTGTGACGATGTAAATTATTTAAGGGGTAGATTAAAATGGATTGATATTTTAAAGAGGAATATCATATTTGAAATTCTATATGAAACAAAAAATCATGATTGTAATAGGAAAGACCACCATTAGACTTATATTATATTTCTTTTTTAATAAATTCAATACCATTGATATATCATGATGTACGCAACACATAGTCTAAAAGACAATTTAGACTCAGTTGTCACAAATAATTTTAAATAAATGTTTAACACATTATGAAATTTTATTTAAAAAAATAATCATAAAATTTTTAATCTCCATTTCAATTGCATCTTTTGGCGAAGGTTTTATAATTTTCGGAAAGGTTTAAATTTTTTTCGAATAATAAATGTACTAATTTTTAATGATAACTGACTTTTTTTAAATAATTTTCAATATTAAATAATATATTAAATTTTTAAAAAATTAAAAATGGTTATATTCTATTAAAATATAACCCTTTTCAAGGGAATTAGTTTAAAATTTAATTATGATATAAACCCTTATAAACATTTGAATGGTTTTATTTGTTTCAATGGGTTTTTAGAATACTATACGTGTTTAATTTAAATTTGAATTCATCCAAATTTGGGAATTTAATTTTTCAAAAGTTACTCAACATTTGTTAACATCATAAATTATAATATTGTAAAATTGTAAAATTATTCCTTTCTATTATGAATTATAAAGGGAGTAAAAATTATTTACCACTATTAAGGTAACTATGGGTTTATTGAGGGGTTTAACTAATATGATAATTGTTAAAAATGACATAAAAAATTTACAAAAACCCATTTTAGGGACATATTTCCACCATATAACCTATATGGTTTTATAACAACCCATTCAGAGGATTATGAATGATAAAATGTTTGGTATCACTTTCTCAATTCTAATATTCCATGTCTGTCATCTCCCCCACTAATAAATGGTAATTCAATATCTTCTTCTATATACATATAAAAAACCATTTAAATTGAAAATAACTTAAGCAATTTATCATCCTTAATTAACTCCCCACATCTTAGATTCCTTATATTTACTAAAAATCCATCCTAATATGTCTCAAAGAATAAACCTAAAGCGGCTCTCTGATGAAGATGGAAAATTCATAAATGTGGGTATTTGTTTAACTTCTTTTTCCAAATACGTGAAATCAGAATAAAAATGATATTGTAATAAATGAATTATCCACTATATACTATTACATTATTAAATAACTCATATCCATTTCCACATTCATTAAATCGATAACCAAACCATCGATCATATTTATAAAGGACTACTGCCTCACAAACTGATGTAATTCACATTCCATAAACACCATTTATGGATAAATTTGTTGATGGATTTAACTTATTTTTATGATATATATTAAATTATTATTATTATATAATTTTTATATCACATATACCTTCTTACATTTTATTCTGATGGGGATATAATATCATTTCTCCAGTGTATACGGACTACCACCTCATGAGGAGATGTGATTAATTTTCCACATACCTATCCATAGAAGGAATTAAAGATGAATATAATGAAAATATGTTATATATATGAAAAAATAATATGTCTATTAAAATAATATCTCATTTAACTTTATAAATTAATGTCTAATGGAACATAATAATGCCACTCATGCATATGTGTGGACTATCACCACCATGTATTGATATGAAATGTTTTTCATTTTATTTTCACATGGATGGTAATAAATATATATTTTAAATAAAATCTATATAAATAAAACACAATAATTCATTAATGGTTAATTAATTTTTATTTTGATTTCATTCCATCTATCTTGAAAAATGGACACAATGTTCTTGCGTATGTACATCCTACCGTCTCCTTGAATGGTGTAATCCATTTTCTATCTCTAAAATTTCTTGATTAACATAAATAAATATATAAGGAATATATATGAAATAATTACAATGTCTGAAATTCTATAGATTAGTTTACCTTAATTAAAGTAAAATAACTAAAAATTCCAAATCAAAACATAAACGAAAAACGATGCAATTATCAATAAGAACATGTGATTTTATCAAATTATTATTAATAAATAGGTGATAAAATACTAAAAGTAAATAATATACAGTGTGAGATATATTAATTTTTTTCAAATGATTGATAGTCATACCTATGTATTTCTCTTCTAGTTTCAACAACCTATGATGTTAAAAAAGAGTAATCTCTAATTTATTCCAAATATTATTAGCATATTAACAAAAGTAATATGACTATAAATGTCTTTATTCATATATCATAATAATGTGTTTCTAAATATGTAATTCAATTGGAACTCTTTCATTTTTGTATTATTAAAAGTAGTGTCCTATAACCACCCTTCTTTTTATTAAAAACTTAAACATGACTTATTTCATAAAACCCTCACTTGATACAACATAGATTATCGAGAGGGATAGTGTATTTGGAACTTAGGAACATTACATAACAACATAAAACATAGAACACAACATCTTATTGAAAAGTTCCTTTACATGACTACTACATTCCCTCGTAAATTGCATTGCATGGGATAACCTGAGGACGTTCATAAGAAAAGGGTGAGCTATAATGCCCAAAAAGAGAATATAAATGGAATAACATGAGGAATATAGTACATGTTATACAATAGTATTATCAATGTATCACAAGATAAACATGAACATAAATTCATGATAATGCATGATAATCATAACATAGAAATGTGGCAACAACACTTAACATGGAATTAGCCTGAGCTAAGGCTCATTGAACATGGAGCATGAGTAAACCTTTAATTCACATGAATCACGAGTAAACCCTCGTTCCACATGAATTATCATGAGTCAAAACCCATTTCGAATGACATATCATGATACTATAATTTACCCAAAGCATTGGACTTCTATTAGGGCACACCCTTCTTAAACATTTCATGTCATGCATAAGTGTGCAACATGGATCATAATACATGGCTTCCTTAAACATCATAATTTATTCCATGATAATGGAATCTGGAATTAATACATGAAACTATATAATAAATAAGTAAATTTTTATAAATGTGAATACCTTCGATAGAGAAATGTGAATGGTATTCACTACACAATGACTTTGGCTCGAAAAAAATGTGTTGCAATTTCGGCAGCATAATAGGAGATATAAGAATTCATAAATTTTTTTGATGATATAAAAAGGGGTTTCTCATAATATTTACATGAAGTGAAAATTAAATGGGTCATATAGATACATTTCCCAAAAATTTTAATGAAATTAACTTCATGATACAGAAGAATTGCTTGAATGTAAACGAGGAGAGAGAAATTTCTTTCCGAATTTCAGCATAATAACGAGTGTACATTGGAGATATTTAATGAGAGATAAACGGGTCTCTCAAAATTAAAAATTAAATATTGAATAATGGGGGATGTTTGAAATCATACCCCAATATTTTTAATTGAAATTAAAAGGGTATAACAACATAATGGAATTTTGAAAAAAAATTAAAAGGAAGAAATCACTTACTTGGAAGTCTGATCCAAAAGGCATGGGAGGGGCTTGAGAGAGACTTCTTAGGATGTTGGGGAACCATGGGATGATTCATTATAGGGGTGGGTAGATTTTGGACGAACTCCAAAGTAATTGAGTGAAGAGGAAATGGGTTCTTGGGTGGGCTTATATAGGAAAGAAGAGGTAATTCTTTATAATTTAGGTCTGGGATACCACAAATTAATCTAATTTGAAAAACGAACCATCCCATGGTTTTTTCCCATATTTTTTGGACAAATGGGAATGGAAATAAATATCTTATAAGGCCAATGGCCAACATTTTTAAAATAAAAGGGTTTCTTATGTGGACGTGAGTCGTACTCTCAAGGAAAACAATTTAAAACGACAAAATGTTTTATAAGCCTTGAAAGGTCCACTAAAGCTTTGTAAAATAAATCAAAAAAACCTAAAATAACAACATTTAAGGGTACAACGTATAATCCCCAAACATAATATTTATATTATTTTATTACATCACTATTGGTTCATTATGATGTCACAAAACACATTATACAATTAAACGATTTTTAATTTTTACCAAAAAATTCGATTGTCTCAGAAAATTATGAAAATTTCACTATTTGATAATTTTAAAGTCCTTAATCCAAAAATAATATTAATTTAATATAAATAATTTTCAAAATATTTTAATTTTTACTTTTAATATAAAAACCTGCATCTATAAAAAAATTAATGGGTTCTGACAAAAACACCTTTCAAACCTTAATAAAAATTACAATTGCATTCGTAAAATTATACGATAATTTATTTTTAATAAAAATTAATTTCATAATAAAAATAATATTTTATAAAAATATAATTTAATTAAAAATTAAATTAATTCATCGGAATATATTTCTTTGTTGAATATTAACTTAAAATACTATTTGTGCATCAAAAAAAATTTACAAAGTAACAATAATAAAATGAAATTATATTCCTTATTATATATAAAAATAATTTACATAATCATAATTCTAGGGTCTTATTACATAACCCCTTAAAACACTAGCATAAGACATTATGGTAAGATGTGTGATGTGGACATCCTATTGTGGTGGATCAGATAACATTGGCCGAGTGGTAATCTCTATCAACTTCCAGTTCTCCCATAGTCGGTTCCGCTCATGCTTAACATGTTCAAAATCAGCTTGGGCTTGGTCAAGAGAAAATCCCAATGACACTGCCTCTATTCTGAGCTCCGACAAATGGTCTTCTTACAGGGAATGTCTACTGGATGAGGCCATCACATCCTTTGTCTGAGTAAATTGGATTGTTAAAGCCCTATATTTATACTAATCATGTGATCACTATTCAATGATTATATTAGAAATGGTCCCAATTCTTAATGGTATTTTAAAATACAAAAACAAAAAACCTATGAAGTGCATAATTTTTATATCCTTATAATAAGGCATTTAACTAGATCAAGAGGAATTTCCATTATTGTATTTTTGGGTCATTACATTCTTCCCCCTTATGAAATTTCACCCTCAAAATTTACATTCCCCACACTAAAATAGTTGTGGGTAACACTACTTCATCAATTCCTTTTATTACCACGTTGCTTTTTTAAATATTGTGTTTCTCTATAACACCTTGATGAGGGGCATTGTCTTATTTTGTAAAATGGTTTCTCTATGATCTATGATCTTCACTGGTTGCTCCTCATAAGAAACATAATCCTCTATCTATACTACATCTAAAGAGAGTGCATGTGAAGGGTTTGGTATGTACATCCTTAAGAGGGATATATGAAAGACACCATGTAAATTTCCTATAGTCGGTGGAAGTGGGAGTCCATTGGTCAGAACCCTGACAAGATAAAAATATTGAAGGGGCCAATGTAACGTGGACTTAATCTCCCTTTCCTTCCAATCATCGGGACCGTCTTCCACGATGATAAGCATAGAAACAAGTTGTCTCCAACTTTTAACTCAAGGTTTCTTCAACTGGTAGATTTAATATTTTCATTATTTTTTATATGTGTATTAATGATTTATCCTAAACCAATTAATCAATTTGAGCTCATTTGTATCATTTTAGTGTTTCGGTGAATATGGGCTTAATTGTGGAAATTGGTTAATTCTGGAAATTTAACATTTATATGGAGCTTCTGTATTTCAGGCATATCACTATCATTTTTCATTAAATTTGTGTTATTATTATTTTAGGTTTTCCATGTTCTTGGGTTTCAAAATTGTCTTATGGACCAAGGTCCAATTCGGCACACAATGGCCCAGAACAATTTATCAAATGGAAAACGTTTTCTGGATGATAGAATGAACCCCACCACAATTAATGAGTTATGTCATGGCCTAATCATGTCCATATGAGGTGAATATATCTTGTAAAGGAATATGACTTCTCTAATCATGTTAAAGATAAATTTCATGAAGAAATTCGGTCATTAATGCTCCCATTTCATGCAGAAATATGAGAAAGTTGAAGTGTCACCTCGGGCAGAAAAACATTTTCATTAGTAATTCGATGATAACTTTTGTTATGGTTGACCAACATCAATGATATTTTGACGAAGAATTAAAGAGTCGTAGTGGAACAAAATTTATGAAAACAGCTTCTCAAGATTTTTCGATTTAATATGATAAGCAGACATCAAATTTAGGTGAAGTAATTTGGGATGGAAATTTTTTACTCCACAAGCCTATAAATAAGAGTGTTCCCTTCCAATTAAAGAGTTTCATGATGGTGCAACAGGGGCTGTGCTAGAGGATTGAGTTCATTAAGTTCTTTATATTTTCTATTTTCTCTTTTATTTGTTTCATCATGCTCTCTACTTCCCCTTTAAACTATATTACCGTTCACATGGAGGGGTAAAACCATTGGGTGATCAGGGAAGGGGGAGTTTAAATTTTTTAATATCGGAGTTTTGTGCTTAAATGTAAAACCCATTTTTTCTTTTGAATGAATTCTATTATAATATTTTCCAAATTATCTTAATTAGATCATGTTTTGGGTTTGTTGTATTAATTTTTAATGGGTTTGGTTAATGAATTTTCTTCTCCCTCTACCGAGTGCATCCTGTCTCGATCGAGCATATTTAATTAGGTGGGCAGTGTCCAGAAATCATTATCATGTGTCTGGAACTAGTTGACATTTTCAAGAGTTTTAAGGAGAAAAATATCTCTGATCAATACTTTCCTTAGATGTTTAGGAATTTTTTATTAACTTCCATGCACATAAGAGTGACTTCCATTTGTTTCATTAACTAGGGGTGATTGATAACTCGACTGTAACAGCCCGAGATTTTATGAAAAATATTCTTTTTATTTCACTAATGTCTTGTGTTGTATGCTACACCAAAAGGAGCTTGCACAACACGCATCATTGACTTGCCATGCATTACACGCAATCGCGACCTTCCTCGATAGCTTGTGTCGTACGCAATACCGAGTTTCACTAAACAACAATATGCTATTAGAATATTATTATAACTATCCGTTATGAACAGTAATAACCACCTTTTAAAATTTTAGAAATTTTATTTTTCAAAATGGACTTCATTTTTGGACTCAGAATATCGAAATTAGCCTAGGGAGAAATTTTGGTATTTTTCTGAAAACTTTCAATTTTTGATGAATAGTGAAACCACTAAGTGGTAGGTTAAAAACTGAATTTTGCATAAAACTTAATTTTACCGCTTCTGTGAATGGAATTTCAAAAATCCGAGAGACACGGTTGATGTCAGTAAGTAAAATGTGGTTCAATGAGATAAAAATAATTTTTTGGTGAATAGTAACTTTTTACTTTTTTTTACTGCGGTTAATAGTAAATAGGGTAACTAAGGGTAAATATGATATTACTATTACCCTAACACATGTCCTAATTCTACTGGACAAGTTTAATTCGACCAAAAACAAGCTTAGGAATAAAATATGACCATTTAGGCCCACTTGGATTAGATTAGGACATTTATTATTATTTAATTCAAAGAAGAGTTAAAAGAGTTAAAATCAATGTTTATTTACTAAAACATTTTTAATATAGGGTTATACATAAGATAAATTAGATTGTAAATATTCATTAGAAAGATAAAAAGATGTCCTACATAATGGTATTTTATTTGTAATTTTTAGACTTCAAATAATTTAATTTATTTATGACACAAAGATGATGCAGTAATTATCTTATTAATGAAAAATTGACATAATTGATGTTATAAACACCAAACTGAATGTAATTTGAGACTTTTTATGAATTCCACTAATTTTCTAGGTTACTATGATATATTAGTGTTGATTTAATAAACTTTTTTCGAACATATAATTCTGTTATGACTTTCACAAAAATCATATATCAAATAGTGTCAAAATTGACACAAAATAGTTTTTAAATCAAATATTATATTATTAATTGTTATTTTATTCCTAAAAATCTAAGGTTCGGCCAAATGACTTAGATAAGGATATATATATTAATAATAAACAATTTGGGGTTCGTTTGTCATGTTATAGTAAGTGTATTAACCATATAGTGTAAGAAAACAAAAAGACACGGTAAAAGTTAAATTATTTAACTTAGGGTTAAATCTAATTGATAAGGTTAAACTAATACCCTAAACTTGTCTAAATCCTATTGGATGATAGGATTTCGACCCATCCCCACTTTAGGTTCGAAATAAGACCCTTTGGAACCATTATAAACCGATTTTGACTTTAATATAAAATAATATTTTGAGATATTCCTAATGTGCCCCTCTCCTCCCTTATAAAAGGACACCTCCTCCCCCTCCTCCTCACAAATATTTGAGCACTCAAGCTCGGCAAAACCCTGCCAAAATCTCTTCTCAACTTCCCTAGCAACATCCTAGAGGTTCTGTTCTTCCTCAAAGACCAATTTTAGTGCCCTAAGAGGTGGTCCAAAAGAGGCGCTTCAAAGAAGAGGTAATTACCGTTACCAATTCTTTCATCTTTATTTCTTCTTCCACTTCTTCTTATTAGGTTTTTTCATTATGATGTAATAACATCAGTATCACTCATATACTGATATGTTATTATAAGTATGAAACATCCCTATTTCACCATCTATCCATCCTACGGAAAAAGAAATCACCGCGCGTGCGTACGTACGGAATACCGTCTCCACGCCGTGGTGTAATCTATTTTCCACCACCACCTTACATGGATGGGTATAATGGTGTAAATAATAACTATACATAGTTATTACAACATCATATTTATTCTGATATATTGTATAATCCACTCCAATTCAATTCAATATTTATGGAAATGATATCATCGCTCGTGCGTACGTACGGACTACCGTCTCCACGACGCGATGAGATTCATTCTCCATGTTAACCATTTAAGAATGATTAAAAAGTATATATAATAAATAATAATGAAATATATGACATTATGAAGCTACTGGATTTATATATATATATATATGTATGTCAGCTACTTACTTCCATTCAAGACAATAAGGAAAGGAAAGCAGCGTTCATGCGTACGTAAGGACTACCGTCTCCATGAACGGTGTTTTTCATTTCATTTATCTATCTATTATATATATATATATATACTGAATATATATGATATATAAATCATATTTTATATTCTGGAAGTAAGTAAATCATGATATAAGTAATAATAATGTCAATAACAACAAGTCCAAACACCTACGATAAATGAAACAATTTTACCCAAAACGCTTCTTTAACATGAATTTACAAAAGAACGGGTAATATAATGTCATAAGTGAACCATATATGATATCATAACAATGAATATGATTCTATAATAAGTCAATGACATTATTTAAATCATTATACAGGAGGTTCGGACACATACGAAGCTAATCGGACCTAAGGTAAGGGAAATATCACAATCTCATTTTTATCCGAGATTGTTTATACTTTGGAATTTACTGGGGTGTATTTTATCATCCACATCCATGTTTCCTCAATATGTAATATTATTTCCATTCACCTACAATTGTTTAAAACCTATTTTACCCTTCGGTGAGTTTTTATTAAAAGATATGAAAGGAATCTTTTGTCGTTTTTTTATACGAGGTACTTTTTGACTTTTCCGACAAAAGTACGAAGAATGTTTTTTTTATACGGCACGAACAGATTTTTACGGTTTTATAAAGCCTTATTTTCATGAACCTTCCTCCAAAATATTTCTTGACTATTTTCAATAAAATCTTTTTCTTTTAAAATTGCATGATGTTTTGTGAAAAGAAATTGATTTTTAAGAAGAAAGGATATTTTCCTCAAGAATTCAATTCAAGTGTTTTATCAAAATTATTTTTCATCTAAGATAATAAAGGGTTCTGTTTTTATCCCTATTATTACATGGATTTGATTATGTTGTGATGGAAACATTTTTATGAATTCCTTTATCTTATATGAATTGTTTTATGATGTCATGTTGTTTAAGAATCCCATTTTTTATTACATGGGTTATGCGATTATGTATGATTTATGATTATGTGGCACACATAAGAAAGGATTCATTATAAGATGGATGGGACCTATATCTCCCTCCAATGCATTGGGTAAAGATTTTATATCTCATGAGATAGACAGGGCTGGAACGGTAGGTTATACCGGTTCATTGAAACAGGACTGGAATGAGGGTTACTTGATTCAGAAAGGGACTTTGTCCACTAAGATAGTCTTGGCAATGAGTCTTGACTAACAAGAAATGATTCTCTATGATTATGTGTGAATGCCACAATGTTTCATGTTTTATGTTATGATTATTGTGATTACATTTCACTGCCATGATTTATCCCATGTTATGAAATTATGATCTCTTTTGCAGGTTAAGATTTCCAAAAGTTATGTTCTTGTGTATATGATGTGATTGATATTTCTTTTGTTTACCCTTACTGAGCATTTGAGCTCACCCTTTTAAGTTTTCTTTTCCCCAGGATATAAAAAAGGGTTTTAGGTAAAAAAAAGGGAAGATCTTTATGGGAGATATTGAAGATCTTTCACCACGATTAGAAGATTATGTTCCGAGTTTCCAAAGACACTAAACTATTACGATCCTTGTGTGTGTGTTTTTGTTATGTACCAAGTATTCCGCAAAAGTAATGTAATGTCCATGTACGATAAGCTTCGGGTCTCTACAGTTGGTATCAGAGGAAAGGTTTAGTCAACCTTTGGAAACTAGGACGCGAAAACATTAGTGAGATCCCTAGAGATATTTCTAAGGTATGTCTAGGGATGTCCCTAAGGTTAAGTATACGTATAGGTTATAGTACTAGAATTATGCTAAAGATCATAGAATTTAACCGAAGATGTTAGATATTAAGGGTACTCCCCCTTTACTATGTTGTTTTCCTTAGCATTATTTTGCCTCTCACACTATTCTTTTTGGGTTTTAGACGATGGATGGAACCCGAAGGAACCGTGTTGATCAATGCAATGGACAATGCAATGATTGTCCTCCTGAACAAACAAATGTTATGGGAGATGGAGTGAAAAATATTATTGCTATACTTACACAAGCTATGAATCATTCTGGACTTCCAGAAGAGAAGAGAAGGGAACAATATTCTATTGAGTCCTTCATGAGGCAACGTCCACCTTCTTTCAGTGGGTCTTCTGATCCACTTGTTGCTAAACAATGGATCAGTACCACTGAAAAGATATTTTCAGTGCTTCAATGTTCTGAACTTGATAAAGTCATCTTAGCAGTATATCGTTTGGAAGGTGAAGCTGATCAATGGTGGAATCTTATCAAGAATACGAGGCCAAGAGATGAAATTGAGTCCATGGAATGGGACGAGTTCAAGAACTTATTTTTCAATAAGTACTTCCCTCGTATTCTTCGAACAAAGATGGAGAAGGAGTTTCTTGAACTAAAGCAAAAGGATGATGAATCTGTTGGTATATACGAAGCGAATTTTACAAGACTTGCAAGGTATGCATCTGGCATTATCATCCAACCTGAAAGTAAAGTTGATCGATTTTTCAGTGGCTTAAAACCAAGTCGTCGAAGGGCATTGGCTATAAGAGACTTCAGTAGCTATGAAGAAATTGTGCGTTGTGCTATCAAGGTAGAAATGGAAGTTAGTGTTACATATCCATCTCATGGTTTTGACAAAAAACGAAAGATGGAGTTCAAGGTGAAATATCAGAATAATTGTGAAAAGAAGATGAATGTTTCCTTATGCACAAAGTGTGGAAAGAAGCATGGTGGAGATTGTCTTAAAGGGACTAGAAAATGTTTTAAGTGTGGAAAAGAAGGTCATCGAGCAGCTGAGTGTCGAAGTAATGGAAAAAGGGTTTCTAATGATGTGAATAAAGCAAACACTGCAGAGAACGCACCACCAACACTTCAATCCTTCAAGTGCAAGGAAATGGGGAATTATGCTAATAAATGCCCTAATCCAAGGGTTAGTGATGATCAACATGAGCAACCACTGAAGGCAAAGGACAAAGCGAAGTCACATGCGATCACTATTGGAAATGTTGAATATGACAACGATGTGGTGGAATGATTAAGTGTTTATGTAATGGGATTTCGAAATAATGTTGTATTATTGAGTATTGCAATATTTATTGATGTGGTATTCAAAGTGATTGATATATTTTGGAAATAAGATGATTTGTGCATAATGAAGGGAAAATGAGAAAATGAAATGTTTAATAGTATTCATGAGCTCATGATTGATATAAGGACTAAGTGATATCATTGTTTGAGTATATAGAATTTTGAGGATTTTGGTATGTGGAAAGTGTTAAATTTTAACTGCATTCATGTTTTCACTAAGGTTTTCAAGGGAATACATGATTAAGGATTTTGAATGTTTGGAATGTGACCAACAAAACATATCTTATGATATATGGGGATCGACAATGGTGTTAAATCTCTGGTAATCGTTTTCACTATGTTGTGAGAGTGGATTGCAGTATTATGGATAAGCCTAAAGATTTGAAATGGATTATATTTGGCATAGGTTAGGATAGAAGTTTTCTCGATATTATTGATGGGATGTTATAGTAATGTAGTTTTAGAAAAAGGACAACATGTAGGACGGGTGACAGCCCATCGCTTCGGACAAGGCTGTGGGAATCGAACCCACAACCGAAGTGCGACTGGCCTTTATCGCCTACCACTGGCCTACAGGAAGTCCCTGTTTAGTAGAAACTAGTTTTATTATATTAAGCAGTATGATATATGAAGTATAAGTCCATTTTAGGAACCATATGTGATTAATCTCACTATAGATCGACTTATAATTTTTGCTAACCTTTTGTTTGAGACAGATGGAATGACCCGTCATTCTATCACATGATATGCTAACACTTCACGAATAACAAATTCAACTTCATTTATTTAAGAGATGAAGTGGAAATTGTTCAAGTCATGAACAACAGTGAGATTGTACCAAAATAAATTAAGTATTTATTCTAATTCAAATTTTCAACTTTAGTGAAATGATCTTGAAAACCAAAAATGTTGTCCTAGTGATCTTATACCTGATGAATCAGATGGTACCTTATATTATCACAAATCTATGGATTTGTGATTACTGGATTTTCCATAGCCATGTTCTCTACCACTCTCCATCAGAACATGATGGTTAGATTTCTCTTCCATATCCATATTTTCACCTATGTGGAAACCCAGTGATTAGTTTATTTGGGTAACTGTTACGTTTCATACTTTTGTTTTTAAAGATTGGTTTTGGTATTCCTTTTTACGATGTGGGTTTCTATTAAATAAACTTTCGAATATTAAACCATTTATAACCCCGATGAATTTCGAGGGCGAAATTCATTTTAAGGGGCGTAGAATGTAACAGCCCGAGATTTTATGAAAAATATTCTTTTTATTTCACTAATGTCTTGTGTTGTATGCTACACCAAAAGGAGCTTGCACAACACGCATCCTTGACTTGCCTTGCATTACACGCAATCGCGACCTTCCTCGATAGCTTGCGTCGTACGCAATACAGAGTTTCACTAAACAACAATATGCTATTAGAATATTATTATAACTAGCCATTATGAACAGTAATGACCACCTTTTAAAATTTTAGAAATTTTATTTTTCAAAATGGACTTCATTTTTGGACTCAGAATATCGAAATTAGCCTAGGGTGAAATTTTGGTATTTTTCTGAAAACATTCAATTTTTGATGAATAGTGAAACCACTAAGTGGTAGGTTAAAAACTGAATTTTGCATAATACTTAATTTTACCGCTTCTGTGAATGGAATTTCAAAAATCCGAGAGACACGGTTGATGTCAGTAAGTAAAATGTGGTTCAATGAGATAAAAATAATTTTTTGGTGAATAGTAACTTTTTACTTTTTTTTACTGCGGTTAATAGTAAATAGGGTAACTAAGGGTAAATATGATATTAGTATTACCCTAACACATGTCCTAATTCCATTGGACAAGTGTAATTCGACCAGAAACAAGCTTAGGAATAAAATATGACCATTTAGGCCCACTTGGATTAGATTAGGACATTTATTATTATTTAATTCAAAGAAGAGTTAAAAGAGTTAAAATCAAAGTTTATTTACTAAAACATTTTTAATATAGGGTTATACATAAGATAAATTAGATTTTAAATATTCATTAGAAATCTAAAAAGATTTCCTACATAATGGTATTTTATTTGTAATTTTTAGACTTCAAATAATTTAATTTATTTATGACACAAAGATGATGCAGTAATTATCTTATTAATGAAAAATTGACATAATTGATGTTATAAACACCAAACTGAATGTAATTTGAGACTTTTTATGAATTCCACTAATTTTCGAGGTTACTATGATATATTAGTGTTGATTTAATAAACTTGTTTCGAACATATAATTCTGTTATGACTTTCACAAAAATCATATATCAAATAGTGTCAAAATTGACACAAAATAGTTTTTAAATAAAATAAAATATTATTAATTGTTATTTTATTTCTAAAAATCTAAGGTTCGGCCAAATGACTTAGATAAGGATATATATATTAATAATAAACAATTTGGGGTTCGTTTGTCATGTTATAGTAAGTGTATTAACCATATAGTGTAAGAAAATAAAAAGGCACGGTAAAAGTTAAATTATTTAACTTAGGGTTAAATCTAATTGATACGGTTAAAATAATACCCTAAACTTGTCTAAATCCTATTGGATGATAGGATTTCGACCCATCCCCACTTTAGCTTCGAAATAAGACCCTTTGGAACCCTTATAAACCGATTTTGACTTTAATATAAAATAATATTTTGAGATATTCCTAATGTGCCCCTCTCCTCCCTTATAAAAGGACACCGCCTCCCCCTCCTCCTCACAAATATTTGAGCACTCAAGCTCGTCCAACCCCTTCCAAAATCTCTTATCAACTTCCCTAGAAACATCCTAGAGGTTCTGGTCTTCCTCAAATACCAATTTTAGTGCCCTAAGAGGAAGTCTCAAAGAGGCGCTTCAAATAAGAGGTAATTACCGTTACCAATTCTTTCATCTTTATTTTTTCTTCCACTTCTTCTTCTTAGGTTTTTTCATTATGATGTAATAAAATCAGTATCACTCATATACTGATATGTTATTATAAGTATTAAACAACCCTATTTCACCATCTATCCATCCTACGGAAAAAGAAATCACAGCGCGTGCGTACGTACGGAATACCGTCTCCACGCCGTGGTGTAATCTATTTTCCACCACCACCTTACATGGATGGGTATAATGGTGTAAATAATAACTATACATAGTTATTACAACATAATATTGATTCTGATATATTGTATAATCCAATCCAATTCAATTCAATATTTATGGAAATGATATCATCGCTCGTGCGTACGTACGGACTACCGTCTCCACGACGCGATGAGATTCATTCTCCATGTTAACCATTTAAGAATGATTAAAAAGTATATATAAGAAATAATAATGAAATATATGACATTATAAAGATACTGGATTTATATATATATATATTTATGTCAGCTACTTACTTCCATTCAAGACAATAAAAAAAGGAAAGCAGCGTTCATGCGTACGTACGGACTACCGTCTCCATGAACGGTGTTTTTCATTTCATTTATCTATCTATTATATATATATATATATATATACTGAATATATATTATATATAAATCATATTTTATATTCTGGAAGTAAGTAAATCATGATATAAGTAATAATAATGTCAAGAACAACAAGTCCAAACAGCTACGATAAATGAAACAATTTTACCCAAAACGCTTCTTTAACATGAATTTACAAAAGAACGGGTGATATAATGTCATAAGTGAACAATATATGATATCATAACAATGAATATGATTCTATAATAAGTCAATGACATTATTTAAATCATTATACAGTAGTTTCGGACACATACGAAGCTAATCGGACCTAAGGTAAGGGAAATATCACAATCTCATTTTTATCTGAGATTGTTTATACTTTGGAATTTACTGGGGTGTATTTTATCATCCACATCCATGTTTCCTCAATATGTAATATTATTTCCATTCACCTACAATTTTTTAAATCCTATTTTACCCTTCGGTGAGTTTTTATTAAAAGATATGAATGGAATCTTTTGTCGTTTTTTTTATACGAGGTACTTTTTGACTTATCCGACAAATGTACGAAGAATGTTTTTTTATACGGCACGAACGGATTTTTACGGTTTTATAAAGCCTTATTTTCATGAACCTTCCGCCAAAATATTTCTTGACTATTTTCAATAAAATCTTTTTCTTTTAAAATTGCATGATGTTTTGTGAAAAGAAATTGATTTTTAAGAAGAAAGGATATTTTCCTCAAGAATTCAATTCAAGTGTTTTATCAAAATTATTTTTCATCTATGATAATAAAGGGTTCTGTTTTTATCCCTATTATTACATGGATTTGATTATGTTGTGATGGAAACATTTTTATGAATTCCTTTATCTTATATGAATTGTTTTATGATGTCATGTTGTTTAAGAATCCCATTTTTTATTACATGGGTTATGCGATTATGTATGATTTATGATTATGTGGCACACATAAGAAAGGATTCATTATAAGATGGGTGGGACCTATATCTCCCTCCAATGCATTGGGTAATGATTTTATATCTCATGAGATAGACAGGGCTGGAACGATAGGTTATACCGGTTCAGGGAAACAGGACTGGAACGAGGGTTACTCGATTTAGAAAGGGACTTTGTCCACTAAGATAGTCTTGGCAATGAGTCTTGACTAACAAGAAATGATTCTCTATGATTATGTGTGAATGCCACAAAGTTTCATGTTTTATGTTATGATTATTGTGATTAAATTTCACTGCCATGATTTATCCCCATGTTATGAAATTATGATCTCTTTTGCAGGTTAAGATTTCCAAAAGTTATGTGCTTGTGTATATGATGTGATTGATATTTCTTTTGTTTATCCTTACTGAGCATTTGAGCTCACCCTTTTATGTTTTCTTTTCCCCAAGATATAAAAAAGGGTTTTAGGTAAAAAAAGGGAAGATCTTTATGGGAGATATTGAAGATCTTTCACCACGATTAGAAGATTATGTTCCGAGTTTCCAAAGACACTAAACTATTACGATCCTTGTGTGTGTGTTTTTGTTATGTACCAAGTATTCCGCAAAAGTAATGTAATGTCCATGTACGATAAGCTTCGGGTCTCTACATCGACCGAGGAGTCTTTAATTTTCTATTCAATAGGAATAGAGGGAAGATTATCTTTTTGACTATGATGACACATAAAATGTGATCCTACTATAACCCCATCACTCTTCTCATTGATTATTGTTAAATATTTTTTTTATTTCTTGCTTTATTATTCCACTCAAACAATTTCAAAAATATCATTTTCTTCTTTTTTAAATTTAAGTGAAAAATATAATTGTTGTGCACTACTATTTGGAGAAAACCTAGGTTGAACAAATTACTTCATTTTAACTTAGGTTATATTTTTTTGGTCACACCCCATGACAGCCATGTGTCAAAACATTGGACCATTGCTGGGGAGGTAGTGCCAACAATTTTGTTCTCTTTCTTTTCTCTTTTTGTATATTCATTCCAATATTGCATAAATAGTACCTCAAACACTGAACCTTTCCCCATTGATCCTGAAATTGAAAGGTCATATTTGAAAAGGCTCAAAAACCTCAATTTATAACCTAAATTTGAGGAAATTTCCCTTACAGACTTGAGTGAAACTTCTAGTTCTCACTACGAGCCTATCATCATTGCTGGAAATCCAAACCCAACCATAAGAGACCTGTGTACCCAACAATTCCTTAATTAGAATAACCAACATGTTATTACAGTGTTACAAAATGATTTTGATATGAAACATAACATGATTCCATTGCTTCCAATTTTTAATGTCTTGGCTGGTGAATATCCCAAAAACATATTAAAGAGTTAACACATGTATGCTCAACTTTCAGACTACATGAAGTAGCGGAGGAAGAAGTAAAGTGGAAGGCGTTCCAATTTTCATAGGAAGGAGATGCTAAAGAATTGTTGTATGGTCTACAACATGGAGATTTGGATGGTTGTAATGACATGGTGAGATACTTCTTGAAAAGACTCTTCCCCACCTCCATAAGAATAGCCATCTGAAAAGAGATCCATACCATCAAACAATCATCTAAAAAAACCCCTTACAAGTATAGGGAAAAATTTAAAAAGAAATGTTCCAGATGCCCAAATCAAGCCATTTAGGACTATCACTTTCTTTTATTCTTCTATCACGGCTTATGGGACAATGATTTGAACAATATTGATGAATCATCTGAAGGTTCATTGACAGAAAAGTCACCAGAAGAAGCAAAAGGATTCATTGAGAAGATTTCATAAAATTCACAATAGTTTAGTACAAGAGGTATTGGACCAAGAGGTATTCATGTGGTAAAAACTTCTCATAAATAATCTTTACTAGAAACTAAAAATGAAGAGAAAAATAGTTTGGTTAGACATATGGATTTGAAACAAGTGGGTGACCAACAAGCCTCGGCTAAGGTATATGGTTTATGCTCATCACCTGATCATTTCACTGACCAATGTGCTAAAGTACATGGATTGGAAAATTATGAGGTATATTTTCATAAAAGTAAATTCCAACAAAATCAACAATGGATATAGTAAAACATGATCAATATGGATTTTAAAATCAGCATAAACAAGATAGACCCCCATTCTAGCAACAAATCCAAAACCCCCCACCATTTTAGTAAAAGCAATCTTATAGACAACCTTCTCACCACCACCCACCCAATTTTTTAAAACCCTTTGAGCATCCATCAACCAGTACACAACCCATAATTTTGAACCAACATCATATATATGATATTGAGGGGCTGATATACTCTAAAAAATATTTTCCCACCAAATTTGAGGGTCTCATGGACTTCTTAACCAAAAATCCTGAGAAACTATCATCCCAAACAATCCCAAACCCAAAGGAGAATGTCAGTATGATAACAAAAATAATTGGAAAAGATATCTCACCACCATCATCCCATAAAACTAAAACAAGACCACCTAATTTGAGGTAGAATGAAGTTTTAAACTTTAAAATTTTTGTGAAAATGCATTGTGAAGAAGAGAGAAAAAGTGGAGGAAAAGAAGGATAGATCAAGGAAGAAGAGACAAGAAACACTATTTCAAAGGAAACAAAAGGAGACGAAAGACATACCCTATCCATTTCAATCAAGGATAATTTAATCAATGAAATATCTAGAGGAAGCACTTCAAAAAGAAATTTTGGACGCCTTCCAGAAAGAGGAAATCAATATCCCCTTACATGAAGGAGTAAAAAAATTCTAATGTATAAATTTTTTTTGAAGGATATTTTCACCTATAATAGGAGGCTTTAAGGGAATGAAATGATAATCATGGAAAGAAGTTTCTAGGCCCTTATCACAAACCCAATTTCCAACCAAATTTCAAAATCGAGGTACTTTTTCCATTCCATGCACCACTGGTTCTTTAAATTTCTATAATGCTTTGTGTGATCTAGGTTATTAAATTAATGTATTTCCTCACTTGTTATACACATCTTCTCTGATGGGAGACTTGAATCCCACAAGAGTTGTGGTCCAGCTTGAAAAAATATCCACAGTTTTCCCTCGAGTTTTTTTGGAGGATGTCCTTGTGAAAGTCAAATATCTCTTATTTCTTAGATGAAATCTACGTGCTAAACATGGAAGAAGATAGAAGCCCATAAAAATCAACAATCATTTCGTGGAGACTATTCTTGATGATGGATAAAACCATCATCAATTTCAATGAGGGGACACTCACAATGGTGTTTGGAGAGATCACTATCCACTTCAATATTTTTGAATCCCAGAGGCACCCATCAGATGATCACTCCCTCTTTTCAATTTCCCACAAAGATGGTGCAGAACCCATTGAAGAATGAGGTCTGCTCTATGAATTATTAGATTTAGGAGATAATTCTTCTATTGGAAATAACATTTAACATTTGGATGCCCAAGATACTGGAGATTCTAACTTCATGTGGGAGGAATAGGTAAAATCTTATTTCTATGATGATTTATTAAGTGATGCAAATGATGATATGGTTTCTTGTGTGCAGGAGTTCCAAAATTTTGATGTGGGGAATGTCAAATTAGTTTCATCACTTGAGAACCCCCTGATTTGGAACTCAAACCACTCCCCACAGATTTGAAATATATATACCATAGGGAGGGATAGAAACTACTAGTGATAATTGCTAATAATCTCTCTGAAATACAAGAGAAATCATTAATTGAGATTTTGGGAGAGAATATCTAAGAGATAAGGTGGAGTTGAGGTGATATTCCTGGAATCAACCAAAAAATATTCTCACATAGAATGTTTCATGAGGGTTATTCCAACCTATCAAGAAAGCCCAAAAGAGTTTGAATCCCACTTTAATGGATATTGTGAATAATGAGACTGAGAAGCTATTGGAATCTAGGATCATCTATCTAATCTCATATTCACAGTGGGCTAGCCCAATTCAGAGAGTTCCAAAAAATCGGCCTGACCACTATAAGGAGTAAAAAGAAATAATTAATCCCTGTGAGAATTAAAAACAGGTGGAGAGTGTGAATTGATTTTAGGAAGTTGTGTCAGGTTACTCAGAAAGATAACTCCCCCATTCCCTTTTTTGATCATATGTAGAGATATTGGCTGGTAGAACTCATTATTTATTTTTTGATTGATTTCCAGGTCATTTTCATGAACCGATTTCTCATTAGAATCAAGAAAAGACAACCATTACAAGTCCCTTCGACACATTTCTATATTAAAGGATTCCATTTCGATTATGAAATGCTCTAGGTATATTTCAAAGGTGCATGGTAAGTATATTTTCTGACCACATTGAAGATTGCTTGGATGTTTTCCTAGATGATTTAACAATTTTTGTAAACTCCTTTGACCATTCTTTGAAAAATATAAAAAATATTTTGAAAACCAGCATTGAAAAGAATCTTGACTTAAATTTTGAAAGGTATAATTTCATAGTTTAGAGAGGTATTTTCATTGGGCACGTCATTTCCAAAAAAGGCATTGAAGTTGATAAGTAAAAAATTGACGTGCTAAATTATTTTCCTTACCCAACTTCTGTAAAGCATGTTAGATCATTTTTAGGATATGATTGACTATACAAGAGGTTTATCAAGGATTTCAGAATCATTTATCTCCCTCTATCTAGATTTATTTTTAATGATGCTGATTTTGATTTCAATGGTGCATGAAGGGAATCCTTTGATGAGATGAAGAAGAGATTAATTGAACCACCTGTGATGCAATGACTAAATTTAAAAGAACCCTTTGAGCTACTTTTTGATTCTTATAACCAAACAGTTGGAGCAGTCTTTTCTCAGAGAATTGTGGGCAGGCCACAAGTCCTTACATATGCTTCAAGAACCTTGGATGTGGCTCAATTAAATTACCAAACCACATAAAATATGTTTTTATTAGTTGTTTTTACTTTGGAAAGATTTCGATCAAATCTTCTTGGAACTAAAGTCACTGTATTTTATGATCATGTAGCTCTCAGGTACTTGATAAAGGTGGATGAAACTAAACTGAGGCTAGTGAGAAGGATTTTACTGTTGTAAGAGTTCAACAAAGAAATGGATGACAAAAGGGATCTAAGGACCCAGTGGCTGGTCATTTAAGCAGACTTCCCAACACTAAGAAAGATGAAATTTAAAAAAAACTACTAAATGATCACCTTCTAAGAGAGAATCTATACTTAGTTAAAGGATAAGTGCCTTGGTATGCTGACATGGTCATTATTTGGTAACATCTCAGGTCACATCTCATTTTAATTCTCCCCAAATTCACAAACAGATATTTTAATTTAGATATTACTTTTGGGATGATCCATTTATTTGGATGATTTTCAATGACCAAGTTATAAGAAGATGTTTTATAGAGAGTGATATTGGTTCTGTCTTTGAGTTTTGTCACACATTACCTTGTGGAGGCCACATTGGACCTCAAATGACAGAAAAGAAGTTTTTTGAATCTGGGCATTTTTGGCCAACCATTTTAAAAGATTCTCATGAATTTTGCAAAATGTGTCTAAAATGATTGATTTCTGGAATCATTTCAATGAGACAAGAAATTCCCCCAAAAAACATAATTTTTGTGATATTTTTGAAGTTTAGGGGATATATTATATGGGACCTTTCCCAAAGTAATTTGTAAATTCATAAATGTTTCTTGTGGTTGATTATGTTTCCATATGGGTGGAAGAAAAATCCATAAGGACTGATGATGCCAAAATTGATTAAGATTTTTCCAGGACTAACATATTCAGTAGGTTTGGAGTTCCTAGAGACATCATCAGTTATCACGGGACTCAATTTTTCAATAGGATAATGGACGATTTACTAAAGAAGTATGGGGTGCATCATAAAACATCAACTCCCTATCACCCACAAACAAATGGACAAGTTGAGTTGTCCAACAGGGAAATAAAAATAATTTTTGAGAATATAGTTAAAACAAACAGGAAGGATTGGAGCCAGAAGCTGTAAGACACATTATGGTCTTATAGGAATAGATACAAGACCCTGATTGGAAAGAGTCCATATAGGACGATTTATTTGAAAATTTTCCACATACATGTGGAATCTGAGCCTAAGGCATATTGTGATGTTAGGAAGATGATTTTGGATCTTGAAAGTGCTGGGAAAGAGGGAAAGTTTCAATTACATGATCTGGAGAATCATAGAAGAGAAGCATTTGAAAATTCCAAAAATTCCAAATAGAGAACAAGAGCGGCTCATGAAAAGTGGATCCAACAAAATGAATTCTATCCTGGAGATAAAGTGTTTCTTTTCCATTCAGGACTCAAGATGATTCCAGGTAAACTTCTTTCTAGAAGGGAGGGTCCATTTATAATTACTCTTGTAAATCCTTTCGATGTTGTGCAGATTCTAAAGGATAGAGAGTAGGTACCATTCACTATTAATGGACATTTGCTGAAGAAATTCCATGGGACGATTCCATTAGATCCAATGGAGTAGATCCCACTCCTCCAACCTGTCTGTCAATAAGAGCCATCAGGTTTTACCTCTCCTTCACACATACATGTTGTTGTGATTTAATTTAAAAGTTTCTTACATATTATATACACTTTAATGCATTGATGACACTCCACCATTTAATTGTGGGGTAGGTGACCTTTGTTGATTATGATTTTCATTTGTTGTGTCTTCCAAATATATATAGATATATATATTTATATATATTATTGAGTGTTTTCAAATTTTGTGTGTTTATTTTTTAGTTTTTGGTGTGTTTTCGAAAATTTTGAGCTGAAATGATTATCATTGTCTTTTCTGAAACCCATGTCATTGACTGAACCAATTTATTCCATGATACTACTCATAGATGAATGCTGAAAATTATTTTGTTTCAAGTTCTATTCATTGGGAATTTTAGGAAAAGTACTCAGATTTTTGAATCCCATGCCACATCTCACTATCTCTATATCTGAAATCACTTTCTCATGATGCTTCTGAAAAAAAATTATATTATTTTCATTCACCTCACTTCATGAGAAAACAAGACCACACTTGTTTTAACTATAATTTGATTTTTTTCCTTTCAAAACATGAGGGTTTGGGGTACATGTGTTTTAAATAATTGAGGCATTTATTTGGTTTGGAATCCTCTTTTCAAGAGAATCTCTTCAATTCTAGCCTACCATGTAAATTAAATCCTTGTAGCCTATAGAATCCATGACCATACTGTTTAGTTAGACACATTACAGGCCAATTTCACTATCTAAACTTCTCTTGAAGAGAAATTGCATGATCTTATCGAACTTAAGTGTGGGGGAAGCTATCTTGTGTTGTGCTACCTCATTTGGTGGAAATTTTGGTGGGAAGTTCAAATGATAAAGAGATATGTGTGCTGATAAAAAATAATTATACATAAATCTGTGCCTTTTCTAGAGCTTTCATTATAAGCGAAGACGTTCCTTTATGGGGCTTCTAATGGAGGAAGAAAGTTGTGCCTTTTCTAGAGCATTCAAAAAAAATCATGTTTGAGAAGATTTAATGTTTTTCAGATGAAATGCTTTGTTGTTTGAAAATTTATTGAGTTTTTTGGATGATGGAGCTTAATTTCTACTATGGGGAGTGTGGAGGAAACAATACGTGAGTGAAAAGTATAATTGTTCAATTTTGCTTCAAAAAGATCCAAGCCCCACTCATTTGGCCTTAGAGTTTTTCAACTAAAAATCATACCAACCGAAGGCCACTGAACAAACCTAAAAAGTCATCATGGTAATCACATGTTCTGGACTAACATAAGGTGGAGAAGTAGGATTTTTTCCAACTTATGGTGACCCTTTCATTTGTATGGATGTGAAAAATTTTGTTGTAAATTGATATTTTTGAGATGAGAGAAAATTCATTTGAGGTAGGTGTCTTATGTGCATGGGATGAGAAGTAATGAGGTAAAATATGGAATGATATGATTTGAAAATTTTGAATAATAGTTATTGATGAGGAATGAAATCTTTTATTTCTTGGTATGGAAATGTTGGATCTCAAGGGCATGTGTTTTGAATTTTCTTTGATTTGATTTTGATTTTGACTTGTCATGGTGTCCAAGTGCTATGTGTGGGGGAATTGATAGAGATAATATTTTAATTATTTTTAATATGGGTTTCGATGATTTAACCCCTTCCAATTAATCAATTTGAGCTAATTTGTATGATTTTAGTGTTTTGGTGAATTATGGGCTTAATTGTGGAAATTGGTTAATTCTGGAAATTTAATAGTTTTGTAGAGCTTTTTTATTTCAGGAATAGCATTTAAAATTTTGATCCAAATTGTGTAATTATATTTTTTTAGTCTTTCCATGCTCATGGGATTCAACTCTGTCTACTGGAAAATGGTCCAATTCGGCTCACACTGGCCCAGAACATTTCACCAAATGGAAAAAGTTTTCTGGATGACAGAATGAACCCCACCATAATTAATGAGTCATATCTCGACCTAAATATGTAACAATTATGTCATTATTGAAGGAAAAGTAATAGGACTCCTATAATCACTTTCAAATTAAATTTCTTGAAAAATTTGGTCATCAAAGCACCCATTTCATGCGGCCAAAAATTGAAAGTTGAAGTGTCACCTCGGGCATAAAATTTTTTCATTAGTAATTAAAGGATAACATTTGTTACACCTGGATAAATTAGATAGGATTTTGTAGAAGCATGAAAAATAAATAGAGGAAGAACCTTTATTAAGACACATTCCCTAGATGTGGCCATTTAATATGCTAACCAGACTCCAAGTTTCAGTGATGTACATTTTTATGGAAATTTTCTACTCCACAAGCCTATAAATAAGAGTATTAACATCCATTTAAAGAGGATGAAGAGTGTGAAAGAGAGGATGTGGTATAGGATTGATCTCTTGATGTTCTTTAGGTTTTCAAATTTTTCTTTTCTTTGTTTCATCATGCTCTCTTCTTCCCCTTTCAACTCTATTACCCTTCACATGGAAGGGTAAAACCTTTGAGTGATTGGGGAAGCGGGAGTTTAACTTTTGTAATGTCAGAGTTTTGTGATTAAATGTAAAAACATTTTTTCTTTTGAATCACTAATATTATAATTTTTTCCCAATTCACTTAATGTGATTGTGTTTTGGATTTGGTGTTTTCATTTCTAAAATCTTCGGTTAAAGACTTTTAATCTTCCTCCGCCTAGTGCAACTTGTCTCAATCGAGCATATTGTGTTTGGTGGTGAGTGTCCAGAGATCGTTGGCACGTGTGTCGAACTAGTGTAATTTTTCTATTGTTCTAAGGAGAAAAATTCCCAATCAGGACATTCCATAGTTGTTTATGAATTGTTTATGAACTTTCATGTAGATATGAGTGATATCCATTTGTGTCTTTAACCAGGGTTGATTGATAACTTGATCGAGGAGTCTTTAATTTTTCATTCAATAGAAATAGAGAAAGTATGATCTTATTGAAAATGATGACTCTTCAAAGGTGATCCTACCCTTACCCCATCACTCTCTTCATCCATTAGTTATCAAACATTATTTTTATTTCTTTCTTTATTTTTCAAATAAACTATTTAAAAAAACCTTTTCTACTTTATTAAATTTAATTGACAAATATAATTGTTGTGCACACCTCTTTGTAGAAAAAATAGGTTGACCACTATACTGCATTTTAAATTAGGTTATATTTTTTTCTGTTACACCCCACGACAGGCATGTTTCATTGACGGTTATCCTCATAACTCTTCTGTCAACTTTGGGCTACCTTGATATAAAAAAGAATGGTTTTCACCTTCTCCACCATTTCTTCGACCATTTATTGACCTAGCAGCTTATGCTCACCATATTCATCCCAACACACTGGAGTTCTTAACCTTTTCCCATAAAGGGCTTCATATGGTGACATTCAGATGCTGGAGTGGAAATTGTTATTTTGTGTTAATTCTACCAGTGGAAGATGTTGGTCCCACCCTCCTTTGAAGTCCAGAGAACATGATCTTAATATATATTCTAGTGTATTAATAGTTCAAACATATTTTACATCTTTTTTAGGATGATATGGCCTACTGAAGTTCAGTTCCATACCTAGAGCATGTTGGACACTTTTCCAGAACTTCAAGATGAATCTTGGATCATGTTTAGATACAATAGATAATGGTACTCCATGAAGCCTTACCATATCTCTGATGTAAATCATTGAATGTTGATCCAATGATAATTCCTCTAGAATCTCTATAAAGTGAGTTTCCTTCATATAATGATCCACAAAAACCCATATACCATTGCTTCCTATTAATGTCCTTGGATGTCTGGTGGCAATGTACACGGTGATGTTCTCCCATTTCCATGCTAGTCTGGTTAATGGTGGCATCATCCCCTTAGACTTCTACCTCTCTACCTTCACTTGATGACACACCATGTTCATTGATTATATTCAACAATATATTTCTTCATATTATACCACCAATAATGCTCTCAGATATCTCGATACATCTTTGTGTTTCCAGGGTGAATTGAAAAATTAATACTATGTGAATCATCCCAAAGTTCCTTCTTCATCTCCAGACATGATGGAACACTTAGTATATTCACAAATCTCACAATTCTTTCTTAATTAACATTGAACTTAAAGGATTTCACTTTTTTGATATCATCATCATTCTTATGAATTCCCAGATCATCCTTTTAAGAATCCTTTAACCTTTCAAAAAGAGACGATTGAGCAATCATTTGTCCCCAGATATATGATGTTCCTACCTTTATGATTCCCATTTCCATCTTCTTTAAATATAAGAAGTTTGGATCCTTTTCTATTCTCATCAATGATTGAATATCTTGGTCCTTTCTACTTAGATCATCCACCACCTTGTTCTCTTTCCCAGGGTGGTAATGGATTGAGAAATCATAGTCTTTGATTAGCTCTAACCATATTCTTTTGTTCCTATTCAACTATTTATGTGTGAATATATACATGTTGATTTATTTATTCGTATATATTCCACACTTATCAACAAAGAGATAATACCACCAAAATTTTAAAGTGAAGATCACTGCAGCCAACTCTAGAAAATGTGTTGGATAATTCTACTCACGAACTTTCAATTGCCTAGATCATAGACAATTAATTTGTCATTTTTCATCAATACACAGCCCATGCCCTTTGTCAAAGCATCACTAAATACCACAAAAAGTTATCCACTTGTGGTTAAATTGAGCACGATCACATTGATAAGCCTCATTTTTAAATCCTTGAAGATATCTTCATATTCATTACTCCAAGAAAACATTACTCCCTTATATGTTATCTTGGTAAGAGGGTTCTACAATCATGAGAAATTTCTCACAAATCGTCGATAATATCCATTTAACCCCAAGAATCTACAGATATCCATTAACGATGATTGCATCGACCATCCCTCTATTGTATCTATCTTCAAGGGATCCATATATATCCCATCCCTCTATTGATGGAGCATTATTGAGTCTGAAATGCATTACTATTAATTCATAGTGCCTGTAACTTGTACGAAAAGTAGTCTTAGGGATATCTTACTTCTTCACCCATACTTGATAATATCCCGACCGCAAATCCACCTTGAAATGTATTGTTCTCAACATAGATGACCGAACAAGTCATAAATTAATGGGAGAGGATACTTGTTCTTTATCATGATTTTGTTAAGCTCACGATAATCGATGAAATGGCGCATTGACCCATCCTTCTTCTTGATAAAGAGGACCGGTTCACCCCATGGTGAAGCACTTGGGAATATAAACCCTTTATCTAGATTCTCATTTAGTTATTTTTTATTCTCATCATGCTCCACAACATCCGTTCTATATGGAGTCTTGTATATTGGCATCGCCCTAGGGAAAAGATAAATTAAGAATTAAACATCTCTTCTAGGAGGAAGACTAGGCAATTCCTCGGGAAACACTTCTGTGAATTCTCTCACAATATGCCTGTCTCCAAGGATTGTTGTATCCTTAGACTCGATAATTTGAGCTAGATATTCATGCTTATAGGGAAGTAATATCCATTCTTGATATGATGGAGATAAAGATGATTCATCTTCCTTCTTGCACTTGTATATAATCGGGGGTTGATTATCCACAATGAGAGTGATTTACCTCTCATGGAAATTTATATTGGCTCTATATAAGGAAATCCAATCCATGCCAAAAAATGAATCAAATTCTACCAGAGGGAGTATGAAGAGGTTATCCAGAAAGTTCAATCCACAGATTGGGACAAGGGAGGAGTTATATTCACGAGATGCAATGATTACACCATTTACCATACTCATCGACTTCTTTACATAATTTATTTGTGGTCGTTTTGGGATTGTTCTACTGGACATTCGGGATATGAAAGAATTCCTAGAACCTAAATCAAAAAGTATGTTCTCTATTCTTGAATGAATAACTAACGTACCTATCACCACTTCATTGTCGGGGATCACTTCAATGGTAGTGATGGAAAAAGCTCACCCCTGCTGCATTGGAGGTTGTTGGTTGCCTCCGAAAACCCTTGGTTTATGACACTAATTTTCATTGCGCCCTGGTTATTTCTAGTTGAAGAAATGGACAATGCATTGATACTCGAATAGAGAATTCCTTTCCTCTGTTGCGGCGGTAGGTTTTTCTTATTGATAGTTAATATCCAGGTGCCCTTTTTCCCACATCAAAAGCATTTCTTCATCCCCTTTAGGAAATTTCTGGGGTGCTTCTTTATGCACCTTTGGAAAGTGGGGTGTTAGATTTTCTTAGCACCATTGGATTTATCCAACGAACCACCAAAATTGAAATCCACCTTACGCTTCTTATCCACATGATACACCTGAGATTTTCGGATCTCCATTTTGACCTTGATGGAACATCAAAAAATTTTCTCATAGCCATTGATGTTATGAATTTCCAAGGTATTCTGTAGGCTAGGCTTCATCCCACCAAAGAAGAAGCCAACCTTGCATTCAGGAATAACGAAAAATCTCGAGGTGTATCATGAAATTCTTGTGATGTTTTCCTTGTACGTTCCAATGGATTTGTAATCTTTTTTATTGAGAGAAAGGAATTCCATTTCCATCTTAAGCTGGAGGGTGTGCGAAACATATTTATCAAAAGTCATCTTATGGAAATCCTTCTATTCCAACACCTCGATCTCCTCCTCAGGCTTCATATTTTTTTATCAATGACCACTGTTGATCACCTTCATCATCCATACGTTAAGCAGCTAAGATAAACTTCTCATATTCCAAACCTTAAAGGGTGCAGAAGATATTTTCGACGGAGTTGATCCATTGTTCAGCGATTGAGGGATCAGATGATCTATTAAAAGTAGGAGGGCTATGTCTCAAGAAGCATTTGATAGTGACTTGTTCTTCCTTTGGGGGGGGGTTTAACTTTCTTCCTGACCCATGTTTCTATTCAAATCTTTAGTTAACTAATAGAGAATCATGAAAAAGTTCTCAATTATTGATCCCATCAGATTGGGCATCTCATTAGAACAGTCATTACATTGATCATCAAATTGGATGTTATCCCAAGTCCTCCTATTATTGAAAATTATCTAGATTAAATGGAAAGATAGTGGTAACAAATAAAGCGTAATCCAAGGACAAAATATATGACTTAGAAATAGATTTTATTTCCGAAACGTATGAATCTATAAGAATCAATCTGTATTATACATCATCTACTTTCTATCATATATTTTTAGGGATTTTTTTAATTCCATTTATAATGGTTCATACTATGATTGTGAATTTACCAATGAATATCACATGGGAGTGTCATAACCATGAGTGTAGCAAGGCTCGTTGTCGTGTACCCGGAGACCCCGGGTCAAGCCCAAAACTCCTTGTCGGGGTTTTCACCCCTAGGTACATCTGTTCTATAGCCACATCTACCTACTAGTATCAAGACATGGATATATTTATTGATAAACCACTTAACCAATACTTACCAAAACATAGAGATTTTTTTACTTCGTCTTGTCTCTAAGGATTCACTATGGTTTTATAATCCTAATCTGAAAATAACTAAACCTATCCTATGATACCAAATATAACAATCATGATCTTTATTAAATACAGAAAAATGATTTATTACATAAAACCCTCACATTATACAACATAGAATATCAATATGTCTAGTTTTTTTGGGGTATATGAACATTACATTACAAATTATATCATAGAACACAACATATTATTGAAAAATTCCTTTATATGACCACTAAATTCTCTCATACTTAGCATTGTATGGGATAACATGAGGACATGAATAATAAAAGGGTGTGCTATGATTCCTAGTAAAGGCAAAAACATGTAATATCATGAGGAATATATTACATGTTAGACAATAGACATATAAATGGATCACAAGAGAAACATTAACATAATGTCATGATAAAGCATGGTAATCTTAACATGGAAATGTGGAAACAACACTTAACATGGAATTAGAATGATCCAAGGCTTATTGAACATAGAGAACGAGTAAACTTTCATTGCACATGAAGCATGAGTAAACCCCCATTGGACTTGAATTAGCATGAGACAACAACAATTTCACATTATGTATCATGATACTATACATTACCCAATGCATTGGAGCGCTATCAGGGTGTAGCCTTCATAAACATTTTATTTCATGCAAAAGTATTCCACATGGATTATAAAACATGGATTCATTCAACATCAAAATTTATTCCACGATAAAGTAATGTGGAATTCATACATGAAACTCTATAATCAATAAGTAAATGTTCATAAATGTCAATACCCTTGATAGAGAAATGGGCATGGTATTCACTACAAAATGACATTGCATTGGAAAAAACGTGGTGCAATTTTTGCAGCATAACGGTGTGAAATATGAATTCATAAGAATAGGTTGATTATAGAGAAAAGGTAATCTCATAATATGTATATGTAATGGACTTTAAGGGGGGTCATATAGATTCATGTCCTAACAATTTTAATGATGTTTAGATTCATGATACAAATGAATTATTTGAACGTAATTGAGGATAGAGATAAAGGAATCTATCACCATTAAAACATAAAGAGGGATCTATGGGGGAGGTGAGAAACCTTACCCCAACATTTTTAATTGAATGTAAAAGGATATAACAACATAATGAAATTGAGAAAGAAATGAAAAAAGAAGAAATCCATTACTTGAATGTGTGATCCCAATGGATTGTTAGGGGCTTGAGAGAGACTTATTGGGTGCTTGGGGTGCTTTGGGATTATTCCAGAGAGAGGAGAGAAATGGTTGGAAGAACTCCAAAGGATTTGAGTGAAGAGGAAGTGGTAGATTGTCTGGGTTTATATAGGAAAGGATAGGTAATTCTTATAAATTAGGTTTGGGGCACCACACATTAAACTAATCAAAACCACCAACCGTACCATGGTTTTTCCCATGTTTTTTTCTAAAAGGGAGTGGAAAACATTATTTTAAAATTCAAATGGTCGAACTTCTTAAAATAATAAGGTTTCTTTTGTTGAGGTGAGTCACACTCTCATGGAAAACTATTTAAAATGACAAAATGATTTATATGTCTGGAAAGGTCCACTAAAACGTTTTAAAATAAATCAAAAAAACCTAAAATAACATTATTTTAATGGAAAAACATAAAATGGACGAATATTGTGTTTATAGTATTTTATCACATCACTATTGGGTCATTATGTTGTTATAAACACATTATATAATTAAACAGTATTTATGTTTTACCCAAAAATCGGCTGTCTTAGAAAATTATGAAAAAATCACCATTGGATAATATTGATGACCTGATTCCAAAAAATTTATTTATCTTATCTAAATAATTTTTTAAATATTTGAATATTTAATTTTAATATAAAAACGTACATTTATCAAATATTCATGGCTGTTGACAAAAAAAGCATTCAAACATTAATAAAAATTACAATTTCATTCATAAAATTATATGATAATTTAAATTTAATAAAAATTAATTCAATAATAATAATATTTTACTAAAATATTATTTAATTAAAAAATCCATTAATTCATGAAAATAGATTTCATAGTTGAATAAGAATTAAAATACTATTGTGCATTAGAAACTATTTACAAAGTAACAATAATAAAATGAAAGTATATTATTTTTTATATATAATAATAATTTAAATAATCATAATTCTTGGGTCTTGTTACATAACTACTTAAAACACCTGCATAAGACCTTAGTGTAAGGGGTGTGATGCTGATAGACTCTTGGTGTGGCTGAGACAACATTTCTCGATTGGTAATCATAATCAATATTCACTTCTCTAGTAATCTGTTAAGTTCAATTTTATCATATTCACGATCCGCTGGGTTTTAGTCAAGAGTGGAGTCCAATTATGCCACCCCTTTTCCATGCTTCGACAAATTGGCTTCATATAGGGAATGTATACAGGTTGAGTCCATCGCTTACTTTGTCTGTGTAAATTTGATTGTTAAAGAACTATATTTATACTAATCATGGGATCACTATTCAACAACTATATTACAAATGGTCAAAATTCCTAAATATATTTTAAAATAGAAAAAAATAAATCCAAATAAATGCATACTTTTTATATACCCATAGTAATTTATTTAAAAATATCAAGAGGAATTTTCATTTATAAATTTTTGGGTCATTACATGTAATCCTTGTTAGGAATATTATAATCTTCAGTTAACATGATGAAATTATCAACTCAAGTATTTATACTAAATTTCTTTATTCTATCTCTCTAATACTCATAACTTCATCATTCATATATTATAGACTATTTAGATTTAGGTTATCTATTGAACCAATATTTATTACTTCAATCATTAAAATATATAAATAAATTATATTCCACAAAACACCCTAGTGTAACATGTACCTATCAAAAAAAATATTTATAACAAAATTTCACTAACATGTAATTGTAAAGGAAAAATAAAATTTTTATAAACTATTTGTGTATTTTAAACCTACTCTCATACCAATTGTTGGATAATAATGTATATTAATTTGGATAAATACAAGAGGGGGTGAATTATGGGTTTTAATTTTTTTTAACATTAATGGAAACATACATTAACATCGTTAAAAATATTGTATTCAAAAAATTATTATGCATATAAATTTTAATCAAACACAAAACACAAGTTCAGTGATATGAATATCATAATCAAGTAGATCACGATATGTAATTCAATAGTGTATAAAGAAATATTTATTCTACCATAATAGTGTATGAAATAATAATCTGTTAATAGTGTTAATGAAATTAGAGTTTAATTGTATTCACATTATAAAAATTATAAGTCGGATTAAACATAAAAATAATATTAATCAAAATGGTTATGATAAATCGGAGTAATAAAAAATTAGTTATTTTGTCTTAAAGCATATATAATTGTAATAAGGGTAATATTGTATTACCCTAAAAACAATGAGTAAATCAATTATATCACAAAAAAACTTATTAAGATAAAAATTTATGAAGAGAAAGATGAATATAAAATTATCACTTTTTATTAAACTCATCATAAATAAAACAATTTTAATAAAATGAGTAATAAAGATGAATACAATTATTTTAAACCAAAGATTAGAATATCCAATAACCTAAGATAAAGGACCCTTAGTTTATACTTACACGATAGTTTGTCCTTCCTATACTAGGGCAATCTATCGAAATGAAGATAGGTCTATCTCACTCTCCCCATTATCCATCGATACGATTATCACTCTATCTCGTTATCCCTATTATCCCATGATAGGATGATCGAATTACATCATATTATACATATCCATCCTCTATCAATATGATGATCAGTATCTTCATCTTCCTATACTAAAAATCCATCTACTGTATTCACATAATAAGAACACACAACTAAATTGAAAATTATATTATTAAGTGAAGATCCTAATAATTATTCCTTAAGAATTAATATTTCTAATCAAACACAAATGTATACGAACATGTTGATCTCACTTTATAGACTTTAGAAATATTGAGAGAGAAAATGGAGTCAACTGCTCCTAACTCTACAAATTACTAGGTATTTATAGACATGTCTCCAAAATTAATCTTGATCCTATAATGATCATTTGTAATCCATGTTTTTTTAAAGGAAATGGAACCTTTTAACTTCAACGGTTATATCATAAGACAATGTCACACCCCATTTTGTTTTACACATTTACAATTTAAAAAGTAATTCATTACAATAAAATATAGTCTTCTATATTCTAAATTTAACCTTTATTCAATATGATTGATTTCCTTAAATATGTCATTACTATAATATCTACGAGTGTGAATATATTTTTTATTGGTTCCAATTTTATCTCTAATTATATGATCATTTTTTATTATGAATACATTATATAATGTCTTAAATTTTATTTGATAATGGTGAATCAGATTAATATCAGATCAATTCTCATTTCTATAATTGTAAGGAATAATGTATTTTTTATTCTATAATACTCTAAAACTATTTCTAGGTATGGTATGGGATTATTTTTTCTAACATTAAACATCTTAATATAATTTGGACATGAAACAGTTTGTAATTAAGTATTTATGAAAGAATATGTTATTTTAATAACAAAAGAAATTAATAATTAATGAAGGTTACTTTTAACTCAACAATATGTAGGTTCTCTCACCATACATGTAAATTATGTTCGAAATAAATTCTAAATTATTTTAAGGATCCATTCATGGATCCATGGTAAAATATTAAGTTAATTTAATTTTTTGGAATTAACAGAACAATTTGTTTTCAAATTCAAATTCCAAAATGATACTATGATATTTAGAACACCTCAAATTGTTGATTCTGGACTTGGTTAAAGGCCTGAGAGACCACTCTAGAGGTCTCATAGAGTTTTGAGAGCTCCAGGATTGGAAAAAAGGATCATGTGCTATTTTTAGGGAACATGGGTAGATTGAAACCATGTGGCCCTCAAAGCAAAGAGTGAATCTCCAAAAAAGGAGCAGAAATGACCCACCCTGGCAGTAGAGTTTACCCTAAGCATGTTCCTACCCCCACACAATTATTGTTGATTGGGTTGTATATTCACACTATTAATTTCATGGTTGGTGCACAGTTTTTCTAAATGTGAAACCCTAATCGGGTAATGTGTGTCTTTAAAATAAATTAAATTAATTAAATAAAAATAAAAATAAAACAAGATAAACACCTAAACCACAAACCTTATTTCTTCTAGCAGCGAATGATCCCCCTCCTCTTCTATATGGTCACACTATCCTCCCTCCATATATCTCACATTCAATGATGTTGCACCGTGATTCATCCTAGAATCCCAATCGTCGCCTGGATGTGAGACATTCGATACCATTCACCTATGTTATTTGCCCAATTTTCCCACTCCTAGTCTCTCACTGTCATTTAGATGACCCCTAGGTCATGGAAAAACTAGTTCTTCTGGGTTTTATAGGTTTTTATGGTTTATACTGGGCCTCTTAATACATCTTATTTCATGTTTTGGCACTCACCATTGAATGAGAAGCGTTTCAGACTACCCACCGTAAATTTTGGGATAGGGTATTCAATTCATTTCCTTTGGTTCAATATTCAATTAGGGATTGCATAAATTTAGGGTTCCTAATAATGTTTTACTATATGTTGGTAATCTTTGAGGGGGGTTCCAGTCTCTAATTGTGAAGGAGATATACTTGTGTATCCATAGGTATGAATATATATAAATATATATGTATATATATTTTATTCCCCCAATTATATATATATTCTCCCATAGTGGCATTAATATATAAATTGGGGATAAGTGTTCTTATGTATATATTTGAAAAATACGTACATGTGCTAGTTTAAACAGTTATAATCATATAAAATAATATATATAAGGTTCCCCAAGAACATATTCTTGGCTATGTGAATTTGTATATAGGGGATATCTATACTTATGTATATGAGAATATGCATATTCTTGGTGGTAGTAAATATCACCTTCGAGTTTCTCCCATGAAAACATCAAGTTCTAATGTTTTTTCCTTCATTATATTCTCTTGAAGATCAATCCCTTTCCTTATTCCTTTAGATTTTTGGGTGCATTAATTTATCGCTTTCACACATTTTGTGGATGTTAATTTGTGCATTTAGATTCATGAATGAAATTTATAATATGGTAAAGGAATTGTTTGGATGATATTGTCATGTTTTTATAATAAAACCCATAAATAGAAGAGTGTTATATTATATACTAAAAAGAAATTATTAGTTATTTATATCAAACAAGGTTTTATTCTTTTAGTTTTTATTTTTCCTTCTTGATAGAGATTAATAAATCGAATTATAGTATATAGAATCATTTTTTATTCTTAAATGATGTTTCCAACAATTTTTATGAGTGTTCATTGGACTAATTCAACTTCTATGTGTTGGAATTATCCTGAACACTAAATGGAATTACCCAGGTAAGTAATTTCCTAAATGACAATAGATCTTCACAAGTTACTCCTTATTTTTTGTAATTGAATTTCCATGTTTTCTTAATTAAATTACATGTATTAATTTAAAAATCCTTCCAATGATGGACTGTATCCATTAAATGTAATAAATAGTTTAAATTTAATTTAATGAAATGTAAATGGTGTCATGACCATGTCATTTAAAACTTTTTTAATTTTAATTTTTGAATTAAACACCGTTGTTATATTAGAATTATATAAATACAAATCATGAGATGCATTTCCAAAATTCATTAGTTATAATTATGTTTTTTCCTTGGTGTAGGCTTTAGAAAGAAGCTTCTAGAGTTTTGTTTCCCCATTTTGAATATTATAACTATTATTAAGCCTTATATATAGGTTTTGGACAATGGTACAGGTTTTGTTCAACGTGGTGCATCACGCTCCCTTACATCGAGTGTTGAGAATGGTGTATCACACTAGTGATACTATATGGGTGATCGACTTTATGTGCCACATTACACGATTAGAGTGTTTACGTAGTGTCTCACTCACCATCTCGAGTGATGTATCATTGTGTTTTTTATTCTATTGGGATATAAGTAATGTACTTAATGTAATGTGTTTTTAGGCTAATTTGACTGGTTATGGATGCATGGGGTATGCCCTGATCTAGACCCACACTAGTATTTAAGGTATATGGAAATTAGGCATTGATACCGACATTGTTCGTATATTTTTATAAAATATATAAATAAATTATACATATAATTATTACTATATATAAAGTTACTTTTTATATATTCTTTTAATCATTGAGCTGATGCAGGTAGAGTAATCCAAGTGTCAGAATAGATCTTGATTTGACCTGTTATTTTATTTCACTATTGTTTATTGTTCAACATTACATTAACATTTCATAATTTATATTTCATGAAATTGATTGGGATAGACACCATGGGTTACTTCCTAAAGAGATGTGTATATCACACGCTAATTGGTCTCCCATCGCATTGGGTTACTAGAGAAGACCTTATATTTTCATGAACATGGACTTTTTCTTGAGATTTATTTCTTTTAACTAGCTGTTTATAAGAGAGGAATGAGCTGGTTCTTGAGATTCCTGTGGAGAACGCCCTTGGAGATTTAACTTTATATATTTATTGTTATATATTTTATTATCTATCATGTTGTATATTTTCTATTTTTAATTTAGAGTCATCAAAAGGAAAGGCATACATCTCATCTATAATGGTGTCACACATTATTTAATATTCACGTTACATTATTATTCTGATGAACTACCTTGTATTTATTATTACTTCCATGATTATCTATTATTTATTTTATATTATACCAATTCATTACTCTAATCATGGGGTAATAGTACCCATAATATCACCTCATTACACCCTCGTTGCCAATCAACAACCTCTAGCATGCAAGGAGGCACTCTTAAGTCCATGTGACCCACTGGTCCATTTACCATATTAGTGGTCAGTTGGGATAGTATGAAAAAATGTGGTATTAGATGATTCATTCCTTTACATTTCTATTTATGGAATTCATAGACACGAGAT
Organism: Viscum album; assembly: GCA_963277665.1. Lineage (NCBI taxonomy): Eukaryota > Viridiplantae > Streptophyta > Magnoliopsida > Santalales > Viscaceae > Viscum > Viscum album. The sequence goes on from OY728157.1 coordinate 1,387,670,869, forward strand.
TAGGAATGTGTTAGTGGTTGGAAAATAGCCGTTTCAGGGACTGATCACCCAACCCATTGTGAAAATTCCATGTATCTAGGGCTGGGATTGATATTTTTGTTATTTTCTATTATAGTGGATTGTAATTATTCCTTGAGTGAATAGTATAATGTTCACCTATTGTTGATTTATAGTGTTTAAAATAATTACCATTAGATTTCTATGGAATTGATGAAGCATTTTCTTGTGTCATAGTAGGCACATAAAACTTCACATCTCACCCATATGCCATTCCATATTGTATCATCTTAAGGCTTCTTACTAATTCTGATTTTTATTCCTTTATAATATGATGTATTTTGTCTCTATCATCATTCTTTTTATACATCTTGTTAGTTATTCTAGTGATATTCTTAGATTTTCCAATTTGGGTAATGATTTATCATCCCTAGTCATATAATATGTATGGGTATTTATTTATCCTGTTTTTCCTATGTATTTAGATTGTATTCTTTAAATTCCATGCTTCTTGATTTAATGAGTACTTATTGAATTTGTATCCTTCTATAATCCTTATTTCATGTATCTCCATGTTTAAATATTTCCATAACATGCAAGTTTGTTTTAATTTATAATCAGATGCATGAGATGAATATCATTTGTTACAATAAAACAAGATCTTATTTTTAGTTGAAATGTGTATGGAACATTATAATTGGGAAAATGTTACTAATAGACTTGAACAATTTTTGATATTTTTATACATGTTTATAGACCAGTGTTAAAATATAATTTCTACTAAATTTTAATGGTAAAAGTGTAATTATTTCTATTAATGGGGCCCAAATTCCAACCTTTAATGTGTATGTGTGTTTTATTGACAGGTAGATGGATTATTATATAACAATGCTATTTTATATGTGAATATTATATATTGAACTATATTTTTTTTTGATAAAATTGGAGTTATTCTTATGTCCATAAGTGTATTGGTGCTTACAGATTTGGGTAGTGGGAACCCAAGTATTTGAACCATTTTATATTTTAATGGTATATATATTAAAATGTTTAAATGATAAAATATGTTTGTTTTTTTATAAAAAGGATTGGTTAAAAACCAAATTGAATTGGTTTTAATTATTTTTTAATTGGTAATGAATCTAGAATATTTTATTTTTAGTGTATTTAAGGACCACTCCCTCAAATTTCTATATACACATTGTGTGCAGTTCATCGCATTTAGTCACTATTATTTTGCATGAATCTAATGAAGTTATTTTTAATATCATTATTTAAGCCCAAATAAACAATCATTTTAATGAATGACTCCTATAAGAGCAATACCCTCTACTATAAAATGTAATTAATCTTTTACTATATATTCTAAATATTTCATTATATATTATATTGAAATGGATTGAATAAAAATAATAAGAAACAAAAATTAAACTTAATAGTATGTATGGGAAAATAAGTATCACATATAAACTTTTATAGATATATAGAAATATCCAATTCCCATGATAATTCTAACCAACAATCACAGTATCTATAAATCATTTATCAACCATGGAATTAATTGAAAACATGTAAAATCATTTTAAAAATACTCCCATTTGTAGTATAATGAAAAGGTTACTAACTTTTATTGAATACAAATTAATCTATGTAATACCTTCTATATAACATCATAAATAAATTGTTTAATTATATAAAAAAAACTAATTTTTTTAATCATATAAATCAAAAAATAAATATATAAATAATTCAAAATTCTTGAATATTTGATGTAATGAATTTACTAATAACTAAATATTTTATATATTTAAAATTATAACTATAAAAACATTATCATTTAAGAATAAAAAATATATATAATCCATATAGAAATTAATTTAAAGGCTTTATAGATTGCATGGTTAGTATATAAATAAAAAAATCTCTTCACACTCACAACATAAATATAAGAAAGAAATTTTTATCTTTACATGATAAAATCAATCCACAAACATTTATTTAAATTTTAATTTATAACAACAAAAAAACATTCTATATCTAGTATTATAATTTTAATGAAATATTTAGATACATTATAATGTAAAAATTTACATTATATTAATGTTATATATTTTTATAATTATTATCTTATATAATTTCTTCAATAGATAATGACTAAATCTAATAAAAAAAATTCACATGAAATATCAGATATCATTGGCAGCATTTTATAAAATCACTTATAACAATGGATATATCAAGACATGTGATATTATATATTACATCTTATGATATACTGAATCTTACAATTTCATAATAAAATTATATTTCGTTGTTTATGATTAAAAACACTCATCTTAATATCATAATATCCCTTCAATAATTAATCATATGGATTTTTTTTTTCACATTTTTCATTATTATTTCAATATAGTAATCCATTAAATTTTTTGAAATTTTAATTTAAAAAAAAATTCAATGAACTATATATATGTTTGAAATACTTTTGAATAATATGATTTTTAAAATTTTAGAATTTCATTTTTTAAGAAAATATTATGAATGAACATTGATATTTTTTATAATGTACTTGTGAAAGATATAATTTGATACAGTAAACAGATGATTTAAAATTAAATAAAATTATTTGATAGGTTGTATATTTTTTTTATTGTACCAATGGAATGAGGGTAAAAACCAGAGAGGGAGGGTGAATCTAGTGTCTCCAGTGTTTAAAATGTATTTTTATTAAATGAACCCATACAACCATTTATCATGTAATATTATATATTTAATCACATATGAAATTAAATATAAAATAATGAATCAAATGATGAAATGGATCACATGATTTATACAACCTTCAACCTTATTTTGAGAGCTCACTTCTTCCTACAACTGGTTTCCATCTGGATCAATAAAATATCAATAATAATCATAGAACGAAATCATAGTTGGTAAGGAGGTATAATCCTTCACCAATATTTCATATTTTCTTGATGGTCACATGTTTTCATATAGGCTTCTTGTTGTTATAATTTAAATGAAACCTCCCCCATTGAGAAATATATTTAATATGTTTGGGAAGCTCCAATAACCGAAAACAAATCATTTTCCACAATCCTTAAAAAAATATTTGAAAAATATATTCAAAAAATCTATAAGAATGGAGACCATTGTATATACTAAAAGTAAATGGTGTGAAACTATGGTTCAATTATTTCTCACTATATGTAAATCCGTGAGTATTCTCTTCTTCTAAGAACTGAATGGTAGAGAATTTTTTTTAAATCTCTCATAAAAAAATCTGAGTGTCATATTCTTATTCTCCATCATTGTGAGTCGATATTCTTACACTCTCCAACCTATTTTTTAGAGTTCATATTTATTCATATCTCATTACCCTTTTTTCATAATCATTTTTATTATAATTTTATCAGTTTTACTGAATTCCAAAAAAATTAAACACTTCAGAACTACACAAAAAACCAAATATTCACTCAATAAACTCTATAAGATAGTTTCCAGGAATTTTTTTTCCTTTCCATTCAGTTGGTTATATCTCCCAAATATTATTCCTTTTTACACAAATAGGCATTAACTATTTTTATTTTTTTATTAACTCATCATTATTCACAAATCCGTGATTATTAAAAAAAATATTTATACATTTTTATAAAAAAAAATTATTGATTTCTCTATCATTTAAAATTAATCATACATAAATACCATTTTCATTAGAATTATCATATAACAAAGAAGTTATTCCAGAAACAGAACTAGTAAATTACTAAGTAACATTAATTTTTCAAAATATTCTCTCTTACTGTGAGTCAAATAAAATTCATATTATTTGATTATTGAATTTAGGATCAACAAAATATTAATGAAATTTCATTATAGAACTAATATCTAATGATTTTTCAAAAAATGACTTATCTTAATGTATGTTTTCTCATATTTATTTTTTCTAATGCAGTAATATGTTTCATTATGATATTTATATCATGTTCCCTTTATTTGGTATGATAAATAATTTATTTTTGGTAATTCAATCAGTGAATATCGACTTTAGTCTCATCAATTTTAATTTTCATTAAAATATATAGTTTGGTAAATTATCAAAATTCTATGTTTTTTAATGTTTAATGACATACATAATTCATTAATATTAAATATTATCAAATAATTACATGATAACAAAAATTATTACATATTCACTTAATAAAGACTCATTTTCATATGGTCAGATGTAGACAATAATAAATTTTAATACACACAAATTCTTACATATAGGGAAAATGTAATAAGCACATGATTTACAATGATTTAAATAAAATAATTTTATTCTTAATATGAAAGGATTACATCTGTTTCTTAAATTCATACTCACAATAAACCCCTTTTGGGATTTTTAGTCTTATAAAATATCAAGTCCTATTTCTCACTAATTGACAGTAAGTTCATATGATATTTTTATGAAGTATTATGCGGTTATCCCTAAACTTTTGTTTTATCAATAGTATTAAAAACTTCATAATAATTCTTATGATAAAATATTTATCCTTAATTCAATTTTCAACATAGAATTACATAATGTAAAAGTAATAATCATTGAATTTATTTAATCATTTCAAACATATTCAAGGCATCCCAAAAAAATCCACGAAGATCCTACAGTATCATATAATCTATAAGGATTTCACATACTATATAGAAAATAAAAAAACCATTGAATTAATATATATGTAATTTTAATCTCTTCACATTGATTTTTTTTGAAACAACATCAAACTCATTAAATCATCACAGACCTGATTTTTGTGTTCATCGAAAATCAAAAAAATAAATAAATAAAAAAACTTTCACTTATGAGAAGATTTATAACACCAAACTATTATGTAATATATAATTTTAAGGTAATTAGAACTCTCAATGAATTTATTTTGGCCTCGTGACATTAATGAACTCTCCATTAATTCATTCTTATGTTTTAATCATCTATATCATTACCCAATTTAGAATACATTAAATATTTAATTGAACAGGTAGTACGCACATCATTTTTGACATGGACTATCTCCATATATGGAAAATATTTGTTTCAAAATTTCTTCCCTTTGAATAACTAATTCAATTCATTGGGGGAAATCCTTCCTATGTTTCTAATGTGAGTGGGGAGGGATGTAAAAAATGTTTCAATCTAAATTATTTTGATATATCACATGAAATTTACATTGTAAAAATACCAATAATATTTATTTTCATGGAAATATATTGATGTTTTTCAGAAATATTCTTCAGATTTATTTTTCATAAAATGAAATATTAGGTCAGTATACATTGATATTATGTTTTTAATATTATTCTTGTAAATATTCGTATAAATTTTATTATGAATTTTTTTTGAATGTCTTTAAAAATAATCCTTGAAATATTCTATATGGACTTGAATCTTTAACCTTTTTTACAATAATTTGTAGTTATTATGTAGTCAACCTTAGTTGTGATCAATACTACTAGTGTTTTCTTATTTCTATTCCACCTCCCAAAGCACTCTCCATGACAGAATATTCCACATATGGTGGACTTATTATTAGTGAAATAATTAACCCACTTTTTATTTGTGTAACCAAAAAATATAAATATTTATATTTTTTAGTAAAAAATGATGAATATAGTATTTTATTGTCAAATATAACTATTATTTTCATTAAAAAAATATTTGATTCTTTTAGGTCACTTTGAAACATCAAACGGTGATTTACTATATAAACTATATGAAATCATGAAGATATCATTTAGAGAAATATACTAATGATTTAAAAGAATTATTTTTATTATATTTTTTTCCATCCTCAACCTTATTACCTATTATCCCAATATCCATGTGTATGGATAATTATTTTGAATCCTACATTATTAATTTCTTCAAAAACTCATTCTCATATTTTCCTTCAGAAATAAAAATAACATAAAATATTTGGATAAATATAAATATCAAAATAATAATACATATAAACAAATAATAATAACTCAAGTAATATTTTCATCTATTCAAAATTTTCTTGCAAAATATACTCCTTTTCACATAAAAAAATTAATTTAATCTTTATACACAATACCTATTATAGTTTTATGGTTAGATAATTTACATAAAGGTTTATATTGACCTTTACATTTGGAAATTTTATATCCATTAAATGTTAAAAAAGAGTTGAATAAAATGTTATAGGAATTTTTTTTATGAAATATTAACATTTATTAAGGCATCATTCTATCTTTTCATTTTCATCAAATATAAAACCCTGACATTATTTAATGAAGAAAATAAAATCCTGACCACTATTATAGATGGTGGATTATAAATCCATTTTAATAATAATGTAAAGTCTATGTACCACCATTATTAATAGCATCTAGATAGCCTCATGTATTGATTTTGGTATTAATTTTTCATCAATATAAACTTCTTTCAATTTTAATTCACATTTTCAAAATACTGTTTCTTTTTCCAATCAGTTCCCCTTTTCAATTAGTTCACTTATATAATCCCTCTTAGTGTTAATCAAATTATTTTCATTCATATCATGGAACACAATGTAAAATGGATTTCATCTCAATATGATCAAGCTCAACATTCATAACACTAATGAATTCATCAATCACATATTTCTTAGTTATATTTTATAGTACTATTTTAGAGATGATTTTAATGTTTTTTCCAATCTCAACCTCTTTCACATTTTGATATGTGAATCATGATTTTTTTCATTCCCATCATGTTTCTTCAATACCTAATGTATCTGTATCATTTTTAAAAAATTCTCAAATTCATATTTTTACTTATTTAAGGAAACATATACATTTTTCTATACATTTATAGAATCTTCTTCTATCAGTTTTTATAGAATTCACTTTTTTAGTGACTATGATATCATTATCATCATAAACATCCATTTATTTATTTTAAGTGATTTCAAATTATTCACATATTATGAATATTGTTTAATTTTTTATTTTATAATTTTTAAAAACTTCTATCATGTTAATATCCCATGAATCTTCTTCTATATTCTTTTTCCCTAAACATTCCCAGATATATGGGTTGAACAATTGAAAAAAGAAAATATAATGAATTTAATGTACTCCACAGGTATTTTTCTCTTATACCACATCTCATAATGTTTCATATGATTCATAGGTACAAATAAATAAAAATTATTATTTGAAGTGAATTTTAAATAAATTCTCCTCTAAAAGATTTGGAATATTTATACACTTCTAGTAGAGTCTTTCATGTCCCATCAATGGTGTTGATTTTCTTTCCTATTACACCATTTGTAGGGTGTACTGTGTTCTAAATTTTTTCTTTATCGAATTTTTTCTAGTTATATTTGTATGTTAGTGCATGAATATTCTTTCCCATTATATGTTCTGACGTTTTTCATGTAATCACCACAATAATTCTCTACTTATTTTCTAATGATTTCGAACATTTTCATATATTATATATTTAGTTTCATAGAGAATACATTAGTCACAATAATGTACTAAGTAATGAATGTATAAAAACATAAATCATAATTGGATAAATTGTGTTTAATAGGTCCTCGCACATCTGAATGAATGAGGTAGAAATGTAAAATTAATTGAATATATAGTCTATAGTGTTACCCATAAACTATCTTAGAGTTTAGAAAAGTGTCACAAAAAACATCTCTATCAATTTTTTTATGGGAGGTATCCCATGTTCTCTTGATGTGACATATTTCTAATGTTTCATTAGATAATGATTCCATGTCTATCATGAGATAAGTTTTTCTCATATTTGGATCTCAAGTAGGATGAATTTATGGGTCACCAATTTGAAACAAATTATCACTTGGTCTTCTACATTGAGTAATTAACCCTCCGTATTTTCAGTTCTTAATGATACATTAACTATTTTATAGAAAATATAATTTACATAATAAAATAATCCATTCACAATTAATATATTTTTTTCCTTAAATTAAATTAATATACTTACATTTGAGCTTCCTAGGGTCTATTTCAATTATTTTAACACATATTATTTTCAGGGAACTATCATTTCTAAAAGATGTTTCTCCTCTATCATTCAATCATATTGGATTTTTTTACTTGAAAAAAAGAAATTATAATTTTTTATTTCATGTATATTAATATAATAAACTATTAATTAAAATATATTTTTATATATTTTCCATAATTTTACAAGAAATTAGTATGATAATGATCAAGAGTATTTGTCAAATTGAAAAGGGAACAAATATTCAAAGTAATGATTAGAACCAATAAATTCCATGATGATATTATTTTTCATTATTCTATGGTTGGATATCATTTTATTATAGTAAAAATATTATATTTATTATCAAGAGAGTATACTTATAACCATAAGAACCTTTATCTCATGAACATTTCTTCAGACAATTACCATGATAGAAGATTATGTGAACAAAAATGTATATAAGAAATCCAATTTTTTATGAGTCATTAAATATTATTATCTACTAGAATGTGTGATGATCATTATACATTATCATTTCATTAATTCATGTCATCACTTTTCTACATTTATGTATTTCCAAAAACCATGCTTATATATGATTGTGATGATGTTGGGTACATTTGGTGTGTGAAAAAAGGTATGTTATTAGTGAATATTTTGAAAAACTATTCATCATTATAGGTTTAAGAATGTTTTAATCTTATTTATTTATTTTAATGGAATTGACATAGTAAATTTAAAGTCTGTGGTGTATAGATGATGTGATTTTAGATATTTACAGAAATACATATCAAGAATGAAGGTTGATGACAAATGTTTTTTATCTTCTGGATGAGTTATCGTAAAAAAGAGTTTAAATTACACAATGAAAATTTATATGTTGTTTTTTTTCATGATATATCATCTTCAAATTTAGGGTATTAGACACATTTCTAGACAGTAATCTTAGATTTTGGGAAATCCCTTCCAATGCCACCGAGGATGTGGCATCGAGGGTCGCAAATAAAATTTATTCCTTAGTTAAAAGTTAAATATTATTTATATTAGTAAATTAGAAGAAATCATAATGTCTAGATTGACAAGTTATAGTAATTGATGATTTATTATATGATCAAAATTATTATATTAATATTTATTTTCAATGTTTTTAATTACATCAATATATTATATTTAATAATATCTTATAATTTTAATTATAATCAATAATTATAAATTTATAAAATAAATAGTTTATATTATTATAGAAATAATAAATAAATATTTACCATCCAAACTACGTATATAATATTTATTTCTTCATTAAATTAATATAAATTATTTAAAAATTAATTTGAAATAATTTAATAATTGATGAGGAGGATGATCCGATTTTTTCTCATGATGAATATTAATCTAATAGAGAAGGAAAAAAATTATTTATCCTTATGTTGGTATATATACACCATAAAATAATATAATAATTTTATTTAATTGCACTAAATGGAGTTATTTTTTGGTTTAATATTTGTTAAGGGCGTTTATGAATTTAATTAAAGAGTAATCCCAAAACCATATTTGATAAATATATATTAATTCCAATGATATAATTTATAATAATTGTAAAAATTAATTACCACTCATGGTATTACTCATTATCTCTTCCTGTAAATACTAATAATACCATGATAAATTCATTTAACATCAATTTAATGTGAAACTATTAATGGGAACAACAAAATTTGATTAATAAATAATGCAATCACATAATTTTTCATTTGTAATTTTATTGTAGATTTACGGAACAAGTGTGCATAATGACATGAGGGGAATTACTATGGGTCCTCATAATGAAACAAAAAAAACAAATATTTGTTACAAAACATCAACCTAATTAATGAAGAATATTCTCATGAACATGGTCATATTTCTTTCAATGTATTAAATTATTTTTAAATTCCTCTCACATAGTTTCGATAAATTCATATATCAAATTTCTTAAAAAATAATTAGTCATAGTGTTCACCTATTGTACTTTACAAATGATCCGTTTTGTTAAAAAAATAATGTCTTAGATATGACCAATAGGCTCTTCCACTATGTTCGAAACTAGAAACTTGAAACATAGTGGGGATGTTAAATTTATAATAATTTTTTTATTATGGATCATTATAGGAATTTAAAAGCATATTTTCATTTTAGAAAATTAATTCATAAATATAGTCATAGAGATCACTTCTTATTATATTTTATTTACTCATTTAATCCATATTTGATTAAATTATTATGATGGTCATCTATGAAAAACACCCCGAATTTTTAAGAATTTTGGATATAAAATACATGATTTCATAGAATTTATCTTCTGTACATGTTAGTTATCCCCATTCATTGAACCGCAAAAAAAGCATGAATTAATTCTCCGTAACCCATAATAAAGAACATTTTGTGCATTATGTGAACAGTGTGTTGAACAATCCTAGAAAAGACATAAATGAGGGAATATATGCTATGTTATTGGGTTATAAGAAATTTTATCTGTGAATTTTCATAATGAAAATAGGAAGTCAAATACTTTTTGTGAGTTAATTATACAACATGTAGGGACCAAAATACATCTAATGATGGCCTTAAATAGTGTGTACCCATTGTACACATTGTGTACCACACATATATGTGTAGTAATATTTTTTAATTCCATATGCATGTATCATGGACATTCACCATGAATGATATACACCATGTAGATAGATATACATTTTGTGTACCCAACCTATTTATTTTTAAAATAGTAATTTAATTTATTACACCTTGAACCCTCAAGAAAATATGTTATGTGTTTCATTTTTTGACCCGTAGATGAATTTTTATTGGTTATATAAATATTTAAATTTATTTAATTGATAATTAATTATTTTATAATTTCTAAAATACAAACCATGTACATTCTCAACACCACAACTACTCTTTAAAAATTAATAGAATTTTCTGTAATGTTAATTAAAATATATTCAATGTGTTATTTAATTTACTGATACACACCTCATAATTACATTATAATACATGTGTGTTAAATGAGTCATGAATCGACTACATAAGGCCTCTATTCAAGCCATGTAGTTTGAATATGTACACACCAAGTTTATTTTAATTACAAGATATATAGTTATATTAATAAATATTTAATGAAATTAAATTTATTCAAAGTACATTGGATTAGTTTATAAATCATATATTTGATAGATATTTTGATAAATTAAATTAATATATATATTAGAAAATTACTCTTATTAATTATTTTACATTTATCTTATTGATATTGAAAATTAAAATGAATGTCGTGTAATAATATTAAATATATATTTGGTTCACAATTAGATGATCATGAGCTTATACTGACATGTGCATGTGTACGATTTAAACAATATCAAATTGTTGATTGTTTTTTCAATAATTTCATTATGTTTATAACACTAGAGTCATCCATCACTTTTTATTATGTATGATCTCATGTGTCCAAAGTTTATTATATGTGAGATGAATTATTTCCCTTAAATTGTGAGTGTAGAAAAATAATTATAAGGATACATATTCTAGGAATATAGAGTTGTTTTAAAATGGTTCCAAGAAAAAAATGAAACTAATGAGATTATAAGACAAATATAAATTGTTATGAGCTCAATCATAGAGTATCAAAAGTTAATTTTTCAAGGGTCAAGGGATTGATTATTTCCCACTAAAAATACACTAGTTAATTCTCATGATCTTGAAATTCTTTTCATTTTTATTCCTATCTATTTCATGATTTATTTTTTGGATGGAAAATACTACCACTTAAATAAATGGATTAATCTGAAAATAAATGATTTAAATAAATGTATTATGTTTAAATATTTCATCATTTCATAGCGAGTAACTAAATTAAAATACACTTTATAAAATGAATACATGTAAAATGAAAATAATTATATTTATATAAGAGAATAAAAAATATCTTAAGTTAATAGTAATTCATTATCCCTTAAATTATTTTAGATAATATGTAACTAAGTATAATTATATGTTCAAGCCTTTTCTGGGGATAAGATAGTTATTATGAAAATTATACAATGATAGTTGATTGACATAATGTTCCTTGTATTTTATTTAATGTGTTTTTTATGTCATACAAAATTTGGAGTAATGTGTTGAGTAAATCATAGTTAGTATTTTAGTATTAGGTAGTCCACTCAATATAATAAGGATCTTAATTCCATCATTTAGAAATATTTCCTACCAAATACCATCATATAATATTCTTTCCATTAGTTGGGATTATAAGAAGATCAAAATGTATATGTACAACTAGAATTTCAAAAGGAGAATGCCTCAATGTTTTCAATGATGAGGTTGATCGGGTGTCGATAGAATAATGAGATAGAAAATAAAACATATATTATTATTTATCATATAATTCTTAATCTAGTGATGTACTAATAATATTACCTCTTATTTTAATATTACTATGAAACGCTCATCAACCAATTTTTTCATATAATCAAATTTGGTGAAAGGCCACCGCCATACTAGAAGTAACTTTCATGAATGGTTCAAATGCATATGATTTGTAATAAAGAATGGACATTAGTATTACATCCTAGAATACTTAATTTCAAATAAATATTCTAATAGATGATTGATGAGGATTCCACAGTCTTTGAAAAACATTGGAATGATGTTAAATATGTTCAGAGGTTAATGTTATCATCCATCTGTTGTAAACCAATGAAGACACATAAGTTCATGGATGCCTATTACATGATCAAACCCCATCATTTTCTCTATCATGAGAGAGAATTACTCAAACAGTTTTTCCAATAATATATTCTCTTTAGAAGAAAACATTATGATTGTGTGAAATCTATATATCATATAGTAAAAAAAATTATATAATGAGATATAAGATTTTGTAGGGTTTAATATTAATAATGAACTTCTATCCAATAAAATTCTATCTTAACTCCCGTATAGTTTCTCTAAATTTAGTATTGAATTAAATATGAACAATAAAAAAATGTCTCTCCCAGATTATCTATCTCTACTTCCCCATATTGATAGGGATATGATGTGTTAAAAGCCTTCTATCATTTTGGTGAATAAACGCATAGGCCAGGTGAAGAGATCCAAGGAAAACTCTAATTCTAAATATTCTTCACAATCACATTCCATGTATTTTATGATGAAGGGAAAATAAATGGAACATGAGGCAGTATATTATGTATGTCGATAGATGGGGAAATGGATGGAAACCGTCACCTAGAAAATGAATTTTTGTAAAGCTTTGAGTGAGATTATTACCACGTGTAATCTATTTGTTTACACAAAATGGGTATTAGATATAGACGGTGGTGAAAACATATGTATTCCAATTCAGGAATCAAGATAATTCTGAAATATTTCCAAAGGTTGGGCTGATTTATGAGTAGGAAACAAATCTAAAATTACTAATACAGCTGATGTGGATAACCATATCATGTTGTTGATTACATTTTCATATTTTTAAATTATTTTCATTATATGTATTCAGTTAAAAAAACATTATTATTATAAACAAAATAGAAAAAATTTGATTTATTTTCACATTTTAAAAAATTTATTATTATTATACAATTAAAGAATATTTTTTGGTGATAAATATTTAAATAAATTCCATTAGATGATTGATTATATAAATAAAGTAATGGAAAAAATAACAAGATTATTTCACAAGATTAATACCCTCCCCACTATGGAATCCCTAACTCAGTCATGTTAACTGACAATGTTTGACCATATTACCAGAAGATAAATATTTGGATTTATTAGTACTAATACCGCTTCGAGTATTTCACACATGTTTATAACTAAATTTACCAAATCCCTATTTAGGTGAAAATAGAAAGGGGCTAAATAGAATACTGATTTGGCTCACATTAATGTGTTTGGAGCATTTTGATTTCAATCATGGTTTGGATTTTCATTCATCATAACATTTACTCAGGACTTTTATATATATGGATATTTATACTTAATGTGGTTTTTTTCAGATTCCTTTTGTCACACCGGGATTTTCAATTCCATTATTTGTTAAATGTTCTCTTTTTTTCTCAGCTTTCCCTCGGTTTATGGGTGTTCCGAGTCTGTAATTTTGGTATCTATTGAGTTCGTGATCTATTACATTGGTCTTGGGGGTATTTTATGGTAGTTGGCCTCCTCTTATTTCAATGGGATGGTGTGAGGTTAGGTTTTATAGGATTTGAATTTGTGACAATCCTAGTTACACCTCTTATGTGGTAAGTTGTTGAAATGGTTGGTACCCTTAAATTGGATGAGTATTTGGGTGAAAAGGTGGGATTATTTTGGATATTATTTCCCCCCATACTTGGACTATCATTCCCCCTTGGTTTCCCCCATGTCCCCCTTGAAATGGAAGGAGAAGGACATGGTTTTGGGTGTCTAGAATAGGTCGTACGGTTTGGCCACATGATTGAATAAAACATGTCGCGAAACCGTGTGAGGGATTCCAGGTAATTCAAAACATTTTGAATTTCCAACATTTCCCTTCTGAAATAATACTAAATACACACAATTTTTACCCATTTCATGCCCTACCTCTAGGGACAACCTCCAAGGCCGCTCACCCTCCCTTGGACCTCAACATTGAAGGGAGATTTGATGGGGGAAACATCAAAACCATGCAAGTAAGTCTTCTTATATTTGATTTATTCCCTTTAAAATGGGAGTATTTCACTCTTTCATGATGTTGTAATCTGTAATGTTGCTAGGGTTTGTACCTAGGGTTTAACCAGTGGTCTTTTTGGTGAAATAGTTTGGTTTAGGGTTGGTTTTCACCCCTGGTGGAGTGGCGGTGGTGCAGTTGATGTTTCACACCATGTTTGGAGGGTTTAGAAACAAAGGGTTGGTGATTCCATGTGTATACATTAAGTGATGATATAGTATGCTTGATTTAGTTATTTTTCATGTTCCTTGTATGTTTTTTGTGGTAAAAAACAATTTTTGATGGATTTGGTTTAGCGTTTAATTATATAGTTCATTTTAGATTTAAATTGGGTGCTTTTCATGTGTGGCTCTTAGGAAAATATTTGGGTGTATTTTATAACATATGAAAGTGAACTATTAGTGTTGAATGGGGATTACAATTCTGATTGGATAAATATTTGGTGTCATATGGTCCTCAAATGGGTGTTTGGAATGGGTGTTATGTGTAAAAACTTTTTTCTATCCTTGAAAGTGTTTTACGAAAATGTTTTTATTTCATGTGTATCTTTTGGGGTATTTTTTGAGGTAATTTTATATCCATTGAGAATTGTATAGTAGATGTTTCAAGGAAATCCAATTATGATTTGGTGGGGTCTTTGTGTGGTTTTGGCCTTGATAGAGTACTTTGAAATGGGGTTTTATGTAAAAAAATATTATACACCTTGGGATGGTTTTAGGAAAACATTAAATGATTCAATTAGTTAAAAAAGTGTACAATGGATGTTTATGTACTATTTTGGGGGGTGTATGTTCTTGAAATGATATTTGTAAAGATAAAGTGGTTAGTTGTGATTTCAAATGTTTTTTAAATTTTCAAGGTGATTTATGAAATTTTGATGTGGGTGGGAAATATGTTTATGTTCTTTTTTGTGTGAGTGTGATGTGAAAAATAGATTTTTTATGAAATAAGTATTATGTGTTATGTGTGTGGGATTTTATGTGAATTGGAGATTCTTGGAAAGGTTTTTTAAATTGTTTTAAATGATTTTTTCAAGTGTTAAAGGTATGTGAAAAGTGTTGTGGGCTATTTTGGTGTGAGATTGATTTCAAAATCAATATCAATGAAAATGGGGATGATGTGACTTTTGCGATGAAAATGGGGAATTTTTGGTGTATGGGTGATGTAAAAGTGGTATTTTCATGTGAAATTTATATTTCATGGCTTGTTTAACTATTTTGAGCACAAGATGGAATCCTGGGTATCTAGGTGGGTGGATGTGTACTAGTATGCTAGTGATCCCGTGGGGTTTGGCGCTAATTTCCCATAGCATGTTTGACACTTACAAAAATAACTAAACTACGATGATGATGATGATGGGGGACCACTATGTTATTGGTATGTTCCCTACTAGTGGATCATGCATGAGAAAAGATATTTGTAATGGTTACTTTTACTGAGATACGAGGTGCCGGGGACCCACAATGAGCTAATGTCTATGGTTTTTTTCATATTGCTTGTGCTCATTGGATGATTTATGATTACCTTTGGCATATGGTATGTTGTGTTGGAAAATTCAGTAACTCTTTTATTTTATTTAAAAGTGTTAATTCTTTAAAATAACCGACATGGATACTATTTTCATTTAAAGTTGCATCCTTTAGGAATTGTAACTAGGATTTCTTTTTTATTACAAAAACCTGCATGATTTGTGTCTTTGAACGTTTATCACATGGAATTTTTTAGTGGTGACATACTACTAGGATTTTTCTTAAAGAAAACATACAAATTTGGGTATAAGTAAACATGGTTATTTTTTTTGTAGGTTTTGGTACAGTTTTTGTGCTAATGGTTCCAGTTTTTTGTGGTCCATCATGTTGCGGTGTTGTGGATATGGATTGAGGGTGGTGCATATTGCCATGTGGAGGTTCATGGGATATCATAATTGTTTTTTAACTACTGTAATGGTCATTTAACATTGTTTTAAATTGAGTTATTCAATTATGAAATTATGTAAATTATAATTAGGTTTAAAAACCCCTATTTATTTTACTGGATTCGTCTGTTGTTTTATATTTGTAAACATGGGTAAATCATTACAAATTTATAGTTTATTATACCTGAGAACATGGGATAGCCCATTTGGAATGATAATTCCCTTTGGGCCTTGCAACAAGCATAGTTCGGTTCCAGTTTTGATGGTGACTAGATCTGGTTCCTGAAAACTTCAAAAAAATAAAATAATATATGAATAATTATTAGAATTTTCTTGGTATGAATAATTCAAAAATTGGACAAACCATGGAATAGATATTTTAATAAAGTCATAATTGATTATTTATATGTGTTTTGGATTCAATTTCTGGAAAAGATTTTTTATTACTCATAATGAAATAATGGAAGAGAAAGTGGGCACCAGACCTAGTTAGTCATTGTTAGATCAATGGGGATCTATCATTGTCTTCCATTATACTTTTATGTGTAATTTTTAGAGATAGTGTTACACATACTAATATAATTTCTATGTTAAGAAAAAAAATTATTCCATGTGAAGTATAGAGGTGAAAGAATCCATTATAGTCAAATTTATGAAAAAGGTGCTGTGAAGATTTTGTTAAAGAAATTGAATGAAACCAACATGAAACAAGTTGAAGTAAGAGTTTAATTATGGGATACTAGTGGATATTACCTATGTGAAACTAAAAATAATAACAGTTTGGTTAATATGTGTATTAAATAAATTTAAAGGGATTGCATACCTAAAAGATATAACAGGAGACAATTTATTTATTTTTGAATTCCAAGATCAAGATACACATGATTGGGTGTAGGAATAGATTCCACAATGACCTATGGATATGGATCTTACAATGAAACATGTATTATGAAAGAGTGTGGGTGAATTTAGAGAACCAAATTGATATGGTTCACTAGTCACATTTGATTTTCACTCATTATTAGACGATAATAATGAAAATGTGACTAAGAGAAATTTAAAATTCTAACCAGAGCTGCTAAGTGGAAAGAAGATACAAATTATTTATTGGATTCTTTAATAAAATTATAGGCTTTGTTTTATCATCCAGTTCCTATAAATCAGGTTATTTTTCAATGTTTATTCATGAAAAAACTATACATGGATGGTAATGCAATTACCTATATGAAATAACTGGTTTAAAACCATAAAATCATAGTAATGTTAGGGGTTAAAAAACCCTTTCAGTAGTTTTAAATATTTAATTGATCTGAATTATAAATTCTTTTGATAAATTACATGTCAATTATATTTCATGACTGGACTTACAAACAATTTTTCTTATTGGTAATCTTTATAATTATTTCTATATGCCCAAACCAGACGGGTTTGTGACTCTAATAGAAGCGAACAAAGTATTCTTGTTGTAGAGATAAATTTATGGATTAAAAAATTATCCAAATAATAGAAAATTATATTTATAAATCCATAATAGTTTATTAAAATTAATAAAATATTGAGTATGGAGTTTATATGATGTTTATTTAGAGTAAAATTCATTTCATAATGGATTATATTATTGAAATTAAATATATTGGATGTGATATAAATTTCTCAAAGTCTATCAAGTCTAGTTTAGTCACATACTTCTGCATGGATGTTTTAGGTGAATCATAAAATATTATTTATGTCAAGATCCATCATAATTGATCCAAGATGTTATTTGGACAATATCAATGTATGTACATAGAAAATATATTAAAGATATTCAATATAGAAAAATACAAGAGTGAAATTTTTATAGTGTCACTTGGATTTCATATATCTATCTAAATGTGTCCTTAGACACATTAGGAATGATACATGATTGAATGGATTCCATACATGTTTGTGATTTTTTCAGTCATGTATGTTCTGTTATGTATATGGAATAATGTTTCTAATATCTAAATCATGGTATAAAGTTATCAAATAGACCCATGTGACAACTATTGAATAGATTTTCAGACTATCATTATGTATTCAGATAATAACAATGATATGATAATATTCAATTGAACAAATAAAGATGAATTCCTCAGTGGATACAAAAATGGTAGTATCCAAATTAATCATGATGATCTGAAATCATAGTTGGAATACTCATTCACTCTCAATGGATATTTTTTGGGCCAAATGATCTTAAATAATGTTATGGATTCTTATTCCAAAGTAGCTTCCATGTATATTTTATAATCCATGCTAGATAAATACTCATTTTGGAATCCTAAAATTATCAATGATGTTGATGTGGTACCTAGTAGTAATGACACTCTCACACTCAATTGTGATAATACTATAGTGGTGGATCATGAAAAGGATCTGAGGTCGCATCATAAGATGAATCAGGTGAATTTAAAATATAAATTCTTTAAGTATTTTTTTAGATATGAGATTTCAATATGAGAATTTATCCAAAAAATATTATGTCTCAATCCCCTTAACTGAAGCCTTAACATGGAAGAAACATGATCATTATTTTATAGATTGTCGGGTGAATTTTTTTTGTAGTTGGATATTTTCTATGTGAGAGTATATTAGAGTTAGTGTCCAAGAACCAATAATTAATACTTTATATTTCAATTTTATTCATTATTATTCATATTAATTAATATATCTTATTATATATAATTCATTATTATGTGTGAAATTTATTTCACAATGTTCAACTATATTTGTTTCATAAAAAAGGGAATACTAGTTCTCCCCATGAAGACAACCATGAAATAAACTAAAGATATTACAAAACTTATTTTATGGACAGATAAAATTATATGATGTGGCATGTAGTATGTTGAAATCCTTGTGTGAGTACTCATATGATGTTGAGACTTCATCACATGATGTTTTTAATTTATAATATCTAAGATGGAATATTATGAAATTTTAACCACATATAAAGTTTGATTATAAATTCCTATCTACAAGCTTGTATAATAATCCCTTTGAATTAATATTATTATTAATTCTGGTCATGACTCGCACAAATTGAAGTATTGTGGCAAACCTTGTTGATATATGATCACATTGAAATTTTTTATGTTGGGTGCATCATAGGTGATATTTTATTAATAAATATACCATGGAAAGAGTTTAGCTTCAATTATAATGAAATATTACATATCTACCCATTGAATGAAATGGAACATCCACATTACCTACCATAGAAATCATGTCCAGAAATGCTCAATTCAAATAGTCATGGAAAGTCATGTAAATAATATAGGTTTCCCACAAGGGAATGCAACATTAATGATGAGATATCTTGAAATATCGATTATATAACTCCATGAAAATTAATATTGTTTATGTTGTTGTGACATATCATCTTTATTTCTGGGTGTCCCGACCCATTTATAGACATTAATCATGGAAATTATGAAACCTTGCCTAATTTCATTATGGAAATGGCCATGAAGGTCACACATAGTGTGATTCCATTGATATATGGTAAATATTATTTATATTCAAAATTTAAAATAAATAACATTCATTTGATCATGAGTTAATATTTATCAATATTTAGTTACTTAACTAAATTTTATAAAAATATTTACTTTCAAGGTAATTTGTAATTAATTTAATATATAATATATTTTTGTCTCTTTTTATTCAAATTCTACTAAATAATAAACTATTCATAAAAAATAGTTTGTTATGTAATTAATAAAAAAAACTCTTCACCAAAGTTTTACAGAAATATTTATTTATTAATTGATTGAATTATATTTATTAAAGTATTTATTTTAATGGTTCTATAATTATTGAGGGGATGAGAATAATATATTTTTTATGGTGAAAAAATGCTTATTTAAAAAATCGTAGAGTAAATATTTATAATTTCATGATTTATCCAGCACTCTAAAATTAAATAATAATTTTATTTTATTACACTAAATAAGGTTCTTTTTTTATTAATATATTAATAACAACCATTTTCCATCATTTATATTTGATTCCCTAATCCTAAAAGTATAAATAGACTATTATACTAATCAGATAATGGTTGATTATTGTGTAAAAAACACCTATCAAGACCACCCTCCTCCTTTCTTCATCTCAATACCTAAAAGAACAAAAGAAATTACTTCAAGCCCATATGTCGAAGAACTGATCGAGGAGAAAAATTCATGATGATTTATCATCCACGCTGGAACCCAAAACTTCATATGTGTGTATATAGATATTTAAGGAGAAGGAGAAGATCAAAATTTTAGGGGACCTACTTTGGGTCATAAAAATGAAGTGAAAAAACAATGATTTTGGTCAGAAGATTAATAACAGCAACAAAGACTAATATCAAGACTGAGGTAATAATTATTCATATATATTAAATTATTTATAAATTTACTTTATATATCCCCTATCTTTTTTATAAAAAAAATTTATGTGTTAATATTCCATAGAAAAATTTCATTAGTCATGAACATTTCTTAATTTATATTGAATGTGATCTATATAATTCAAAAAATATAGAGTCGGCCATATGCGCCATATGTAGTGGCCGTGACCCATGAATCCTGGGGATGACATCATCTACCAATACATTTGGATAAGATACAAGGAATCATATCCCAATGGACCATTCAGTTTGGTTTTCTTGTAAAACTAGATAAATACATGATTCTTATATTACATATGTAATGCACACATTATAGAAGATGTATTTATTTTTAGGATATTATTATTCCTTCTAGTGCATCAATTTATATTAGTCATAGTAAAATTCATGGAATCCTAGGGAAAGTAAACGAAACAAGGGTGTTCTCAAATTCTTTTTAAGGGTTATCTACAATAGAATTATTTTTGAATCAATTAGTATAGTCAATTTTAAATGAAAAATAATTTAACTCTCATGATATGTAAACAAATAAACTTCAACGAATCTGTGTAAATATTTTGAAAATTTTAATAAATAAACACATATTATTTTAAAATTTGTTGGCTAGATAAGGCAAATTAAATATATAAAGGATGAAAAATGAAAAAAAGTGTCATTTAACTAATATAATTTTCATCTATAGATTTTTTTTTCATATTGAAAATATCATGGATAATAAATTAATGGGTGGAAATCAGGTTTCTAGGGTACATAAAAATATTACCTTCATTTTATTTCACAATATGGTTTAAAACATATTACATTGAAGACCTTCCAAAAGATAGTTTAAGCCACTTTGTTAAAAACTTGAATTGTTTTTTTCTAACTAATTTCGTCGCATGAGGCAACCAATGCATCCAAGGGAATATGTTAAATGTTTTAAATCTAATGTCATACCAATAAATATCATTTCTCAAATATTTAATAATATATTTAATTTGTAAAAAAAGTTCCTTTTCTAATATATGTTTTGAGTACATGATACAGATGTATCAATATTTCTTCATATAATAAAATAATTATCAATGTAAAAACCGTATTTAAAAAATGTAAATAGATTAAGAAACAATCATCTCTAAGATAAATATTATTCATATTTAGGGGAAATTAATTTACCAATGATCACAAGATAACAAATAATTCAAATTTTGGTTAATGAATATAATAAAAAATCAAGGATGTAAATGTCAACAATTTCATTGTTCTAAATGTTTGCGAACCATCCATAAGAAGATTAAGGATGGCATTAATTTAATATATATACTCATTAAAGTAAGAATAAAGGGTTATTATCATTGATGAATCAAAATAACATAAAATGATCATTAAAATCATTATTGAAGAAAATATTATTTTAATTATGGAAATTTTTCTGAAGATCTATTTTATTTTAAATTTTATTTTAAGAAAAATTATAAAACATATCAATTAATTAAAATATATTTCCATCGAAATTGAAAAATTAATTAATATTTTATTAAAACATTTTATAAATATTATTCAGTACCAAAGAGTGGAAAAACGAACTATCAATTAAAAAAGATCATGATCAACCAGTGGATAATAAAATTATTTCTATTATTAATAAATTATCACACAATTTCATTTATGATATGTTCATGAATGTTAAATATCGATTATAAAATAAAACTTAAATTATCATAACATAGAAATGACAATTAATAAATGTAACAATTATGTGTATTAAACTTAATGGATGATAAAATATGTTAGAATAAAAACAAAGATAGTTGATATTTATTATACACATAATAAATGATTATTAATGAAAGTGGGGATTTATTAAAACACAATGAATATAAATTGAGTTCTGAAAATCTTTACCACTTGGTAACATTTAATTCAAATACATATAAAATATGTAATTTAAATTTGAACATAAAAAACAATGATAAAGGAATTATTAATTATATTAAATTTCATGGGGACTTCTGTAACCAATATAAAAGATACTAGTTGATTAATAATAAAAAACTCCTTAATGAAATGAAATTGAGATTAAATCCCTTATCACAGGATTTCCTTTTGGTTGAACGTGTAACAACCAATTTTATATTAGTCTGAAACATGATATCAAATTATATCAAATCCATATTAATATGTATGATATCATATATTATTCTTGAATAGAATCTTATCATTCATATTTTAGTAATCATATATTCTTTTCATTGTTTGTAGTATTAATTTCCTTGTTTTTCAACTATGATTCAACTAGTAATTTTTAGTTCAACTTACATAAAAAATGATTTCATAATCATTAGAATGTATACCAAGATTAAAATATCATATATATTCATTATATGTGTAATTATAGTAATAGATAAATTTTTTGACAAGAAATTAAATGCACCATTCCTAGAGATGGTAGGTCATACTTAAGCCTGAACATAGGTTCCATTTTCATAAGTTATTAAAAGAATAAAAAACAAATATATATGTATATATTCATTAAAATAAAATTATTATTTAATATATATCATATATTCATATTAAAATCATCCTTAACACATTCCATGTAAAGAGTGAAAAAATCACATCACATTGTGAGGCGAGAGTATGACCCACACTCGAACGTTGCTATAATATTCCCTCAAAATGGAAAGCATGATGTAATGTGTTATATATTAATTACATAAACTTAGATAAATCATAAATATCAAAAATATCATATATAAAAAAATATTTTATCATTATTCCCAACATTGATAGATTGTAATGGAAAAACCAGCGATATCGGTTTGTGAGGTAGTAGTATACAGTACACACGAATGATGATTTTATAAGAAAATATTGAAATGTGTGTGGTTCTAGGTAATACCATAAAAATAAAATCATATCATTATATATTATATAATTATTTTATTTTATAATATATATATAATATTAATTTAAGGTGTTGGATTAAAAAAATAAAAAGGATTTTAGAAGAACATAACCTCTTCTTTGGGTATCCTCCTTAGTTTTTCACAAATGCCTTACTATGTTGGATTTATGAAAAAGATAAGTCTTCTGGGATTATTTTAGATATTTTTATATATTATTTTGGGATGTATTGGTTTAAATAATGAGTTTTGAAGTTGTGAAGAGAGGGGGAGAGTGGTGGCATTTTATAAGTGGTGGAGTAGAAAACATGAAATGTTTTTAAACAGTGAATTATGACCACATTGTTTTCATGCAATGTGCATACAATAATTCAAAAAAAACTCAATAATATATGTTATTGTGTCAAAATATTACCATAAAATGAGTTTGGACAAGTTTTTAGGCCATTTTTTCTTTTATGTTTAAAATTTAGTCTTTAAGTAAACTGATTTTTCTCTCAATTTCTAATATTAAATTCAATTATTCCACTAATCACCTGGGTAAAAATTTAAATTTAAAGTATTATGTATTATTAATTATTTTTATTAAAAATATGAAATCCATTTTTAATAATTTAGTTTTTATTACAGGATAAAATTACTTTAAATTTAATCTCACACACGAGATGAGAAAGATAATTTTAAAAATAAAAATGTTCAAATATTTATAATGTTTTTATATATATAATCAATAAAAAATGATAAAAAAATATATAAAATGGATTAAAATATTTATATTTTATCTATTTATACTATAATAAAAATTTAGATCATAATATAATATTTTAAATTACTTAGTGTAAAAGTTAATTTCACACTAAATATCTTTATATTTCACAATTCATAAAAAAATGACACATCTCAGAAAAATACCAAAAAATCACCATAAGATAAGTTTTAAATTATTATTTCAAAAATGATGTCAATTTTTTGAAATAAAAATTATAAAAGTGTCAAAAATAAGTTTTTTTAAAAGTGCACCATTAAAAGGCAGAAAAATTTCCTTTAGAAAAATACATATATTTATGCATAAAATTTTATTTGTTCTTATATTATACATACCAGATATATTGGATGAGAAAAATATTTTATTTAATATATAAAATATTAATTTAATTAATATCATTCTTAATTTACAATTTTTTAAATTTATTTTGAAAAACATCTTTGGGGGGGGGGGAAGTTGTTTTTTATAAAAACATTTCTTTTATATTCATCTGATTTTCCTTTTCATTTCAAATTAATTTGTAACCAGTGAATTAATTTTATTTTCATGTAAACCATATAAATTAATATTTTCTGGAAAAGATTTGACAACTACCAATTTATCATTAGTGATCTAATTTTTATATGTTATTATTCGGTAAAATATTTTCTTCCATGTAACGCAAGCCATCCAAGAATATCTTTATTGTGTGTAATAAAAGCTAACCCAGTATTTCCTATACTGTGATCCATAAAAGATAATTAATTTATTTAATTAATTAAATATATTTTTTAAATTATTGAGATTTTATATTTATTTATCTTCTTTGTGTTGTCTGAAAACACTCCATTAGGTGTAGTGTTCATATTTTTAATTTTCAAATCATTGCATTCCCCCTACTTTAATTAAATTGTGTCTTCAAAATATTAACATGAAATCAGAAATATGGGTTTGACTTCTGAACATTGATTTTTGTAAAACCTAGATCAAAATAATTGTAGGGAAAATTCCACTTAAAAACTAGAGATTCGGAAGTACAAAGGTCATATTATGTAAAACATTACTAGGTTCCCATGTAGGAGAACATTAGTGGATGGTGAATATATAGATTTGGAGGGGAATTGTATATAATAATTTAGGTTGGATTAGTTAATATATCAAAATAGCAGTAATTATCAATGGAATGATTAGAGAATGAAAACAAATAATATAATAGTTGTAAAATAGTCATTTATATTAAAAAAATGATTCTAATATGATATAATTTTTTCAATGATCCTTATTCTAATGATGAGTTTTTATTTTAAAATCTATGAATAAAAGGAAATATAATTTCTTGGTATATTTTTATTTAA
This sequence comes from Viscum album, assembly GCA_963277665.1. Classification (NCBI taxonomy): domain Eukaryota; kingdom Viridiplantae; phylum Streptophyta; class Magnoliopsida; order Santalales; family Viscaceae; genus Viscum; species Viscum album. The sequence goes on from OY728157.1 coordinate 1,387,696,933, forward strand.
TAATAATTAAATAATCCTTTGGTTTTTTTTTATAAATTTCTAATTCATCACTAATTAGAAAAATTAAATATCCAAAAAAGTATTTTTTTTATGGATGAAGAACTAAAATTCACTAATAAAAGATAATATGATCTATAAAATTGTTAATAGTCTTTTCATCCATCTCTATATATTTTAGAAAACCCAATATTGTCAATAAATTAATCTCTATACCTCCAAAGTAAAATACCATTCGTTATTAACATTTACTCATCAAATAGTTTTAGATAAAACATTGAATCATTAACCAAGACATCATGCATATGAAGTCCCAATCCTTATACACATAATATTACATGATTTTAAGCATAATTAACCATAAAATAAAAAAGGATCATAATGTCTTGTGTCGTTGAAAATTGTGCACATAATTAAAATCCTGAAACCAAAATAAATGCATATTTTATTTGAACTCAATAATGATATGCTATCTTTATTTGAGCTATTAAATTTTCATTATATATCCAAGGGAATACATATACATAATAGATGAGATACAAACTAGATAATGTAATGAATATATAAATAAATAATAGAACATAATTTTGAAGGCATAACAAGATGACAAAAAAAGAATGGAACAAGAATGAACATATATAAGAATAAAATATAGAATAAAGGATCATCAAATCATGGAAACTAGTAATGTGGAATCAAAATAAAACATAAATAAACATGATTCAAGGGAAAATACCAAGACTGTATGACATGGTAGAAAAATTACAATAATATAATCAGGTTTAATTTATATCCCAACACATCATCTTTTGAGAAAAAACAATAACAAATTAATTAGAGAAATATCTAGGAACACCAATCATAACAAGTTCATGAAAATGTGTGTCACATTAAAAATCACACAAAATTAATAAATATAAGGGTTACCTATGGAATGTAAATTTTATCGTTTCCTTGTCATAAGGAAACTGATGGGGAGTATCGTAATAGTGTCCATGAAATAATGAATGTAAATTATATATTTATATTCATAAGTTCAAATAGGCATCGATCATAATAATTTATTACCAAATAAATTTAAAAAAAGTAAAAATAGTGTTTATGACTATTTAGTATTGATCACCTTTTATGACGTTTAATGGAAAATATTAAATAATCATTAAAATGAAAAAATTAAAATTGATATTATAAAACCCAAATTGGAAAAAAATTATGATTTCATTATTTTATAATTTTTTTGTGTATTAATATATATTATGAAGTTTACATGAGTATGGGAAATAAATGAGGATGTTTCTTTTAATTGAGATTTCTTTTCAAGGGAATTTAAAACAGAGCCTTATAAAAAAAGTATTTCCCTATAAAAAAAACGTATATAGGTAAATATTTTTGGAATATAAAAACATAAGTTAGTCTGATTACATAAAAAATAAAAATTAAATAGGTTTAAAGAGACAAAAATAATTACCCTAAGAAAAAAATGATGGTTTGGAGCGAATCGGTTAACATAGATCTAAAAGTATTCTGAACGTCCACAAAAATCATAGATTATAAAATTAGATCCTTTAATTAATTAATTGAGAACATATTATATATATAAATTATTTACTGCTATTTTATATTATTTATTTATAGATATTTCTATGAATGTAGAGTTTACAATTTTCATTTCAGGAGCATTTGTTTCCTGGTTTCATGCCCGGTTCATTTGTGTATAATTATTGAAGTTATTTTTAAATTGGAAAAGTTATACATTAGTGAAATTTATGGTTTTCACTAATTTATATAAATTTAAATTGTCCCATATATCTTTATTTTTTAAAATAAAGATGATTTAATTGATAAAAATTAATGAAACATTATTAGATTATTTTGGTAGGGGTTTTTAGGACCATCACAAACTAGTATAATTTTATTTACCCTTATGTTTATATATTGGTTCTGGAACATTATCTAATTTTTAATAAAAAAATTATAATATATTTTATAAAAAAATAAATTTATAACCTGCCATCATGGGTGTAATGAAAATCAAAAATAGGATCTCTACGAAGGTGGTGAATTGATACCCCACAAATAATGATTTATATTTTTTTAAAGTAAAGTATAAGGGATTTTAATATGAATATAATATTGAAATAATAAAATTAAAATATATTTAGGATATATGAGTATTCATGTAACATGGGATAATTTTTTAATGGAAGGGTTAGAATAAAGAAAGAACTTAAAAGAGAAAGGTGGGGAATTTTACCTCCTAAATATTATCTTTTTGAGAACATTTTTATGGAACTTTTTCATAGTAATTTTTTGACAACATATGATCCTATACTTGGAGAAGATGTTTGAGAGAGTAATTGGGCATAATATGATAATGCTTCAAGTCTTAGAAGGTGTGTGGATAACATGTGGTGAGGGGTGCTACTTATAGTGTGAGGAGATGGGTGTTTTTGAGTATTTTATTCAGTTGTTTATTATTTTGGCTCAAGACTGTAAATAATGATGGTTCTTGTTACAAGGTACAATAACATGTGCTTGTTAAAAAAAATTTGTTTTTTACATCATCTATGACAAATCAATTCTTATGTTTTCATTAAAATGTTAAATATTGAAAATTAAGGTATTTGACTATTCACAAAAAATTGAACTATTTTAGAAAAATCCTAAAATTTCACCTTAACAATTTTTTAGTAGATAGGATAAAAAAGGGAATCATTTTTATGTGAACAATTTTATGAATATGTGGAAATTAATTTTTAATTAAAATAATCATTTATTTTAAAAAAATAAGGATTTTAATATAATAATTGATTTTATGACACATCAAAATATTAACTAATGTCTCATAACATTATTATATAACCATAAAAACAAAATATTAATTTCATAATTTTTTTTAGTAATTTTTTTAATAATTATATTAAATATAAAATTTCCAATAAGCATTTTCTTTTTATAAAATTAAAAACAATTACTTTATCATTAATAAAACATTTATTTAATGATAGAATGATATAAATATATAATAATTTCATTTATAAAATACCAAAAATTTATTTATACATTCATAGGTGATTTTACTATTATATTGGTCAGATTACAATTCCTAATGGTCGTATTATTATTCCAACATTCAAGTTACTATTTTTACATTATATGTTTTTTAATTTCAATTTATACCACCTATTTAATTCTTAATTAATGTGAATAATGTTTTAATAGGTTATTTATGTTATTTTTTCGGATTTTACCTTTTGAAATAATTATAATAAAGAAAAATTTTGTTGCTATAATTTTGTGCCTTTTCATTCTTCCCCTCTTATGAAATTTCTCAATCAAATTTTCATTTGACTAAATAAGGTAAAAATATGTATGGGATTAAAAACATAAACAATGAGTATATAAAATCTTAAATTTTAACATATAAGGATTATGTTTGTAATGAAAATAATATCTTATCTTCTGACTCCCTATGTTTCATTATAGGTTATTCGCGGTGATAGAATATCCCTAATTTTCTTAGAATTGTTTCATAGTCCTAATATCTCAAACTATCAAGAATTCCACTGATACCAACAATATAAACCCTATCCTTTTACACATATTATTAAATAAAATTAATCATAATTAGACATAAAATATAATCTATGGATCCTATCGTCTAGTGTCTTTATACGATTATGTATATAATTATAAAATAATGAAACCAAAATAAATCAGTATTTTATTTAAAATCAATAATTATCTCCTCACTTATTCTAAGATATTTCATCAACAAAGGATAAACTAGTGAATACATAGACAAACGGAATGATATAAAAAGTCCAGTAATGGAATAGATGAAAAAAAAGTAACAACACTTCAGTCAGAAGGCATAATATGATGATCTAAAAAGGAATATTACAAAAATAAACATGTGGAATCCTAACATATAAAACATGGTATCATATAATCATGACTTCATTAGAATATGGAAGAAACTAGTAACATCACATAAACATCGATCAATGATAAATTATTTTACTATATCAATTGTTAAACAATGTCTCTTAAAGGGATTTGGTTGACTACATATCCAAACATGACATCTCATATAACAAAAAATTACCCAATGCATTGGAGCACTATCTGGGAACACCCATCAAAAAATTGTCATACATATCTGTTTCTCATGAAGAATCAAACATAATTAATAATTATAACGGTTACCCATCGAACGAAATGGCTATCAAAACAATGTCATAAAGCATAAACAATGGGGGTATCATATTGGTGTCCATTAAAGAATGTATTTAAATCATACATGGACATTAATAAGGGAAAATAGAAATATATGATGATTAATTTTTTCCAACTAAATTGAATTCAGGTAAAAAATGGTTTTAATAATCTTCCAAAATGAGCCACTTTAGTGTGGTCTAAGGAAAAAAAATATTTAAGAGTCTTTAAAACGTACAATGGCATAACATTTTTTACAGAACCAAAAATGAATAAATTTAGATTTTCATTGAAATAATAGTTATTTTACAAATATAATGGTTTTATAAAAAATATTATTTAGCATAATAAAGGAGGGGTAAGAAAATGGGACATTCCAATTAATCATGCATTATTATGGGGAGGAATTGAAATATGAGCCTTATAAAACATTCATTTATCTATATAAAACATAATTTAGCTATGTAAATATTTTGGGAAAATAAACATTTAATATAGTAGGATTAAAAAAAATATTTAATAATTACATTGTGATAATTTGAGATAAAGTGTAACCTTAATGAAAAATTTAGGTTCATATATAATCTTGTACATTATGTAGAAAATGTTTTTTAACATTCAAATAATGTCTTGGATAAAAAAAGTAAATCCTTTAATTAATTAATCTGAATCTATTAAAAAAAAATTATAATATTTTTATTATGATCATTTATGTATATTTTGTTGAGTTATAATGTTAATTTTTTTCATTTTGGGAAAGTATTTTTCAGGGTTTCCAGGTCTATTGGCTTCTATATAATTAATAAAGATTTATTCAATTTATAATAATTCCAAAAAATTGAAGTTATATGGTATTAATTAACTTTTATAAATATAAATATTCCCATATATCATTTTTTACATTTTTATTATTAATTATATAAAATGTTAATGAAAAATGATTAGTTCATATCGATAGTTATTAATGACCACCATAAACTAGGGTCATTTTATTTAATATTATGTTTATATAATTTCATCATAACATTAAAGAAATTTTAATAGAAAAATTATAATCTATTTTAACCTTAATAAAATATTTATTACCTTCCATTAGAGTGATAAGGAAAAAAACTCATTATCCACAAATGTGGTGAATCGATACCCATAGACGATGTTTGCATTATTTGAATAGGAGGAGATAAGAAGAAATATGAAGATTGAAATTATATTAAAAAAATAAAATAAAATTATTTGTCTGATAATTTTGTAACCATTAATATTTATATAGTGTATGAAAGGATATTATAAAAGAACGAAATAATTTCAAAGAGAAATGTTCATGATTTTACATCATGAATATTGTCTCCTTGTTAAACTCTAAATGGAACATGGGTTTTGAAAATCATTGGGGAAAGAAGCCCAGGGATGGGAGTCAATGGTTTGAGAGATTAATTTGACTGAATATAAGAAATATCCAAATCATATATGGTGTGAGAAGAAGAGGTGGTAAGGGGTTGTATTTATAGTGGTGGGAAAGGGGTGTTTTTGATTATTTAACTCTTTTTATTATTATTTTGTCTCAGGAATATAAATAGTGTGGATTATTATGAAAGGTAAAGATATTAGTGAATTTTATTGTGAAATAATTGGTTCTTACATTCTAAATTACTAAGAAATCATGTATTTGATTTAAAATAATAAATATTGTATCATACTATATTTCACTATTCCAAAAAAATAACTCTTTTAAAAAATTATTAAAAATCACCCTAACCATTTTTCAGCATATAGATTTAAAAAATGGGATCCATTTTATGAAAATAAATTTATACCTATGAGAAGATTCATTTTTAATTAACCTTATTGTTTATTCTAAAAATGTTGATTTTAATATTATACATATATTTATGACACTTTTAAAAATAAATTTAGGTCGCATATAATTATATACAAACAATAAAAAAAATATTAATCTATTAATCTATTCAATAAATTTAAATTTTATTTTATATCCTTATTTTATGTAAAAATAAAAAAATCATTTTCATTATATAAAAATAACAAAATTTATTTTATCATTTTTAAAACATTAATTTAATTATACTACGATAAAAATATATCATATTTTCATTTATAAGATACATAAATTTTATTTAAACCCTCATAAGTGAGGTGACTATTCTATTGGTTGAATTACTATTCCTAATTATCATATTACTATTCTAACGATCTTGTTACTATTTCTTCAGAATAGGTTCCTTCATTTATATGAATACAACTTATTTTACTATTGATATATTTGAATAATGTTTTTATTTTGGTCTATATGTGATTTATGTTTTTTATAGAATATAACATTACAATAATAAGGGATGTTTCACTAATGAAATTTTATATTGTAACAATGTTGGGAAATTATAGGTGTCAAAACCTTATCATCCATTGATCATAGGTTCGAGCCCCCCCACTATGCCAGATATCATGGTTTTTCTCTCTTCATGCAATTTTTCATTTTTTTAAAACCATATTTATATAAATCGTTTAATTTTCCCAGGAGAAATGAGGTATATCCTTCAAATTCCATCATTAAATATCCATTTATATAAATTTTTAATAATAATTATTCAATTTTCAATATCTAATAATCTTATTTTCCTATTAATATAGTGTAATTATTGATCATATTTACCCCAATTGTTATCAATACTTTGAAACATATGTATGTAATATGTAAATTCAAAATTACTCAAATAAATAATCCACTAAAAAATGTACTTTATGTATGTTTCTAGAAAATGCTTGTAATCTTGGTAGACTACCATCACATAAAAAATAAAAAGAGTGTTTAATAAATACCTCATACACTTATGGAAAGTGGGATCGTGGGTATATATTGGCTATAACACGTCTATAGAAATGGTTTATTTATAATGTTTTATAAAAGGAAATCCCAATATTTCTGAAAAAATCGTTGGTATAGTTTAATATATATCAATGGTTTGTTAAAAATATTTGGGAAATATTCCCACATATTCTCTTATCCTCAACCCTCCATTAGGAGAGCTTGATCTCCCACTTCAGTCAAGACCTATTCTCCCATCACCCGAGCAGCAATGGGTAGCTCTCTACCTCCACCATTCTCCCCTAATTTTGTGTTTTATAGAGTCTTATCTAATATGAAATTATATTAATGAGTTATGAATCCTTCGTATCTTATACTATTTTTTAAAAAAATTTATGTATATATAAAAACCAAATCAAGATATAAATAGGCCACATTTCAGCAGTACTATTTGAAATAATGTTCATTGTGGGTGATGTTTTATTTGTTGGAATTTTTATTTAATGATTTAATTTGGACAATCCTTTATTATTTGTATATATATTTTGGATCATGTTGATTGTAATATTATCAGATGTGTTGAACCATGGTTTCAGTTTTCCTCATTTGGGGGATGTGACTCATCTTTTATGTGTGGGTTTTTTGTTATTGGATGTGTTTAGGTATAAGGTTCAAATGGTTTTGAATGAGTGAGGTACCTTTGTACAAATCATGGTAACTAGGGTAGATTACCCTTAGGTAGATTCTTAAATATAATTCTCCTTCTCTTATGAATTCTCTAAAAAATATCTAATTATGTTTATATAGGTGTTCAATGCATTTTAAAAAGTATTTATAACCGTCATCCAGAATCCTTCATGTAATTCAAGACACATATTGACAAAAGGACTCATCCCCTAATTCGAAAAATAAGCATTACATATATAGATATTTAATGTTCCCCCTTAATACATGTCAACATATTCTATTTCACTTCACTTGATAAATATCATTTTTAAATAATCAAATTCAACCTCCATTGATAGTTTATCTACTAAAACACTTTCCCATATCATCTGAATTCATTTTATTAAATTTAAAAGTGAGAATTAAACAATTTTAACTGAATTTGAAACAAAACAACTATGAAAATTGAGTTGGGTCTCAATATAAGAGACAAGGGTCAAAATTTACAATGTCAATGCTGCCCATTTTTTACTCTAAATCCATAAACCATATTGAAAAATGAGTACTTAAATATTCCTATAAAATTAAATAAATTCTCATTAAATCTATAAATATGTAAAATTTAATTCACATGGGTGAGGAACATACCACATGAAGATCTTGTTTATACATTTAACAGTCCATTTCTTCTAGTTTCCCTGCAATGAATTATTCATTCAAATGAGGCTATGTTGATTTTATGAACCAATATTTATCTAACAATTGATTTTTCAAACATCTAGTAACAACATTTTGAGAACACTTTTTTTGGTATAATTATTTTACTATGTAGATTTTGAGAATCCTAAAAACACTCATATGATAACAACATGTAAATTTATAATAAATCACTTGAATGAATTTAAAAATAGCCGTTCTTCGATAGTAAATACGAAACTAGCATTTGAAACTTGAACCACTCCAAATTTTTATTACAACCAACTCATCATTAATATTTCAGTAGATTCATATATTTTCAATCATGTATGGTAAAATTAATAATGATCTACATATAATTCGTGATCTTTGAAATTTTATAATTGTTTATAATTTTCATTTTAAAATTAACTCTTGTTCTTGTTATACTCTTTTTAATACACATATGTTGAATACCCCCATTGTATTTTATAAACACATATATCCCAAATCACTGAATTTTTCATATTTAACAATTATGTAAAATGTGTGAGGGGTTCCTTTGACATCCAAATGTTAATGATTGTTGTTTTTCATGATGAACCAACTCTTCCCTTATAATCTTCCTCCAATACTTTCTGTTATAGTTCTTTTTGAAATCCACCTGTGGTGATTCTATTTTAGAAGATCTCTATGAGATTATTTACACTTATTTTCTGAGAATTCTTGGACATTTTGACACTAATTCCACTAATACCTAACAATTATTTTGAAAAAATTTTCTTGAACCCTTCTACAGTTTTTCTCTACTAATGGAGGGACCTTCGACAAAATTTTACCCATTTACATGTTTAATGATTATAACGACCCATACTTTACATACATTGTTATTACATCAGAATTGAAGCACACTTATTAAAACATATAACAAAACCAGGAAAGGACCATATAGGTATAGTGTCTTTAGAAACTGGGAAACATAAACAAATGGTTCATAAAGAATCTACACTTTCTCCCATTTATTTCATCATATCTATAGTACCTTTTGGAATATCTTACTTAATAACATTCTTCCAGACCTGGGGAAAGAAAACATACAAAAGGGTGAGATCAAATGTTTAGTAAGGGTAAACAAAAGAAATACCAATCACATCATATTCATAAGAAGATAACTTTTAAAAATATTAACCTGCAAAAGAGATCATAATTTTATAACATGGGATAAATCATAGTAGTAAAATGTAATCCCAATAATCATAACATAAAACATGAAACATTGTGGCATACACACATAATCATATAGAATCATTTCTTAGTAGTGAAGACTCATAACCAAGACTATCTTAGTGGACAAAGTCCATTTTTGAACCGAGTTCTCTCCTCGTTTCAGTCATGTTTCACTGAACCGGTTTAACCTGCCGTTCCAGCCATGCCTATCTCATGATATATAAAATAATTACCCAATGCATTGGAGGGAGATATAGGTCCCATCCATCTCATAATGATACCATTATTATGTGTGCCACAAAATCATAAATCATACATCATTGCATAACCCATGCAATAAAAATGGGATTCTTAAACATCATGAAATCATAAAACAATTCATATAAGATAAAGGAATTCATAAAAATATTTCCATCACAACATAATAAAATCAATGTAATAATAGGGATAGAAACAGAACCCTATATTATCTTAGATAGAAAATAATTTTGATAAAACACTTGAACTCCATTCTTGAAGAAAGTATCCTTTCTACTTCAAAAACATTTTCCTTTCTTAACATGTCATACAATTTAAAACTAAAAAAAGTTTATTAAAAATAAACATGAAAACTTGTAAAGGAATATTTTTGGAAATAATGTTTTAAAAATCCATTCATGCCCTATAAATTTAAAAAAACATTCTTCTCGTACTTTTGTCGGAAAAGTAAAAAAGTACCTCGTACGAAAAACGACACAATATTCCTTTCATATCTTTTACTAAAAACACACCAAATGGTAAAATTGGATTTAAAAAATTATAGGTGGATGGAAATAATATTAAATATTGAGGAAACATGGATGCGGATGATAAAATACACCCCAGTAAATACCAAAGTATAAACAATCTTGGATAAAAATGGTATTGTGATATTTTCCCTTAACATAGGTCCGATTTGCTTCATAAGTGTACCAACCTCCTGTATAATGATTTAAATAATGTTATAGACTTATTCCAGAATCATACTTATTGTTATCATATCATATATGGTCATATTATTATCTTCTTATTTGTAATATTTCATTATTACTTGTTATTTGGGTGTTTATTACTTTTTGTTCTTATGCGTGTTTTGTCGAATAAATTCTTATTATTCTATTTTAGTTATAGATACCACATTTCCAGAATGGTATTAATATACTATATGTCATATTTATTCATTCAATTCATTTATATAATCATTATGCAATGAAGATCATGTGGAACGAGTCGCATCACATCATGGAGACGGTATTCCATACGTACCACGAGCGATGATATCATTCACATGATCGTGGAATTGTATTGGAGTGTATGTATACTATTTCAGAATAAATATCACCTTAAAATAATCATATATAGTTATTATTTACACCATTATACACATCCAAGTAAGGTGGTGGGGAAAATAGATCACACCACCGCGTGGAGACGGTATTCCGTACGTACGCACGCGCAGTGATTTCGTTTTCCGTAGGATGGATTGATGGTGAAATAGGTTTGTTTCATACTTATAATAACATATAATTATATGAGTGATACTGATGTTATTACTTCATAATGAAACAACTAAAGAAGAAGACGTGGAAGAAGAAATAAAGATGAAAGAATCGGTAACGGACATTACCTCTTCATTGAAGCGCTTCTCTGAGACCTCCTTTTAGGGCACTAAAATTGGTCTTTGAAGAAGACCAGGACCTCTAGGATGTCTCTAGGGAGGTGGAGAGGGAAAAGTGGCAGGGTTTGGCCGATATTGAAGGCTCAAAGTGGTGTGAGGAAGAGGGGGAGGAGGTTCCCTTTTATAAGGGAGGAGAGGGGCTCCTTTGGAAAAACTAAAAATATTATTTTATTATAAAGCCAAATTCGGTTATAAATAGCTCCAAATTGATTTAATTAGATTCTAAGGTAGGGATGGGTCGAAATACTCTCATCCAATATAATTTAGACAAGTTTAGGTTCCTATTTTAACCATATCATTAATATTTAACTTTAAGTTAGATAATTTTACTTTTACCATGTCTTTTTGTGTTCTTACACTATAAGGTTAATAAACTTACTATAACAATCCAAAATAACCCCAAGTTGTTTATTATTAATATATATAACATTATCTAAGTAATTTGGTCGATCCTTAGATTTTTATGAATAAAATAACAATTAATAATATAATAATTTTTAAAAACTATTTTATGTATGTTTTGACACTATTTAGTAATTGATTTTTGTGAAAATCATAACAGAATGATTAGTTCGAACAAAGTTAATTAAATCAATAATAACATGTCATATTAACCTATAGTATTAGTTTAATTCATAAAAAGTCTCAAATTACATTTATTTCGTTATTTATAACATCAATTATGTCAATAATTCATTAATATGATAATTACTGCATCATCATTGTGTCAAAAATAAATTTAATTATATAATGTCTAAAAATTTCAAATAAAATACAATTATGTTGAAAATATTTTTATATTTCTAATGAATATTTATAGTCGAATTTATCTTATGTATAAACCTATATTAAATACGATTTATTTATTAAACTTTGATTTTAACTATTTTAACCCTTCTTTAAATAAATTAATAATAAATGTCCTAATATAATCCAAGTGGGCATAAATGGTCCTATTTTATTCCTATGGTTGTTTTTGGACGAATTACACCTATCCAATAGAATTAGGACATGTGTTAGGGTAATCATAATATCATTTTTTCCTTAATTACCCTATTTACTTTTAACCATGGTAAATAAAAGTAAAAAGTTACTATTCACCAAAAATTATTTTCATCCCATTTAACCACATATTACTTACTGACATCGACCGTTTCTCTCAGGTTTTTGAAATTCCACTCACAGAAGCAGTGAAATTATGTTTTATATAAATTTGCAGATTCTCCTAGGAGGTGGGTAAAAGACGGTGAAAAGTTCAATAAAATTTTTATATATCTAAAATTATTATAAAATGACTCCAATGAATAGAATTGAACTTATATATTTATTATGTATCAATTTTGACCTAAAATAAATTTAATTAAAATAAATAATTATTTAAATAAAAAAGTCGGTTCTTATATAGTAACCCAGTGTTTTCACTATTCATAAAAAATTGAAAGTTTTCAGAAAAATACCAAAATTTCACCCTTGGATAATTTCGATATTCTGAATCCAAAAATGAAGTCCATTTTGAAAAATAAAATTTATAAAATTTCAAACAGTGGTTATTACTATTCATAACGGCTAGTTTTAATAATATTTTAATAGCATATCGTTGTTTAGTGAAACTCGGTATTGCGTACGACGCAAGATATCGGGGAAGGCTGTGATTGCATTTAAAGTAAGGCAAGCTAGTGTTGTGTGTAGTGATAGATTCCTTTGATGATGTATATAACATAAAAAAATTATTTCTTATAAAAGTCTTAGGCATTACATTCTACCCCCCTTAAAATGAATTCCACCCTCGAAATTCGTCACTTTGTAATAAACAGATGTGGATACCTCTCCCTCATCACATCCTCAAGCTCCTATGTAGCTTCTTCTAATTGGTGGTTCCTCCATAAAACTTTCACCAAGCGAGTGGTCTTATTTCGTAGGAATTTATTGCTACGATCCAGAATCTCTATCGGTTGTTCTTTCTAAGAATGATCTTGCTCAGGCGATACAACTTCTGAGCTGAGTACATGTGAAGGATCAGGTATGTAATTTCATAGGAGAGATACATGGAACACATCGTGAACATGAGATAGATTCAGTGGAAGCGCCAATCGGTAAGCTATCTTCCCATCACGATCCAGTATTTCAAAAGGACCGATATATCTAGGGCTCAACTTCCCCTTCGTTCCAAATCTCATGACCCTCTTCCAGGGAGATATTCGTAAGAACCCTTTATCACCCACTTCAAACTCTAGGTCTTTTCTTCGGTTGTCGGCATAACTTTTCTGTCGACTCTGAGCTGCTCTTATGTGTTGTTGAATAGATCAAACCTTTTTTCCATCTCATCAACAATATCATGTCTTAATAGCTTTCTTTCCCCTTCTTCATCCCAGCAATTTGGAGTCCTACATTTCTTTCCATAGAGAGCTTCATAAGGAGCCATCTGAATACTAGAGTGAAAGCTATTATTATAAGAAAATTCCTTTAAAGGTAGGTGTTGATCCCAACCACCTTTGAAATCTATAGATCAAGCTCTCAACATATGTTCTAGAGTTTGAATTGATCTCTCAGACTGACCGTCTGTCTGAGGATGATAAGCAGTGATGAAACTCAACTCTGTATCCAGAGTATGCTGAATACTTCGCCAGAACAATGAGGTAAACCTCAAATCCCGATCAGATATAATAGAAAGTGGTACTCCATGCAATCTTACCACTTCCTTTACATATATCCTGGCAAGCTGATACAGAGAGAAATCCTCTCTAATAGTAATGAAGTGTGCAGACTTTGTATGACGGTCAACTATAACCTAGATAGCATTATTGCCTTCAGATGTTTTAGGAAGTCTGGTGACAAAGTCCGTAGTGATGTTTTCCCATTTCCATTCTAGTATGGGTAATGGTTGTAACATCCCCTTAGACTTATGTCTCTTAGCTTTAACTTGCTGACAAACCATGCATCGAGAGACATATTCCGCAACATCACTTTTCATACCATCCCACCACAAGTACTCTTTCAGGTCCCTATACATCTTCGTGCTTCCAGGATGAATAGAGAATGAAGATCTATGAGCCTCATCCAGCAGCTCCTTCTTTAATTCGGGGATGGGAGGAACACAAACCCGATTCATGAACATTATTATCCCATCGCAATCATGGTTGAATTCAGGACCATTTATCACCTTATTTTGTAACTTGACATCTTCTTTCTGTGCCTCTTTAATCTTCACATGTATAGATGGTTGAACATTCATTTGAGAAAGAGAATATTTTTCCCCTTCCATTATAATTCCAAGATCCATTCTTTGTAAATCCATAAATATTGGATATTTTGTGATCCTCATCATGGATAAACTGGCATGGTCTTGTCAACATAATACATCTTCCACCTTGTTTTATTTCCCAGGGTGGTAATGAATTGAGCAGTCGTAATCCTTAATCATCTCCAACCATCTTCTTTGGCGCATATTCAGCTCCTTTTGTGTGAAAATATACTATAAACTATTATGATCAGTGTAAATATCACACCTTTCACCATAAAGGTAATGCCTCCAAAGCTTTAATGCAATGAATACCGGAGGTAACTCTAAATCATGAGTTGGGTAATTTTTCTCATGGATTTTCAACTGTCGTGAGGCATAATCTATCACCATATCATTTTGCATGAGAACACATCCCAGTCCCTTCTTGTATGCATCACTGTAGATCAAAAATCATTCTCCACTACAAGGCAGTGTGAGCATAGGTGCACTAGATAACCTTCTATTCAACTCCTTGAAATTCTCTTCACATTCCTCCGTCTAAACAAACTTAACTCCTTTCCGAGTCAACTTGGTGATTGGATTAGATAATCGTGAAAATGTTTTCACAAAACATCAATAATATCCAGCCAAAACTAGAAAACATCGGATCTCAGTTGCTGTTGTTGGTCTCGACCATCTTTCGATAACCTCTATTTTTGTTGGATCCTTATATATCCCCTCTTTTGAGATTATGTGACCCAAAAATGCAACTATTTGAAGCCAAAATTCACACTTGGTAAATTTGGCATAAAGAATCTCCTTTCTCAGGGTCTTCAATATAATTCTCAAGTGATATTCATGTTCTTATTTTCTCTTTGAATATACAAGAATATCATCTATAAAGACTACCACAAACTTATCAAGATAGTCTCTAAAGACTCTATTAATCAGATCCATGAAGATAGTAGGGGCATTAGTAAGACCAAATGGCATCACTATAAATTCATAGTGTCCATACCTTGTACGGAAAGTCGTCATTGGTATATCCTCCCTTTTGACCCATAATTGATGATACCATGAACTAAGATCAATCTTGGAAATGTATTGAGCTCTGCGTAGTTGGTCAAATAAGTCATCAATGCGCGGGAGAGGATATTTGTTCTTGATAGTGATCTTGTTAAGTTCTCGATAATTAATGCAGATTCTCATTGATCCATCTTTATTTTTAACAAACAGAATAGGTGCTCCCCAAGGTGATGCACTAGGGCATATGAATCCCTTATCAAGATTCTCTTGGAGTTGCTTCTTCAATTCATGTAACTCAATTGGGTCCATTCTATAAGGTGTCTTTGAAATAGGCAAATCACCCGGTATGAGTTCTATTGAAAACTCAACTTCACTATTTGGTGGAAGACCCAGAAATTCATCCGGAAAGACATCATCAAACACCCATACAATGGGAATATTCTTAATCGTGAGTATCTCCCCAACCATTTGAGATAAATAACTTTCATTTAGTGGAATCAAGACCCATAAGATGGAAGAAATTTCCACTGGAAGGTTATGTTCATCCTTGCATCGATAGACGATCATAGATTTATCTGGAATATGAAATGTGACTTCCCTAATGTGGCTATTGATATGAGCTCCATATAGAGAAATCCAATCAATGCCAAGAATCACTTCAAATTCCACTATAGGGAGGATCACAAGATTTGAAGGAAGCACTTTCCCACAAACTTCAATCGTAGAAGAATTGTAAACTTTTGATGCGACTGTTGTGCCATTATGGGTTGTCATAGCTAACTCAACATCTAAATGTTGAGTTAATACAGTGATACCCTTAAAAAATTCTTCAGAAATAAAAGAGTGGGTGGATCTAGAATCAAATAAAACATTTTATACTTTAGAGTGGATGGTATGTGTACCTCTCACCACTTCGTTGTCGCACTCCACATCACCGTTAGTAATTGGATGTGACTTTCCTTTGACTTTGGACTTAAGATTTTGTTGAGGTCGATCATCATCATCAACCCTTGGATTTGGGCATTGATTGGAATAATGCCCCATCTCCTTACACTTGAAACATTGAAGTGTAGTAGGTTCATTCTGTGTATCCTTTCCTTTTTTTCATCACTAGACATCTTCTTCCCATTATTGTGGAATTTAAATGCCCGATGACCTTCCTTTCCACATTTGAAACATTTACTTGTCCCTTTAAGACAACTCCCTCGATGTTTCATTCCACAGTTTGAGCATAAGGGAAAACTCATCTTCTTTTCAGTGGGCTCTTTAGATTTTCCTTTGAATTCCATTTTCCTCTTCTTATCAAACCCATATGACTAATGGGATACTCCAATCTCCATCTCGACATTGAGATCACATCGAACGATTTCCTCATAGCTATTGAAGTCCCTTATGGATAACGCCCTTTGAAGACTTGGTTTTAATCCACTAAAGAATCGATCGATCTTACTCTCAGGTTGGATAATAATACCATAAGCGTACCATGTAAGTCTTGTAAAATTTGCTTCAAAGGTACCAACAGATTCATCATCCTTGTGCTTTAGTTCAAGAAACTCCATCTCAATCTTTTTTCGGAGAATACGAGGGAATTACTTATTGAAAAATAAGTTCTTGAACTCGTCCCATTCTATGTACTCAATTTCAACTCTTGGCCTCATATTCTTGATAAGATTCCACCATTGATCCACATCACCTTCCAAACGATACACTACTAAGATGACTTTATCATGGTCAGAACATTGATGAACTAAAAATATCTTTTCAGTAGTACTGATCCATTGTTCAGCAACTAATGGATCAGTAGACCCACTGAATGAGGGTGGACGATGCCTCATGAAGGATTCAACAGAATATTGGTCCTTCCTTTGCTAGTTTGGAAGTCTAGCATGATTAATAGCTTGAGAAAGTTGTGTGAGCATGGCTACAAGATTTTTCATTACATCTCCAATAACGTTTGGTTGCTCATGGGGACAATCATTGCATTGCCCGTCGCATTCCGCATTAACACGGTTTTTTCGGGTTCCAGCCATTGACTAAAACCAAGAAAAATAGTGTGAGAAACACTAATTATAACAGGAAAACCACATAATTAAGAATAAAATTTCACACTTAAGGTCTTATCATAGGTTGTTCATGGCAATTTTTAAAACACTAAGATCGTGTTCTATGCTTAGACTTATCCTTATGGTTCTTACTAAGGCTTTCACATCCTAGTTTCCCAAGTTTGACTATACCTCTGATACCAACTATAAATACCCATACTTTACATACATTATTATTACTTCAGAATTGATGCACACTTATTACAAAATATAACAAAACTAGGAAAAGACCGTATAGGTATAGTGTCTTTAGAAACTGGGAAACATAAACAACTGGTTCATAAAGCGTCTACACTGTCTCCCATTTATTTCATCATATCTATAGTCCCTTTTGGCATATCTTACTTAATAAACCTCTTCCTGACCTGGGGAAAGAAAACATACAAATGGGTGAGCTCAAATGCTCAGTAAGGGTAAACAAAAGAAATATCAATCACATTATATTCATAAGAACACAACTTTTGGAAATCTTAACCTGCAAAAGAGATCATAATTTCATAACATGGGATAAATCATAGTAGTGAAATGTAATCCCAATAATCATAACTTAAAACATGAAACATTGTGTCATACACACATAATCATAGCGAATATTTTCATAGTAGTCAAGACTCATAGACAAGACTATCATAGTGGACAAAGTCCATTTTTGAACCGAGTTCACTCCTTATTTCAGTCCTGTTACACTGATCCAGTTTTACCTGCCATTCCAGCCATGTCTATCTCATGATATATAAAATATTTACCCAATGCATTGGAGGGATATATAGGTCCCACACATATCATAATGATACCATTATTATGTGTGCCACAAAATCATAAATCATACATCATTGCATAACCCATGTAATAAAAATGGGATTCTTAAACATCATGACATCTAAAACAATTCATATAAGATAAAAGAATTCATAAAAATAATTCAATCACAACATAATCAAATTAATTTAATAATAGGGATATAAACAGAACCCTATTTTATCTTAGATGGAAAATAATTTTGACAAAACACTTGAACTCCATTCTTGAGGAAAATATCCTTTCTACTTCAAAAACATTTTCCTTTCTTAACATGTCATAAAATTTAAAACTAGATGAAGTTGATTAAAAATAAACTTGAAAACTTGTAAAGGAAGCTTCTTGGAAATAATGTTTTAAAAATCCATTAATTCCCTATAAGTTTAAAAAAACATTCTTCTCGTACTTTTTTCGGAAAAGTCATAAAGTACCTCGTACGAAAAATGACAAAAGATTCCTTTCATAAATTTTACTAAAAACTCACCGAAGGGTAAAATTTGATTTAAATAATTATAGGTGGATGGAAAAAATATTAAATACTGAGGAAACATGGATATGGATGATAAAATACACCCCATTAAATATCAAAGTATAAATAATCTCGTATAAAAATGAGATTGTGATATTTTCCCTTACCTTAGGTCCAATTTGGTTCATAAGTGTCCGAAACTCCTGTATAATTATTTAAATAATGTTATTGACTTATTATAGAATCATAATTATTATTATGATATAATATATGGTCATATTCTTATCTTCTTATTAGTAATATTTCATTATTACTTGTTATTAGGGTGTTTATAACTTTTTGTTCTTATTCGTGTTTTGTTGAAAAAATTCTTATTCTTCTCTTTTGGATATAGATACCTCATTTCCAGAATGGTATTACTGTACTATATTTCATATTTATTCATTCAATTCATTTATATAATCATTATGCAATGAATATCATGTGGAACGAGTCGCATCACATCATGGAGATGGTATTCCGTACGTACGCATGAGCGATGATATCATTCCCATGATCGTGGAATTGTATCGGAGTGTATGTATACTATTTTAGAATCAATATCACATTACAATAATCATATATAGTTATTATTTACACCATTATACACTTCCATGTAAGTTGGTGGGTAAAATAGATTACACCATGGCGTGGAGACGGTATTCCGTACGTACGCACGCACAGTGATTTTGTTTTCCGTAGGATGGATAGATGGTGAAATAGTGTTGTTTCATACTTATAATAACATATCGGTGTATGATTCATACTGATGTTATTACTTCATAATGAAAAAACTAAATAAGAAGAAGTGGAAGAAGAAATAAAGATGAAAGAATCGGTAACGGACATTACCTCTTCTTTGAAGCGCTTCTTTGAGACCTCCTTTTGGGGCACTAAAATTGGTCTTTGAAGAAGACCAAGACCTATAGGATGTCTCTAGGGAAGTGGAGATGAGAAAGTTTAAAGGGTTTGCTGAGCATGAAGGCTCAAAGTGTTGTGATGAAGAGGGGAGGAGGTTCCCTTTTATAAGGGAGGAGAGGGGCTCCTTTGGAAAAACTAAATATATTATTTTATTATAAAGCCAAATTCGTTTTTAAATATCTCCAAATTGATTTATTTCAATGATAAGGTGGGTATGGGTCTAAATTATCTCATACAATATAATTTAGACAGGTTTAGGTTCCTATTGTAACCTTATCCTTTATATTTAACTTTAAGTTAGATAATTTTACTTTTACCGTGTCTTTTTGTGTTCTTACACTATAAGGTTAATAAACATACTATAACAAGCCAAACGAACCCCAAGTTGTTTATTATTAATATATATAACCTTATCTAAGTCATTTGGCCGATTCTTAGATTTTTAGGAATAAAATAAAAAATAATAATATAATATTTGTTTTAAAAACTATTTTATGTCAATTTTCACACTATTTAGTAATTAATTTTTGTGAAACTCATAACAGAATTATTAGTTCGAACAAAGTTAATTAAATCAATACTAACATGTTATATTGACCTAGAAAATTAGTGTGGTTCATAAAAAGTCTCAAATTACATTTATTCTTGTATTTATAACATCAATTATGTCAATATTTCATTAATAAGATAATTACTGCATCATCATTGTGTCATAAATAAATTAAATTACTTAATGTCTAAAAATTACAAATAAAATACAGTTATGTAGGAAATCTTTTTATATTTATAATGAATATTTATAGTCGAATTTATCTTCTGAATATACCTATATTAAAAATGATTTATTTATTAAACTTTGATTTTAACTATTTTAACCTTTCTTTAAATAAATTAATAATAAATGTCCTAATCTAATCAATGTGGGCCTAAATGTTCATATTTTATTCCTAAGGTTTTTTCTGGCCGAATTACACTTATCCAATAGAATTAGGACATGTGTTAGGGTAATAATAATATAATTTTTACCCTTAATTACCCTATTTACTTTTAACCGTGGTAAATAAAAGTAAAAAGTTATTATTCACCAAAAATTATTTTCATCTCATTGAACCACATTTTACATATTGTCATCAACCGTGTGTCTCGGATTTTTGAAATTCCACTCACAGAAGCGGTAAAATTATGTTTTATGTAAATTTACAAATTCTCTTAGGAGGTGGGTAAGAGACGGTGAAAAGTTCAATAAAATTTTTATATATCTAACATTATTATAAAATGACTCTAATGAATTGAATTGAACTTATATAGGTATTATGTATCAATTTTGACCTAAAATAAATATAATTAAAATAAATTATTATTTAAATAAAAAAGTCGGTTTTTAAATAGTAACCCAGTGTTTTCACTGTTCATCAAAAATTGAAAGTTTTCAGAAAAATACCAAAATTTCACCCTAGGCTAATTTTGATATTTGAAATCCAAAAATGAAGTCCATTTTGATAATTAAAATTTATAAAATTTCAAAAAGTGGTTATTACTATTCATAATGGCTAGTTTTAATAATATTTTAATAGCATATCATTGTTTAGTGAAACTCAGTATTGTGTACGATGAAAGGTATATGGGAAGGCCGCGATTACGTGTAAAGTAAGCCAAGCTAGTGTTTTCTGTAGTGATAGATTCCTTTGATGATGTATATAACATAAAAACAAATTATTTCTTATAAAATTATTGGGTGTTACAATGATATATGAGATCATAAACGAATACATTTTACATTTCCTCTTTTTTGAAACCCATAAGTGTCATTTAACACTTAATTATCATCAATGAATCCCTATTTATGGGAACTTCCACCACAATTTCTTCACACACTATGTGTATTTGGACATATATACATTGATTTGAGTAGTTTAAAGTAAATTTATGAGTTAATGGATTATCATTGGATGTTATTTGGGCTGTAGATATAGATATATGATATATATTTTCCATTATAATTATTGATGAGTTGTTGTTTTTTTAAATAATTTGTATTTCAATCCATATATCATACAAATTTGGGCTTCCGTATCCTTTATTACATTTTTTGATATATTATTGTATTTTTATAAATAGTAGTTTATTATATATTAGGATTGGATTATTCATTATATATGTATTAATTATGGTATATTTTCCATGATATTACTATACATTGTTTTAATGGTTTTGATGTTGGGTGACACATTTATTATTATTATTGAGAAAATGTTTTTCAGCTTAAAGAAAAGTGTATTTAATTTTATTAATGCCATATTCAAAACATGGTAGTCTTAAAAATTATTGTTCCATTAATAAATGTGTATTTAATTCGATTTTAGAATAGTTATTTACCATTACTTATCTTATACTATGTTTAGTTTCTTATTTGTTGGAATTTTTTATAGCATATGTTATTTACCTTGTTATTTATTTTTCTAGACATTATTATTATTGGTTATCTTTAATATTAAATTTGGTCATAGTTAATTTTATAAATATGGTTTACATTATTGATTTGTATATTACTTTATTACATATAATATAATTTATGAAATCTTGATGTATCAACCTAAAAAATTTAAAATATAGTTTCAAAATAATTTTTCATATTTTTTTATATTTTTAATTTAACATTAAATTTAATAGAATCCATATATATATATCCATGTTATAATAGTGTTTGAAGAATATTGTTTAATTGGAAAGAAGTTATCAACCATATAAGAAATGATAGATTTCGAAAAACTGATATGTTTTGTATTTAGAGTTGAGAAAATATAATACTATTCATGAATGTAAAGAAATAAGTGGTATAGAGAATTTTATATATTATATGTTTCCATTTATTTATCATCATGAGGTATATAGTATATTAGATCAAGAAGATAATGATATATATTCAAATGAGGAAAAGTATGAATACGGTGAGTTATATAGAGTGAAAAAATTAATTGATGATTCCAAAACTCTTGTATATCATTAATGTACAAAAATAAGAAATTAAAAAAACATTTAATGTAGTTATATAATTGGAAAACCATGTATAGAATTTAAAATTTTGATATTGACTATATTCATTCATTTTTAAACGACATTTTTCATAAAAGTGTAGATATTCCAATAAATCATTTCGAAGCGTGGAAATTAATTAAGTATCATGAATTTTCAACTATTATAATTCATGCTTAGAAATATAGATTTTTTAGGATGAAATAGAAGACCTTAATGACTATTTAGAATTTGGAACATCTCAATGGAAGGGAAATGTTTATGGAACTCTATATCTTGTT
The DNA here is from genome assembly GCA_963277665.1 of Viscum album. Taxonomy (NCBI): domain Eukaryota; kingdom Viridiplantae; phylum Streptophyta; class Magnoliopsida; order Santalales; family Viscaceae; genus Viscum; species Viscum album. The sequence goes on from OY728157.1 coordinate 1,387,720,125, forward strand.
TCCCAAAAGTACTGTTAGAAACTTCCATTATTTTTCAAGCTTTAAAATCCATTAATATTTGCATTACCATCTACCAATATTTGTTAAAATGATGAATTGTGAATAAAAGATAATGTTTATTTGGATCATCCGAAAGATGGACTAGAGTTGTGTTAATTTGATTCAAAACATCCTAATTTTGTGGATGAGGTGTGTAATTTCAGGTTTAGTATATCTTGTGATGGTTTCAAACATTTTAGTCATATTCTTACTACTCGCATCATGTGTTATGTTTTCATTCATGTTTAAAATATTCCACCATTAATGTGTAATAAAAAAACATTCATTTTATTGAGTATACTATTATATTGACATTTTTCCTTAAAATGATCGAAATATCTAATAAAAACAATTAATAAGAGATTTGAAGCATCATTTCTAGATAGTTTCATAAACATTTGATGAGTCATAAAAATACATATTTCATATGTGTGATGTACTTCTATATACTATAAATTATTTCCTTTCATATGAAATGTTGTCTAGATGGAGAATCAATGGAAAACTACCATATCGTATTTCTATTATGCTTACGTGAAAGAGAATAATTATATATATTTTTAGGCTTAGCTTCTTGGGGAATTTATTATTATTTAGAATGGATCATCAATACAAGAAGTATCACCGTAAGTTTCATAATATGATTGAAATTGAACAACCACCTCAACATATGTCTAAAACTCATCTCTCTAATGAAGTGAGAAATTTTATATTTTTCACTACGGAAAAATTAAATGAAATCTAAAAAGAGGATGTATTTTGATACTAAATCCAGTTACAATTAGAAATGAGAAATTTTCTTTTCTGATTTTCAATATTGGTCCACAAAATTGTTTCATCAATTTTTAGGGTTAAAGAAAATTTTGAAATATATATGTGCAACATTACGTCAAAATTATCTTAATGTAAAGGGGAAAACCATATATGACTTATAATATCCCCAGACATGTTGAGTTGGGATATTTGGCAAGGATTTCATCTGGTATGTATTAAGGAAAACAAATAGAAAGTACGTTGGGGAACTTATATGAGGAATTATTTAGAGAAAAATAAATTTCTAGAAGTGATAAAAATATCAAGGTTCTTGTTGGCTATTCCAGCAATATATCAAAATGATTCAAATGAAGGGGGATAAAACTAAAATCTATAAAAGCCTTGGATTATCAAATTCATTGTCAAAAATTGATTCCAAAAAATATCTATAATTTACTATAAAATAATTTAAGGGTGAAATTTTTTCTCTTATTCCATTTTTAATAACCATTATTATATCATGTTATCCATGTATTTCATAATAAAAATTAAACAAGGGGATCCATTAATTTTGTGGGGGTTGTGAAATAAATTTCCTCGATCATATTTCACTTTCATGTTGTATTTAACTGTTGATCATGCAACTAAATTAATTTTTGGGGGACTAATATATTTCAGGGGATGTATTATAAATAACTATATATGTCCATAATGAAGTATTACATCCAAAACATGAATTATCTTGAAGCCCCTATTTTGTGTGGTTACTAGGTTCAATAATTTATGAATTTTTCATCAATGTGTATGTTTGGTGCTGGGAAAAGACATAACCAGACAGTGTGAAATGAATATGAGATGTAGGGGTAAATTGAGCCCACATTTCAATATCATCCCCAAACCAGAGTAATTAATGGGTTATATACATTAGCTATATTAATCATTCAATAGAGGAAATTGAAACATCGCATAGTGTTGTTTATCTATGGTCTGTAGGATGACTATATCATGTACATAATTTTAATATTTATATTTAATCTCACACTATGTAAACTCATATATACTATAAATTATATTTATCATTTTATATAGGGAACATAAACATATTATAATTAGATTTTATCAATGATTTTGTTTATGAAGTGGAGAGGATTTACATATAAATTAGTTTCCTGTTTTTTTGAAATAAATGTTATGTACATTAATTTAATTGAATAAAAATATAGAGATACATAGAGTTGTATTATTCATATAGTATTCATGTATTGAGTTTTCCTGTTGACTCCATATCACTAGAATCCATAGAATTGTTTTTTCATCCCAATTCATTGGTTCATGAATGAAAATATTTAAAGAAAATGGGTATATCATTGCAACAACTAATCTAGTGGTGAAAATGAGAACACACCATGATGTAGATATATTAAAATCAATAATCAATTTTTATGACTATGCATCAGATAATATTCCCCAACATAAATATGTAACTTATTACATAATTATTGAGAAAATATTGTTATTAGATTACTACTCTCATTATCGAGTCATTAAAATGAAGTATAAATGATTTTCTTTAATGAATAGACCTATTACATTTTTTGATGAACGAAGTTTCAGAGTTATTGACATGTACATATTCCTAGATATTGATGAACCATATATTTTGGAATCCATGGTAAAATATTTTTTTTATATGAAACATCATATGAGACTTGATTATGGTTTAATTATTGATGAAATCCTAAGAAATATTATATATCATAATGCAGATGAAATTGGAGCCATTTATTCCCTTATTGGTGTTCTTCAAAATATTGTATTTGGTGAGACATATTATCCCATTGTGAGAATTAATGTTTAATATAAAGTAGTAGTTGGTAATATATAGAAACAAAAATATATTTTCATACATCATTCATATTACATTAACATGTGATTATCATGTTGGTACTACTATAATTATTTTAATTTTGTTTCAATTATTAATTATATGTTTTTTATTATTTTTTTATTTAGAGGAATTTTATAATATTTTTTTCAATTCAGAAAACCACCTTTAAATTGTGAATTTAAAAAAATATATACCTTATTTTTAAATCATAGTGGGTAAAACATTTTATCAAATTGTTTATGAATTATTTGAATTCTATGTTGTATGAAAAAAAATTTAATAAAATTTTAAAAAATATACATTTCACTCTTATGTAGATTATGAAAGGTATGGAAGAATCTTTGTGAAAACTATTATATGATAATGATTGATGGATTCCCTCAAAAGTAGTTCCATCTCTATATCCCATACTAATTATAATTAATGTAATATTTTTATTCTACATTACATTTAATTTCATGTTCTTATTCGTTATAAAAAAATTTGGGAAATTAGTCTCAATAAGGCTTGAATTATCCTCATCCAACTATTATGGCTCCAAGAGGGGTGCTCTTAGAGCTATATGGGGAACCCACTAAACCAGTTCACACCTTGAGCTAACAATGGACACCCTATCTACCACACAATTTCATCCTTCAATTGTGCCTCTAGGGATGTCCCCACCCATACTGTTATCATCATCTCATTTATTCACTTACTCTCATACCATGGGCACACCCCTTTTAAATATGTCCCCACCTATACAATAACCATATCCTAATACATATCCCCGACACTTAAATCATAATCCTTCCACCTCTTCACCAATATTATTTCCTACAATCCTTATAGGATCTGATGATTTTGTTCCATCAGCTTCCACTATAGTGCTTGCATATGACCTAGGGCATGCATTGTAATAGGCATATCCGTTAAGGGATACAAATATAATAAATCCCCCATATCCATTAGAGCATAATAAGAAACCTACATCATGTTTTTTTATTTTATGTTTATAGAATTATATCAAATAATTTTTTTCCAATTTTATAGGGAATTAATTAATATTTTTTCATGTCTGTATTTTTCATGTCTATATTTTTCAATATGATCTTCTAATAGTTTATGTGGGAGAACCTGTATCTATAAATCATAGAATCTCCAAAATAAATTAATGGTGGATTAAAATGAATAAAATAAAATGATATATAAAAATGATTGGTGGTGTAGAAGTTTTATAGGAACTTAATCCAAGTACAATGATATCGTTATAGTGAAACCAGTCATGTGGAGGATTAATTGTAATGAAATCAAAGAGAAAATATGGATAAAGATATGGATAAGATTTTATTTTAAATTGATATCTATATTTTTTGTATTTCTATTAAATAACATGTTTTTTAGTTGCAGTTTAACTTTTATGATGGTAAAGCTCCAAACGTCACATACTTGATGGATATAATAAAGTTATGGCGATCCTATAAGAATAATTTATATGTTTTTTGGAAGAGTACATTCAGTACTTATTTAGAGGGTGTACCAACATTCCCAGACTGTCCAAATACATGATTTTAGGAAATGACAACAAATTGAAAAAGTGATGAGTTCTGGGTATTCTTAATCATTAATATTTTTAATTTAAAATTTAATTAATTGTAAATATATTGAATCATTGTATTTAGGATGAGTCTGAAAAAACAAAAAGAAAAATGTTGCTTTGATGTATTTTTACAAATTGGGTTTCACTATAATGAAAGACCACGAAAGGATCCTGGTACATTAATATGAATGGGAATAATATCTATATTTATATTGTTACAAATTTTTTCATTTCATTTCATTTTTTTCCAAGAAGTATAAATGTGTAAATAGTTGGATTTTTATGGTGAAATATAATGTAGTCGGCTATAAAATCAAAATTTAGTAATATTTTCATGATGGAATTTTATTTATCTATAAAATTGTATGAGAAATTATTATTTTGAATAAAAATAAATGAGAAATGTGGATTTTAAAAATAATAAACTATATAACATGATAAAATGGATATAAAATCCCTCAATAAATCAATTCATGTATAAAATAACCGATAAACCAAAGATGATACTTGAGAGCAGAGAATCAACCATGAAAAATATTAATATGTAGAGACACATAACTATAATTTATATTACATTGTATCACTAATAAACGACAATAAATAGGGAAGAATAGGGATTTAGACTAACCAACACATCCATTAAACTCATCAAAACACCAATATAAATGTCAGTTTTAGACAAAAATGGTTATTAGAGTAAGATGGATTAGAAGTTGATGGTAGTACATGGACTAATAGAAATGATAATGTTTGAATGAAGAATATAAAAGGGTATACTAAGGAGAAACAACCCAAATCTAGATGGAATGTGTAAGAAAATGTAGTTGAACGAATCACCATGCCCAAATAGGGACATGAGTTGCATGAGGGATGAGTAATGAGGATAATATAGGCTATAAATGTACAATAGAGTACATTTAATTTCACAGTATTATGCATCTTGGAAGGAAAAAATGTTGATTTAAATTGAATAAAAACGATCAAAACCTAATAGAATTTAACTAAATAAAATCAAGTGTTACAAAAAAACATCTGATGAAATTAAATAAAAATATACTATATAATATTGAATTTAATCATATAGAGATAGTTAAAAGATAATAAAACATGACTTTTTTAAAATAAAATGAACCTAATACAATATAAGAGATAATAAAAATGTTTCTCCAAGTAATCAAAGAAAATACAAACTAAATAATCTGGTGTTGAAAAAACCATAACAAAACAAATTCCAATCAAATAAATCTAGGAAGTTAAAATAGCATTTACGGAACTGAATGAATGTAACCTTACTAGACTCGTCTTGATATGAATCCCATATAACTAAATGTATTAGAGTTTAACCCAATTGATCAAAATGAATTGACCCAAATAAAAAATTAATAACATTTTATTAACCCAAACCCAAATAATCATAAATGATTTAAATGTAAATAAATCTAATAATAATATTTAAAATACTAACTTCCCAAACAAAATATAAAAAAATTATAATCTAGATGATATAATATAAAAAAATAATACTTTATATAACTAAATTGAACCGTTTAAAATGGATTAAAACTTGATCAATTCACACACAAGTGATTTAACTAATATATCCCCTACTAAACCAATCCAGTAAAAATGAATTAAATTAAACTATAATTGTAAAGAACCAAATATTGATGTACCTGGAAATTAAATTATATTAGCAAAATACTTAATATATAACAAAAACCAACACTCAAGAACCATAATAGTATAGTTTATTTGGATACATGGAACATAATCTTCTAATCATGGCGAAAGATCTTCAACATCTCCCATACAGATCATCCACATTTGTTTTCATACCTAATAACATTCTTTATATCTTGTGGAAATAAAACATATAAAGGGTGTGCTCAAATTCTCCATAAGGGTGAGCATTGAAAAAAATGAAACAAACTATATACATTTGAACTTAAAAACATGAACATAAAGTTTAAACATCAAAATCTTGAGCAATGACATAAAACATGGGAGTATGTAAGGAATAGATAATAGTGAAACATTACTCATGACAAAATAGCATGGTAATAAAACATGTAATTGTGGAAACGATTAATCACATGTTATGATTTCCTAAGTAGCCATGGAATTGTTTCCAAGACTACCTTAGTGGAAAAAGTCCCTTTCTGAATCGATTTCACTCCTCGTTCTAGTCCTGTATCACTGAACCAAATTAACATTTCATTCAATCCATGTCTCTCTCATAAGATATAAATCTTTACCCAAATCATTAGAGAGATATAGGTCCCACCCATCTCATAATGAAATCATTCTTACATGTCACACAACGTAAACATAAATAATTCATCATAACCCAATGAATAAAAAGGGTTTTCATAAACATCATCGCATCATAACATAATCCATATAAAAAAATGAATGTAATTTCATCATAAGAAAATAGAAACCATGTAAATAATAGTGACATTATACTTGAAACATGCACATATGAAATAATGTCATCATAGATGGAAAATGGTTTTGATGAAACACTTAAAAAAATTCTTGAGGAAAATATCCTTTCTTATTCAAAATCATTTTATTTTCACCAAATTCCATGAAATATTAAAAGAAAATGATTTTTTTTGTAAATAGTAATGAAATCTTATAGAGAAATATTCCTGAAAATTAGGCGTCATGAAACCATAAAAATCCGTTCATTCTTTATAAGTTCAAAAACATTCTTCTCGTACTTTTCCCGGAAAAGTCATAAACATTGTTGTGTGGTAAACGAAAGAAAGATTCCTTCCATAATACAATGTAAAAGAAAAATAGGGGTAAAATGACATTAAACATAAATGTTAGAATATTAAATACTTCATGAATACATTTTTATGGACATTGATGAAAAATATAACCCCAGTAAATACTTACGAATAAACAATCTCGGATAAGAACAGGATTGGAATAATTATCCCTTAGCTTAGGTCCGATATGATTTTTACATATCCGAAACTCCTATATAATGATTTAAATAATTTCATTGACTTATTACAGAATCATATTTATTGGTATTATATCATATATGGTTCACTTATTACTTTATATTACCCTTTTTTTTGTAAATTCCTTGTTAAAGCAGTGTTTTGGGTAAAATCATTTTATTTATCGTACGTGTTTTGACTTGTTGTTCATGATATTATTATTACTTATATCAGGATTTACTTACTTTCATAATTTAAATCAACATGTAAATACCATATATATTCAGTATGTATATATACATAATAGATAGATAAATGAAATGAAATACACTGTTCATGGAGACGGTAGGTCGTACATACGCATGAACGATGTTTTCCTTTCCTTATTTCCTTGAATGGAAGTAAATAGATGAAATATATATTTACATAAATATAGTAGCTTTATCATGTCATATATTTCATTATTATTCATTATATATACTTTATAATCATTCTTGAATGCTTAACATGGAGAATGAATCTCATCGTATCGTGGAGACGGTAATCAGTACGTACGCATGAGCGATGATATTGTTCCCATAATTATTGAATTGAATTGGAGTGGATGATATAATATATCATAATCAGTATGATGTTATAATAACTATATATAGTTATTCTCTACACCATTATACCCATCCGAGTAAGGTGGTAGTGGAAAAATAGATTACACCACGGCGTGGAGACAGTATTCCGTATGTACGCACGTGTAGTGAGTTCATTTTTCGTAGGATAGATATAAGGTGAAATAGGGTTGTTTCATATTTATAATAAAATTTCAGTATATCAGTGATACTAATGTTATTAATTTATTATGAAAAACTTAAATAATAAGAAGTAGAAGAAGAAATAAATTGGAAAGAATCGGTAAAGGATATTACCTCTTCTTTGACGCGCCTCTTCTTAACCTCCTCTTAGGGCACTAAAGATAGTCTTTGAAGAATACCAGGACCTCAATTATGTTTCTAGAGAAGTGGATAAGAGAAATTGTTAGGGGTTGTATGATATTGAAGGCCCAATGTGGTGTGAGGAGGGGATGGAGGAGGTGCCCTTTTATAAGGGAGGAGAGGGGCACCTTTGGAATTATAAGAAATATTAATTTATAATAAATTCCAACCCCACATAAAAACCACAAAAAATGAATCAATTTGAATATGAATTGAGATAGTTTTTTATCACATTAACCAATGAAATTTAGACATGTTGTGAATTTATTTTAAACCTTATTAAATTGATTTATCCTTATTTAATCTATTTAATTTTATTTGTGGTAATAATATTCTAAATTATAAATCTATATAAGTAATTAATTATGTGCTGTTAATTATCAATAATTAGATAATTTATGACATTTTAGGCCATATAAATTTCCATTTATAATTTTCAAATATTTTTGTGATTTTTAAACAATTGTATAATATGTTATTTTTATAAAATAACAATAGTGTCAATTTGACACTATTAATTTATTTGAATTTAAATAAAATCTACATAGATGATATATTTGAAATAAAAGCTTTAATAGATTCATAACATTTCATATTTATCTATAAAATTAGTGGACCACATTAAATATTTCATATAATATTTATTTTAATATTTTAAAAAATGATTTATTTGATATTTCAATCAATAAAATAATTTCAACATCACTATCGTGTCACCATTAATGATAATTATTTAATCCCTAAAAATTCTAAATAAATTCACATGATTTATAGAATTTTATTATATTCTTGTAGACTATTCATGTTTTATGTTTCATGAAGTTTATCACTAAATTAAAATTTTATACTTATAAGATTTAAGAGAGTGACATGTTGTCACTATCTTTGGATTTAATAATAATTAAATTATTTTCATGGTCCAAAGTCCATTAAATTAATTTATTCCGACCCTTAGGTGATTTGGGTTGACTTTTAGTCATCTAATAAAATTTTGGCAGGCGTTATGGTAATTTTATATTCTTATTTTTACCCTTAATTACCCGATTTACCTTTAACTACAGTAAATACAAATTACTGTGGTTACTATTCATAATATCAAAAAATAAATAACAGTAACCTATTAACATAATTTTTACCCACCTAATTCAAATATGGAATCCATTTTTCAAAATTAAAAACACAGAAGTTGTAGTTATTAATTTAAAATTAATCCCATTGTTAAGAAAACGGGTTTTAAAAGTCAAAACATTTCCAAAGATTAAAATGTTTTTACATATTGATTCAATGTAAAATTAATGGTAATTAGATACATTATATTAAATGATAAAAATATATTCTATTTATACTTTAAAACCATTCAATTTTATAATTTAACCGTATAAATTATTGGGATGAAAAAAGTTGTTTTTAATTAAAATAGAGCTTGTTTTTACTATTCATTAAAATATACAAGATATCAAAATAATATGAAAAATTTATCCAAAGTAAATTTTTATATCTTGATTCCAAAGAAAAAATTTAATTTTTAAAATTGAACTTATAAACCTGTCAAAACTGGATTTAATGTGGGTGCGCCATCAAAAGGCGGCTAAACTTCATTTTTTGAAAAATACTAATTTTACCTGAAAAATTTATTTGGTTCACAAATCATGTTTCAGAAAATGTGTAAGAGGAATAATAATGTTTAAAATGTAGACAATACTATTCATAATTTCTATTCAATAATAATATTATAACAATATATCCTTGTTTAGTTAAACCCGGTATTGCGTACTACACACGCTCTCAAGGAAGGTCGTGATTGCGTGTAACGCAAGCCAAGCCAGTGTTGTGTGTATTGAAAGATTCTTTTAGTGTTTAATATAAAACAATCTAAGCATATTTCATTTATACATTGAATATATATATATATATACACTCAATGTTGCATCAAATAACTTCTATCAAGAAAACATAAAATAATTTTCAAGTGTGTAACACGATCCAAGAATAGTGTTGTATATACCACTAGATTATATGGTGTTCGTATAGCGCAAGATAATCATGTTGTAGCATAAAACACAAGAAATAAAATAAATTAAAATGAATACTTATCATAAAATCTCAGGGGGTTACATTCTACACCCCCAAAAATTAATTTCGACCTCGAAATTCATTGGGGTTATAAATGGTTTTCAACTTCAAAGGTTCTTTAATATAAATGCACATCGTAAAAAGGAATACCAAAACATAACTTAAAAAAATTATGTATGAAATGTAATGGTAACCCAAATTAACTAATCATTGGGTTTCTACATAGGAGAGTATAAGAGAAAATATGAATATAACCATCATGTTCTGATAGAGGGTGGTGGAGAACATCGCTATGAAAAAGCCACCAATCACAAAGCCATAAATTTCTGATGATCTATGTTACCATCCGATTCATCGGATATAAGGGTACTAAGACAATGTTTTTAGTTCTCAAGATCATTTCCCAAATTTAGAAATTTTTTTGAATTAAAATAAATACTTACTTTATTTTGGTACAATCTCACCGTTGTTTGTGACTTGAACAATTTACACTTTATCTCTTAAAGAAATGAAGTTGAATTTGTCATTTGTGAAGTGTTAGAAGATCATGAGATAGAATTACAGGTCATTCCATCTGTTTCTATCGCAAAACGTTTAGAACAGTTTATTAAATATACATAAGTCCTTCTATGCTGAGATTAATCATGCATTGTTGCTAAAATGTACTTATACTTCGTATATCATAGAGCTTAATTAAATAAAACTAGTTTTTACTAATAAGGGAGTTCCTGTAGGCCAGTGGTAGGTGATAAAGGCATGTCGCACTTTGGTTGTGGGTTTGATTCCCATAACCTTCTCTGACGCGATGGGTTGTCACCCATCCTACGGGTTTCCTTGCCTCGGAATCCACTAATTTATTGAATAGAAACACTAGAGGTGGAAAAGTTGATCTTAAGCTAGACAACACTAAAGCCTTTGACACAATTTATTGGACCTTCATCATTAACGTCCTCTCTAGTTTTGGATTTAATGATTCCATTGTCAGCAAAATTAAAAACATATTCAACTCAGCCAATATCTCTATCCTTATTAATGGTTCACCTAGGGGATACTTCAAATTCTCTAAAAGAGTCAGACAAGGTGACCTGCTCTCTGCTATCATTTTTTCTATTTCTGAAGACTACCATAGCAGACTTCTCTCCCTCAACGTTGAGCGAGGCATAATCAAACTTATTATTTCTTCCATAAATCATCTTGCTCCCTCACTTATTCTCTATGCCGATGATATTATTCTCTTCCTCCAAGGAGATAAATTAAATATCAATAAACTTAAATCCATAACTTCACACTATGAGGAGGTCTCTAGCCAGTGTATTAACTGGAAAAAATCATTTATTTAATTTGGTAAAAATTTCCCCTCTAATAGGAAAACACTTATCACCAATGTCATAGGGGTTAAGGAAGGAACCTTACCTTTCACTTACATTGGTGTCCCTATCTTCTAGGGTCTTCCCAAATCATTTTATTTTCAACACATTTTAGATCAAATTCAAAAGAAATTTTCTTCCTGGAAAGGAAAATCCCTTTCAATGGCTGGAAGAATTTTCCTTATCAAATCCAATATTGTCTCTAAGCTGGTTTATTCCATTATGGTCTACAAATGTCCTTTGGGCCTGATTAAATGGTTAAATACTACTATAAGAAACTTCATCTGGAGTGGATGTACTCTGGATTGAAAATTGGTTATGGTCTATTGGGCCACTATTTATAAACCCATTTAAAACAGTGGAATTGGTATTAAGAATCTTAAAACCATTAATGAGTCCCTTTAAACAAACACACGTGGCCTCTCATACATAATATCTCTCTTTACATGAGATTCCTCAAAACACGTTTCCTTGATAAGATTAAATCTGGTTCTTTTAATTACATGACTTCTTCTATATGGCCATCGATCAAAGCTTCTTTTAACTCTATCTTGGAAAATTCTATATGTCTTGTTATTAAGAATTATTCTTTAAATTTCTGGTTAGATAACTGGACTGGCTCCCCCCTCTTTTAGGAGATGCCTAATACTTTCTCCCCTAATCTCACGAAATTCTCTATCAGGGATATGATCATTTCCTCTAGTTCTCAACTCCCGGATCCGATCAAGGAGATTGTTGATAATTATTATTTCTCTTCTAATGAGGATTTTCTGGTTTGGTAACCTGCTCATAATGGCCTTTTGGATTCTAAAAAATATTATTACCATCATTTCCCAAATGAGGATGAAAATTTTAATTGGATTTCCAAATTCAATAAGGCCTGGATCAAGCCCTCTCGTGTTACACTCATGTGGAATATTGCTCATCAAAAAATCCCAACTGAAGTTTTCCTACAATCTTATGGATTTTATCTTTGTTCTAAATGTCGATTGTGCAATCAACATCGATAGTACATTAATCATCTTTTTTTTTCATGTGATACTTCTATGGCCCTTTGGAATTACATCTTTTACCTTTGTGAGTGTAGATGGATTCTAGAAACATTTATTTTGTCACAATTGAAAAGAACGTTGGAGTTTCCAAGGTCTCCCCAAATCATGAATCTCTTTTTTACTACTGTTGCGTTGGATCTGCATGTTCTATGGTACGGTAGAAATGATTATTTTTACAAAAATAACTATTTTAATATTAATACAGGTAAAATGATGATTCTTCTTGCTATAAAAGTGGTGGACACAATCCAAAAAGGCTTTTGTGACAATTCTGTCATAGATCATGAAACCCTTCACCGAATTGGGGTCCAAGGTAATTTTCTGAAGCCACACTACACTATTGAAGTCATCTGGCAGGCACCTACAGTTAGATGGATTATGTTTAATGTGGACAGAGCCTCAAAAGGCACCCTGGACGTTCGGGATGCAGAGGAATTTTCAGAGACCATCAGGATCAGATCCTTAGATGCTTCTATAGAAGCTGTGACATTGCTTCTGCACTGGAGACATAAATGATTTCTATCATTTATGCCATCTCCTATGCAAATCTTTTCAACTGGAATAATATCAGGATCGAGAGAGACTCCACTACTATTGTGCAAGCCATCTGGAAGGGTGATTCTAATCTTGCTTGGTCTCTCACCCCCCCCCCCCCCCCGTTGGATGGACTGCCTAACCGCGCTCAATGGCCTCAACATTATTTCCACTCATACCTATTGTGAGTCTAATATGATCGCTGATGGGCTTGCCAACATGGGTGTCTCACATGAAATCACTTGGAGGAATGACCTCCCTCAAGAGTTGACACCTTCTTTATTAAGGACTCCAGAAAATTTCCCTCTTTCCGTATCATGTAACTTATATTCTTCTCTTTTCATTTGAATAAATCTCTAAGTTCTAGTCTTATGACCATAAATCACCCATAAAAAAACAATACTATCTGATGTCTAAATTAATCGATTACAATCTTTAGGTTTATCCCAAATACTTCTGTCCAATCTCATAGTATAAATAAAACTATTACTTGAAAGGTCATCTACCAAGCATTTAATACAATCATTTATCACCTGTATATCAAAAGATATATATATCTTGTTGGTCACATTCCAAACATGTGAATTCCTTAATCATGTATTCTCTTGAAACATGAGTACCCATTTAACTATAGTGAAAACATGAATGATGTCAAAATTTTACTCTTTCCACATACCAAAATCCCAAAATTCTATATACTCAAAACATGACATCAAACATCTCATTATCTTCTTATCCTTTCATTATGCACATATCATCTACCTTCCAAAAATATTTGAATAACCTTTCATGGTTACTGGTACCATTCATCATATACTTTCAAAAACTCAAGGAAAGATAATAGTGTAACAATCCTTAGATTTTTCTTTATTCCATAGTACCATACATTATTCTTGATAAACATACAATCATTACACTACCTTCTTAAACCATTGACTGAGCTTCATCATTTCTTTCATCTCATATATCATTTGTAGTCTCTTCATCATCATCCACATTATTACTACCCATATGACCATGATGATTCTATTCATGAGATTTTCTCTAAGGGCATTGGTTTGAATAATGCCCGCCCAGTCCACATTTAAAACATTTAACCGTTGTTGATGTCTTAGCAATTCCATTATCCTTGTCCATGGTGTTAAATGAACCTTTTCCTTTACAATTACTGGCTTTGTGTCCTTCTTTTCCATAACCTAAGAATATTCCGGTTCCTTTGAAACATTCTCCCAGATGCCTCTTCCCACATGATTTACATGAGGGAAATTGAACTTTCTTTCCTCTATGATCATCACAAAAAGCCATCATTCTCTTATTAGATGAGTCGGGAAACAAACCTATGTTGAGATTATTGATCATATTATGAGATTTATGATTAGGAATAATAAAGATATGTGGACTTCCAGATCCAATTTCATTTGGTTGCACATGAAAAATATCATTCCATAGTCCATCATATCCTCTATTATCGTGAATCTTCCTATTACCATCCATTTTCTAAAACCCAAAAAATAGTGTGAGAGGAAAAAATCATAATCAAGGGGGACTACCTTCAACATATAACATATTAGGATTAATTATAATATAATTTCCACAATTATAAGACTATAACCTATACTTATAATAATCCTTAGTTACATCCCAAGACATTCTTTAGAAATATCTATAGGAATCTCACTAAAGTTTTCGCATCCTAGTTTCTGATGGTTAACTAAACCTTTCCTCCGATTCCAAATGTAAAGACCCAACGATTGATTTACATGGACATTACATTTATTTTTCGGAATACTTAATACATAAAAAAAAACCAACACTCAAGGATTGTAATAATTTAGTGTCTTTGGAAACTCAGAATATAATCTTCTAATCACGGTGAAATATCTTCAACATCTCCCATAAAGATCTTCCACTTTTGTTTTCTTACCTAAAACCTTTCTTTATATCCTTGGGAAAAGAAAATATATAAAGGGTGAGCTTAAATGCTCAGTAAGGGTAAGTGTAACATCCCAGGTAAATAAAGAATAAAACATTCTCATATTTATTAATATTTACGAATTAAATATTAAATTTACTTTAATGGAGTTTCTATGTTCGATAGTGTACCCGATATGCAACAAATAGTTTTTTTTTGAAATCTTACGCTGCACACTAGTAATCAAATAATATTATTTTAAATGTCAGTTAACACATAATAGTTGTATTGGAGGGAATGAATAGAAATAACAGAAATATGAATATATATGTTTGTTAAATGTTTTTACATTTATCCAATAAAGGATAAAGGCTTAAAATATGAAAATAATTCAATTTTTGGCATATATACTCTAATTTTCACTAAAAGGTCGAACAATCGCCTTTTGATGGAGAACCCTCTTTAAATATAGTTTTGGTCACTCTTATACATTCTATTGGACCAAATAAAATTCCTCTTTAGAATCGGGACATCAAAATTTACATTGTGTAAATTTTTGGTATTTTTTCCGATAAAGTTCTTTTTTTAATGAATAGTGAAAATGTTGTATTTTAATTCAAAACCTTATTTAATATAATTTATTTATCTGATTGGATTGTCTTTTGAATTGGTTTTAAAGTGAAATTAGAATATATTTTAACCATTTAATCTAATAGTGGTCGCTGGAATTAATATTACTTTGAAATTGGACATAAACTAGTGTCAATCTTTTGATATATATTGTTTCATAAAAACTTGCTATTTGTTCTGATGAAAGGAATTAATTATTAAATTTATTATTGTAAATTATATGTTTTGAATTTTTTAAAATAGAAATCATTTTTTAATTCATAATATCAAATATATCTTGGGGTGATGTTTTTGTATTTTTCGGAAATACTTCAATTTTTGATGAATAGTGAAACCACTAAGTGGTACTTAAAAAAACTGATTTTTCATTTAAATGAAATTTTACCACCTCGGTGTTTTGAATTTCAAAAATCCAACATACATGGTTGTCATTAGGAAGTAAAATGTGGTTCAATGGGATGAAAATAATTTTTTTGGTGAATAGTAACTTATAAGTTTTTAATCGCGATTAAAGATAATTAGTGTAATTTAAGGTAAAAATGATATTATAATAAAAATGAATATATATTAACACTTGTCCTAACTCTATTTAATGAGTCATGGCTGACCAATAAAACCCATCGGTCTATTTTTGGGACCCCATGGATCTACTTGGGTAAGATAATGACATTAATGCCTTTTATTTAAAGTAAAAGTAAAAATGACACAAACATGTATTGTTTTACTAAAGTAATTTTTACATGGGGTTATACAAGTCAGATTTCTTACTATAAATATTCATTGGAAGTCTAAAAATATTTCCTACATCATAGAATTGTTTTTATAATTTTTAGACATTAAATAAATTAAATTATTTATGACATCATGATGATGCATCGTTTAACTCGTTATTTAATGATTTAAATAAATTAAAAAATAATGTAAAATCTAAGAACTAAACATGTCAAAAACCTATTGGATGAGTATATCTCGAACCCTTATCACCTTATCCTCAATATACATCAATTTGGGACCTTTAAAATATGAAACGCATTTGAAAATAAAGTAAAATTTTATACCTTTCCAAGAGTGCCCTCCTCTCCTTTTATAAAAGTCCCCCACCTCTAGCTCCTTACCCACACATATCATGCCTTTGGCTTGGAAGACCCCAGCCCATTTTGTCTCTCCACATCCCTATCTTACTCCTATAATCCTCACTTTGGGATGAAGTCTTTCCAAGGAAGCCTTTGAGCTCAAATCCAAAAGGGTGACCCGTTTTAAAGGTAGTGTCTTCTCTTGTGTTCTTATGTTTTATTTGGCTTCTCCAACCCCCTAAAATATCTTTATTACTTTCTTTTGTAACCAAAACAGTATCTTAAATATAATAGGATGTTTTTATGAGATGTATTAGAGCTACACTTACACACACCTTCATCTAATGGTTAAATAGCATACTGTTTCCGTGGATGACGAATTGCTGCCTCACGAAAGGATGATTGTTCAATATTATTCTAACACCGTCATGGGTGGAAATTAAGATGACACCATACTTATATATGATATATATTATGTTTATTTTTTCCTTATTATTCTGTATTTTTCATTTGTGGCATACCTTTATGGTTTCTATTGTGCGTAAAACACGATAATTTCATTTTAGGAAGTGCAGACTACCGCCCCCTTAAAGTGATTTGATTCGTTAATGCCATATGTGGTACGTATAAAGGATGGAGTTAATGATATCATATATGAAATTATACTGGAATTATCATATAACTTTATGTCATTATGATTCCATTCCATAAAATACAAAATATAAAAGAACGTAGCGTTCATGCGTACGTACGGCTTACCGTCTCCATGAACGGTGACTTTCATTTCTAATCTCTAAATGATATGTAATTTTATAAATTCATGTAAATACTAGATATATATGATATATATGATATATAAATAATGAATATAACTCTGGATATAATGGATACATGAACAACTTGTAATTATAAAGAGTTTATTTTTGACTCAAGTACCAATGACCGTTAAAACGACCGTTATTAACTTATATAATTACATATGGTTAATGACATGGTAATAAGTGATATAAACGGAATAATGAACTTGTAAATGGTTGTTAAACAAGTATAAATTAACTCATGTTTATTATTCATGAGATTAAAGAGCAATTGAGTCACATCAGACACGAGGTAAGGGAACTTCTTAACCCAATTTCTGTTCTTTTTGTTAATCTCCAACATTCAAATTATGTCATGATATTGTTATGTAATATCTTATATTTTTACTTTCTTTATGTGTACTTATAGTGAATACACATAATAGATATATTTTATTTTAAAAATTATATTTGTAAGGTAACTTCTTAACCCAATTTCCGTTCTTGGGGTTAATCTCCTACTTTCAAATTCTGTCATGATATTAATATGTAAAATATTGTATCATTACTTTCTTTATGTGTACTTATAGTGAATACACATAATAGATATATTTTATTTAAAAAAATTATATTTTTAAGGTACTTCGTCTCAATCTCCTTCCATTGAGGCATATTTTATACTATACACAACTTTCTTTTATCCGTGGTATAAACCCCGTTGACTTTAATGACTAGTCAAAAGGAATATTTTTTTATACAAACCATTTTACTAAATGACAAAAGAAATTTTTTTTCCGTACATATGTGGCGACAATGACTTCTCCACCGTCGTGACCATTATTTTAGTTTTGGCTTCCTCTACAAGCCATAACCTAACATTTTATTAAAAATGAAAAATAAATTCCATGTATTACTTTTCTTTTATTTTGGTATTGAATTGGTTTTCATAATTTTTTTATTATATCATTATGTTGTATTGATATCTTGTGATTGAAATATGGAAATTCTATGTTTCCTTTATGCATGTTTTATGTGATACGATTATGTTATGGTTCTTGGGAAATGTTATGAAGACGGGTGGTTCCGTGATAAAAAAAGGGTGGGTGAGCCCGATATACCTCTCCAATGCATTGGGTAATGTGATGGAGTTAAATGTTAAGGTTTCTCCGAAGAGATTTAGGGAATATACTGTGATGGGTATTCCACACGTAACCAAGAGGGTTACTCCCTACATAAGAATGTTATGAATGCCTCATGTTACCTTTATGTCTTAGGATTTCTATGATATATTCATGATTTGATGAGGTATGTTAAAGTGATTATGTTTTATGGGAATAGAATGATTTTATTTCTTATGTATATATGTACTCATGTTTGCTTTCCATTTTTTTTATAACCCTTACTGAGATTTTCATTCTCATCCCATGTTTTTGAAATGTTTTTCATAGGTCAAGGGAATGGTACATGATATGATGATAATGTCAAGGAAGTGTCAAGAAAGAATCCATGTTTTATTTTAAATAGGTTTCCATTGATGGGAAAAATGAATACTATCTTTTATTGTAACCTCTTTGTTTAAATGTGGGATGTAATGCTTGTTTTTTGATTTAATTCTCTAAAACTCTAAACCTGAAAATATCCTCAAGGTGTATTCTTGAAATATCTCATGATTACGTAATGTTTAAGGTTGGGACCTTATAGTTGGTATCATAGGTCAATTTAGACAACATTAGGACATAGAAAATTGTTAAATTATAAATTAATTTATGGTATGATTGAAATGATATAGCATTTACATATTACCATGTTGCTTTGCCTAAGATATTTCTATGTTAAAAATGGTTTTTCATAGAGGAAATAGAACAGATTTTCTGGGAAGTCTTATAGAGGGAAATGACCTTTCAAATCAGTATCCTGAGATAGTCAAAATCAGAACTAAACAGTTTGTTGTAGTGATGGCTCAGTCGACTCGGGTGAAAAATGATGGTTGTTTTTATTGATGATATAATGGTGTTTTCTAAAAGTATATAGGAGCATGAAATTCATTTAAGGGTTATCCTTCAAACCTTAAAAGAAAATAAATTGTATGGGAAATTCAGAATGTGTGAGTTTTGGTTGCAAAAAATTCCTTTCCTTGTTTATATTGTTTTTATATATGGGATAACTGTTGATCCTTTAAAAGCAATGGTTGTTGAAGAATGGACAAGAACCACAAATGTAACTAGGATTTGTAGCTTCTTTGGTTTGGAAGGCTATTTCTGATGTTTTGTTAGATATTTTTTACGGTTATCTAGTCCAATGACTAAGCTAACTCGGAAGGGTGTTTATTTTATTTGGACAAAAGAATGTGATGATTGATTTCAGGAACTGAAAAGAAGATTGATGAATGCTCTAGTTTTGGAACTACCTTCTAGGAATGGTGAGTTTGTTATCTATAGTGATGCTTTATTGAAAGGACTTGGTTGTGTCCTAATGCAGAATGATCTGGTAATTGCTTATGCTTCACGACAGTTGAAAACTCGTGAGGTAAATTATCATTAACATGATTTGGAATTAGCTGCTGTATTTTTTGCTTTAAAAATTTGGAGGCATCATTTGTATGGAGTAATGTGTGAAATATATACCGATCAAAAAAATTTAAATTATATATTCACTCAGAAATAATTGAACACTATAAAGAGGAGATGGCTAGAATTAATCAAGGATTATGATTTTACAATTCATTACCATCTATGAAAAGCAAATAAAGTGGCTGATTCTTTGAGTCGAAAAAGTAATGCTTCATTAACCATTCTGTGTTTGGAACGAGATCCTTTGGTTTTTGATTTGATGAAATTTGGCGTAGAAGTTGTTGGTGCAAGATGTTCTTCTGTTTTGTTTCAGTTATCAGTGAGATCATCCCTATCAGACAGAATTAAGCAAGCATAGAAGAAAGACAATGGGTTGCAGAAAAAGGTAGAGATGGATCAGAAGGGTAAGTTGGCTGAATTTAATATTGATAATGATTGTTTTTTGAGGATTGGGAAGAGATTATGTGTGCCTAGTGATTCATAGTTGAAGAATGATTTGTTATGTGAGGCTCATAGTTTCCTGTTTTCTATTTATCCTGGTAGTACTAAGATGTACAGAGATCTGCGGGAGTATTACTGGTGGGATGGAATAAAAAGAGATATTGCTGATTTTACTGTGATGTGTTTGACTTGTCAGCAGGTTAAAGCAGATCAGCAGTTACCAAAAGGGATTCTTCAGCCTTTACCAGAGTCAGAGTGGAAATGGGAAAACATATCCATGGAATTTGTTGTGGGATTACCAAAGACATCTCGAGGTAATAATGAAATCTGGGTTATTGTTGATCGCTTGACTAAATCTTCTCATTTCCTTCCTATTCGAGATACTTTTTCCCTAGATCAACTTTCTCATTTGTATCTTAATGAGATAGTCAGGTTACATGGAGTTCATCTCTCCATTGTATCTGATCGTGATCATAGGTTTACTTCTAACTCTTGGTTAAAACTTTAGATGTCTTTGGGTACTGAATTAAATTTTAGTACATCTATTCATCCTCAATCAGCTGGGAAGTCAGAACAAACAATTCAAAATTTGGAGGATATGCTACGTTCTTGTTCGATTGATTATCAAGGAAGTTGGGACCAATATCTTTCTTTGGTTGAATTTTTATATAATAACAGTTTTCATTCCAGTATACAGATGGAATCGTTTGAGGCATTATATGGGAAGTAGTGTCGAACTCTAGATTTTTGGGATGAAGTGGGTGAAAGGAAGCTGATGGGACCATAATTGGTAGAAGAGATGGTAGAAAAAGTTCAGTTGATTCCGAAACACATGAGAACAGCTTAGATCAGACAGATAAGTAATACAGACAACAAGAGGAAGGATCTATCTTTCGAGGTAGGTGATCATGTTTTTCTCAAAGTTTCACCGTGGAAAAGTGTGATGCGATTTGGTAAGAAAGGAAAGTTGAGTCCAAGGTTCATTGGACCATATGAAATTCTGGAGAAAGTTGTATTAGTTGCTTACTGAGTGTCTTTAACTCTGAGTTTATCTCATGTACACAATGTTTTTCATGTATCGATTTTGAGAAAGTATATGCCAGATCCATCACATGTTTTGAGCCCAGAGGTAGTTCAACTGGAAGAGAATCTTTCTTATGAAGAACAACAAGTCCAAATTCTCAACCGAAGAGAGTAAGTGTTGCAAAATAAGATAATTCACCAGGTAAAGGATTTGTGAAAAAACCATATGGTTGAAGAGGCAACATGGGAATCTAAAAATGCTATGAGGGATAAATACCCCAACTTATTTTGATAAGTGAATAAAATTGCGAGGACTCAATTCCCAAAAGGGGGGAAGGATGTAACATCCGAGGTAAATAAACAATAATAAATTCTAATATTTATTAATATTTATGAATTAAATATTAATTTTACTTTAAAGGGGTTTCTATGTTCGATAGCGTACCCGATACGCAATAAAGAGTTTCTTTGAAATCTTACGTTGCACACTGGTAAAAAAATAATATTATTTTAAATGTTATTTAACAAGTAGCCATTGTATTGGCGGGAAAGAATAGAAATTACTAAAATATGATTATATATGTTTGTTAAATGTTTTTACATTTATCCAATAAAGGATAAAGTCTTAAAATACAAAAATAATTCAATTATAGGCACATATACTCTAATTTTCACTAAAAGGTTGAACTATCACCTTTTGATGGAGAAACCTCTTTAAATATAGTTTTGGTCACTCTTATACATTCTATTGGACCAAATAGAATTCCACTTTAGAATTGGGACATCAAAATTTACTTTGTGTAAATTTTTGGTATTTTTCCGATAAAGTTCTTTTTTTAATGAATTGTGAAAAATGTTGTATTTTAATTCAAAACCTCTTTTTAATATAATTTATTTATATGATCAGATTATCTTTTGAATTGGTTTTAAATAGAAATTAGAATATATTTTTACCATTTAATCCAATGGTGGACATTTGAATTAATATCACTTTTAAATTGGACTTAAACTAGTGTCAATCTTTTGATATATATTGTTTCATAAAAACACGCTATTTGTTCTGACGGTGGGAATTAATTATTGTAACATATATGTTTTGAATTTTGTAAAATAGACATTATTTTTGAATTTAGAATATCAAATATAGCTTAGGATGATGTTTTGGTATTTTTCTGAAAAACATCAATTTTTGATGAATAGTGAAACAACTAAGGGGTACTTAAAAAAACTGATTTTTTGTTTAAATGAAAATTTACAACTTCTGTGTTTTGAATTTCAAAAAACCGACATACATGGTTTTCATTCGGAAGTAAAATGTGGTTCAATGGGATTAAAATAATTTTTTTGGTGAATAGTAACTTTTATGTTTTTAATCACGATTAAAGGTAATTAGTGTGATTTAAGGTAAAAATGATATTATAATAAAATGAAAATATATTGACACTTGCCCTAACCATATTGGATGAGTCATGGCCGACCAAGACAACCCATGGGTCGATTTTTGGGACCCCCTGGAGCCACTTGGGTAAGATAAAGACATTAATGCCTTTTATTTAGAGTAAAAGTAACAATGACTCAAACATGTATTGTTTTACTAAAAAAAATTTACATGGAGTTATACAAGTAATATTTTTTACTATAAATATTCATTGTAAAGATGATAAGATTTATTAAATCATAGTATTTTTTATTATTATTTTTAGACATTAAATTAATTAAATTATTTATGACATCATGATGATGCAGCGTTTACCTCATTATTTAACGATTTAAATAAAATGAAACGATAATGTAAAATATAAGACCTACACATGTCAAAAACTTATTGTTTGAGTATATCTAGAACCCTTATCACCATATCATCAAAATAAATCAATGTGGGACCTTTAAAATACGAAACTCATTTGAAAACAAAGTAACATTTTATACCGTTCCAAGAGCGCCCCTCGTTTCCTCTTATAAAATGCCGCCACCTATACCACCTTACCCACACCAATAATGCTTTTGGCTTGGCCAAACCCTTCCCATTTTGTCTCTCCACATCCCTCTCTTACTCCTAGAAGCCTCAATTTGGGCAGAAGTCTTTCCAAGGAAGCCTTTGAGCTCAAATCAAAAATAGTTACCCGTTTTAATGGTAGTGTCTTCTCTTGTGTTCTTATGTTTTATTTTGCTTCTCCAACCCCCTAAACTCTTTTTATTACATTATTTTGTAACAAAAACAGTATCTTAAATAAAATATTATTTTTTTATGAGAAGGATTATAGCTAAACTTACACACACCTTCATCTAACGGTTAAAGAGCATACTGTTTCCGTGGATGGCGAATTTCTGCCTCACGAAACAATGATTGTTCAATATTATGCTAACACCATCAAAGGCGGCCATTAAGATGACACTATATTTATATGTGATATATATTATGTTTATGTGTTCTTTATGCTTCTGTATTTTTCATTTGTGGAATACCTTTATGGTTTCCATTGTGGGTTAACATGGTAATTTTATTTTAGGAAGTGCGGACTACCTCCCGCTCAAAGTGATTTGATTCGTTAATGCCATATGTGGGAAGTATAAAGGATGGAGTTAATGATATTATATACGAAATTATACTGGAATTTAAAATATACCTTTATTTCATTATTATTCAATTCCATAAAATAAAAAAATAGAAATGAAAGTAGTGTTCATGTGTGCGTACGACTAACCGTCTCCATGAACGGTGCATTTCATTTCTTACCTCTAAATGTTATGTAATATTCTAAATGCATGTATATACTGGATATATATGATATATATGATATATACATAATGAATATAACTATGGATATAATGGATACATGAAAAACTTGTAATTATAAAGATTTTATTTTTGACTCAAGTACCGATTATTGTTAAAACGACCATTATTAACTTAAATAATTACATAGTGTTAATGACATGGTAATAAGTGATAGAAAATGAATAATGAACATGGAAACGGTTCTTAATAAAGTAGAAATTAACTCAAGTTTATTATTCAGGAGATTAAAGAGAAATCGAGTCACTTCGGACACGAGGTAAGTGAACTTCTTAACCCAATTTCTGTTTTTAGGGTTAATCTCCTACTTTCAAATTATGTCATCATATTATTATGTAATATCTTGTATTTTTACTTTCTTTATGTGTACTTATAGTGAATAAACATAATAGATATATTTTATTTAAAATATTTTATTTGTAAGGGAACTTCATAACACAATTTCCGTTCTTTGGGTTAATCTTCTACTTTCAAATTATGTCATGATATTATTATGCAATATCTTGTATTTTTACTTTCTTTAGGAGTACTTATAGTGAATACACATAATAGATATATTTTATTTAAAAAATTATATCTGTAATGGGATTCGTCTCAATCTTCTTTCATTGGGGCATATTTTATACTATAAACAACTTTCTTTTATATGGTATATAAACCCCTTTGAATTTTATGTCTAGTCAAAATGAATCTTTTTATATACGAAGCGTTTTACTAAATGACAAAAGGATTGCTTTTTTGTCGTACGTATGTGGCGATAATGACTTCTCCACCGCCGTGACCATTATTTGAGTTTTGGCTTCCTCTACAAGCCATAACCTAACCTTTTTTTAAATGAGACATAAATACCATGTATTACTTTTCTTTTATTTTGGTATTGAAAATGGTTTTCATAATGTTTTAACTATATCAATGTGTTGTACTGATATATTGTGATTGAAATGTGGAAATGTTATGTTTTATTTATGCATGTTTTATGTGATACGATTATGTTATGGTTCTTGGGCATTATTATGAAGATCGGTGGTTCCGTGATAAACTAAGGGCGGGTGAGCCGGATATATCTCTCCAATGCATTGGGCAATGCGAATGAGTTAAACGTTAAGGTTTCTCCGAAGAGATTTAGGGAATATACTGTGATGGGTATTCGAAACGTGAGGGTTACTCCCTAAGTAAAAATGTTATGAATGCATCAAGTTACCTTTATGTCATATGATTTATATGATTTATTCAAGATTTGATGAGGTATGTTAAAGTTCTTATGTTTTATGGGAAAAGTATGATTTCATTCTTATGTATATATGTACTCATGTTTCCTTTCCATTTTTTATAACCCTTAATGTGCTTTTTATGCTCATCCCATGTTTTTGAAATGTTTTTCACAGGTCAAGTGAATGGTACATGATATGATGATAGAGTCAAGGAAGTGTCAAGAAAGAAACCATGTTTTATTTTAAATATTTTTCCGTTGATGGGAAAAATGAATACTATATTTTATTGTAACCACTTTGATTAAATGTGGTATGCAATTCATGTTTTATGATCTAATTATCTAAAACTCTAAACCTAAAAAGATCCTCAAGGTGTATTCTTGAAATATCTCAAGATTAAGTAATGTTTAAGGCTGGGGCCTTATAGTAAGCATGGGGAAAATAAAACAAACCATATACATTTGAACTTAAAAACATGAACATAATGTTTAAACATCAAAATCTTGAACAATGACATAAAACATGGAAGTACATAAGGAATAGGTCATAAAGAAACATTAATCATGATAAAATAGCATGGGAAGAAAATATGTAATTGTGGAAACCAATAAACACATTTTATGATTTCCTGAGTACCCAAGACATTATTTCCAAGTACATCTTAGTGGACAAAGTCCCTTTCTAAATTGAGTTCACTCCGTGTTCTAGTCCTGTATCAGTGAACCAGATTAACTTTCCATTCCAGCCATGTATATCTCATAAGATATAAATATTTTCCCAATGCATTGGAGGGAGATATTTGTCCCACCCATCTCATAATGAAATCATTTTTACTTATGGCACAACATAAACATAAATCATTCATCATAACCAAAAGAATAAAATGGGTTTCATAAACATCATCCCGTCATAAAATAATCCATATAAAACAAATGGATATAATTTCATCATAATAAAAATGAAACCATTTAAATCATAGAGACGTTATACTTGAAACATACGCATATAAAATAATGTCATCTTAGATGCAAAATGGTTTTGATAAAACACTTGAAATAAATTCTTGAGGAAAATATCCTTTATTATTCAAAATCATTTTCTTTTCACAAAATTCCATGAAATTTTAAATGAAAGGGGTTTCGTTGAAAATATTAATGAAATCATGTAGAGGAATATTCATTAAAATTTGGCGTTATGAAACACTAAAAATCCATTCATTCCGTATAAGTTAAAAAAACATTCTTCTCATACTTTTGCCGAAAAGTCAAAAAGTTCCACGTACGGTAAACAAAAGAAAGATTCCTTCCATAATACAATGTAAAAGTAAAATAGGGGTAAAATGACTTTAAAAATACATGTTAGAATATTAAACACATTATGAATACATATTAATGGACATGTATGAAAAATATAACCCCAGAAAATATTTATGAAGAAACAATCTCGGATAAGAAAGAGATTGGAATAATTATCCCTTACAATAAGTCTGATATGCTTCATACATGTCCAAAACTCCTGAATAATGATTTAAATAATTTCATTGACTTATTAAAGAATCATATTTATTTTTATGATATCATATATGGTGCACTAATGAATTTATATTACCCGTTATTTTTTAAATTCCTTGTTAAAGTAGCGTTTTGGGTAAAATCATTTTATTTATCATACGTGTTTGGAATTGTTATTCATGATATTATTATTAGTTATATAATGATTTAGTTACTTCAAAAATTTAAATCATTATTTATACATCATATATATTTAGTATATATATATAAACATAATAGAGAGATAAATGAAATGAAATACATCGTTCATGGAGATGGTAGGCCGTACGTACGCATGAATGATGTTTTCCTTTCCTTATTGACTTAAATGGAATTATGTAGATGAAATATATATTTACATAAATCCAGTAGCATTATCATGTCATATATTTCCTTATTATTCATTACATATACTTTATAATCATTTTTGAATGGTTAACATGGAGAATGAATCTCATCGCGTCGTGGAGATAGTAATCCGTACGTACGCATGAACGATGATATCGTCCCCATAATTATATAATTGAATTGGAGTGGATTATATAATATATAAGAATATGTTTTATGTTATAATAAATATATATAGTTATTATTTACACCATTATACCCATCCAAGTAAGGTGGTTGTGGAAAAATAGATTACACCACGGCATGGAGACTGTATTCCGTACTTACGCACGCACGATGATTTCAGTTTCCATAGGATGAATATAAGGTGAAATAGGGTTGTTTCATATTTATAATAACATATAAGTCTATGAGTGATACAGATTTTATTAATTTATGATGAAAAAAATAACGAATAACTATTAGAAGAAGAAATAAATTGGAACGAATCAGTAAAGGATATTACCTCTTCTTTGACGCCCCTCTTCTTAACCTTCTCTTAGGGAAATAAAGTTGGTCTTTAAAGAAGACCAAGACCACTAGAATGTTTCTAGAGAAGTGGATAAGAGATATTGGAAGGGTATGGATGATATTAAAGGCTCAAAGTGGTGTGAGGAGAAGAATGAGGATGTGCTCTTTTATAAGGGAGGAGAGGGCCACCATTGGAATTATAAGAAATATTAATTTATAATAAATTCCAACCCTACTTAAAAACATCCAAAAATGACTCAATTAGAATATGAGTTGATATAGGGTTGTAATCTAATCAAACAATAATTTTTAGACCTCTTATTATTTTATTTTAAACCATATCAAATTGATTTATCCTTATTTAATCGATTTATTTTTATTTATGGTAATAATATTTTAAGTTTTAAATTGATATAAATATATACTTATCTACTGTTAATTATCAATAAATAGAACATTTATGACATTTTAGACCATATAAATTTAATTTTATAATTTTTAAATATTTTTGTGATTTTTGAACAATTTTATTATTTGTTATTTTTATATAGTGACAATAGTGTCAATTTTGACAATATTCATTTATTTGAATTTAAATACAATCTACATAGAGTAAATATTCTAACTAAAAGCTTTAATATATTCATAACATGGAATATTAATCTATAAAATTATTGGATAACATTAAATAGTTCATATAATATTTATTTTAATATTTAAAAAATGATTTATTTTATATTTCAATAAATAATATAATTTCATCAATACTATTGTCTCAAATTTAATGATACTTATTTAATCTCTAAATATTCTAAATAAATTCACATGATCTGTATAATTTTATTATCTTTATGTAGACTATTCATGTGTGAGTTTTCATAATGTTTATCACTAAATTAAAATTATTATACTTATAAGATTTTAGAGAGTGACATGTTGTCACTTTCTTTGGTTTTAATAATAATTAAATTATTTCCATGGTCAAAAGTCCATTAAATTAATCTATTCCGGCCATTAGGTGATATGGGTAGACTCTTAGTCATCCAATAGAATTTTTGCAGGTGTTAATGTAATTTTATAATCTTGTTTTTACCCTTAATTACCTGATTTATCTTTAACTGCAGTAAATAAAAATTACCGTATTTACTATTCATAATATCAAAAAAAAGTAACCTAGTTGCATAATTTGAACCCACTGAATTCAAATATGGAATAAAATTTTCAACATTAAAAACAAAGATGTTGCAGTAATTAATTTAAAATTAATCCCATTGTTAAGAAAACATGTTTTAAAAGGTAAAACATTGCCAAAGATTGAAATGTTTTTACCTATGAATTCAATGTAAAATTAATGGTAATGAAATAAATTATATTAAATGGTAAAAATATATTATATTTATACTTTAAAACCATTAAATATTATAATTTAACCGTATAAATTATTGTGACAAAAAAAGTTATTTTTAATTAAAATATAGCGTGTTTTTACTATTCATTAAAATATAAAAGTTATCAGAATAATATAAAAAAGTTATACAAATTAATTTTTTATATCCTGATTCCAAATAAGAATTTTAATTTTTCAAATTGAACTTATAAACCTGTCAAAAGCTAGATTTAATGTGGGTGTGCCATCAAAAGGTGGAAAAACTGCATTTTTTTAAAAATACTTATTTTACCTGAAAAATTTATTTTTTTCACGTATCATGTTTTACAAAATGTGTAAGAGGAATAATAAGGTTTAAAATGTAGCTAATACTATTCATAATTACAAGTCCATAAAAATATTATAACAATACATCGTTGTTTAGTGAAACTCGGTACTGCGTACTACACACGCTATCAAGGAAGTTCTAGATTGCGTGTAATACAAACTAAGCCAGTGTTGTGTGTAGTGAAAGATTCTTTTGGTATTTCTTGTAACAGAATCCAACAATATTTCATTCATACATTAAATATATATATATATATATATATACTCTCAATGTTTCATCGAATAACTTCTATCAAACGAACTTAAAATTGTGTGTAACACGATCCAAGAATAGTGTTGCATATACTGCAAGCTAATACGGTGTTGCGTATAGCGCATTATAATCTTAGTGTAGCATAAAACAAAAGAAATCAAAAAAATTAGAAATAATACTTATCATAAAATCTTGGGGTGTTCTAATAATAAATCATAATTAGTTTAAATAAATTGAACTTATTTTAAAAAATAGAATTGAATTTAATCAAACATAATAGAATGGAGTTGAAATGAAAATAATATAATTGAACTAAATTGAGTTGAATTATCTTAGGTGGATAAATTTTAACATAAATTAATAGTTCTTTCATGATCTAATATATATACATATAAGAAGGTAGTAAATGAATTAGAAGGAATATACATGGTAGGAGTGGGATTTAATTACATAAATGTTCTATTAACTGACCCTAACAAAGAGTAACTAAACTAAACCAAACTGGTCTTAATTGAATATATCTTAAAAGAACTGAACCAAATCATATAACTATGAATATATTGAATTTAAAGAGATAAAAAATAGATTTAATAAAATATAAATAAATTGAACCATAACTTCTATAATGAAATTAGTATAATTAAAAATTATCAAAATAGAATCATGTTAAACAAATATTAAACTATGTAAAACCCAATTGAACCAAATTAAGTGATACAAAAAAAATATATTTTAGATACACTAAACTGAAATAGATAAAAATAACTTAATCCGTAATAAACCAACAATTACGTCATAAAAATGGAAAAATCCATATGATGTTAAAACACAAATGATAATGAATAAAAAATTAATTTAAAAGAAACAATATGAAATATACTAAATAGAAATAATGTTGACTAATAAAAATTGAATCAGATAAGATACTACCAAAAAAAATAAAAAAATAAAAAAGAATCAAATTTAAAAATATAATCCCTGATTCGAATGGAATGAAATAGGATCGAAAAGTATGAAATTTATTGAAAAATAATTGAACCAACAAATTAGAATCAAATAAAACATTACTAAAAATAACTGAACTCAATATAAGGGAACCAAACCAAACCTGATAGATATAAATTGTACAAAAAAAATTAAGAAATGTCATACCTAGACCAAACCAAAAATAATCAATCTAAACCTTGTTGAATAGACCGAAATTTAACTTAAATAACAAAAAAAGAAAAATTTAATTGAAAATACATGATCCATGAAAATTAAAAAACTCATAGAAAATGAAATAATATAAAATTGAACGTAACTAAATAAAATTAGAATATATAAAATTGACCAATACCATTCAAAAATCAACTAATCTGAACCCAAACAAAACTAAATTAACTTGAACTAAATTTAAATTAATGTAAATAACCTAAAATTAACCATACATTGATAATAAATAATTAATACCAAAAATAATTTAATTGAATTGAATAAAATCAAATGGAATAGGAATAAAATAAATAAAAAATTCATGTGAATCAAAAAAATGTAATGTGAAGTGGAAAAAAATAGAATTAACCAGTATCAACCAAATATAATTATACATAACAAAATCAATAAACATTGATCTAGATTGAACAAAACCAAAAAAAATGGTTCAAACCAAATCATCATGAAAAAATCAAATTAGTCTAAAATGTATCCAATCTAAGATGAATTATGATATAATGAAAAAAAATTACCAAAATTGAACAAAATCAAAATGAACAAGATAAATTTTTAAATAAACCATTATTGAAAATACAAAATCTAATTAAAAATACACAATGATAAATCCCATATAACTGAATAAAATTGATCCGACTAAGTAAAAATAAAATTAAATTACTATATGATTAAATGATCAAATGACAAAATTTCAAAAAAACCAAACCAAAAAATGAACCTAATGAACAAATGATCAATATTACCTATTATCCAAATAACCAAATAACCTAACAAAAATAGTATTTTATAGAAATAAGCATAATAGTGGATCTATATCATACCAATCATTAACATTTTATTTTGTATGTATTTATAGGGGAAAGGAGATGTATTTTCTCTAAATTCATAGAAATAAGAGAATATAGTATTTATAATTATTGATATTTAAAATATTGATATTTAATTTTAATGAAATACCTTGTTTATATTTTCAATAGTGATCCCTATAATCCATCAATGAGAAAGAAGATGAAAACATCAAGTCCAAATGGTTATTTGAAACAAGTATTTGATGATGATCACCTGGGGAGAGTCTGTTGTTGACTCTAAAAAACCATTCCCCCCCCAAGATATTTTACCCCATGAGGAACCTCTCAATCCTATCACACCATCAAGATAAAAAATACTCATGTAGAAGAAACTAAGGAAAATTAATAGCCTTATATGAGTGTGAAAGTGGTAAAATGGTCACCAATATGTTCTTGAACGCTATGTTAGATAAATGTAAATCACTTCCATCAGAGGCTATTAATGTTTTTTATTCATGTATGGAAAAATGATATCTATATATGATGCACCAAGTTATTCAAATGAGGTTCCTAGTGGATATTGAGATGATGAAACTAAATATGGTGTTGGTGGAGATGATAATAATTAAAATGATGATGATGATGATGATGGTTCATTTTGAAAAGCTTTTGGTGATGGTGGTGATGATTATGTGAGTGATTCTTATTAGGATGAGGATGTTAGTGATGTGGGAGATATTTATCCCCTCCTTTTATGAAAAATTTTAAATGAGATACATTGATTATATTTAATGACTTGAATTTATTGATTGTGTAGATGTATATATAGGAAAAATTATTGTAATTGTATAGAAAACATTTACCTGATGTTTTTAAATGATAAATATACAATATATGTATTGCGTTGAATGTTTAATGTGGTTTTTTATTTTTTTCTTAGTTCTTTTATTTTTTGTTCGGTGGGGATGGGGTCTACTACTGGATGTTGGGGAAATGAACCTACAATAATAGTTCAATGATCCATTGTTATATGTTGTCTTGGGGAAAATCTATACCCACAGTTCAATGAAAACCATGGGTATTTTAAGTACCACAATGGCTATACAAATAGCTTAAGTAGACATGGTTTATAGATCCACGGGTATAGCCTATACCGATGTATTTATGGGCCACAACGATGGTCCTAAACCCTTAGTATGGGGTCAATTTCTCCTAGTATTATGATCACCTTAAACTCATAGTCATATGATGGTATTTATTGGTCTCATTTTAATTAACACACATGATGTTATAAAATAAACATAATCGTTAGATGTTTCATGATTTCTATAACTAAAATACCATTTGTAAAATATTTTATAAATATTATATAAATATTACTATCGAACCCAATACATAATTACATCATTGGTTATATTTCAAAATAGATATTCCATTTGTATTGGGATTATCCAAGGTCATTCAATTTTCATTATATTTTCAAATCCATTATAATTTTTTAAAAGAAAATATGAATTTTCCTAATAATATCCACCATTTATGTCAATATAAGTGTATATTATGTACAATTTGTTTGTAACGTGTTTCACTCAAGTAAATCTCGACATGAGTTTTTCAATTATATTACCTATAGGTATATCTTTTCTAGAACAACATCCACTTATAGTATCCATATAAGGATATATTTTTAGGAAGTACAAAACATTATCTACCTTAGGAAAACAAAATGATTTTTATATATAATTATCCTCAAATTTTTTCATAGGGTTATGTTTCCTAATATTTTTTTTCAGTATCTATTTTATAAGGTTTTTACTAAACTTTCTCTGATACCAACTATAGAGACCCCGAAAGTAGATGATCAAGGCCAGTGCCTCGAACCATAACATTAGAATATGATACAAAGAATAATAAACTTGAGGACATATCATTTACATAATCTTATTAAACTTGATCTATACATGAGTATTACATTTAATTTGTATTGAAAATATTAATACATATTTTTTTCCTCGGATGTTAAATTTATTCCAACTAGTGCATCCCAACATATAAGTTATAGTAAACCTAATTTAATCATAGGGAATTGAAAAAAATAAGAGGGACATCAAATGGATTTTAATATATAATTAAATAGGAATAAATAATTAATAGGTGATCTAAATAAATATTTCATAGTAAATAACTAAATTCACATTCCATGTAATCAATAAAATTTTAATGATGTACATTAATAATATAGTTAGGTAAATAACAAAACACAGAAAGAAAATAAATAACATTAATATGATGATAATAAAAGGGGGAATCATTATAGGACTATAAATAACATAAAACACATGAAATTTAATCAATAAACTAAAGAATTATATTCATCCATAAATATTTTAATAGTGAAAATCTATTGTATAATAAAAACTCAAATTCCAAATGAATTAAATATATAATTATAGGATTTATTGTTTCCCTAGAACATGAAACCATTATCATGAATACCATTCATAATAATTAGAAAATAATACTACTATAAAAAAATTCATAATAAGGATTAAACATCATGGTGGCAATCATAAGGGGTTTGTTTCCATCATATTTTATCCCATGAGACTTGTAATTCATCGAGGGGATTACATTAAACTGTCTCCATCATATGTCATTCTAGTACAAATCATTCCTCAAATATCAAATAATTGATTGAATTCCTAATGACATGCCATGTAAAATATTTTTATTCATAAATGTATACAAATTTATCAATATTTCTCAAGATAAGCAAATTACTATCAAAGTAAATGTCATTTGTAAAACTGCTGTGCATTTTAGTCAATAATCATATCCATGATAAATAATATAAAAAATAATGGGGAATTTAATTAATAATGATCAAATAAATGTGAATAATTGAATTAGAAGTTATTGAAATCATGAATGATTCTTGGATGTGAATCTCTATACATTCCATGGTCAAATGTTTCATAAACCATCTAGAGGAAGATAAAACCTAGTATCAAAAAAAATATACCCACTAGAGTAACAATAAATGGTGCTTATCATTTGTGTATATAAAAATTATAAAAATAGCATTAAAATTATTATTGAAGAATATATTCCTTTAATTTTTTTGTGGATATTAATTTTCATTGAAAATATATTTTTAAAACAGTTTTAGAGAACATCAATTTGTATGAAATCATATTATTGCCTGAAGAGGGAAATGAAGTTGGGTTTTATATAACTATTTTTTCAAATAACTAAAGAAAAAATGAGTGTAAAATTTTAATATAAATTAGATAAGAACATTACTATCCATTGTATAATATAATTATGATATTACTAGTCAATTATCGTATAATCTCTTTTAATGTACAACCATTAATGAACAATATCAATTTGAATGAGGATGCAAAATAAACACTAAAATTATCATACTGTGGAAGTCAGATTTAATAAATGAATAACTTATGTGCTAAACTATAAATACATATAAAATATCTATAAAAACAACAACATATAGAAAAAATTCATTATTCACATAATCAGAGAATATTAATGATAATGAGGAAGTAATGTAACCCAAAGAAAAAAAAAATTGAGTTATGAGGTTGGTTACTACATGGTAACTATAAACTCAAATAACCATAAAGTAAACAATTAAAATTGAAACAAAAAGTAACATATATAATCATATATTCATTATATTAAATATAATTTTTCTATATACACACAAAATAAATGTGAGTTGTTTCATTAAATTGCAATATGAATCAAGGAAATGGAATCGAGTCAAAATCCCGTACCTCACGCTTTCCTTTTGGTAGTACATGATATAAAATAATATATAGTAATTTTAAATATGTTATTAACTTATAACATAATCGTTTTAATATTTATGAAATAATATATTATATTTTAAAATAAACTTTTCTTCTTTTTTTATTAATATTTAATTTTTTTTCATTTCATAGAGTGTTAATTACCTTTTTAGAGTATGTTTTGACTTGTTATTTTTTGATCCTCAAACTTAGACCATAGTTTGAAAATATAAATAATATAAAACATGATGAATATATCATATATATTCAGAATATTTATATATTTATATTAATCCATAAAATTTGGTGATTGGAAATGAAATACACTGATCATGGAGATGGTAGGTTGTATATATGCATGAACGTTGTCTCCATTTTTTTATCGCATTGATGCAATAAAAATTGAATGTTGTATATATATAAAAAGATTATAATAATATTTTTATTTCATATATATCAAATATTATTATTAAAAACCTCTTTAACACATTTCATGTAATGAATGAATGAATCACATTGCTTCGTAAGGTGATAGTCCATCATACACATGAACAATATTATTGTATTCCAAAATAATGGAAAGAATAAAATTATGTGTTATATTATTATTAATGAATAATAAATACATAATAAATATAAAATATATCAAATAAAAATAGAATTTACATCCTTATTACTAACCAGGATAAGTGGTAATGAAAGAAAGAATGACATCAGTTCACAAGGTTATTGTTCGTCATACACATGAATAATGATCTCATAACCCATTTTATAGATGTTTTTATGGTTTTAGGATGTAAAATGAACATAAGAACATATAATTATATTTTATATACATATTTTATTATATAATAATTATATATTTACAATTTAAGGAGTTGTAGAAGAACATAAAATAAAAATTCTTTTAGATAAACATTACCGCTTCTTCGGGTATCATCTTGAGGTTTGCAATGTTTCCCTCCTATATTTAATATATACCCATGATAAGTATTTAATGTTGAGTGGAGGTAAGTGGAAGAGTTATTTGGTCATGTATTTTATGAAAAAACTAGTTTTGAATGTGTGAATAGAGGGGGAGAGGATTTTTCCTTTTATAAGTGGGTGAGTAGTAAACTTGTAAATTATTTAAATAGTGAATTCTGACCAAATATTTTCAATGTAATGTGGAAAAAATATTGAATAGAAATATATTTTAGAGTGTTTATTCTGAAAATATGTGTTTAAATTTGGTGTTGGACAAATTTCTAGGTAATTCGTCATCTTATTCTTAATGTTTAGTCCCTTGATAATCATGTTTTTCTCTTAATTATTTCAATTGAATTTATCATAATTCACTAATAAATATGGTGATAATTTATTTTGAAATATAATAAATTATAAATAATTCATCTTCTAAATATGTAATCCAATTTTCAAAAAACAATTTGATGAAATGGAAAAATTAATTTAAAATTATTCTCTCAATAGGGATGAGAAAGATGGGGTTAAAAGTGAAAATGGTCAAAAGATAACTACATTTTTATAACTAAGTTTATTATAATACAGATTTAAATAAAATAATTTGGATTATTATATAAATAAAATTTATATATTTTTTCTTTTAAACCAGTTTAAAACATGATTTAACATTATATATTATTTAGAGGAAGCTTTAGTGTTCAATTAAAATCCGGTATTTTAAAAATGTTCATTAGAATTTGAAATAAAAAATAAATAAAACAATTTCATTGTAGGATAATATATAAATTTTAATTTAAAAAATGATGTTTATTTGTTGATATATTAGTTATAAAATTGTAAAAATTAATTTTTAAAACAAGTTCCCCTTTAATGGAATCAAAAGTGCCTTTGGAAAACTATATATTTTTCTATATAAAATTGCATTTGTTCTTATCTTATATTAATGAAAAATAATTATTTAACATATATTTTATATATATTTTCTTAATATAATTGATTAAATTTAATTAATTGAATTTATTAAGATAAAATTTTTATGGGTGCATAAATATAATTTTTAATAAAAACATTTCTTTTATAATCAATTAGATTTTATTTTCATTTCAAATTAATTAATAAAAAAATTAATTTTTTTAAAACATATAACTTTCATATATTACATAATATTATTTGTAACCTGACATTTAATTAAAAAGAGATAATTTTCATTTAAAATAATAATATCAGTAGTATTCAGTAAAACTTGCCCATGCTTGTAATACAATCTATCAAATAAATCCATTATTGCGTCTAAAGAAAGATAACGTTGTATTTCATTAATTTTATGCTATATAATAGACCAAATTAATTAAAAATTTTAATAGTATCATAATTTCATAAGATGTTATATTCCTTTATACACATAGTGTTGTGTTTCGTAACACTCTTGGGTATTATGTTCATATTTCAAAATTGCATGGTGTTACATTATAGGATTTCAGCTATATGTAAAACCATATTATTATATATTCTATTGGATTTTAGGATTTACATTCATGTATAAGGAAAAACTACCACCACGGATCATTGAAATTCACTTCATAGAAGCTTCCAATGCTTCATCTTTAATTAGTTACTCTTCTTTATGATTTCTGTTTTTAAATTCTTTCCCATTTTCATTCATAAAAAAGATTTATTGGAGGATTTTTCATACAATTCAATTTAATATTTAAATTTTTCTCAAATAACCCATAAATATCATATAAACATTCACATATTTTTTAGTCAACAAATTGTTTGATTTAGTATTCACTAATTGATTCTTGTATGATTCAATATATTTTATTTTATAATTAATAAACCTCACCTCATAAAATATTTTAAGGATTTTTTTAAATATAATTTGAATGATATATGAACATTTTCCCCTCAAAACCACCAATAACCAGTGAATATGATTCAATATAAATTGTTGATAGTTTTTCAGAAAACCAACAACCTATTATATATATTTTTTCCGCATAAATTTCCCATTAACTCTCTTTATTTGAGGATATAATTTATTTTATAGAATTTAGAATTCTACCATCAATATATGAGGTTATTTTTCATATTTCGTTTTGAAACAATTTTATGAAGATTAAAAAATATACATGCATTTTTAGTGAAAACATATTTACATTGAGTGTTTTTTTGTAAGTATTTGTATTCATTATAGATACTTTAATTATCTATTACTATATAATTAATATCCTTTAAATAAAATTAATTTTTTAATTCATATATTATCTGATTTAATAAATTATCTTCTAAAACATGACTTATTCTAACACAATGAATTCTTATACATTCACAAAGAATTTATATTATATATATTTAATTTTCTTCTAACTCTCCACATGTTTCAACCAGAATCATTTAATTTCATCAATGAGATTAGTCTCTATTTTAAATAATTATTCCATAGAATCAACATTCATTACATCTTTTTTGGTTAATAAATTAAATTAAATATTGATATTTTAATTCCAATAATAAATTCACCATATTCAGATTTTAACAAGTGCTCCACACATGCTACCTCATCATTTCTCTATAAATGCATTAATAATTCTCTTTTCTCATCACATCAATTAACAAATCGATGAAATTTTGAAAAACAACAACATATACTGTCATGTTAAATCATCAATTTTTTCTATACTCATAAAATTATATCACATTCATCATGGTAATTTCTTCGTGGTGTCAACAGATTTGTTAACAATGTTTCATTTTCTATCAATATTTTCACTTTTTTTCATCAGCCTCAAAATCAAAACATTTTTTCTTTATCAATTTTAATGTAAATTGAAAAACCCCTCTATATTTGAATAATATAATGGAAATTTTTTCATTATATTTACCTTTTACTTTTATGAAATCTCTGAATATAAGACATGTGATTCAATAAAGATATATATCAATTTTATCCTCATTAAATTCGCTATATTATTTTATACATTTTCTATCAACCTGAGATTTGTCAAGACCACAATATATATCGTTCATTAACCATATTATAAAAATTATTTTCCTTAATCATTTCATATATAGTTATAATATTTTATATCTCATCCAAGGTAAGATCATCATTTTTCTCCAATGACGATTTGATTGAAGAAAATTATTAGGGAGATTAATCATGAGTTTATTAGTAGTTATGGAGGATCCATGATATTTAACATAGCCTCTAAATTTACCCACTATTTAATTAAATATGGTGAATTACTCATAAATAGTTTCCTCTTAAACATTTTTGAATTCATTTAACTCTCTTCTTCAGGTTTTTAGAATGGATTATTAATCTTTAACATTTCATTAATAACTTCTCTCATGTGTATCCAAAAAATTATTTTTTTATAGAAACATAACTTTTGTGAACACCTTTTGTAAATGATACATAAGAGTAAAATTATTGACCCTCAATAAACCTAATTTTTTTTATAATATAATTAATTTTTTCCAAAACTATGTATCGGTGGAAAGACAACTGTAATTGAATTAAAAACACAAACACCATGAGTTAAAATATTTTAAAATAACACATTTTAATATACGTGAAATATATTTCACCCACACTTTGATACACCTTCTCCATTCATTGATTTTAGATTATCTATATTCCACAACTAAAGTGTCTAATAGAGGGAAATTTGAACATTGATACCAACTGATATTCCTATATGTTTAGTAAAGACATAATGGAATGGGTTGAATTAGCTGTTTCCTATATTTTTTTTGTAATAAATCCCAAGGACTAATTTTTATTTAATCCTTTTAATATAATCACATTACCATTCATGATGAAATTATAAAATCAATGAAAAAATGGAAACCCGAAATTTTATATGGTTCGAACTCAATGAGAGAGAATAGTTGTTATGATACTCAGTTTATATTTTGGTTCCTATATTTTACACTATAATCACAAAACATAATCATATGTTGAATAGAGGTATTATCCATCATCAATAGTTTAAAATTTATATCTAGTTAAATGTTTCTATATTGAATCTCTTTATTTATAATGAAGAAAAATAATACAGTAGAAGATAATAACCTCTGCCAATTTTCTACAAATTTAGTAATAGAAATAGATCCACCCTAATATCCCTCAATAATGTTTGGGATAGATATTTATCACCTCTAAATGATATTAAACTAATGAAGATAATTGTTGTATTTGAAGTTAAAAATCCACTAAAATATTTCCCACTGCATATAGATCATTGATGTTTCTCTTTATCTCGGCATTGAATTCTATGGCATTCCCTTTTTTCATTTCATTCTAAAAAACAGATTTAGAATCAATATTTATATATTTATAGAGATTCTACCTTCTTATTCCTCCTAGAAATCCTCACTTTTATAAAAGATTTTATTTCCCCACATAATTAAGACCCTTATATAAGTAAGAGTCATAATAAATTGGGTTGTATCTTAATATTTTCAAAAACATAAGTACTTCAATTTATTGTAATAAAAATTATTTCCTAGAAACAACATGTATCCAAATATTTTACCTGAAAAATTCACTCAACAACTCATGTGGGTCTATCCCCCACATCCTTATATAGTGTCCAAAATACCCTTTCTGTTAATTGTTTTTCCATATCAACTCAACTTCGGGCAATACTAAAATAAAATTCATAAATAAATATATTTTCATTTTAAACCAATTCCAAATAGTTATTTATTCTTTATTTGCATTGAATAATTATTAGATCACATTTTCATTAACAAGACAATGTCACAATGTACAACATCATGACACAATATATCATAATTAGTTATAAATTTGTATTTTCTATTATTTTAAATCTAATTTTGAATCATTATAAGATAATTTTTATGTGATTAATGAATTTCTGATTTAAAACCACATAATAATATGTTCATTCTAGAATCTATTTCGGGAGTGACTTAAAAAAAATTTATAATGTCATTCGAATGATTCAGTATTCAGCTATTCTCAATGTTGGATATTGTTATTAGAGATGTAGAGTGAACAAATTAATCTTACATTGTTTGAAATTATTATATGGGAAATAAAAAATTCACACACTCAGGCCCACAGTTTCTTAAAAGTGCACTCAAAAATTCATACATGCATAGGGTATGTTTCAGAATTTTTCAAAACATTCAACCATGATATATGGTATATAGAGAAAGTCTGACAAGTGCAATTTTATTATGTGTTAACCAATAAAGTCTTATTTTATGAATGATAGAAATTCATGGGATTCCAAAAGCCTTATGTATATAATAAATGATATTATACAAATTTCAATTTCTTATAGAGTCTTGAGTCATATGGTTTTCCAACTAATGGTAATTCCACACGAGATTATCAAGAGGTATTTTGTAATGATTTGATCTCTTATAGTTTCTTTAAATTCATATATACATCCTTCAAAAATATTATAATCTATAAATTATCCATTTTCAATTTTTGAAAATAGAATTCAATATTATAATAAATTAATCATTGAATGCCTTCAAATACCTTCATTGATATTCATGAATTCTACAAAAGTTTATTAAATAAAAAAATATAAAATCATCAAACCATTCTTATATATTTCAAAAATAAATAAAATTTGTAACATTTAAATATATCACATCAATGTTTAATGGTTATTATGATAGGATCATATGCGACTTAATCATGTTAGTTAATGTCACGAACCAGCCTGGGTACCCTAGTAACCCAATAACCGTTCCAAACATGACATAGCCTGAATGGAGTTCTCAATAAATATGGGCCAAAAACAAGCACCTGAAATCATACAACATGCAAGTTGGATAAAGTTTCCACAAATCATAGAGAAAGCAAGATAAGAATGTCAATATGCACACAATTGAAACTCCATTGGGAATAATTTACTAAAGGAGTCATGAAATTATAGTCCAATATACTCGAACCGAAGTATCAAAATAGGGAAAAACAACCCATGTTCTAAAGGAAACAACTCACAATGTCCAATGTTCAATAGTTAGATCTAGATCCAAGAAAACCTTTTCTCTTACTCGAACCTGGAAGAATATAATCTTCAAACACATGAAGGAACAAGTAGGGTGTGAGATTAAAATACCACTAGTGTCTCACCATGTATTCCATATCTCGTGACAAAAATAAATTAACCATGTAAATTATTTTATTTTTTAAAACAAATAGTTTTTTCATTTGGAACCATATTTAAAAAAAATCATGTTATATAGTTCAAATGATTGATGAATTCATTATAAAAATCCTTTACAAGTGATGGAATATTTCAGAAAAATGTATTAAATAAAAAAATTATATAATATGGTTTATTTAAATTAAGAAGGAATTTAAAGAGCTTCATAAACATTGGAATATATGAATATCTCACCAATAAAACAAGAAAACAACATGGTCATATTTCAAATAGGCACATGTGTTCCAGGATATTGGAATCTGCAATTTCTAAGTGATCAAAAATATATT
The DNA here is from genome assembly GCA_963277665.1 of Viscum album. Lineage (NCBI taxonomy): Eukaryota > Viridiplantae > Streptophyta > Magnoliopsida > Santalales > Viscaceae > Viscum > Viscum album. The sequence continues at coordinate 1,387,763,450 of OY728157.1, forward strand.
TGTATACAAACAACCCTATGAAACTAGAAAAAGGTTACTCATCACAAACCCATGGACGATGTGAATAGATTCCTTTATGTTTCAGAAAATTATTATAGTGTAGAGTGTCTCCAAATAACTAACAAACGACCTATGGATTGTATGTTTTCGAACATAATCAATGATGGAATTTTTTTGAAGACTATTTAAAATAAAATTAAATCCCATTCCCCCATTCGAAATGAAAATTTTCCATATAAAAATTTTTTTTTTAACCAAAACATACTTTTTTACCATGATATACCCCCTAGATTTCTATCAAATCAATTTTAAGCCATTTTGAAAAGATTCAAATAAATTCAAAACCAATTCCCTCAATTTCTCAATTATTTTCCATAATAAAATTCAAAATTTAAATTGAAATAGTTCCATCAATACTAATATTTAATATAAATAATTTAAGTCAACCAAATTCTTTATACACTCTATAATTCAATGGAATTGTGGGATTTCACAATTTTCATGCCATGCCCATTTCAAATATCTGAGTTCACAAAAATTATGTTTCATAATGACAATTGAAAAAATGGTTTTGATATTGATGTCAAATAAATAATTGAAATAAATCAAGTAATTTAAAATTAGTAAATCTGCCAATATGGGATGGAATCCCATACCTTATTCCCAAATATCAATATTCCCAACAGAACCCATCAATGAGAAGTAAGGTGTTTATTTCCTTGAAACTCTATGTAGATGCTCGCGGCGGAGTCCCCCCCCCCCCCCCCCCCCCCCCCCCCCCCCCTCCCGGTGGTGTGAGGGGGGAGGATGATTTCTTGTGACCGCCTCTGCACGCAAGGAAGCCTTTCACGATGTTTTCCAATCCCAATTTCCTCCCAGATTTCCCAACGATCCCGCCAAGTCCGAAAGGCCCTGACCTGCTTGTAAGTGGTCCTCATCTTGTGATTTCATAATCGGAGTTCCAGGAAGCATCTAGCCTCGGGGATCTGACTTTGGTTGCTCATTTCAATCATCGACGGCCCTCGGTTGATGAATTTGATCACTTTGTTTTCAGAAAATGGGATCTGCGGGATCACACAATAGTTGGGCTTCTTGATACGTGACATATGATGATTTGGTTTGCTACGGAAGATGACCTGATTTAGGCATGGTCCAACGCTCCTCGTTGATGAAGCAGTTTCAAGTTCTTCCTACTTTTCTAGTCATTCGATCTGTGCTTGAACCGCGATCCTCCCTCTATTGCGGAATGGGTAAGTCTGCCTCACCTCCCATTACCGTTTCAAAATCCTGCTATTATTTGCATGATTGGCAATATGGTTGGTTTCTTCTTATGCTCTGATGTCCACACCTATGAAATATGTCACCCTTTTTTTCCGCATATCTGTTATGAGGTGGATATGGCAAAGCCCCTGGTATATTGGATTTCGATTATTGTTAGAACAGAGTATAGATGGAGGCAGGATGTGGTGTTTGAGTCCTGGGACAGATATTGTTCGAATTGTCACCGGCTGGGGCATCTGGTGTCGCAGTGCAATGGTGAAGGTATGAGACATATATTTTCTACGATGGATAGGGTGGATGAAGAGCAGAGTCAGGTGCCTAGTTTTGGAAGTACATCTGATTGTGAGAAGAATAATGCAGCGACAGTGGGAGAAAAGGTGGTGGTCCCTTCGAATCCGATGGTTAGTGCAGTCTTTGAGTGACTCAAAGCCGATCTGAGGGTGGAGGATGGTGCGAAGCGAGCAGTTGGAAGTGATGTTGGTAAGGGTGTCCCTGGTTCTGATGTGCAGCATATTGGAAACAAAGGTGATGAGTGGGTTGAAGAAAAAAATAATGGGGCAGTGGGAATGTTGAAGTATGCAGTTTGTATAGACCGGCCCTCAGTTGGAATTATGGAGATCTGTGCGGCTGGGCTTCAGTGCCAGGCTGATGGCAATGCTGGTGTTCTTGCCTTGGTTCCCACGGGGAATCAGTTTCAGGGAATTGAGCAGGAGGATATTGGGGAGGCCTTGCAGGATTCCAACTTGCAGGATCAGAGACTTCTGCAGGAGGAGGTTGTAGTGTTCAAAAGCAGTGAAGGAGGGGTTTGTGAAAGAACTGAAGTGCTAGAAAATCTAAAGTGTTTATCCATGATTGACACCAATGGCCAGATGCATCGGACCAGAATAGAGCTTCATCGAGATATGCAGATCCCTAGTAAATGGGGGGATTTATCCGATAGTGACAAAGAAAATGAGAGTGGCGTGGTCAGACCCTCATATAGAGACGTTGTTTAGGGGGGAAGAAGGTGTTGATTCGGAATCAGGAGAATATGAATGCATCACCGTGAAGACGACCAAAGAAGGAAAACACCTACCTGCCAAAGCCAATGCCCACTAGATCCTTTAATAAAGGGATGCAATCTACGAATGAACTCCTCTATTTAGAACAGATGAATCTTAAGAGGAAGTATGCTAAAGTCCTCAAGCAATGCAAAAGCCCAGAATGGGAAATACCAAATGCGGATGAAGATTTTGTTCGTGGATGTGGTGATGGGTTAGACTTTGAGGGTATGTAGTATTTCATTGGGTTATGTTCTACTAGTTTTCTGAAATTTTCCTTTATTTAATAAATGGTTAGGGGATTTGCCTTTGACTAACCTTTATGCTACATAGATATGAGATCCAACACTATGAATAATAGATCCCCCAATATCAGGATGATATATAGAAATCACAACGGGGGAGAAATAGAGAAAGATGAATAATGAGGGATAAATCATATCCGATAATCACACCACCAAAGAAATGTTGATCGAACACTGAACGAGAGGAAAAAAATTTGTTGGGGAGATTCAAGATAGCATGTAGAAGGTTTTGGGCCAAGGGAGATGAATTTAGAGATGAGAAAAGGATTGATCGACATTCTACCGATTTAAAAACTACACTCGAGGTGTTACATAGCGTTTAATCCCATTACCCTTCATGAAAGTGTTAAATTTCATTACCATTGAAAAATGTGTCTCCTGGAATAAACAATGATAGTTAGATTTTAAATCCGAACATTAAATCACTCACGACCAGTAAAGAATTATCACATCATGTAACCATTATAGTGTGAATCCTTTCTTGACATGAATCTAAAAACTCTTACACAACATGTATCCTAGTTTCATGTCAGGTAACCCTCCTACAACATACAAATAGAGAATGTTAAATTTATGATTCCATAAAATATATGATTTCACCATTATATATATATATATCCCTTATTTATTATCAACCTTATGCAGTCAAATAAAAGGAAAACCCATATAAAGATTATAGACATAATTATAAGATCATTATTTTGATTTTGCAACCTCTTCTCCAAAAAACATTATGTCCCCAAAAAGACTATGAAGAATATTCCATTAAAAAAAGAAGAGGCCACTACACTCCCATAAATTCCTCAAATTACATCATCTTAGGATTATTAAATCCATGCTTTCATACCACACAAACCAAAGGAACTACCATTCAAAGAAGTACCTAGCTCTTAGAACCAACAATCATGACTGGCCGCTATGTCAATGATAAATTAGGTTCAATCTCAATATCACTCTAACTCAAAAGATGATATGGATCAGATAAATATTTTCATATCTTTGACATATAAAATATTTAATGTATTGAATTCTTCTACAATATAAGTTATAAAATGTATGAAACTTTCCCAAACAGCTCAACAACATCCAATGGTCTAATAAAATGAGAAGCAATCTTATCATTCTTATAAATCCATTGACAGTTGAACCATGGGGAAATTTTCATGTACTTGTTGTCACCAACTAAGAATTACTATGATCCATGGTAACTATCATCATAAGACTTATATCAGCTTTATTTCATCTTCTTTACCTAAAGCATTAACTGAATATTTACTTTCATCTCATGAAATAAACATGATCCAACTAAGGAACTTTCACTAATCATTGAACAACACAATGGAGATTTACACGGACATCTATACAAGGCCTAAAAAGGTTCCATTTTGAATTTGAACTAGTAGCTTTAAGAAAAATAAACTATCACCAAATGATCATACCAAGCCCCAGTGAAGTTCAGAACACACGAATGGATACTATTCTCAAGAATCTTTTTACCTCTCTCTGTCTTGTAATCAAATTTTGGATGGTAGGATATTATCAAATGGACCTGAGAACCGTGTGCTTCTAGAAGGCCTCTACAAATTTGGGAATTGTACTGATGATCTATATCAGAGACTATAGAATATTGAACTCTGTGTAAATGAATAATCTATTTCATGTAGAAATTTCCATAATTTGGGTCATTGGTTATATCACGAATGGGTATGAAGTGAGCCCCTAACAATCACAATCCATAACAAATTCTTCTTTTTCTGGGTGTGAGGTAACCCAACTAAAAGGTTCGTAGAGATTTTATCCCACTTCAGTGTAGTGAATAAATGTGTCTCCTATAATCCTGAAGGTTTCTGGTGCTCGACCTTAACCTGCTAGCATTTATAACAATGGGAAAAAATCAGCATTTCTGTATATCATACGTGGCCTCCAGAATTCTTGTCTTATGTAAAAAAACATATTATTGGTTCCATGGTATACCAACAATTCACAAATATGAAAATCCCTTATCATAACCTTCCTTGTCATTAATGGAACAATGAAGAAATCTTGATAGAAAATAAAATCCTCATTGGATAATAACCATTAGAAAACTATCTCCCCAGAATAAAGAGAGTATCTAATTCGACATAATTCATTATCAAGTTGATCATCTTGAAGAATAATTTTTGAGAAGATATGAAGTAAACTAAACACTACATAAAGAATCATTAAATGCTGTATCATGAACTACAGTATGAATCTGTGAAAATAGAGCCATCAAATTCTACTTTTTTGATGATTATTTCACTACCTAAGTTGGATATTTACATCTCAACACATTTCAAACAACATTACATTTCCTTAGGGTGTAGGTGATGTCACGTCAAAAGGCTATAGGTACTCAACACAATGACTCTAGAGGAGATGAAAATATTTTTTAGATAAGTTATAAATCGATATTTTTTGGTCTGAATACATAATAAATAATTATCTAAAAAGTTAGTACCACCAACTATTAAGAAAATGAATCATAGTTGAATGTTCAAGGTACTAGGTAGGATAACTATTCTTATGTGTCCTAAGAAAACAACATCCATAATCTAATATATGATCATACTATATAATAATGCAACCAAAGCCAGAACCTGATACATATCAAAAGACCATATCTCCCTGTATGACCTCCACAAGTGTCATCACCAGCATAGTAGTCAGAAGATCATTTATGATTACAAAATAAATATGAGATTTATCATTTTATGCCAAAATTATTCCCTTCTAAGTTAGAGTAGTCATCGAGGAATCCATCATCAATAAGTACTTCCAAAATAGGTGATAGTACCCAAAAATCCAATGATTTCTTAAATATCGATGATATTTTATGGTTACTCCCATGTCATAGCAGCCTTCACCTTCTCAGGATAAACTAATATTCCTTGTTCTAACACCACATGTCCTTATAATTTTACTTCTCAAATCTAGAAATCACACTTTTAAATATATGAATAAATTAGGTTATTTGTCATCAAACATAAAATTTTTATCATATGATGCACATGACCCTCCTCATTATTGGATTATATGAGGATGTTGTCTACAAAGACTACCAAAAAGGTAACTAAATATTTTTGAACACCCAATTCATCAAATCCACAAAAATATCGGGATCATATGATAGACCAAATTGAATAAAAAGGTACAAATAATGTTATTACCATATTCAAAAGTAGGTTTTCAAAATGTCATATTTTTTATCCTCAATAAATGATAATCAAATATATGGTTGACATTTTTTAACCACTTTACCCATTTCAACAGATCAAAAAGATCATCAATCTATGGAAATTGATACTTGTTCGTTATTCAAACTTGATTTAAAATTTAGTAATCAACACAAAAGAGAAAAAACCCATAATCTTTCTTAGTGAAGAGAACCATTTCCACCCAATGGGACACAATTAGGCATATAATGCCTTTGTCAATAAGATCATCTAACATGGACTTTTTCTCATTCATTTCGGCTAGATCTTTGTGGAAGGAAAGAATAAAAACTGTATGAATTTCATACATTATGTAAATGAAAAACATGACTTCCATGTTGATGGAAAACCATACATGTGAGAAGAAAACACATTTTTAAAGTCGATGAAAAATAGAGGGAGATCACTGCTCAAATATTCTCGTAGCATATCCATAGAAAAAATTAATATTAAATTCCCCATATCTAGTTAAAAGGGTCTATCTCTACTCAACCTTAGGCACTATTCTCCTAGAATATCAAGAAACACATCAATTGGGTGTTGTATGGTAGACCCGCAAAAGATAACAATCATTCAACGATTTATTAAAAATAAGTCAATCCATTCTGAAAATGAACTGATGTGATTTCATATCGAGAAATAGAAATATACAAACCATCTTGACATCTAATAGTGATAAGACACATGATTGACTATGTAGACCATTCTATCTGTTCATAACAAGGGGTATTAATATCCATTTCACATGATAAATGCTCAATATTAATGTTAAAGAGATTAATAATATGGGTTAAAATAAAAAAACCTCTTTCACCTATATCAAATAATGTAGTGACTACTAGAAATTATATATTAATGTTATCTCATGATGTATGTAGACCTATTTCAACTTCTTCAAGACACTCTTCTGTTGTGTGATGTACCATCATTCCCGATATCTATTGATAGAACCCTTTTACACACAAAGAATCTAATTTCCCCACACATTTATGAGGATATCATTATCATATTTCACTATGCGGAGTATAAAAGATATGATAAAATCTATGTAATTGTTTTGAACGTTCATAGGGGAAATAGTTATTAGGTTCCACAGTTCATACCCTCTTACAATGTTCTGGAATTCCACTCTAATTACAAACAAAAAGGAATTCTTCCTAGTGCTGCAAGAGGTACAGAATGACCATTCTGTCACGAACTGGAATGTGATTCATCACACTTATTTTTTTTCCATTGATGGGTTTGATAGTGACATTAAGAGAAAATGGAACTCCCATCAAACAAGACTTTAAATCCCATCCTATCTTGACCATCATAACAAAATCCATCACATCAACATAAGTTATAAGATTTTACTAGAAAACCTAATAATTGATATCTCATTGAAGTCCCGACTAGAACAATAATATATTTATCCTCCCATAAAATTAAATCTCATACACAAACTAAACAATATTATTAAATTGATTTGAACACTCAGTCAATGATTTATCAACATTTTCAATCTTGAAAAACTCCATATCATTTTCCAACAAAATTGACTATTGTTAGAACTAGTCATTGAAAGGAACTCTGAAGTCATTTCACTATAAGAAAACACGTCCCTTTTTCACCATCTTTTGACACCATATCATGCTTGATCCTTCCATCACAAAGGTAGCACATTTGACCATGATTGTGTCTGCTATCTCTAAGAACTCATATTGATGTTCAATCTTACCCAATCATTACTCATCATGTTGAAGATGATTGTAGCCTCCAAAAGTAGATGTCTTCTGGAGAAGGAACTGTTGATAATGATTCCAAAGAACATTACCCTAAGGATCCATTGCTGGAGCCTGAACAAGGACTGGAGTTGGTTCATATCTCACAGCTTGGACTCCTCACAAAATCACCTCAACAATATTTGGGTCCACTTAATGATTCTTTTTATGTGGATCATCAAAATATTTCTCATGGATATCATTTTAATATATTATTATAAGAATTATGATACACAACATCAATAAAAAATGGAAGGAAACAAATTAGTACTCAAACATAGAAAAAAGGAAAATTAATGGAAACATATAGAAAAAAATTTGGATTTCACACTATCCCAATAAAAAAAGGAAAAATACTATAATTAAAACATAATACATCAATCCCTAACTAACCCTAGAGACTTAAAGTTCATTTTAATGTGAGTTGGATGGACACTCAATCAAAAATACCTCCTATGTCCCAACAATATTTCAAAAATGTATACTCACTTTACGACAAAAGTTCAAGAACCTTCAATTGATAAAACATTGTCACGAACTAGCCCAGATACTCTAGTAAACTGATAAATGATCCTACCCTAAAATATTCATAAGGGTGTTCTTGATCCCCATTGTTCTTTGACTTTCACCTGGTATTATAAAACATGAATGTGTGAATTAATTTTCCATAAAACATAGAGGAAACAAGATAAGAAAGTCAATATGCATACAAAAGATACTCCATTGGGAGTAATGTACCAAAATTCAACAAGTCATTATATAAGAAAGTACTAAAACCGAAGTTATAAGATGGGAAAAATGAACCCAATTCTCAAATGACACAATTATCCACATCCAATGTTCAACAACTGGATCCACCTCTAAGAGATCTATTCTACTTGGTCGAATCTGGAAGAAGAAAATATACAAACACCATAATGCACAAGTAGGTTGTGAGCATAAAATATCAATATGGTCACACAATGTATTCCATATAATGTGATAATAATAAATTAACATATTAAATTCTATTTATTTTTAAAATATTTAAGTTTTTAATTTAAAATCATATTTAAAGATAACATGCTATACAGTTCAAAAAATAGAAAAAGGTTTACAAGTGATGGATTATTTCTAGAACAATGGATTAAAAATAATTATAACCTAGTTCATATATATTTAGAAGAAATGTCATTCACTTCAACAACAATGGAATTTATTTATATGTCAAATATAATACAAGTCGGAAACACGGTCATCTGACAAATAGGTATGTAATTTCTAGGCTAATGGACTCCACACTCTCTAAGTGATCATATGTATATATATATATATATATACATATATGCATGTATCTCTGACACTATCCAAAGGAAATACATTACAAAACCATCGTGGATGTGGCCAATTGAATTTATGATTTATTATATTTTAATAAAATATATTGGGTCTGAATAACTCATAAATTTCCTAATGCTGGAATGTGATCTTAAATTATAAATGATGGGAAATTAATTTTATGAATGATTAAAATACAGATAAATCACATTACCACATTTAAAATAACATTTTTCTATTTAAAAATTAAAATTTATATATAAAAACATATCTTTTTACCATGACAAAACCAGTAGGATTCTATCAAATATTTTTTTATCTTATTTCCATAAGTTTGAAATCAATTCAAAAACATTTTCATAAATATCAATATTTTATTCCACAATTAAATTTAAAATTTTATTTGAAATATTTTCTATCAAATATACAATTTAAATTAAACAATTTAAATCAAATAATTTCTATAAACACACCCGAATTCAATGGAATAGGGGGGTTTCCCAAATTTTCTGAAAATAGAATATCAAATATCCCAATTCACTATAATTTTGTTTTATCAAGTAAATTGAATTCAAGTTTGAGAAGTTTAATTTAAATCATAAATTTGAATATGTCATGTAATTCAAGGTTGAGTAATTATGTCATATATGTTTGAATAATTTATCTTATTCCTGAAATTCAATGCTCACAATAGAACCCGTCAACAAGAACAAAGGTGTAAATGACGTTGAAATTCAGACTAGAAATGAGATCCAACAACATGAATAATAGATCCATCAATATTATGATGATATATTTAAATCAAAATGAGGATAACATGAGAAAGATATTGAATTAGGTAGAAATTTTACCCAGGAATCACACCACTGAAGAAACAATGCTTGAACGCCAGAAAAGAGGATCCAAAAGGTAAAGAGATCTTTAAGATTTAGTTGCGAAGACATTGGGTTGGGGGAGATGAATTTGGAAAGGATAAAATAAATAAAAATCACCCCTGATTCCTATTTAAAAAACAACATTTGTGGTGTTACAAGGTGTTTATTACCATTACACATTGTGAAATTGTTAAATATCTTAATCACCAAAAATTGTGCAATGTTAGAATAAAAATGGAAAACCCAAATCAAAAAATGATCTTTTATTCACTCATGAAGTGTAAGGACTAATCACGTCATGTACCCTTTATAGTGTGAATCCATTTATGACTTTCATCCATCATGTATTACACATCATGTAACCTAGTTACATGGCATGTAACTCTCCTACAATAAGTAGAAAGATATAGTTGAAGTTTATGTTACAAATAATCTATAATTTCACCATTCTAGGTATCTTCTCAATTCATTAACAACCCTAACTGATCAAAGATAAAAAACCATTACAAGGTTATAAACATACATCTTAGATCATTAATCAGATGATACAATGAAACTGAATAAATTGACAACCCACATATATGTGATCAAATAAAAGCACATACCATGTTTGTGAGAATCTATAAATATTAATGAGGTGTGTGGAAAAATTAACTTGTAAAGAATACATAAATGAAAATTTCTAACCATGTAAGAGGAAATCAATGATATACCAGGTAGAAAATTTTATCCATGAATATAATATTCAACAACATTATATATTCTCAAGATGACTATATTGAGGGAATATATATGTTTAATGTAATTATTTTTTGTATAGTTTTTCACCATAAATGACATGTTTTTTCTCTATTATTGAGTGTTGATGAATTTAAAAGGGGTTCTAACATTTTATCTTTAAAACTGAAGAATGTTTCAATATATTAGATGAGTCATTACATATGATAAATGGATATAAATAAGAGAAAAAAGGCATTACAATTAGGGATGCGAGAATAATATTATTAAAAATATCAAATATAATTAGTTCGGTAAAAAATCACTTTAGGGTATTCTCGTAACAAAAATAAATTACGTCTATTGTTTTTAGAGTTTTGAGTAAAATAAATATAGTTTTATATAAATTTTTTAAATACATTACTATAATTAAAGAGCTATAAAATATTACTATTATTGAATTATAAATTTTCTATATATGATGGGATGTGCCATCTATGATATATGTATTACTGATATACCTGGAATAATCTATTGGAAATTTAACACTAGTAGAGGTATATTGTTTTCTATGATAGAAAATGTCATAAGGTTGAATGATAATTTCTACTTTGAAATGTTTATTTCACTACATGGGATAAGGATGAGGTTGATTTCGTTGCTCATAATAAACTAAAATAGATATATCGATAATGGCAAGAATGTTGAGATTTTTGGAAACATTAGTTGTGATAGGTTATATATATAATAAAACATATGATGGTGAACATTTGGAAATCATATAACAAATTCGATATATTTATTTCCCATAACATATGAAATTGAATCATAAAAAATAATAATATTTATGAAAATATCAATTTTGAATTTATTGTTTCCATCATGAAAAGATATGAAAAATTCATATTTTGAGAGAGTTTAATCATTGGTTAAAACCAAAAATGTAAAAAATGAAATTTCCTTGTGTGTTATTGGAATAAAACCAAAAACTTTGGAATAATCATTTAATTACAATCTAACTAAATGATGAAATAATTTAAAAACATCGTAATGTCATATTTATTCATGATAAATTCATATACAGCTATGCAAGAATCTATAAAAGTAGAATAAAAATATATTATTGTCCAAGAATATTCATGATATTGTTATCTTGTTCTGAAGGATTGCATTCAATTTCAATATTTATCAAAAGGAATAAATAATCCTCTCTAGAACATCCCACATATGTTAATAAATGAAAGATATTGATAAAGAGAGAGAAGACTCGAGTAGAAAAAATGATTTTAATTTACTGTATACAAACATACGTTAATGAAGAGAGAGATAAATCTTTATGGTTACCTGGATAGAGAAGGATATGAAATTTTACATGAATTTATGGAAAAATTTTAATGACTTTCAAAAAACTATTTTTTATAAATATTATTTTCATTGTATGATTCATTACTCTATGAGAATTATTTTATTATTGAACAATTTTGGTAATTAATATTTTATTCATGAATGAATTATGTTTGTATGATGTTTTCAACAAATATTATACAACTATTTAATTAATTCCTATACAATGGAATAATTTTGGTACTAATTGAGGTTATTCTCCATCTCATTCAAATGATTTTTCCAAAATTTTCTTTTCACATATTAGTTTATTGATTTATATATGATAAAGAATATTGTGATTTTTGAAGTCAATAAAATAATTAGTTATTATTGAGAATATATCATTTGAAATTTTAAAAATATTATACTCTCAAATCTTGGTATAATTATTCTTATCATTAAAATAATAAAAGTTGAAATAATTTTTAGTTATAGATCTCTTTATTGATCAATGGAATTATAAGAACTATTTAATGGTGGGAAATAAGGGAAATGAAACTTGATTATCATTATACAATTAACTAAAATAATTTAATTCATTTCATTTTATGTTATTTTAATTTAAACTAATTTTATTAATAGATACATTTTTAAAATTAAATCACATAGAATTCAATCTATGTCCTTTCATTCTGACATATTTATCTTATTTTATAAACATAAATAAATGGACATTTTTATTTAAATTAATGTTTTCAATAATAAAATATTTCCCTAGTAAAAACTATTTTGAATGAACATATAAAAAGGTTCTTTATATTTTTTTTTAATATTTCCATGTTGGTTTTTGTCAGTTTTAATTTTTTTATTCACGTTCCTTGAAAATAATATCATTATTTTTTAATTTTAGTGAGATTATAAGAATTTTATTACTATATATTCATAAAATATTTTTTCACCATCAAATATCTCAAATTATATAACTTGTCAATAAGGTTTTTTCAATTTTTTAAGAGAGGGTGATGAAAATTATATTTTTTTTGTATTTAAAAACATATTTAATTGTATTATTATAATTTCTACATACTTGAAATAGTTAATGTATTTAATGATAGAGTCTGAGGAAGCAGTAAAAATCACATGACATCTTATAATAAAATAAATTTGAGAAAGACTTATTTAGAAATCCAATGAAATATAGTCAAATAAATAATGTTAGCCTTTACAGAACCATAGCTATAAAAATACATGTAATTATAACAATTTTAAACCATTCAAAAATCAATTTTTTATGAAATAAACATAGCATTGTAACATAATTATTTAATTCCTTCAATTATAATATTATCCTTAGTGTTTTGATACTATGATTAGAATGACTAGTTTTAAAACACAATAACTTGAAATAATTAATCTACTCCATACTAAAAGTCAGGTTGGGTAACTCAAAATGAAAGTTATAATTTTAAATTTAAAGTGGATTTTAGTGGGTGAGTATGATTCCCACATTCTAATTTGGTTCATAGTTACATTCCACAAAAAAATAATCAACCAAACTATTTTCCCTAAAACCACCACAAAAACCACGTCATTTCTTAACAAATGATTAACCAATATAATGTTGTATAGTATAATATTATGATAAATAGTGGATAGATAGATAATGATATATATGGATTTAAATTCATGAATATTTTCAATTACCTTCTGGATTACTAGTGAATCCTTCAATAAATGTGAATTTGAGCTTTATCACACTGAAGAGTTGTATTGAAATCAATGTGTCAGAAGTCCCCATACCAAAATCGACATTATGTGGGGGAGATACACTATTAAATTTCATTTAAATTAAAAAACCTCATCATATTTACTGAAAAAAACAACTATAAGAATTATAATGGTAAAATAATGTGAAATTATATATTTTAGGACGATTTTAATATTCCAATCTCTTAACCACAATATCTTTATTGAGTGAAAATTTATAAGAAAGAAAAAGAAAAAAATTGAAAAATAACACAATGGATATTTTTATCCAAATTAATGTGAACATATGTTTTATAAATGCAGTTAAAAAATCACAATCATGTACATTTACTATCAATGATGTTGAACAATTTATGGAATCCTATTGGAGATGAAATTTTTTACTTGGGAAAGAATGTTTCTACTCTTTTCCACACTATATTACTTATGAGGTGAAATTTTTCATGTACATTCATATTAACATTCAATTATGGGGATTTGGATTTTATTGAAACTTTCTTATAAATGGATCAAAATATAAATTAAATAACCCACTTATCATATTCAGATTTATTGTATTCAATGATGATTCCATTTAGGATAATTATCTATTTGTCTAAAAAAGGAATGAATAGACATGTTGGATTTATTTATGATGTTCATATAAGTGTAATGAATAATTTTATTATAATATTAACTTATATGATATATAGAAAGTATTATAGAATACATTTTCATGCACCATTAATTTTAGGATGTCTATTTTTAGTGTGTAAAAATATAATTATAAATTCTCATGAAAATTAATTTTTAATGGAATTTAGGGAACATGTAGTTCACTTTAACATATTTTATGAAATATGTCATCAATAAAATATTTATTATGTATCCATGAATGTATTATAAATTTTTTTCCATAAAAAATTGTGTGAGTGTTAATGAATTCAACATCCATGTAATTTTTTATATAATTTACTATTTGCCTTTAATAATGCATTTACTATTGATTATAATATAGATTTTATTGATGTACTATCACTTCCCAGTTAAATATGTTGATTTATGGCCTTTTAATGGAGAAACCTCATTAAATCTAGAATTGGTCACTTTAATATGTTCTACATTACTAAATAAAATTCTTTATTATAATAAGAACATCAAAATTTACAATGGGTATATTTTTAGTATTTTTCTGATAAAATTCAATTTTTAATGAAAAGTGAAAAATTCTGTTATTTAATTCAGAACTGCCTTTTAATATAATTTACTTATATGGTTAGATTATATTTTTAATTGGTTTTAAAGTGTAATTAGATTATATTTTTACAATTCAATCAAATTTCAGTTTTTGGAATTAATGTTACATTGAAATTGGACATAAACAAGTGTCAATCTTTTGATAGTTAATATATCTCCAAAACATGCCTTTCGTTTTGACAACGGGAATTAATTTTAAATTAATTAATCCAACTTCTATGTTTTTAATTTGGTAAGATAACCGTCATTATTTAATTCAATATATCAAATATATCTTATATTGAATTTTTGGCATTTTTCTGAAAAACATTAATTTTTGATGTATAGTGAAACCACTAAGTAGTAGTTAAGAAGTTACTTTTTTATTTTAATGAAATTTTACTACATCTGTAAATGGGATTTCCAAAATCCATCATACCTTGTTGTTATTATTAAGTAAAATTTGGTTTAATAAGATGAAAATAATTTTTTGGGAATAGTAACTTTTGACTTTTATTTTCCGCAGTTAAATGAAAATATGGTAATTCCAGGTAAAAAGAATATCATAATAATTCACAATTACCTTAATAATTGTCCTAAACTTATTGGATGAGTCATAGATGACCATGTTCATCTTTTTGTCAAATATTCAACCCCATGGAGCCATATATGAGTGATTATGAAAATTTATATTAATTAATGTAATTTAAAGAAAAAAAATAACATAAACAAATATATTTTAATAAATTAATTTTTAAAAGGAGTTATGTAGGTTATATTTTAGACTATAAATATTAATTGGAATGATATAAATATTTACTACATTGTGGAATTTTATTATTATTTTTAGACATCAAATAAATTAAATTATTTATGACACAATATTGATGCAATATATACCTCATTAATAAATGATTTAATAAATAAAATTATAAATATTACAAAAATGTCCCAAACCTGACAAATTATTATTGTAATAGTTTATTTCGACTATTATTCATCTTATCTTCGTCTTTAATTATTTTTGGAGCTTTATAAAGCGAATATCATTGTCTAATAATATAATATTTTAACACATTCTTAAAGAGTCCCTCATGTCCCTTATGAAAATCCCTCACTTCTAACTCATTCCTCACACATATAAATCCTATTGGATCATAAAACCCCTACCCAAATAAGCTCTAAATATCCCTATATTCGTTATAGAAGCCTCACCATAGGAATTAGTCACATCAAGTAGTCTTTTTGGTTCAAACCCAAGGGATTTACCCAAATTAAAGGTAACAGTTTCTCTTAAATTCTTTTCTTTTATTTTACTTCTCTAACCCCTAAAATCAATTTAATAATTTTTTTATAACAAAAAAATATCCTAAATATACTAGGATGTTGTTATGAGAATTATTAAAACTACACTTACACACACATATATCTAATGGGTGAAGAACATATTGTTTTCGTTGATGGTAAACTAACGCCTCACGAAACGGTGACTGTTCGATTTTCTCCTACCGCCTCTCATGTTGGACATTAAGATGACACTATATTTATATATGATATATATTGTGATTATATTATTTTTATTCTCTTGTGGTTTAAATTTATATCATTCCTTTGTGGTTTTCATAATGGATAAACACAGAAATTTCATTTGAGGAAGTGAGGACTCCCACGCCATTAAAGTGATATGACTCGTTAATGTCATACATGGGACAAATAAAGGATGGATATAATGATATTATATATGATATTATACTGGAATTATAATATAACTATGTATAATAATGTTTTCATTCCATTAAAATACAAAATAGAAATGAAAGTAGCGTTCAGGCATGTGAACGACTTATCGTCTCCATGAACGGTGGTTTTCATTTATTATCTCCAAATGTTATGTACTATTTTAAATACATGTATATACTAGATATATATGATACATATGATATCTAAATCATGAATATAATTCAGGGAATAATGAACTTTTGACCACGTGAACAACCTGTAATTATAAGAAGACCATTTTTGACTCAAGTACCAAATATCAAAAAAATGACCATTATAAACATAAATTATTACATAATGTTTATAACATGGTAATAAGTTATATAAAATGAATAATAAACATGAAAAGGTTCTAAAGAAAGTATAAATTGACTTTATTTTATTATTTAGGAGATTAAAGAACAAACTGGTCAGGTCAGACATGAGGCAGGGGACTTCGTCTCAATATCCATTCATTAAAGCATATTTTGTTTTAATACATTATTTTCTTTTATAAGATTTATAAAAACCTTTGAATTTTCATTTCATTCAAATATAATGTTTTTCTATGAAGCTTTTTACTAAACGACAAAAATGAATGTATCTTTTGACGTACGCGGTGACAATGACCTTTCCTATGCCGCGAGTATTATTTGATCATTGGCTTCCTTAACAAGTCGTAATGTTTTTAAAAGGAAAATAAATACCATATACTCTTTTACGTATTTTGGTATGGAAATTTTTTTATAATGTATTTGTTATGTCAATATATTTAAATGATATATTGTGATTGAAATGTGTAAATATTATCATTCCTTTATGATTGATTTATATGTTTCCAAAATGTTATGATTCTTGGGAATTTTTATGTATATAGGTGGTTCCGTGATAAACCTAGGGTGGGTGAGCCCGAGATTGCTCCCCAATGCATTGGGTAACATGACAGAGGTAAACAAGAATTTTTCTCATACGTGATTTAGGGAATATACTATGATGGGTATTCCAAATGTAACTTTTTACATAGTTGTGATTGCTATAATGTAAGAATGATTTGGATGGCACAAGTCTCCTTTATGATTTATGTTTTCTACATGTTATTCATAAATCTTATGATTTCATGAGGTATGTTAAACAGCTTATGTTATGTATGTAATGATGGACTAATGTTTTATTTATTTTTTTATAACCCTTACTGAGCATTTTATACTCCTCAAAAGTTTTGAGATGATTTTCATAGGACCTAAAGATGAATAGTGTCAATAATGGGATCAAGGAAAATTCAGGCTGTCTAAAACACAGGACCAGACATGACTCTTTTTTTCAAGAGTTTTTATTTTATGAGAAAAATTGAACCTGAGTATAAGCTTCAACATTGAAATGTTTGATATGTAATGTATTAGTTATGGCCTAATTATTTAAAACTATAAACCTGAAGATATCATCAATGTTAATTATTCATTTAGTTCATGATTATGTAATGTTTAAGGTCGTGTCCTTATAGTGGGTTTCAGAGGTCATTTTAGACAACTTTAGGAGTTGTAATATTTTTAATTTAATAACCTAAATTATTTTTAGTTTATGTTATGATTGAAATGATATAGAAATTATAGATTACCATTTTTCTTCACCTAAGATATTTCTATGTTTAGAATGATTTTTCAGAGAGGAAATAAGGAAGATATGTTGGGAAGACATCAGAAGGAAGACAACCTTCCAAATCAGCAACCTGAGATGGATAGAATCTGAATTGAATAGTTTTTCGCAGTGATGTCACAGATGACTCAGGATATACATTTTGGTGGTTTCCATGCATGATAACACCTAGATAAACCATAGAGTAACAAGTTAGTAGTGGAGCATTTTAGGAGGTTTCATCCCCCATCATTCAAAGGAACATCTGACTATGTTCTAGCTGAAGGGTGGATGAAAGCACTAGATAAATTTTTTGATGTCATGGGGTGTTCAAAACATCAAAAGGATAGTCTCTCTATTTACTGATTTGAGGTGAATATGATCAGTGGTGGTCAATGGTGAAAAATATCATGGATAGTTAAGAGATTGATGCTCTTGATTAGGATGAATTCAAAGGTATTTTTCTTGAGAAATATTTTCATAAGGTGGTTCGTCTTAGGATGGAAAACCAATTCCTGGAATTGAGGTAGGAGAATGACTCAGTGGCTGCTTATGAAGAAAAATTCACTCGACTGGGAAGATAAGATTCAAATTTCAAACGATATCTTGATATTAAAATCAACTATTTTTACTGAATATTTAATCCAAAGTATCAAAGGGATTTATTTTATCGTGATTTTAAAAGTTATGAAAAACTTGTTTGTTGTGCGGAGAAGGTGGAAATAGAGTTTTTCGTTCATCAGGTGTTCTTTGAAAAACATTAGAATAAGAGGTCGACGTGGCAGGAAAAAGAGAAGAACTCTCCAAAAATGTATAATGGTAAGAAACCTAATTTTTTAGTTTGTGAAAATTCTGGTAAAAAATCATGTTGGGGAAAGACTTTTGAATTCGTGTAAGTGCTACTGATGTGGTAAAATGGAACATAAGGCTCATAGTTTCCCTAAAAAATAGTAGTGTAATGGAATGACAAAATCTGATTTATAATCAGTAAAATGCTTTAAGTTCAATGAAATGGGTCATTATGCTAATGAGTGTCCAACGAAGAACTAAACTAAAGAAAAGCAACCAGAATACATGCAAAAAGGGGTGGGGAAATCTTTTTAAACTACATCAGCAGATGTTGGGCCATCAAATGAAGTAGTATCAAGTACACTGTTTGTTTATTCATATTATGCCAATGTGTTTTTTGATTTAGGGTATACAAACTCTTTCATTTCTGGGATGTTTTCTTATAAATTAGGAATTCCATCTCAAGATATGAATATAATATTTATGGTAAAAACACCTGGATGAAATGTTGAGACAAAAAGAAAACATAGGAACTTTCTTGACCTTGTGTATGAATAGAATCTACCTACAAAACATATTGTTTTTTTCTCTAGTAGAGTTTGATGTTATTTTGGGTATGGATTGGATTTCTATTTATCATACTATGTTTGACTATAGAGATAAAGTGGTTTCATTTCAGAATGATTTTTAGTTTGTGTACAAGAATGAAACCTAACTTTTCATAACATATCAGGAAGTTGTGAAACTACTACAATATGGAGACGAATGTTACCCTGCACATATTGTGGAAAACAAAGTAACTGTTAAGATTAATGATGTGACAATGGTAAATGATTACCTTTATGTTTTTCCTGATAAGTGGCCTAGAATTATACCTAATAGGGATGTTAAATTTACTGATGACTTAGTTCCTGATGCCAATCCAATTTCCAAACCCCCAATCAAATGGCTCAAAATGAACATTTATAGTTAAAGAATGAACTGCTGGAGTTATTAGATAAAGGATTCATTTGACATAGCACATCACTATGGCGTGCTCTTATATTGTTTGTTAAAAAGAAAGATATTTCAATGAGACTTTGCATTGATTATAGAGCATTGAATAATATCATTGTCAAGAACAAGTATCTGGTGCCTCATATTGATGATTTTTTTGATCAGCTCTAGGGAGTTAAGGTTTTTTTGAAGATTGGCTTGAGGTTAGGGTACCATCAGTTAAAAGTAAAGGAATATGACATTCTAAATACTATTTTTTGTAATAGATAAGGCCATTATAAATTTGTAGTTATGCCTTTTGGGTTAACCAATGCACCTACTGTATTAATGGATCTTATGAATATAATTTTCTGTGAGTTCTTGGATATGTTTGTGGTTGTTTTTATTCATTATATTTTGATTTTTTCTAAAAGTAAATTTGATCATGAAAGGCATTTATGGTTTGTCTTCCAATCCTTAAAAGAACAGAAACTGTATGGGAAATTCAACAAGTGTGATTTTTTCTAACAAAAATATTTATTTCATTGGTCACATTGTTTCAAAAAATGGCATAACTGTTGATCTTGCTAAAACAAAAGTGGTTGAAGAATGGCCAAGACCCATAAATATATCCGCAATTCATAATTTTCTTGGTTTGGAAGGTAATTACCGGAGGATTGTTGTGAATTTTTCACGGTTATCTAGTCCAATGACTATGTTTACATGAAATGGTGTTTAGTAAAATTTGAAATATATATTTACCACAAAATTTTGAAGTATATATTCACTCTGAAATAGTTGAACATGAGATAGAGGAGATGATTGAAATTAATGAAGGATTATGATTTCACAATTCATTATCAACATGGAAAGGAAAATAAATTGGCTAATTCTTTGAGTCTAAAAAGTAATGCTTCACTAACCATGCTACGTCTGGAATAAAATCCTTGGGGTTTTTGATTTGTTGATCTTTGGGAAAGAAGTTTTTGGTGCAGGATATTAATCTATTTTCATTCAGGTGTCAGTGAAATCATCTCTATCAGATAGAATAAGGCAAGTACAGAAGGAAGATAGTGAGTTGTAGAAGAAGGTAGAGTTGCTTCAGAAGGATATGTTTCTGGAATTTAACAGTGATAATGATTTTTTATTGAGGTTTGGGAAGAGATTATGCATTCCTTTTGATTCAAATTTGATGAATGATTTGTTATTTGAATCTCATATTTCTTTGTTTTTTGTTCATCCAATAAGTAGTAAGATATACAAGGATATTTTGGAGTATTACCAGTGGGATGAAATGAAAAAAGATATCACTAATTTAACTATGAGGCGTTTGACTTCTCAGCTGGATAAATCAGAGCAACAATTTCTGGAAGGGATGCTTCAGTCTTTACCGGTTCCAGAGTGGAAATGGGAATATATAACTATGGACATCATTGTGGAATTACTAAAGACATCACTATGTAATAATGAAATCTGGGTTATTGTCGACCAGTCGACAAAATCTGCTCATTTCCTTCCTATTCGAGATACTTTCTCTCTAGATCAACATTATCGGTTTTTTTAAAGAGATAGTCATGTTTCATGGTATTCCCCTCTCCATCGTATTTGATTGTGATCCTAGGTTTACTTCTAACTTTTGGAAAGGACTTCAGAGGTCATTGGGTACTGAATTAAATTTTAGTACAGTTTTTCATCCTTAATAAGACTGGCAGTCAGAACAAAAAATTCAGGCCTTAGAGTATATGGTACGTGCTTTTTCACTGGTTAACCATGAAAGTTTGGACCAATATATTTCTTTGGTTGAATTTTCATATAATAACAGTTTTCATTCCATTATACATATGTATCCATTTGAAGAAGTATATGGAAATCTTTATAGAACTCTAGATTTTTGGGATGAAGTAGGTGAAAGGAAGCTGATAGGACCAAAATTGGTGGAAGAGATGGTAGAAAAGGTTCAGTTGATTTAGAAGAACATGAGAACAGCTCAGAGTAGGAAGAAATGTTATGTGGATAATCGGAGGAAGGATCAATCTTTTGAGGAAGGTGATCATATCTTTCTCATAGTTTGTCCATGAAAATGTGTGATGTGTTTTTGGTAAGAAGGGATAATTGTGTCCTTGGATCATTGGACCTTATGAAATCTTGGAGAAAGTTGGATCAATTGCATATAGAGTTGATTTACCTCCATGTTTATCCTAGGTACACAATGTGTAACACCCCGAGATTTTATGAAAAATATTTTTTTTAATTTCATTAATGTCTTGTGTTGTACGCTACACCAAAAGGAGCTTGCACAACATGCATCCTTGACTTGCCTTTCATTACATGCAATCGCGACCCTCCTTGATAGCGTGTGTAGTACGCAATACCGAGTTCCACTAAAAAACGATATGCTATTAAAATATTATTAAAACTAGCCATTATGAATAGTAATAACCACTTTTTGAAATTTTTTAAATTTTATTTTTCAAAATGGATTTCATTTTTGGGTTCTGAATATCGAAATTAGCTTAGGGTGAAATTTTGGTAATTTTCGGATAACTTTCATATTTTGATGAATAATGGAAATTACTAAATTTTAATTAAAAACAATTTTTTCAATCGAAATAATTAATAGTGATAAATTATTAATTTGAGTTGTTTTAAAGTATATTTAGAATATATTTTTACAATTTAGTACAATATTGGTCATTGGATATAATTTCAAACTTAAACCAGTTATAAACAAGTGTCAATCTTTTGATAGTTATTATCTCTTAAAAACACGCCTTTTGTTTGGACGACAGGAATTAATTTTTAAATTAATTGATGCAACTGATATTTTTTGAATTTGGTAAAATAGAAATCATTTTTGAGTTCATAATATCAAATATAGCTTAGGCCTAATTTTTGGTATTTTTCTGAAAACTTTCAACTTTTGATGAATAGTGAATCCACTAAGTGGTAATTAAAAAAACTGAATTTTTCATAAAACATAATTTTACCGCTTCTGTGAGTGGAATTTCAAAAATCCGAGAGACATG
This sequence comes from Viscum album, assembly GCA_963277665.1. Taxonomy (NCBI): domain Eukaryota; kingdom Viridiplantae; phylum Streptophyta; class Magnoliopsida; order Santalales; family Viscaceae; genus Viscum; species Viscum album. Next base: position 1,387,786,472 of record OY728157.1, read on the forward strand.
TTTTATGTCAGTAAGTAAAATGTGGTTCAATGAGATGAAAATAATTTTTGGTGAATAGTAACTTTTTACGTTTATTTACCACGGTTAAAAGTAAATAGGGTAATTACGGGTAAAAATGATATTATTATTACCCTAAAACATCTCCAAATTCTATTGGATAAGTTTAATTCGACCAAAAACAATCTTAGGAATAAAATATGACCATTTAGGCCCACTTGGATTAGATTAGGACATTTATTATTATTTAATTCAAAGAAGAGTTAAAAGAGTTAAAATAAAATTCTATTTACTAAAACATTTTTAATATAGGGTTATACATAAGATAAATTCAATTTTAAATATTCATTAGAAAGCTAAAAAGATTTCCTACATAATGGTATTTTACTTTCAATTTTTAGACATTAAATAATTTAATTTAGTTATGACACAACAATGATGCGGTAATTATCTAATTAATCAAATATTGACATAATTGATGTTATAAATACCCAAATAAATATAATATGAGACTTTTTACGAATTAAACAAATTTTATAGGTTAATATGACATGTTATTATTGATTTAATTAATTTTTTTCGAACTTATCATTCTGTTATAATTTTCACAAAAATCAATTACTAAATAGTGTCAAAATTGACATGAAATAGTTTTTAAAACAAATATTATATTAGTAATTGTTATTTTTTTCCTAAAAATCTGAGGTTCGTCCAAATGAATTAGATAAGGTTATATATATTAATAATAAACAATTTGGGGTTTGTTTGGCTTCTTTTAGTATGTTTATTACCCTTATAGTGTAAGAACACAAGAAGACGCGGTAAAAGTAAAATTATTTAACTTAATGTTAAATCTAAATGATAAGGTTAAAATAGGAACCTAAACTTGCATAAATTCTATTGGATGAAAGGATTCCGACCCATCCCCACCTTAGCCTCGAAATAAATCAATTTAGAGCTATTTAAAAACGAAATTGACTTTATAATAAAATAATATTTTTAGTTATTCCAAAGGTGCCCCTCTCCTCCCTTATAAAAGGGCACCTCCTCCCTCTCTTCCTCACACAACATTGAGACTTCAAGCTCGGCCAACCCCTACTAAATTCTCTTCTCCACTTCCCTAGAAACATCCTAGAGGTTCGGTTATTCTTCAAAGACACATTTTATTGCCCAAATAGGAGGTCTCAAAGAAGCACTTCAAAGAAGAGGTAATTTCCGTTACCGATTCTTTGACCTTTATTTCTTCTTCCACTTCTTCTTCTTAGGTTGTTTCATTATGAAGTAATAACATCAGTATCACTCATATACTGATATGTTATTATAAGTATGAAACAATCCTATTTCACCATCTATCCATCCTACGGAAAACGAAATCATCGCGCGTGCGTACGTACGGAATACCGTCTCCACGCCGTGGTGAAATCTATTTTCCACCACCACCATACTTGGATGGGTATAATGGTGTAAATAATAACTATATATTATTATTTTAAAGTGATATTGATTCTGAAATAGTATACATACACTCCAATACAGTCCCACAATCATGAGAACAATATCATCGCTCGTGCGTACGTACGGAATACCGTCTTCACGACGCGATGAGATTCATTCTCCACTTTAACCATTCATGAATGATTATAAAGTATATATAATAAGTAATCATGAAATATATGACATTATAAAGCTACTGGACTTATGTGTATATATATGTATGTCATCTACTTAATTCCACTCAATTCAATAACGAAAAGAAAACAACGTTCATGCGTACGTACGACCTATCGTCTCCATGAACGGTGTATTTATTTCCATTTATCGATACATTATATATATGTATATTATGAATATATATTATATATAAATCATGTTTTATATTTTATAATTAAGTAATAATTATCTAAGTAATCATATGAATAATTACAAGTTAAAACACGAACGACAAATGAGACGATTTTACCCAAAACGCTACTTTAACATGAATTTACAAAAGAACGGGTAATATAAAGTCATAAGTGAACGATATATGATAAAATAACAATGAATATGATTCTGTAATAAGTCAATGACATTATTTAAATCATTATACAGGATGTTCGGACACTTACGAAGCAAATCGGACCTAAGGTAAGGGAAATATCACAATCTCATTTTTATCCGAGATTTCTTATACTTTGGTATTTAATGGGGTGTATTTTATCATCCACATCCATGTTTCCTCAATATGTAATGTTATTTTCATACACCTACAATTTTTTAAATCCAATTTTACCCTTTGGTGAGTTTTTAGTAAAAGATATGAAAGGAATCTTTTGTCATTTTTCATACGAGGTACTTTTTGACTTTTCTGACAAAAGTACGAAGAATGTTTTTTTAACTTATACGGCATGAATGGATTTTTAAAACATTATTTCCAATAAGCTTAATTTACAATTTTTCAAGTTTATTTTTAATCAACTTCTTTTAGTTATAATTTTATGACATGTTAAGAAATGAAAAGTGTTTTTGAAGTAGAAAGGATATTTTCCTCAAGAATGGAGTTTAAGTGTTTTATCAAAATTATTTTCCATCTAAGATAATAAAGGGTTCTGTTTCTATCACTATTATTAAATGGATTTGATTATGTTGTGATGTAAATATTTTTTTTGAATTCCTTTATCTTATATGAATTGTTTTATGATGTCATGATGTTTATGAATCCCATTTTTATTACATGGGTTATGCTTTTATGTATGGTTTATGATTTTGTGGCACACATAAGAATGGTATCATTATGAGATGGGTGGGACCTATATCTCCCTCCAATGCATTGGGTAAAGATTTTATATCTCATGAGATAGACATGGCTGGAATGGTAGGTTATACCGATTCAGTGAAACAGGACTGAAACGAGGGTGACTCGGTTCAGAAAGGGACTTTGTCCACTAAGATAGTCTTGGAAATGAGTCTTGACTAATAAGAAATGATTCGTTATGATTATGTGTCTATGCCACAAAGCTTAATGTTTTATGTTATGATTATTGTGATCACATTTCACTGCCATGAGTTATCCCATGTTATGAAATTATGATCTCTTTTACAGGTTAAGATTTCCAAAAGTTATGTGCTTATGTATATGATGTGATTGAAATTTCTTTTGTTTACCCTTACTGAGCATTTGAACTCACCCTTTTATGTTTTCTTTTCCCCAGGATATAAAGAATGGTTTTAGGTATAAAAAAAAGAAGATCTTTATGGGAGATGTTGAAGATCTTTCACCAGGATTAGAAGATTATATTCCGAGTTTCGAAAGACACTAAACTATTACGATCCTTGTGTGTATGTTTTTGTTATGTACTATGTATTCCGCAAATGTAATGTAATGTCAATGTACGTCAGGATTCGGGTCTCTACAGTTGGTATTAGAGGAAAGGTTTAGTCAACCTTTGGAAACTAGGATGTGAAAGCATTAGTGAGATCCCTAGAGATATTTCTAAGGTATATCTAGGGATGTCCCTAAGGATAAGTATACGTATAAGATACAGTCCTAGAACTATGGTAACGATCATAGAATTTAACCTATGATGTTAGATATTGAGGATACTCCCCCTTTATAATGTTGTTTTCCCTAGCAGAATTTTTGCCTCTCACACTAATCTTTTTGGGTTTTAGACGATGGCTGGAACCCGAAGGAACCGTGTTGATCAATGCAATGGAAAATGCAATGATTGTCCTCCTGAACAAACAAATGTTATGGGAGATGGAGTGAAAAATCTTATTGCTATACTTACACAAGCTATGAATAATTCTGGACATCCAAATGAGCAGAGAAGGGAACAATATTCTATTGAGTCCTTCATGAGGCAACGTCCACCTTCTTTCAGTGGGACTTCTGATCCACTTGTTTCTGAACAATGGATCAGTACCACTGAAAAGATATTTTCAGTTCTTCAATGTTCTGAACATGATAAAGTCATCTTAGCAGTGTATCGTTTGGAAGGTGATGCTGATCAATGGTTGAATCTTATCAAGAATACAAGGCCAAGAGATGAAATTGAGTCGATGGAATGGGACGAGTTCAAAACTTGTTTTTCAGTAAGTACTTCCCTCATATTTTTCGAACAAAGATGGAAAAGGAGTTTCATTAGATGAAGCAGAAGGATGATGAATCTGTTGGTATATACGAAGCAAATTTTACATGACTTGCAAGGTATGCATCTGGCATTATCATCCAACCTGAAAGTAAAGTTGATCGATTTTTCAGTGGCTTAAAACCAAGTCTTCGAAGGGCATTAGCTATAAGAGACTTTCATAGCTATGAATAAATTGTGCGTTGTGCTATGAAGGTAGAAATGGAAGTTGGTGTTACATATCCATCTCATGGTTTTGAAAAGAAACGAAAGATGGAGTTCAAGGAGAAATCTCAGAATAATGGTGAAAAGAAGATGAATGTTATCTTATGCGCAATGTTTGTAAATAAGAATGGTGGAGATTGTCTTAAAGGGACTAGAAAATGTTTTAACTATGGAAAAGAAGGTCATCGAGTAGCTGAGTGTCGAAGTAATGGAAAAAGGATTTCTAATGATGTGAATAAAGCAAACACTGCAGAGAACGCACCACCAACACTTCAATGCTTCAAGTGCAAGGAAATGGGGCATTAAGCTAATAAATGCCCGAATCCAAGGGTTAGTCATGATCAAAATGAGCAACCACATAAGGCAAAGGACAAATGAAAGTCACATGCGATCACTATTGGTGATGTTGAATATGACAACGATGTGGTGGAATGATTAAGTGTTTATGTAATGGGATTCCAAAATAATGTTGTATCATAAAGTATTGGAATATTTATGTGTTGGTCTAATGTGGTATTCAAAGTGATTGAGATATTTAACAATATTGATGAGCTAATGATTGATATAAGGACTAAGTGATATCATGGTTTGAGTATATAGAATTTTGAGGATTTCGGTATGTGGAAAGTGTTAACTTTTAACTGCATTCATGTTTTCACTAAGGTTCAATGGGTATTCATTCTTCCAGAGAATACACGATTAAGGTATTCACATGTTTGTAATTTGACCAACAAGATATATCTTATGATATATGGGGGATAAATGATGGCATTCACATGATTGTTCTATGACATTTCAAGTAATCATTTTCTTTATACTATGAGCTTGGACCGAAGTATTTTAGATAAGCCTAAATATTAGAATGGATTATGTTGGACATAAGTTAGGATAAAACGTTTTTCGATATTAGTGATGGGATGATATAGTAATATAGCTTTAGAAAAAGGACAACCTGCAGGACGGGCGACAAACCATCACGTCGGACAAGGCTGTGGGAATCGAACCCACAACCGAAGTGCGACTGACCTTTATCGCCTACCACTGTCCTACAGGAAGTCCCTGGTTAGTAGAAACTAGTATTATTTTATTAAGCTGTATGATATATGAAGTATAAGTTCATTTTTTAACCATATACGATTAACCATAAGATGGACTTATAACTTTTGCTAACCTTTTGTTTGAAAGAGATGGAATGACCCGTTATTCTATCACATGATCTGCTAACACTTCACGAATAACAAATTCAACTTCATTTATTTAAGAGATGAAGTGTAAATTGTTTAAGGCACGAACAACAGTGAGATTGTACCAAAATAAAGTAAGTATTTATTCTAATTCAAATTCTTCAACTTTAGGGAAACGATCTTGAAAACCAAAAATGTTGTCCTAGTGCTCTTATATCTGATTAATTAGATGGTACCTTAGATCGTCACAAATTTATGGATTTGTGATTGTTGGCTTTTCCATAGCCATGTTCTCTACCACTCTCCATCATAACATGATGGTTAGATTTTTCTTCCATATCCATATTTTCACCTATGTGGAAACCTAGTGGTTAGTTTATTTGGGTAATCGTTACGTTTCATACTTTTGTTTTTAAAGATTGGTTTTGGTATTCCTTTTTACGATGTGGGTTTCTATTAAATAAACTTTCAAGTAGTAAACCATTTATAACCCCGACGAATTTCGAGGGCGAAATTTATTTTAAGGGGGGTAGAATGTAACACCCCGAGATTTTATGAAAAATACTCTTTTTAATTTCATTAATGTCTTGTGTTGTACGCTACACCAAAAGGAGCTTGCACAACACGCATCCTTGACTTGCCTTTCATTACATGCAATCACGACCTTTCTTGATAGCGTGTGTAGTACGCAATACCGAGTTTCACTAAACAACGATATGCTATTAAAATATTATTAAAACTAGCCGTTATGAATAGTAATAACCACCTTTTGAAATTTTTTAAATTTTATTTTTCAAAATGGATTTCATTTTTGGATTCAGAATATCGAAATTAGCTTAGGGTGAAATTTTGGTAATTTTCGGATAACTTTCATATTTTGATGAATAGTGAAAATTACTAAATTTTAATTAAAAACAAAATTTTCAATCCAAATAATTAATAGTGATAAATTATTAATTTTAGTGGTTTTAAAGTATATTTAGAATATATTTTTACAATTTAATACAATGTTGGTCATTGGATGTAATTTCACATTTAAACCAGTTATAAACAACTGTCAATCTTTTGATAGTTATTATCTCTTAAAAACACGCCTTTTGTTTTGACGACAGGAATTAATTTTTAAATTAATTAATGAAACTGATATGTTTTGAATTTGGTAAAATAGAAATCATTTTTGAGTTCATAATATCAAATATAGCTTAGGCCTAATTTTTGTTATTTTTCTGAAAACTTTCAATTTTTGATGAATAGTGAAACCACTAAGTGGTAGTTAAAAAAACTGAATTTTTCATAAAACATAATTTTACTGCTTCTATGCGTGGAATTCCAAAAATCCGAGAGACACGGTTGATGTCAGTAAGTTAAATCTGGTTCAATGAGATGAAAATAATTTTTGGTGAATAATATCTTTTTACGTTTATTTACCACGGTTAAAAGTAAATAGGGTAATTAAGGGTAAAAATGATATTATTATTACACTAACACATGTAAAAATTCTATTGGATAAGTGTAATTCGACCAAAAACAATCATAGGAATAAAATATGACCATTTAGGCCCACTTGTATTAGATTAGGACATTTATTATTATTTAATTCAAAGAAGAGTTAAAAGTGTTAAAATCAAAGTTTATTTACTAAAACATTTTTAATATAGGGTTATACATGAGATAAATTCGATTTTAAATATTCATTAGAAATATAAAAATATTTCATACTTATTGGTATTTTATTTTTAATTTTTAGACATTAAATAATTTAATTTATTTATGACACAACGATGATGCAGTAATTATCTTATTAATGAAATATTGACATAATTGATGTTATAAATACCCAAATAAATATAATTTGAGACTTTTTATGAATTCCAATAATTTTATAGGTTAATATGACATGTTATTATTTATTTAAGTAACCTTTTTCGAACTTATCATTCTGTTATGATTTTCACAAAAATCAATTACTAAATAGTTTCAAAATTGACATGAAATAGTTTTTAAAACAAATATTATATTAGTAATTGTTATTTTATTCCTAAAAATATAAGGATCGGCAAAATGACTTAGACATGGTTATATATATTAATAATAAATAATTTGGGGTTCGTTTGGCTTCTTATAGTAAGTTTATTAACCTTATAGTGTAAGAACACAAGAAGACATGGTAAAAGTAAAATTATTTAACTTAATGTTAAATCTAAATGATAAGGTTAAAATAGGAACCTAAACTTGTCTAAATTATATTGGATGGGAGGATTTAGACCCATACCCACTTTATCCTAGAAACAAATCAATTTTGAGCTATTTAAAACCGAACTTTACTTTATAATAAAATAATATTTTTAGTTATTCCAAAGGTGCCTCTCTCCTCCCTTAAAAAAGGGCACCTCCTCCCCCTCTTCCTCACACAACTTTGAGCCTTCAAGCTCGGCCAACCCCTGCCAAATTCTCTTCTCAACTTCCCTAGAAACATCCTACATGTTCTGGTATTCTTTAAAGACCCATTTTAGTGCCTTAAAAGGAGGTCTCAAAGAAGCACTTCAAAGAAGAGGTAATTTCCGTTACCGATTCTTTCACCATTATTTCGTCTTCCACTTCTTCTTCTTAGGTTGTTTCATTATGAAGTAATAACATCAGTATCACTCATATAATGATATGTTATTAGAAGTATGAAACAATCCTATTTCACCATCTATCCATCCTACGGAAAACAAAATCACCGCGCGTGCGTACGTACGAAATATCGTCTCCACGCCGTGGTGAAATCTATTTTCCACCACCACCATACTTGGATGGGTATAATGGTGTAAATAATAACTATATATTATTATTTTAATGTGATATTGATTCTTAAATAGTATACATACACTCCAATACAGTCCCACGATCATAAGAACGATATCATCGCTCCTGCGTACGTACGGACTACCGTCTCCACGACGCGATGAGATTCATTCTCCACTTTAACCATTCATGAATGATTATAAAGTACATATAATAAGTAATCTTGAAATATATGACATTATAAAGCTACTGGACTTATGTGTATATATATGTATGTCATCTACTTAAATCCACTCAATTCAATAACGAAAAGAAAACAGCGTCCATGCATACATATGGCCTACCGTCTCAATGAACGGTGTATTTCATACCATTTATCGATCCATTATATATATGTATATTCTGAATATATATTATATATAAATCATGTTTTATATTCTATTATTAAGTATTAATGATATAAGTAATCATATGAATAATTACAAGTTAAAACACGAACGACAAATGAGACGATTTTACCCAAAACGCTACTTTAACATGAATTTACAAAAGAACGGGTAATATAAAGTCATAAGTGAACCATATATGATATAATAAAAATGAATATGATTCTGTAATAAGTCAATGACATTATTTAAATCATTATACAGGAGGTTCGGACACTTACGAAGCAAATCAGACCTAAGGTAAGGGAAATATCACAATCTCATTTTTATCCGAGATTGCTTATACTTTGGTATTTACTAGGGTGTATTTTATCATCCACATCCATGTTTCCTCAATATTTAATGTTATTTACATACACCTAAAATTGTTTAAATCAAATTTTACCCTTTGGTGAGTTTTTAGTAAAATATATGAAAGGAATCTTTTGTCGTTTTTCGTACGAGGTACTTTTTGACTTTTCCGAAAAAAGTACGAAGAATATTTTTTTTAACTTATATGGAATGAATGGATTTTTAAAACATTATTTCCAAGAAGATTACATTACAAGTTTTCAAGTTTATTTTTAATCAACTTCTTTTAGTTATAATTTTATTACATGTTAAGAAATGAAAAGTTTTTTTTGAAGTAGAAAGGATATTTTCCTCAAAAATGGAGTTCAAGTGTTTTATCAAAATTATTTTCCATCTAAGATAATAAAGGGTTCTGTTTCTATGCCTATTATTACATGGATTTTATTATGTTGTGATGGAAATATTTTTTATGAATTCCTTTATCTTATATGAATTGTTTCATGATGTCATGATGTTTAAGAATCCCATTTTTATTACATGGGTTATGCTATGATGTATGGTTTATGATTTTGTGGCACACATAAGAATGGTATCATTATGAGATGGGTGGGACCTATATCTCCCTCCAATGCATTGGGTAAAGATTTTATATCTCATGAGATAGACATGGCTGGAATGGTAGGTTATACTGGTTCAGTGAAACATGACTGAAACGAGGGTGACTCGGTTCAGAAAGGGACTTTGTCCACTAAGATAGTCTTGGAAATGAGTCTTGACTAACAAGAAATGATTCTATATGATTATGTGTGTATGACACAAAGTTTAATGTTTTATGTTATGATTATTGTGATTACATTTCACTGCCATGAGTTATCCCAGGTTATGAAATTATGATCTCTTTTACAGGTTAAGATTTCCAAAAGTTATGTGCTTATCTATATGATGTAATTGATATTTATTTTGTTTACCCTTACTGAGCATTTGAGCTCACCCTTTTATGTTTTCTTTTCCCCAGGATATAAAGAAAGGTTTTAGGTATAAAAAAAAGAAGTTCTTTATGGGAGATGTTGAAGATCTTTCCCCAGGATTAGAAGATTATATTCCGTGTTTCCAAAGACAATAACTATTACTGTAGAGACCTGTATCTTGACGTACATGGACATTACATTACTTTTGCGGAATATTTAGTACATTACAAAAACACACACACAAGGACTGTAATAGTATAGTGTCTTTGGAAACTTGGAATATAATCTTCTAATCGTGGTGAAAGATCTTCATCGTCTCCCATAAAGATCTTCCTTTTTTTTCTTACCTAAAACCTTTCTTTATATCCTAGGGAATAGAAAACATAAAAGGGTGATCTCAAATGCTCAGTAAGGGTAAACAAAAGAAATATCAATCACATCATTTTCATAAGAACATAACATTTTGGAAATCTTATCCTGCAAAAGAGATCATAATTTCATAACATGGAATAAATCATGGCAGTGAAATGTAATCACAATAATCATAACATAAAACATGAAACTTTGTGGCATACACACATAATCATAGGGAATCATTTCTTGTTAGTCAAGACTCATTTCCAAGACTATCTTAGTGGACAAAGTCCCTTTCTGAACCGAGTCACCCTCGTTTCAGTCCTGTTTCACTGAACCGGTATAACCTACCGTTCCAGCCATGTCTATCTCATGAGATAAAAAAAATCTTTACCCAATGCATTGGAGGGAGATATAGGTCCCACCCATCTCATAATGATACCATTCTTATGTGTGCCACAAAATCATAAATCATACATCATTGCATAACCCATGTAATACAAATGGGAATCTTAAACATCATGACATCATAAAACAATTCATATAAGATAAATGAATTCATCAAAATAATTCCAACACAACATAATCAAATCAATTTAATAATAGGGATAAAAACAAACCCATTATTATCTTAGATGGAAAATAATTTTGATAAAACACTTGAACTCCATTCTTGAGGAAAATATCCTTTCTTCATCAAAAACATTTTTCCTTTCTTAACATGTCATAAAACATTAAACTAAAAGAAGTTGATTAAAAATAAACTTGAAAACATGTAAAGGATGCTTCTTGGAAATAATGTTTTAAAAATCCATTCTTTTCGTATAAGTTAAAAAAACATTCTTCGTACTTTTGTCGGAAAATTCAAAAAGTACCCCGTACGAAAAACGACAAAAGATTCCTTTCATATCTTTTACTAAAAACTCACCGAAGGGTAAAATTGGATTTAAACAATTGTAGGTGGATGGAAATAATATTACATATTGAGGGAACATGGATGTGGATGATAAAATACACCCCAGTAAATACCAAAGTATAAACAATCTCGGATAAAAATGAGATTGTGATATTTCCCTTACCTTAGGTCTGATTTGCTTCGTAAGTGTACGAACCTCTTGTATAATGATTTAAATAATGTCATTGACTTAATACAGAATCATATTCATTGTTATTATATCATATACGGTTCAATTTTGACTTTATATTGCCCGTTCTTTTGTAAATTCATATTAAAGTAGCGTTTTGGGTAAAATCGTCTCATTTGTCGTTCGTGTTTTAACTTGTAATTATTCATATGATTACGTAGATCATTATTAATTAATTATAGAATATAAAACATTATTTATATATGATATATATTCAGAATATACATTTATATAATGGATCGATACATGGAAAGAAAAACACCGTTCATGGAGACGGTAGGCCGTACGTACACATGAACACTGTTTTCTTTTCATTATTGAATTGAGTGGAATTAAGTAGATGACATACATATATATACAAATAAATCAAATATCTTTATAATGTCATATATTTTTCATTATTATTTCTTATATATAATTTATAATCATTCTTAAATGGTTAACATGGAGAATGAATCTCATCGCATCGTGGAGACGGTAGTCCGTACGTACGCACGAGCGATGATATCATTTCCATAATTATTGAATTGAATTGAAGTGGATGATACAATATATCAGAATCAATATGATGTTATAATAACTATGTATAGTTATTCTTTACATCATTATACCCATCCATGTAAGGTGGTGGTGGAAAATAGATTACACCACGGCGTGGAGACGGTATTCCGTACGTACGCACGCGCGGTGATTTCTTTTTTCGTAGGATGGATAGATGGTGAAATAGGGTTGTTTCATACTTATAATAACATATCAGTATATGAGTGATACTAATGTTATTACTTCATAATGAAACAAACTATGAAGAATAAGTGGATGAAGAAATAAAGATGAAAGAATCGGTAACGGACATTACCTCTTCTTTGAAGTGCTTCTTTGATACCACCTTTTAGGGCACTAAAATCGGTATTTGAAGAAGACCAGAACCTCTAGGATGATACTAGGGAAGTGGAGAAGAGATTTTGACAGGGGTTGGCCTAGTTTTAATGCTCAAATTGGTGTGAGGAGGAGAGGGAGGAGGTGCCCTTTTATAAGGGAGGAGAGGGGCACCTTTGGAATAACTAAAAATATTATTTTATTATAGAGTCAAGTTCGGTTTTAAATAGTTACAAATTGATATATTTCAAAGCTAAGGTGGGTATGGGTCGCAATCCTCTCATAAAATAGAATTTAGACAAGTTTAGGTTCCTATTTTAACCTTATCATTTAGATTTAACATTAAGTTAAATAATTTTACTTTTACCGTGTCTTCCTGTGTTCTTACACTATAAGGTTAATAAATTTACTATAAGAAGCCAAACGAACCCCAAATTGTTTATTATTAATATATATAACCTTATCTAAGTAATATTTCTGAACCTTAGATTTTTAGGAATAAAATAACAATTACTAATATAATATTTGTTTTAAAAACTATTTCATGTCAATTTTGACACTATTTAGTAATTGATTTTTGTGAAACTCATAACAGAAAGATAAGTTCGAAAAAAGTTAATTAAATCAATAATAACAGGTCATATTAACTAAGAAAATTAGTGGAATTTATAAAAAGTCTCAAATTTTATTTATTTGGGTATTTATAACATCAATTATGTCAATATTTCATTAATAAGATAATTACTGCATCATCGTTGTGTCATAAATAAATTAAAATATTTAATGTCTAAAAATTACAAATAAAATACCATTATGTAGGAAATATTTTTATCTTTCTAATTAATATTTAAAATCAAATTTATCTTATGTATAACCCTATATTAAAAATGTCTTAGTAAATAAACTGTCATTTTAACTCTTTTAACTCTTCTTTGAATTAAATAATAATAAATGTCCTAATCTAATCCAAGTGGGCCTAAATGGTCATATTTTATTCCTAAGATTGTTTTTGGTCGAATTACACTTATCCAATAGAATTTGGACATGTGTTAGGGTAATAATAATATCATTTTTACCCTTAATTACCCTATTTACTTTTAACAGTGGTAAATAAACGTAAAAAGTTACTATTCACCAAAAAGTATTTTCATCTCATTGAATGACATTTTACTTACTGACATCAATGGTGTCTCTCGGATTTTTGAAATTCCACTCACAGAAGCGGTAAAATTAAGTTTTATCAAAAATTCAGTTTTTTTAACTACCACTTAGTGGTTTCACTATTCATTAAAAAATGAATGTTTTCAGAAAAATACCAAAAATTAGGCCTAATCTATATTTGATATTATAAACTCAAAAATGATTTCTATTTTACCAAATTCAAAACATATCAGTTGATTAATTAATTTAAAAATTAATTCCCGTCGTCAAAACAAAAGGCGCGTTTTTAATAGATAATAACTATAAAAGATTGACACTTGTTTATAACTGGTTTAAATGTGAAATTACATCCAATGACCAACATTGTATTAAATTGTAAAAATATATTCTAAATATACTTTAAAACCACTCAAATTAATAATTTATCACTATTAATTATTTCGATTGAAATAGTTTTTTTTAATTAAAATTTAGTAATTTCCACCATTCATCAAAATATGAAAGTTATTCGAAAATTACCAAAATTTCACCCTCAGCTAATTTCGATATTCCGAATCCAAAAATGAAATCCATTTTGAAAAATAAAGTTTAGAAAATTTCAAAAAGTGGTTATTACTATTCATAATAGCTAGTTTTAATAATATTTTAATAGCATATCGTTGTTTAGTGAAACTCGGTATTGCGTACTACACACGCTATCAAGGAAGGTCGCAGTTTCATGTAATGAAAGGAAAGTCAAGGATGCGTGTTGTGCAAGCTCCTTTTGGTGTAGCGTACAACACAAGATATTAATGAAATTAAAAAGAATATTTTTCATATAATCTCAGGGTGTTACATTCTACCCCCCTTAAAATGAATTTCGCCCTCGAAATTCGTCGGGGTTATAAATGGTTTACCTTTGAAAGTTTCTTTAATAGAAACCCACATCGTAAAAAGGAATACCAAAACCAATCTTTAAAAACAAAAGTATGAAACATAACGATTACCCAAATAAACTAATCACTGGGTTTCCACATAGGTGAAAATATGGATATGGAATAAAAATCTAACCATCATGTTCTGATGGAGAGTGGTAGAGAACATGGCTATGGAAAATCCAACAATCACAAATCCATAAATTTGTTACGATCTAAGGTACAATCTGATTAATCAGATATAAGAGCACTAGGACAACATTTTTGTTTTTCAAGATCATTTCCCTAAAGTTGAAGAATTTGAATTAGAATAAATACTTACTTTATTTTGGTACAATCTCACTGTTGTTCGTGCCTTAAACAATTTCCACTTCATCTCTTAAATAAATGAAGTTGAATTTGTTATTCGTTATGTGTTAGCAGATCATGTGATAGAATGACGGGTCATCCCATCTCTTTCAAACAAAAGGTTAGCAAAAGTTATAAGTCCAACTTATGGTTAATTGTATATGGTTCCAAAAATGAACTTATACTTCATATATCATACCGCTTAATAAAACAAAACTAGTTTCATCTAACCAGGGACTTCCTGTAGGCCAGTGGTAGGCGATAAAGGCCAGTCGCACTTCAGTTCTGGGTTCGATTCCCACAGCCTTGTCCGACGCGATGGGCTGTCGCCCGTCCTGCAGGCTGTCCTTTTTCTAAAGCTATATTACTATAACATTCCATCAATAATATCTAAAAACGTTTTATCCTAACTTATGTCCAACATAATCGATTCTAATATTTAGGCTTATCTAAAATACTTCGGTCCAAGCTCATTGTATAAAGAAAATGATTACTTGAAATGTCACAGAACAATCACGTGAATTCCATCATTTATCCCCCATATATCATAAGATATATCTTGTTGGTAAAATTACAAACAAGTGAATACCTTAATCATGTATTCTCTTGAAGAATGAATAACCATTGAACCTTAGTGAAAACATGAATGCATTTCAAAGTTAACACTTTCCACATACCAAAATCCTCAAAATTATATATACTCAAACCATGATATCACTTAGTCCTTATATCAATCATGAGCTCATGAATACTGTTAAACTTTTCATTTTCTCGTTTTCCCTTCATTATACGCATATCATCTTATTTCCAAAAATATCTCAATCACTTTGAATACCACATTAGACCAATACATAAATATTCCAATACTCCATGATACAACATTATTTTGGAATCCCATTACATAAACACTTAATCATTCCACCACATCGTTGTCATATTCAACATCGCCAATAGTGATCACATGTGACTTATCTTTGTCCTTTGGCTTAAGTGGCTTCTCATGTTGATCATCACTAACCCTTGGATTAGGTCATTTATTAGCATAATGCACCATTTCCTTGCACTTGAAGCATTGAAGTGTTGGTGGTGCGTTCTCTGCAGTGTTTGCTTTATTCACATCATTAGAAACCCTGTTTCCATTACCTCGACACTCAGCTGCTCGATGACCTTCTTTTCCACACTTAAAACATTTTATAGTCCCTTTAAGACAATCTCCACCATGATTCTTTCCACACTTTGAGCATAAGGAAACATTCATCTTCTTTTCACCATTATTCTGAGATTTCTCCTTGAACTCCATACTTTGTTTCTTTTCAAAACCATGAGATGGATATGTAACACCAACTTCCATTTCTACATTCACAGAAAAACACACAATTTCTTCATAGCTACTGAAGTCTCTTATAGCTAATGCCCTTCGAAGACTTGGTTTTAAGAAACTGAAAAATCTATCAACTTTACTTTCAGGTTGGATGATAATGCCAGATGCATACTTTGCAAGTCTTGTAAAATTCGCTTCGTATATACCAAATGATTCATCATCCATCTGCTTCAGCTCAAGAAACTCCTTTTCCATCTTTGTTCGAAGAATACGAGTGAAGTACTTACTGAAAAACAAGTTCTTGAACTCGTCCCATTCCATGGACTCAATTTCATCTCTTGGCCTCGTATTCTTGATAAGATTCCACCATTAATCAGCATCGCCTTCAAAACGATACACTGCTAAGATGACTTTATCATGTTCAGAACATTGAACAACTGAAAATATCTTTTCAGTGGTACTGATCCATTGTTCAGCAACAAGTGGATCAGAAGTCCCACTGAAAGAAGGTGGACGTTGCCTCATGAAGGACTCAATAGAATATTGTTCCCTTCTCTGCTCATTTGGAAGTCCAGAATGATTCATAGCTTGTGTAAGTATAGCAATAAGATTTTGCACTCCATCTCCCATAACATTTGTTTGTTCAAGAGGACAATCATTGCATTGTCCATTGCATTGATCAACACGGTTCCTTCGGGTTCCAGCCATCGTCTAAAACCCAAAAAGAATAGTGTGAGAGGCAAAAATCCTGCTAGGTAAAACAACATTATAAAGGGGGAGTAGCCTCAATATCTAACATCTTAGGTTAAATTCTATGATCGTTACCGTAGTTCTAGGATTGTATCTTATACGTATACTTATCCTTAGGGACATCCCTAGACATACATTACAAATATCTCTAGGGATATCACTAACGTTTTCGCATCCTAGTTTCCAAAGGTTGACTAAACCTTTCCTCTGATACCAACTGTAGAGACCCGTATCTTGAAGTACATGGACATTACATTACTTTTGCGGAATACTTAGTAAATTACAAAAAACACACACACAAGGACCGTAATAGTTTAGTGTCTTTGGAAACTCGGAATATAATCTTCTAATCGTGGTGAAAGATTTTCAATATCTCCCATAAAGATCTTCCTTTTTTTCTTACCTAAAACCTTTCTTTATATCATGGGGAAAAAAATAAAAGGGTGAGCTCAAATGCTCAGTAAGGGTAAACAAAAGAAATATCAATCACATAATATTCATAAGAACATAACATTTTGGAAATCTTAACCTGCAAAAGAGATCATAATTTCATAACATGGAATAAATCATGGCAGTGAAATGTAATCACAATAATCACAACTTAAAACATGAAACTTTGTGTCATACACACATAATCATAGAGAATCATTTCTTGTTAGTCAAGACTCATTGCCAAGACTATCTTAGTGGAAAAAGTCCATTTCTGAACCGAGTCACCCTCGTTTCAGTCCTGTTTCACTGAACCGGTATAACCTACTGTTCCGGCCATGTCTATCTCATGAGATAAAAAAATCTTTACCCAATTCATTGGAGGGAGATATAGGTCCCATCCATCTCATAATGATACCATTCTTATGTGTGCCACAAAATCATAAATCATGCATCATTGCATAACCCATGTAATAAAAATGGGAATCTTAAACATCATGACATCATAAAACAATTCATATAAGATAAAGGAATTCATAAAAATAATTCCATCACAACATAATCAAATCAATTTAATAATAGGGATAAAAACAGAACCCTTTATTATCTTAGATGGAAATTTTTTTTGATAAAACACTTGAACTCCCTTCTTGAGGAAAATAACCTTTCTTCTTCAAAAACATTTTTCCTTTCTTAGCATGTCATAAAACTTTAAACTAAAAGAAGTTGATTAAAAATAAACTTGAAAACTTGTAAAGGATTCTTCTTGGAAATAATGTTTAAAAAATCCATTCATTTCATATAAGTTAAAAAACATTCTTCGTACTTTTGTCGGAAAAGTCAAAAAGTACCTTGTACGAAAAATGACAAAAGATTCATTTCATATCTTTTACTAAAAACTCACCGAAGGGAAAAATTGGATTTAAAAAATTTTAGGTGGATGGAAATAATATTACATATTGAGGAAACATGGATGTGGATGATAAAATACACCCTAGTAAATACCAAAGTATAAAAAATCTCGGATAAAAATGAGATTGTGATATTTCCCTTACCTTAGGTCCGATTTGCTTCTTAAGTGTCCGAACCTCCTGTATAATGATTTAAATAATGTCATTGACTTATTACAGAATCATATTCATTGTTATAATATCATATACGGTTCACTTATGACTTTATATTACCTGTTCTTTTGTAAATTCATGTTAAAGTAGCGTTTTGGGTAAAATCGTCTCATTTGTCGTTCGTGTTATAACTTGTAATTATTCCTATGATTACTTAGATCATTATTACTTAATTATATAATATAAAACATGATTTATATATGATATACATTTAGAATATACATATAGATAATGGATCGATAAATGGAAAGAAATAAACCGTTGATGGAGACGGTAGGCCGTACGTACGCATGAACGCTGTTTTCTTTTCGTTATTGAATTGAGTGGAATTAAGTAGATGACATACATATATATACACATAAATCCAGTAGATTTATAATGTCATATATTTCCTTATTATTTCTTATATATACTTTATAATCATTCTTAAATGGTTAACATGGAGAATGAATCCTATCGCGTCGTGGAGATGGTAGTCCGTACGTATGCACGAGCGATGATATCACTTCCATAATTATTGAATTGAATCGGAGTTGATGATACAATATATCAGAATCAATATGATGTTCTAATAACTATGTATAGTTATTCTTTACACCATTCTACCCATCCATGTAAGGTGGTGGTGGAAAATAGATTACACCACGGCGTGGAGACGGTATTCCGTACGTACGCACGCGCGGTGATTTCTTTTTCCGTAGGATGGATTGATGGGGAAATAAGGTTGTTTCATACTTATAATAACATATCAGTATATGAGTGATACTGATGTTATTACTTCATAATGAAACAACCTATGAATTAGAAGTGGAAGAAGAAATAAAGATGAAAGAATCGGTAACAGACATTACCTCTTCTTTGAAGTACTTCTTTGAGACCTCCTTTTAGGGCACTAAAATGGGTCTTTGAAGAAGACCAGAACCTCTAGGATGATACTAGAGAAGTGGAGATTAGATTTTGGCAGGGTTTGGCCGAGTTTGAATGCTCAAATTGGTGTGAGGAGGAGAGGGAGGAGGTGCACTTTTATAAGGGAGGAGAGGGGCACCTTTGGAATAACAAAAAATATTATTTTATTATAAAGTCAAGTTCAGTTTTAAATAGCTCCAAATTGATATATTTCAATGCTACGGTGGGTATGGGTCGAAATACGCTCATCCAATAGAATTTAGACAAGTTTAGGTTCCTATTTTAACCTTATCATTTAGATTTAACATTATGTTAAATAATTTTACTTTTACCGTGTCTTCTTGTGTTCAAACACTATAAGGTTAATAAACATACAATAAGAAGCCAAACGAACCCAAAATTGTTTTTTATTAATATGTATAACCTTATCAAAGTCATTTTGCCGAACCATAGATTTTTAAGAATAAAATAACAATTACTAATATAATATTTGTTTTAGAAACTATTTCATGTCAATTTTGACACTATTTAGTAATTGATTTTTTGGAAAATCATAACAGAATGATAAGTTCGAAAAAAGTTAATTAAATCAATAATAACATGTCATATTAACCTAGAAAATTAGTGGAATTCATAAAAATTCTAAAATTATATTTATTTGGGTATTTATAACATCAATTATGTCAATATTTCTTTAATAAGATAATTACTGCATCATCATTGTGTCATTAATAAATTAAATTATTTAATCTCTAAAAATTACAAATAAAATACCATTATGTAGAAAATATTTTTATCTTTCTAATAAATATTTAAAATTGAATTTATCTTATGTATAACCATATATTCAAAATGTTTTAGTAAATAAACATTGATTTTAACTCTTTTAACTCTTCTTTGAATTAAATAATAATAAATGTCCTAATCTAATCCAAGTGGGTCAAAATGGTCATATTTTATTCCTAAGATTGTTTTTGGTCGAATTACACTTATCTAATAGAATTTGGACATGTGTTAGGGTAATAATAATATCATTTTTACCCTTAATTACCCTATTTACTTTTAACCGTGGTAAATAAACGTAAAAAGTTACTATTCACCAAAAATTATTTTCATCTCATTGAACCACATTTTACTTACTGACATCAACCATGTCTCTCGGATTTTTAAAATTCCACTCACAGAAGCGGTAAAATTACGTTTTATGAAAAATTCAGTTTTTTTAACTACCACTTAGTGGTTTCACTATTCATCAAAAATTGAAAGTTTTCAGAAAAATACCAAAAATTAGGCCTAAGATATATTTGATATTATGAACTCAAAAATGATTTCTATTTTACCAAATTCAAAAAATATCATTTGCATTAATTAATTTAAAAATTAATTCCCGTCGTCAAAACAAAAGGTGTGTTTTTAAGAGATAATAACTATCAAAAGATTGACACTTGTTTATAACTGGTTTAAATGTGAAATTACATCCAATAACCAAAATTGTATTAAATGGTAAAAATATATTCTAAATATACTTTAAAACCACTCAAATTAATAATTTATCACTATTAGTTATTTCGATTGAAAAAGTTGTTTGTAATTAAAATCTAGTAATTTCAACTATTCATCAAAATATGAAAGTTATCCGAAAATTACCAAAATTTCACCCTAAGGTAATTTCGATATTCCGAATCCAAAAATGAAATCCATTTTGAAAAATAAAATTTAAAAAATTTCAATAAGTGGTTATTACTATTCATAACGGCTAGTTTTAATAATATTTTAATAGCATATTGTTGTTTAGTGAAACTCGGTATTGCGTACTACACACGCTATCAAGGAAGGTCGCGATTGCATGTAATGAAAGTCAAGTCAAGGATGTGTGTTGTGCAAGCTCATTTTCATGTAGCGTACAACACAAGACATTAATGAAATTAAAAAGAATATTTTTCATAAAATCTCGGGGTGTTACAATTACGATCCTTGTGTGTGTGTTTTTGTTATGTACTAATTATTCCGCAAATGTAACGTAATGTCAATGTACGTCAGGCATTGGGTCTTTACACAATGTTTTTCATGTTTCAATGATGATAAAGTATATGACAGATCCATCTCATTTTTATGTCCAGATGTATTTCAGTTGGTAGAGTATCTCTCCTATGAGAAACAACCAGTCCAGATACATGACCGAAGAGAGAAAGTGTTGAAAAATAAAGTAATTCCCTAGGTAAAGGTTTTGTGGAAAAACCATATGGTTGAAGAGGCAATGTGGGAATTGAAAAATTCTATAATGGATAAATACCCCCATTTATTTGATAAGAGAATAAAATTGCGAGGACGTAATTACCAAATGGGGGGAAGGATGTAACATCCCAACTAAATAGAGAAATAATAAATTTTCATAATTATTCATATTTTTTGAATTAAATATTAATTATTCCGTAAAGGGGTTTCTATGTTTGATGGCGTACACGATACGTAACAATAGGTTTCTTTAAAATCTTATGTTACGCAATAATAATATAATATTATTATTTTAAACTGTAGTTAATAACTAGCCGTTGTATTGGCTGGAATGAACTAAAATATCTACAATATGATTATACATGGTTGTTAAATTTTTTTACATATATCTAATAAAATTTAGAGGCTAAAAATGTCAATAAATCTAATTATAAGTATAATTTAGATTAAAATGTTGATTTACTACCTTTTAATGGAGAACTCTCTTTAAATCAAGTTTTGGTCACTTTTATATGTTATATTTAACCAAATAAAATTCTTCATTTGAATAAGGATATCAAAATTTAATTTTGGTAAATTTTTCGTATTATTCTGATAAAATTCAATTTTTAATGAAAAGTGAAAAATGATGTATTTTAATTAAAAACTGCCTTTTAATATAATATATTTATATGGATAGATTATCTTTTTAATTGATTTTAAATGATAATTACATTATATTTTTACCATTTAATTTAGTTTTGGTTATTGGAATTAATTTTACATTGAAATTGGACATAAACAAGGGTCAATCTTCTGATAGTTAGTATTTCTTAAAAACGCGACTTTTGTTTTGACAGCGGGAATTAATTTTAAATTAATTAATCCAAATTATATGGTTTGAATTTGGTAAAATAGACATAATTTTTGAATTAGGAATATCATTTATATCTTAAACAATTTTTTTAGTATGATAATCTTCAATTTTTGATGAATATTGAATCCACTAAGTAATAGTTTAAAATAGACTATTTCATTTAAATGAAATCTTACCACTTCAATAAATTTAATTTAAAAAATAAGACATACATGGATGTTATTGGAATGTAAATTTAGGTTGAATAAGATAAAAATAATTTTTGGTGAATAGTAACTTTTGACATTTATTTACCATGGTTAAAGGTAAACTGGTTAATTCAAGGTAAAAGAAATATCATAATAACAAACAATTATCTTAACACATTACCTAAACTTATTGGAAAAGAAATGGCTGACCATGTGAATCCTTGGGTTTAATTTGGGACCCCATGGATCCAATTAAAAGTGACAATGACACTTTATATTAATAAATTTAATGTAAAGACAAAGATGACATAAACAGATATCTTTCAGAAAATTAATTTTTACTAGAGGTTATATAAGTTATATTTTCGACTATAAAGATTAATTGGAAAGATAAAAGTTATTCCTACATTATGGTATTTTATTTATAATTTATAGATATCAAATAAATTAAATTATTTATGACATAATAATGATGTAGTATTGGCTCATTAATAAATGATTTAAATAAATAAGATTATAAAAAATAAACAAAATATCCAAAACGTATACTATTATCATTCGATGATTTTATTTCGACCATTACTCATCCAATATTCTACTTTAATTATTTTTTGACTTTTTGAAACTAAAATATCATTATGTAATAAAATAATATTTTCACACATTTTTGAAGAGACCCTCCTCTCCCTTATAAAAATATCTCACTTATAAATCATTTCTCACACCTCTAAAGACAATTGGATCAACCAAACTCAAAAAAAATAATCTCTTATGATCATTATATTCCTTCTAGAGGCCTTAACATAGGCAGAGGTAACTTCAAGAAGTCCTTTTCGTTCAAACCAAAGGGAGTTACGGAAATTAAAGGTAATCGTTTCTATTAACTTATTTTCTATTATTTTACTTCTCCAACCCCTAAAATATTTTTCTTACTTTATATTATAAAAAAAAGTATCCTAAATATAATTCTAGGTTGTTATTATAAGGATTGAAACTACACTTACACACACCTCTATCTAATGTTTGAAGAAAATACTATTTCTGTGGATGACAAACTAACGCCTCACGAAATGATGATTGTTCGATTATCTCCTACAACCTCTCATGATGTCCATTAAAATGGAACTATATTTATATATGATATATATTATTCTTTTGTTTTCTTTTATTATTCTGTGTTTTACCTTTATAGCATACCATTATGGTTTCCACAATGGGTAAACGTGAAATTTTCATTTGAGGAAGTGCGGACTACCGCCCCCTCAAAGTTATATGACTCGTTAATGACATATGTGGCACATATAAAGGATGGATTTAATGATATTTTATATGATATTATAATTTAATTATAATATACCATTTTATAATTATGTTTTCAATCCATTAAAATATGAAATAGAAATGAAAGTAGCATTCATGCATACGTACGGCTTACCGTCTCTATGAATGGTGTTTTTCATTTCTTATCTCCAATTGTAATGTACTATTATAAAAACCTATATATAATAGATATATATTATATATATTATATCTAAATCATGAATATCATTCTGGATATGATGAAATTGTTACCATGTGAAGAACATGTAATTATAAGAAGTCTATTTTTGACTCAAGTACCAAATATCGACAAAATGACCATTATTAACTTAAATGATTACAGAATGTTTATAACATTGTAATAAGTGATTTAAAAGGAATAATAAACTTGAAAAGGTTATGAATGATTTATAAATTAACTTTAGTTTATTATTTAGTAGATTGAAGAACAAACAAGCTAAGTCGGACATGGGGTAAGGGACTTCGTATCAATCTCCTTTCATTAAGGCATATTTTGTATTAATACATGATTTTATTTTATAGGCTGTATAAAATCTTTTACTTTTAATTTGATTCAAAGGGAATCTTTTTCTATGAATTGTTTCACTAAATGACAAAAAATAATTTTTCTTTTAACGTACATGGTGACAATGACCTTTCTACCGCCGCGAGTATTATTTGATCTTTGGCCTCCTTAACCATCCATAATGTTTTCAAGAGGAAAATAAATACCATATACTCTTTTATGTATTTTGTTACTGAAAATGGTTTTGATAATGGATTTTTTATTTCAATATATTTATATGAAATTTTTTGATTGAAATATAGAAATTTTATCTTTCCTTTATGTTTGTTTTATGTGTTATGAACATGTTATAGTTCTTGGACATTGTTACGTATACGGGGGGTTTCGTGATAACCCTAGGGTGAGTGAGACCAAGATAGCTCTCAAATTCATTGGGTAACATGATTGAGGTAAATGTGAATGTTTCTCCTAAGAGATTTAGGGAATATAATGTTATGCGTATTCCAAATGTAACTCCCTACGTAGCTTTGACGGCTAGAATGTAAGTATTATATGGATTCCACATGTTTCCTTTGTGATTTATGTTTTCTATGTGTTATTCATAAATATTATGATTTCATGAGGTATGTAAAGATATTATATTATGTATGTAATGATGGAATAATGTTTTCTTTCATTGTTTTATAACCCTTACTGAGCTTTTTATGCTCATCCCATGTTTTGAAATGTTTTTCAGAGGACATAAAGATGAATAGGGTCAACGATGGGATCAAGGAAAAGCAATGTTGTCTAAAACATGGGACTAGACATGACTATTTTTATCCAAGGGTTTTTATTTTATGAGAAAAATTTAAACTAGGTAGAAGTGTTCGCTTTGTAATTTATGAGATGTAATGTAATAGTTATGGCCTAATTCTCAAAAACACTAAACCTGCAAAGATCCTTATTGTGAATTATTAATTTAATTCAAGATTATGTAATGTTTAAGGCCATGTACTTATATGTGAGTTCTTATATGATTTTTTAAATCACTATTGATTTTTTCAAAAAATAAAAAATATATTTAAGAATATTTGTTTAGATAAATTTAATTAATTGACATGGTTATCAAGAATCTTTCAACTCAAATTAATATTATTTAATTAATGGAACATAACGATATCTATCAAATTTATATAAGGATCCATTATATGATATGAAAAAATATTATTTCATAGAAAAGGATGTAAAAAAATTTATAATTAGTTTTCATAACCATTCTTATTATTAGAAAAAAATCATTTAAATTATAAGATTAAATAAGTAGGATTTCAATTATATAATATCATACTTTATTGAAATTGATAAATCTCTTTGAATGTATTATATATAAATTGAGAAATATTTTAAACCAATTTTGTAGTGTCAAAGGATATTGAATCCAAATAGTTTTTGAGGACTTTATGGTATAGGTGAAAAAATTATTATTAACTGAATACGATATAGTATTTTAGATATAAAATGTGTTATTCCAACTAAAATTATTCATAAAATTTATTGATCCAAAATTGTGAGGATTGATTCTTTGAGTTTTTTAAACATATCCCAAAAATAAATATAGAATTCAACGATACTATTGGTTGTTGAACCATGTTTTGATTCCCTTAAAAATTGCATGTTATGGGACAATGTGTCACATAATATCATCAAAACTCAACATTTTGAATAGGATATAGACTAATAGTGAGGGTCTAAATTATTTTGGTGGATAGAATAGCCACATTAATAACATCCATCATAAGATTATACAACATATATAAACACTAATAACAATAAAAACAAGAAAATACAATCACAATCTAGAACATATGAAATTTTAGTTCACATAATAATGATAAATGAATCCGCATTGATGTAGCTTGTCAAGTGCATAAGAATCAATATGGAAATGAAATTAGGCACTACAGAGTCTACCCAGAAACTATCATGATACTACCTCCATCACTATGAATAGACTTCTAAGCATCCCCCCAGAGGCCACTTTCCATTATTGGGATCAATTATTATGAATTATGAATGAGCTTCATGATTCCTATAAATAGTGTGAGTTTAAATTAAGTAGGAAACAACAAATGAATCTTAATGATAAGTGATCATGGATAAGAGTGTATTAAATGATAATAAATAAATCCTCAAGCATGTAACAATCAATCAAGTGTCGACCGATCATGTTATGACCAATCCTCCACGTGCCCTATTAATACATGATTTTGCTCCATGTTGGATGGGATATTATAACTAAATTCATGAAATATAGTTAAAAACGAGGATGCAACAAATATCTACCTAAAACAACAAGGATAACCTCTATTCTGATCCCCATAGTTTTTGAGCCTTAGGTAAATCCACAAGTTTATTGATCACCATCACAATCATGGGTCAATCAACATGGTCGTCATACCCTGTATCTACATTGGGCTAGGCCACATGTTCATCATTTCTTAGCACTACCTTTGGAAAATTCTCAAAGAAGGCACAACCCTACCATGTGTACAACTCCATCATCATCACCATGACATATCAATAAACTCCCCCTCTAATGGTAACCTAAGCAAGGATTGACCACCATTCATTTCCCACAAGATTGAAACATCCAATGGACACACATTTCCTATAATAGGGAAAAATACAAATATTCACAACATATAATACTCAAAATGAATATAATTATCTGTAAAAACACACACATTTGATAAAAATCTACCTAGGACATGATAGATACACTTGAAAACACATGTGATCAAACATAGAATATGTTCTAATATCACATAAGCATAAAAATCATAATAATTAAACTATTTAATACATAACTTCTACATAGTTTTGATCTTATAAACATAGTAATGTACATTTTTACATCATGATTCTTCAAGAGTGAAATAATTTGAACCATATAGATCCACTAACCAAAAATAGCCTCCATGACTATAGGTTCATTTAACAAATAAAAATTCAATCATAAACATTTTTTATATATAATCAAGAATGATATACACATCATATTAGATAATAAATTCACTACTATAGATGGATGAAAACTAAGTATAATAGTGAAAAAATCACCTGCAATCACCATGATATCACCACAAATAATCATGGATAAATCCATGAGTTTAAGGGAGGGAAGAAATATTGTATAATTACTTGAGTATCAAATGATTGAATGAAAGGTTTTATTGAAGTATGTTTTGGAGACGCCTCTAATATTTATTGGAATTCATGAAAATTTTTGATTATGGGTAATCATATAGGGTAATACTAAAACAGGCCCCAAAAATATAAGAACTATTTTAGAATTGTGCTGGCCAATCCAACTTGGTATAATATCGAAATAATGTCTATAATCTACTTCATGTTCAATTGGGATATCCTATAATATTTGGAAATTAATGTAGTGTAATAGAAATCACTAGACTATAGTCGTTGAGCCTTTACAAAGAAATAATGCCACAACCACTACACCATGATCTAGTGATCCAAAAATAGGAATATCTAACCCTTCTCCGAATTCTATCCTCCATACAACAAACAATTAACCACTATATAACCATGTAGAAGTATCAAAAACAATAAAAACTAACTATTATGATATATTCCCATAACCATTTCAATATGATACTCTCTATGAGTCAAAACAAGAACCACATCATAATTTAAATTTAAATTAAATAATAAACTAAATATCCATATTATCATCTTGAACTTACATTAAAATATTAATAAAAATGGGTTGAATATCTCCCAATATAATGTCTTCTTATCCCTGAGAAGTTTCTCTAGGATGCCTTATCCAATGGATATGACCCTTCCTCCAAAAAATCAAACTCTATCTTAGACATCCTCTAGGATTTTTCCTTGTTTCCATTGGAATCTAGAAATCAGAAACATTTTTACCCATAACACCTTCTTGCCCATGTATATGACTCACAATAAGTGATCCACGTAAAAAAATTACTAGTTAAAATTTGATATTGCCAAAATTAATCACACGTGTGTGATTGGGAAAAAACCATTGAATCTAAGATAGGTCCAAACATTGATTATACCATGGTAACATGAATGAAGATTAACATGGTAATGTATTTCAATGATACATTTAGTGGTATCAAATAGTCCCAAAAACCATATTGTTCTATTCACTTTCTTCCACAAATGATGGTTCTCCAACTGAAGTGACTATAGCATGAAAACTCAATTTCAAACAGAAAACTAAAAATTATATCTCCCCTAGTCTACATATGATGCTTGGTTACACTATGTGGAAACTGACCTCTTCTTAATCTGCTGAAATCTCATAGAGGTCTCATCAAATAGACTCTTTGAGACAATACCTACATCACTCACTTAATTCCATCATTGGGTTATATGGTATGGATTAGTATAGAGATCATAAAAAGGGACTATTAAAAAGATTACATGAATATATTATTGTATAAAAACTCTACCAAGGATAGGTTCTAATCCCATGAACCACAAATATCCATGATACATACCATAATCGTATCCTCACATATAAGAATCATCCCCTCAATCTATCCATTGGCCTCTAGATGATGCGTTTTACTCTGATCCCACTAAGTCCTCAGATAAAATGTAAATATTTCTCAAAAAATTTACATAAAACCTATTTCTCTACTATATAAGATGATAGAGGGAACACCATGTCATCGTAGAATTTATATGATACAATTATTGACAATCTTATCTAAAAATAGAGTCCCTCATATTTAAAAAATGCTAATTTTTATGTGGTAAATTGTCATAAAAATCCTAAAACAACAAGTTCTTTGGGGACCCATCTTGAAGTCCACAATCACATCATACCACTTCAACATAAACACCATATGCATCTTAAAAAACCACTATGGCATGAATGCTCAGCCTTTACTAACAAGTGGGAAAGATATCATGAAATAAATCATTCAATGTCCCTCATCATACCAGTATACCATAACTAGCATCATATGTAATGGTATATCATCATTGATCATGAATACACTATCAATTTTAATTAATAGGTGACTCTCATTATCACATCCATCGAAGAATCTGGAAAACCCACTCTCACATTCATGTAGATTGTGTCACTATTGTCTAAGTACCACCCATAAATGAATAATACTCTACCAAGCATTCTTACCTTACCACACACTCATGGTCTAACACATGGACCACTATAACATGGTCCACTAATGATCATGTGATCAATACAATTGGAAATTTTTGTACAACAGAATCCTTCAATGAATATAATATAAACTCCACCATCAAACATAGCAAATTCCATTCCTCCTATGAAGGCCGGTCTCAATGATTCCAGTTCCCTAATGTTTACCATATATTAGAATCTAAACTAAAATTGCATTTCTATATAGAATAATCATTGTTGAATTTGAATTTCTATCGATACTCTACCCAATGTATTTATATAAACTATGACCCGAGTGAGAGAAGATACATAATATTCTTTTTTCCATTTATATGAAAATCCTATTACTCAAGAGAGCGACCCACCAACACATCATGGAGTAGACTAAAAATAAAAAAACTATATGTCATGAATTAGGTATTTCAAGTTATGGTTATGTAGCTGATGTGTCCAATAACATGATAAATGATCCCCAAACATAAAACATATCACAACCCCACTATTAGTTAATCAAAATAAACTACAAATCGAATTGCATTTGTCGGATAGTTCAAAATGGGGATGTAGTCGATGTCCTCTTATTCTCAAGGAAGACATCTTCACACTAATCAGAACACTCATTAATCATCCTATTCTTGTCAAAATATATCATTGGATCCTACAAAATAGATAATAACGGGATCGAATATCAGTATGACCTTTAAATTATATGGAATCTCCTATATCAAATATATTTCTATGTTTTGTCTAAGACGTCACTGCCTCTTTCTTATATAGGTCCAATGAAATCTATATCACAGAAATGATATTACTAATGAAGTGAACCATCTAAATAAATAATTCAGACATAAATTTTATATAGGAATATAATGTGCCCAAATTGTACTCAAAACAATTAATATATTTTTTTCATAAATATTTGAAGTCTTGAAATATGTCAAGATATCATCTATACGGACAAAAAAGATACATTATATAAATAAAATATACATTCTTTGATCCTTTTGAGAAATACATGATAATTTCACTTCACAAAAAACATAACAAGATACTCTTAAAATCTAAATCTACTCCAAAGAGTCTTCATTATAATATTTTCCTTTATATCCCACAGATGATGGTATCCTAGATGATGATAAATTGTAGCGGGAAACTATGATCCTCATAAAAGATAAACTAGATAATGAGTATTTGTAGAAGGATCAATTTCTTCATAGTTACCAAATTTATCTTTCTATTTTCCATACAGATATGATGACTACCAAATTAATTCATGGAAAACTACACTAAATCATCCCATAGGTCTATGAACTATATAGTAAATACCTTCACCTATAAACCCAGTGTATGCATGTTGAACTCTATTAACATAGTAAGTTATATTTGATATACACATAAATCTATGAGTTTCCATCCAAGAGAAATCATAATATTGAAGAAAACTTCTCTCTCTAGTGGAAGAAATCAGAAATAATCTGGAACAACATTCGGATTATAATACACAATTGGTGTTAATATAGAGGGGTAAATTACTAATTCTATAGAAAGAGAAAGAACTACAACACGGGTCATGATAACTCTAACATGAATCATTTATTTTCTTATCATTCATTATATTACATTCCACTATATTGTATACCTATAAATATCTCTTATATCTATGGTAAATGTCACACATCTCAAATAATAGTCGACATGAAATGAATATGTGGTCATCGTGTCCATTATGAATTTCACATTAGATCTGGTCATCTTTAACACCATGTAGATCAATATATACCATTTGTCGGTAACAAATTGTGAAATTTTTTTAATCCTTTTGACATGTACGATATTATTTTATATGGTTGTGTCGAGGGATAGAGACTTAGAATTAAACATAATAAGTAATTAATGGAAAATACAAAATTTTGAAACGTTAATGAATGTGAAACACTAATTATAAATAAGATAATATAAAAAGTTGGTATAGTCAATACCAAACATCAAATGATCGAAGGTCTCTCAACATTTCTAGTAGGAATCTTGTCTATTATATAAATTCTACATACTTATAAGGAATGTAATTTCTCTTGTTGAAGAGGACTCACAAATTCTTCTAAAGTAAGTGTTGTTTGAATATTCTACTAAGAACCCTATACCAACCCATGGGTATTATACCACAACTTTTCTACACCCTCATTAAATCTTATCCATAACACCCTCACATAGAACTAAATAATATTCCACATATTTCCACACTGATGACAAGTGATTTTATTCCTTGGGTAAAATTTGTGATAATAACTACTCTATGTTTATATAAAACAATGAGGACCTCTTTCCCCCATGTAAGTTGATAAAATAAACTACAGTAATCTGGATGTCGATTGAAACTATGTCATGTAATCTATACACTATACATAATACTGAAGAATTATCACTATGAATTATTTTTTATTGAGGAATGATTTGACAACCATTTCTTCCTCCGAACTCTTCTCAATCGTCAAGAACATTTGAAGGACTTATGTATATATTTCTAGGTGAAAATTCCTAACATGGATTGTAACATCCCAGGAAAATAAGGAATATGAAATTTTCATATTTATTATTATTTGTGAATAAAATATTAATTTTACTTTAAAGGGGTTGCTATTTTTGATAGCTTACCTGATACGAACCAATGTATTTCTTTGAAATCTTACGTTGCACACTAATAATATAATTTTATTATTTTGAATGGTTGTTAACTCCTAGCCATTATATTGGTGGGAATGAAAAAAACAAAATACAATATGATTATGCATGTTTGTTAAATGTAATTACTTTTATCCAATAAATTTAGAGGCATAAATGTGAATGAATCTAATTTTAAGCATAATTTACATTAAAAGGTCGATTAACCGCCTTTTAATAGAGATCCCTTTTTAAATCTTGTTTTGGGTGATTTAATAAATTCTATGTGACCAAATAAAATCTTTCTTCTGATGGGGGACATCAAAAATTTAGTTTGTGTAAATTTTTGGAATTTTTCAGATAAAGTACATTTTTTTATGAATAGTGAAAAATACTATATTTTAATTCAAAAGTGCCTTTTAATATAATTTTTTTTATATGGTAATATTATCATTTTAGTTGGTTTTAATGTGAAATTTAAATATATTTTTACCATTTTATCGAATGTTAGTCATTGTAATTATTTCACATTGAAATTGGACATAAACAAGTATTAATCTTTTGATAGTTATTGTTTCTTAAAAACATGCTATTTGATTTAACAACAGTAATTAATTTTTAAATTAATTAATGAAACTTCTATGTTTTGAATTTTGAAAAATATACATCAATTTTAAATTTGGAATATCAAATAATTCTTAGGCTGAATATTTGGTATTTTTCTGAAAAAACTTCAATTTTTGATGAATAGTGACACCACTTAGTGGTAGTTAAAAAAACAGACTTTTTCATTTAAATTAAAATTTACCACTTCTGTGTATTGAATGTCAAAAAACCAAAATACATGGTTGTTATCAAGAGGTAAAATTTGGTTCATTAAGATGAAAATAATTTTTGGTGAATAGTAACTTTTGACATTTATTTACCGCGGTTAAAGGTAAATAATGTAATTCAAGGTAAAAAGAATATTATAATAATTCAAAATTACCTTAAAACTTGTCCTAACATTATTTTATGTGTATTTTCCAACCATGGTCTTCATTTGGTCGTTTTTGGGGCCCCATGGAGCCACTTATGAATGATAATGAAACTTTAGATT
Organism: Viscum album; assembly: GCA_963277665.1. Taxonomy (NCBI): domain Eukaryota; kingdom Viridiplantae; phylum Streptophyta; class Magnoliopsida; order Santalales; family Viscaceae; genus Viscum; species Viscum album. Next base: position 1,387,819,877 of record OY728157.1, read on the forward strand.
AATTAATATTATTTAAAGACAAAATTGACAATAACAAAAGTCTTTTAGTAAATAAATTTTTTAAATGGTGATATATAAGTCATATTTTCAACTATAAATATTAATTGGAAAGATAAAAAGACTTCCTAAATGATAGTATTTTTTTATAATTTTTAGACATTGAATAAATTAAATTATTAATGACAGAATAATGATGCATTATTTACCTCATTAATAAATGATTTAAATAAATAATATTATACTGATTAAAATATTATCCAAAACATGCTCAATTCTGATTGGATGATTTTATTTCGACCATGAGTCATCTTATCTTTGACTATAATGATTTTTGGATCATTAGAAACTGAATATAATTATATAATAAAATAATTGTTTCACATTTTCCTAAAGACCCCCTCCTCCCCCTTATAAAAGGAGACCACTTATAACAAATTTCTCACACCTCTCCAGCCATTTGGATCGTCCAACCTCTGCCCAATTAATCTATCAACGTCCCTCTAGTCCTCTTAGAAGTTTTACCATAGACAGAAGGCACTTCAAGAAGTCCTTTGGATGAAACCAAAGGGAGTTACCCAAATTAAAGGTAATGGTTTCTCTTAAATTGTTTTCTTTTATTTTACATCTCCAACCCCTAAACACTTTTTATTTCATTATTTTGTAACAACAAAAGTATCATAAATATATTATGATTTTTTATAAGAATTATTCAAACTTCACTTACACACACCTCCATCTAATGGATGAAGAACATAATTTTTCTGTGGATGGAAAACTAACGCCTCACGAAACGATGATTGTTCAATTACATATTACCACCTCTAATGGTGGAAATTATAATGGAACTATATTTATATATGATATATATTATGTTTATTATTTCCTTATGCTTTTTTATATTCCATTTATAGAATGAATTTATGGTTTCCATAGTGGGCAAATAAGATACTCTCATTTGAGGAAGCGCGGACTACCACCCCCTCAAAGTGATGTGACTCGTTAATTCCATATGTGGGATGTATAAAGGATGGAGTTACTGATATTATATATGATATATTTTTGTAATTATAATATACCTATGTATCATTATGTTTTATTTCCATTACAATAAGAAATACAAATGAAAGTAGCGTTCATGCGTACGTACGACTTACCGTCTCCATGAACGGTGCATTTCATTTCATACAACTAAATGTTATGTACTATTATAAAAACATTTATGTAATAGATATATATGATATATATGATATCCAAATCATGAATATCATTCTTGATATAATTAACATTTTACCACATGGACAACTTGTAAATATAAGGTGTTCATTTTTACTCAAGTACCAAATATCGACCAAATGAACGTTATTAACATAAATGATTGCATAATGTTTATAACATGGTAATAAGTGATATAAAAAGAAATAATAAACATTAAAAACGTTTTTAAGAAAGTATAAATTTACTTTATTTTATTATTCAGGAGATTAAAGAATGATCAAGTCAAGTCAGACATGAGGTAAGGGATTCGACCTCTCTCTTTCTTTTCAAGTACTCTCTTTTATGTCATTTGTTTTATGCTCCATGTTCTTTTGTTGGAGAATGTTTTTTTATTAACCATACTGTAATTTTTATTTTCATATGATGAGAGCCCCCCTATTAATCTCATTAATTCATTTTAAGAATTTTTATGTGGCGCCGTTAGGCTGCCGAATTTTTGTAAAGGATTTCTTATCTCACTTTTAATTTTGTGAGATTTCCATTGTTCGCCAATTATTTATCGCTTATGGTGTATTGTGTACTCCATTTTGATGTATATTATAATGATTCTCATTATTTTCATTGTATTATGTGATTAATTTGGTGGTTATTAACTTTGGGTCAATCGACTCGATTAATTACAACGTGGTAAGGGGTTTTCATCTCACTTTTTATCCCCATGAGATTCATGCTATATTTGCCACTACTTTATTTTGTGTAGTGTATGTACTGCCCATGATTGTACTCTTTATGTAATATAATTTTATTTATGAGTATATACATATTCATTTTATGGTACTTATTTCATGTGATGTATGTTTTGTAAGTTACCAAATCGGTAAGGGAACCTCTCACCCTCCTCTTTATAAAAGACTTCTTTTTGTTATGTCTTTTAATATACATCTTTTTATGTTGCAATATGTTCTTATATATCCTTATTTATGTAAAATTTATTTACAAGTGATGAGATACCCATTTTATATCTCATCAACTCATTTTCTGAATTTTAATGTGATGTCATTAGGCTGTCAAATTGTTATAGGGGAACCTCTTAACCCAATTTCTATTCTTTAGGTTCAACATGTATTTATTGAATATGTCATCCAATGAATATTTGTGAATTAACTATAATTATTTTACACATAATACACACTTATATTGGGTGTATTTATATTTTCCACACATAATTATGTGATTTATTTATCCTTAATTCAAGGATACCATCTTTTTAAGGGATTTCATCTCAATTTACATTTCTATTGAGACTTCCTGGTTGTTATGCACCAATTCACTCTTATATGTTTTATATACTATAATTTGACATATAATTTCATGAATTCCATTATTCTCATGATATTATAATTTTCTAATTAAATTTTATTTTTCAATTATTTGTATTCAAGTTTCTCTCTTTTTGTTAAAAAACTCTTTAACTAAATTATTGTTTTAAATGTTATAAAGAATTATTCATCAAAATATTTTGCAATAATTTCCATGTAATGAAAATGGTTTTATGGATTTATTTACATGGAAACTAATGTTTTCATATGATAATTCATTTAAAAGCTTCAAAGTGGTATGGTACACTTTGATTCAAAAATATCTTTTTAAATGGTTTTAAAAATGATTTGATAAAACATTATTTATTTCAATATCTTGATTTGATATATTGGAATGTGGAATTGTTATATTTCCTTTATACATGTGTTATATGTTATTATTATTTTATGGTTATTGGGTATTGTTTACATATACAGGTGGTTCCATGATAAACCTCGGGAGGGTGAGCCCGAGATAGCTCTCCAATGCATTGGGTAACATGATGGAGTTAAACGTGATGTTTCTCCTAAGAGATTTATGGAATATAATGTGATAGGTATTCCAACTATGACTCCCTGTGTAGCTATGATAGCTACAATGTAATTTTGATATGAATGACATATGTAACCTTTAGGATTTATAATTTGGGTGTGTTATTCATAAATCTCATGATTTTAAAAGGTATGTTATGATTGAAAAGTATGGTTTTATTGATTTTTATTTATTGATGGGATAATGTTTTACTTCTTTATTTTATAACCCTTAATGAGCTTTTTATGCTCACCACATGTTTTTTAAATGATTTTTATTGGACTTAAAGATGAATTGGGTCAATGATGGGATCAAGGAAAAGTCATGCTATCTAATACATGGAACCAGACATGTTTATTTTTAAGTGTTTTTCTTTTAGGAAAAAATGGATACTGAGTAGTAGTTTCTACATGTAATATTCAAGTTGTAATGTAATTTCTATACCTAATTCTCTAAAACTCTAAACCTAAAAAGATCCTCAATGTGAATTATCCATTTAATTAAATATTATGTAAGGTTTATGGCCGGGTCCTTATATGGATTCTAATATCTAATGAATTCCAATCTTTAATATCCAAGACTATTTTGCTTCCCTTCAAGATAAGAGATGAGGAAATATATATAACTTCAAGAAATATGATGAGAAACTATATTTTGATCCCAGTATAGAATTAATTCCACACCTAAATGTTTATAATGAAGAATTTTTTGTTCATTGGAAATTATTTATTTTGAACATGATGGATTCAGATGAAAATAATCATTAGTTTAATTAAAAAAATTTCATTTTATTGTGAGTCAAGTAAATCTAATTTGGTTAAATAATTTATATGTCTTATTAGAAATAATAAACTTCTTATGTTATGTGTGATAAAAATTGAGAAGTAATCAGTTCTTACATTATTTCCTAATATAGATTTTGGTGTAGAAATTTATCCATAATGAACAATAAAAACATTTTTTTATTCTAGATTATACTTGTAATACCAGAGATATTACCTTTATAAAATATATCATAATACATTTTCTATCACATAAGACAAGCCATTTTATTTAATTTTAATATTATAAAATAGAAAATTATAAAATTACATTCACTATAATTTCGACACCTCTATTTAAAAAATATATAACAACTAAGAGAAACAAAAAAATCATGTACTCCAAAAGATAAAACACTAAAAAAATTAAAAAATTGATATAAAAATAATTAAAAAGAAAAAAAATAATCAATATAATATACATGGTTTAATAATAATGAGTATGAAATATAATATGCTAGATATAATGATTAATAGAACATAAATGGGATAATATGACCATTGGAGCAATAATGAGACCATAAAAGAAGTAAATTCTAAATATTTCCATTTAAATTGCAATAAAACCATTATAATTTCAAATTACAATAAAATAAAAATTCAAATTTCAAATAACTATTTATAAAATATATTTAGGGGTGCATAATGATATCATCACACAAATATGTCATAAAAACAAATAATTATTAAAATAATATATTTATGTTATTTAAACAAAACACCAGAGGTTGATACATAAAAAATATTTAATTTAATAATTATAAATCATAATTATAATAAATTAATTACATTAATAAATCATCAGAATCTGAATTAGTATTTCAAAATTCGCAATCATTGAATTTTTTGTAATTTTCATAGAAAAAAAACATTTTAGATAAATGTAATATTATATAATGAATATATAGTAGGTATTCTTACTTCGTTATGATGAAAAAAAATACAAAATTAAAATAATTGAATCCAAAAAAATAGGTTATTTTATTAAAATAATTTATTCTAAGGCTCCAAAATAATTTTTAAATCTATAATGGATCTTCCATTTTTTGAATTGAAAATTATTGTTTTAAAAAAATTGTGAATATAAGAAATCTTGATGTCCAAGGTAATAATTTATAATAGTTTTCAACTCTATTATTAAAAATTATATTTTATAAATTTCAAAATAAATGGTTTAAAACTTTGTGTAATCTAATGGGTTGTCAATTTTAAAAACTTATATTTCTAATAACTAACTCTGATAATTGATAAAAAAATCCCCATATATTTCAATAAATACCCTCCCATATTTTTCGTACTCTTTACTCCAAAATTATTAGCCACTTTTCTCCCCTGCAATTCTCTTTGACGAGTCATTGAAGTGTATACTTAAAATTATATGGTATATTTTCTCAAGTTTATAGAAGATAAATTATAATATATATGTTCATAGTATTCATTATTAATTTTCCATTTTCAATTCCTTAAATAGCTTGGAAATTCCATCTCTAATGTTAATATGAACACAATGTATAAATCCATTATTATACTATTCATTAGATATTACTCTCCCCTATCACAATACCTCCTTTATAATCCATTATTATTCTTAATTACACTCTAGTATATAAAACCCCATATATAAAATTAATTAGTGGTATTGAGGATATATTGGTTCTTAGAGATAGATATTTTCTATGGAATTATTTTTTAAATTGAGTTGGTGGATTTATTATGGGATACCATGTTGATTAAGTATAATTTTCAACAGTTTTACCTTTTTAATTATTGTATACTAACATATAATTTATTAATTATAGAAAATATGTATCCTTGATTCATATAAAATATATGTGAAATATGATTTAAATTTTCAAAGGGGGAACATTCCACCATTTCATTGATCTCATGCCATTTCAAACAATAAAATTCAATTAATTTAACCAATTGATATCCTTATAATGATTATGAACACTAAACTATTACTTCAATATCATTCTTGTACTAAGAGTACATTCCATTTCATAGCTAACATACTAAAATTTATATGTCAATTTTTTTGATAATCACATATATTTGTATATTATTCCACTAAATGTAAAAATATTTATATAAAATGCATATTCATTATATACGGATGACTATTGTTTACATTTCCATGTTAAGGTCTGAATCTCATTGATTAATATTATGATATGTATTTTTTAAACATTCACATAATATGATTAATGAATTAATATTTGGTTTACATATCCGCTCAATGTACTGGTAATTTTCATGAGGCAAAATTTCATGGGTATTTCGTGTATACCTTACAATTTTTATATGAAGTATTTTTAGAGTTCTTGATATTATAATTATATCCAAAATTAATTATTCCCTTACTATGATATAAGTTACTTATATTCATATGATTAGTTTGTTTCCCATTTTTAGGTTATCCAATGATATGTTATGGTTATGTTATCAGTTATATAGAATTATTTAATTTCATTCAATAATATTGATGTTTTGTATATTTAATTGTAGATTCCATTGTATACTACCTATTATCTAGTGTAGTTTTCATCAACATTATAAGGAAATGTGATGTAAATTATAACAACGCATCTATTTATTAATAATGAATATTTTAGAAGATAAATTCTCTCCAATAATAGAATAATTATTTAGTTTTCAAAAACCAAAGTATTAAAATAATTTCCCACAAAAAATAATATAAATAAATTACATTGTTTCCTTATATTATTTGGTTATTATCAATACTTTGTTGAAAATTTTATTCAATTATCCAATATTTTAACCATGTTAACACATATAAGGGTAAAATTCAGATGATAAAAAAATATTTTGAAATATTTAAAGAACTCTATATAAAATTAATTATAACCACAATATTATCCATACTATATAGAAATAATGGACTTTTGAGATATAATAATGCATTAAATAAAATAATAGATCATATATTTATAGAAAAAATTTCCATATAAGTTAAGGTGACTAAATGACAATGAAAAAAACTACCATACTAATTATCTTGAATTGGAATATTCAATATTTTAATTAAATATATGAAGACACTATCATTATGTTAAAATATGGGTAATATATACGTATCATAAAAGAAGAAATTATAAAATTCAGATAGGAAGAGCACAGAATGATTAAAAAGATATTGATGGAACTAATCAATGATTTGACAATATAATATACTACCACCCGAGGATGGTAAACAATGTAGTATACACAATGTGTAGAAAAGAACATGTTTTTCTATACATGATGAGGATTTATAAGGGTCAAATGTTTATTTATTAAGTAATGTTAGACATGAAAATTATTAGGGATGATGAAATTACATTCCCATTTCATGTAATTTCCCAAACATCTTTAATATTGAATATAACGACAAATAAAAATGATAAAAATTATTAAAAAATATGTCTAAATCCATGGTATATGGGAAATGGATATAAATTTTTCATATATATGTAGTATTAAATTTTCAAAATAAACTATTTGTACTATACATTTATATACTAAGGAAGGAAATACTATATTTGGTGTATTTCTAAAATTTCACTAAATACCTTGGTGGAATATAATAGGAAAATATAATAGGAAAATAATATAATTTAGGGTATTTTGAGTATTAATATCTGTATTTTCTATGTTACATATGAAAATATAATAGGAATGATGTTATATTGGTTAATTTTTATCACACAACACGTTATTCTCATTTTCTAGTGTTAATTTATGATCATCAGTTTTACGATCCTGAATGGATAATTTTAAATGTAGTTTTGTTACTTATTGTTATACCTTTGTCAATTATTTTTTATCTTGACATTAGTTTCATGTTAAAATTTTAATGGAGTTTCCAGAAAGAAATAAACACTAAGATTCATTTGAACAGAACTTTTGATCCTAATATATATAGATAGTATGAAAGGGATATATAAGAATTAGAGGATATTTTGAGGTCTTACTCAATGTACATCCATGAAAAATGGGACTAATAAATACTTTAAGATAAAATTTAATTCTATATATTATATCGAAACATCCAAAAAATTATATCATACTTATTATTTTTGGTTGATAATTCATACTCTGATGTGCTGGGATTAATTTCAGAATGGATTATAGCTGGAAAATAACATTTCGGGGATAAAACTATGAAATTTTATTCAATTAAAAATAAAATATATATGGATTGAATTTGAAACAAAATGATTCAAGATAATTGGTATAAGGATTTATAATTTAATATATGGGACCATTTCTTTATTAATGTAACAACATGGTAGGGTGTTATAAAATTCATTAAAAATAGTATGTTATGTGCATATTATATAGAGACTTTTGATATTTTGGATATATATAGAATAATGGATTACCATTTGGTATTCCAACCCTAAAATTCTAAAGTAAATGACTTCATTCATGCATCTTTGTATAGTAGTTACATTCCAAAACAAACACATATAAACACCATCTATGAAATATAGATATAACCTAAATTGTTTTATAATGGAGAAATTGTTCAAATTATTTTCAATTGAGAATATATATATTGAAATAATACAACCTATCCGAAAAAGGTACTTTGGATGATTCACAATATTAATTAAGAAGCATGATATCTGGAGGAAGTAATGTAGATAAAATAGCCATTTTTATTCATGGAATGATGTATTACTCAAATTTTAATGGTGAATAAAAATATTGTAGGAGAATTTAAGACATTATATTTTAATATAAAAATTAAAAACCTATGTTTAATTTCCATCACATAACAAAATACTTTTATTACATCATTATAGTATTATATACCTAATTAGATATCTAAAATTACTAAAATGAATATAATTAGTTCTATTGAACCCAATACAACATATGAAAATAGCTTAGTCATGAATATCAAATAATAATAATTTAAATAATGAAAAATATATAAGATTAATTGAAATTATAAAGAAAACAAAAAGAAAATATATAGATATTTTCAAGGAACTCTAAGAAAGATATAATTAATTTCATGTGTAAAAAATATGTATTTGTGTATGGGGTAATAAGATATTTGTTAAGATAAGGGGATTATTAAAATAAGAACTTAATAATATGACCAATGTAATAAATATTTAACCCTTATATATTCATGGGAATAATAAATTAAAAAAACATTTGGTATTAATTATTGATAATTATATTTAGAGAAAAATTAATATAATCAAACAAATATGTCTTCTAATAAAAATAATATTTTATAAAAATTGATGAATAATGTTTTATTCACCAAAAAAATGATTTTGAGATGCATCAATAATTTTAATACATAAATTAATATCCCATATATAGAGAAATTGTTTTTAAAAAAGGATTTCAAATTGGGAATTCATATAATAAAATTATATATTGGTATATTTCACATAATTTTCTAATATATTCAAATTTTTAGGATAACAGTGAAATATCGTATACATATATCAATTTTTAAATAATAATAATGATGGAAAAAATGATTTAATAATTAATATAATTGAATCACTGATTGAGAAATATTAAAAAGTATAAAAATAATTTATTTCAATGTATACATATACTTTACTATATCTATAATGTACACTTCCTTATTCAAAATTGAATATAAGGTTTTAAAAAAATTTATTTTAAATAAAATTATTTTAAATGGAAAATAATTGTTAAAAATGTGATTTTGTAATAAAATGAATAAATGAAAAAAATAATTTCATAAATATAATAAAAAATGGATTAAGTATAAAAAACTACTCTTTTACACATACTATTATATGATTTAGAGCATAAATACCTTCAAATACAAACCAAGGATCATAAATACTAGTCTCTTTGTATGATTATATACATAATTAGTAAACGTTAAATCAAAATAAATATATTTTTTTAAATCTCCACAATGACCTACTAAATTCAATTTATCTCTTACGTCTTCGTAGAATAACCTATGGATTACATGAACAAAAGGATGAGCTAAAAAGTCTAATAATGTATGTAAACCATATGAATAAAGCATATCACATGGGTTAGAATGATAACATGATGACATAAATAATCATGAATAAATATGATGAAGAATAACATTTATAAAATGAGATCATGTAATCAAGGAATCATAAGATTGTGTAGAAAACATAAAACATGAAATAATCATTATTCACTACTAACTTCATATATAATTTCACATGGAGTAATCAAAGATAGGGCTAACTACAAATACCCTTCTACATAGGGGAAAAAGTACCATAAATGATTCAGGCTCACTCCCTGTTCCAACATGACATCTCATGATACTACACATTAACCAATTAATTAGAGTTCCATATAGGTTCATTCATAATAACACGATCCTCCGTTTTGTTCCAATAAAAAATAATATATAATGAGTAAACAAAATGGTCGCCCATGTAAAGGATTGGGTATTCTAAACATGTCATAAGGAATAATAAATGGTTATATAACAAATGTGATCATTAATTAATGGATTCAAATCAGACATGGAAAATAATAAGGGAAAATAGGCACTAAACATGATAAGTGATGTCCAACTAAATTTAAAACATATAAAAATAGTGTCTAAGAAACATTAAAAATGGGAAACTTTAGTGTGTTTTAAGAGAAAATATTAATTATACATAAAGAGCCAACGAGCCTATACCCTAGTAGTACAGGCTCCTACATGGCATCCAAAAGACCCAGGATCAAATCCAGGCAGGGGTGAATTTCTGAGGTACTATAGAAGCATTGTAGCTGGTCACTGTAGCAGTACTGTAGCTGTGATAGAACTGTAGCAGCGGAAAAAACTGTAGCAGCGGAGGGACTGTAGCAGGTACTGTAATAGTGGCTGTACTATAGTAGGTATTGTAGCAGTGCGGGTACTATAACAGTGTTGTTCACCGAGGGGTCCTCCGGGCCAAAAAATGGGCTTTTAACCCTTGTATTCAGGCCACATGGCCTTGGGTATTTAGGCTATGTAATGGGTCTCCCTCTACCCAATCTAAAGAGGTCATTTCTTTAAATAATAAATTTAGGATTCGGCCCCAACCTTTTAAAAACAAATTAATGATACATAAAGAGGAAAAAATATACATTTTTTACAAAACAAAAAATGAACTAAGATATTTTTTCAAAATAATTTTTTTTTATTTTTGAACACTATGGGGATTATAATATATTCATTAGTGTACATTTAATGGATATGAAATTGGGAGGTTCCCTTTAATCGGGGTTGCTTAACGAGAATAATTTTGAAGGGAACCTGGTAAAATATGTATTTATGCATCAAAGATGAAGGAATTGACCTGGATACATATGTTTGGGAGATTTAACCCTAATTTAAAATTTGTATATAAAAATGAATAATTTATACATTGGAGAAAATAGAGATAAATCCTTACCCAAAGAAAATAATGGATGTTTGGAGACAATCCCTTACATTTTTTCTGACACTATTCAACACATAATCTTAATTTCTTGGATGACCAAATTTTATACATTAATTAATTACTTAATAATATATTCAATATTAATTTTATTTTTTATAATATCATTAATTTTATATATGTATTTATTTATGAGTTATAAGATACAATTTCATCATTTCTTAGTGTTTAATTCCTAGGTTTTCTTGATCAGTTCAACTATATACATTTATTTAAAATAATTTAAAATGATAATAGTTTCCAAGAATTCAAATTATATGTCAATAATTGAAATAAATAATATTATATGGTTTTATATATCGTTTTGTTTCCATATGTGATTATGATTCAATAGATAAAATGTTAATTATAACTATTTATATTATTTTGTAGTTTTTCTCAATCATTGTGAAATAGTTTTGATTTATTAATTTATATAATATATATATAATGGTTTTAGAAAACTAAATAAGATGTAAAAAATATATTGTAATCTATTTTGTGCATAAAAATGTATTTTTTTTATTTCCTTGAAGTCGGTAATGATAATTGAAAACTGATGATCCTCGAATGTGTCAAATCAATACATTAGAGACGATGTTTTCATTTTTAGAAAAAAAAATTGAATGAATGGAAATTATTATGGGTTATTCCATTAACAAAATAAAATTATAGTATAAAAATATTATCGATCTGTCATGTCACTTGAATTATTTTATTTTAGGAGAAGAAATTAAAAGATAATGAAAATATAATAAATAAAAATAAAAGAGGATTTTACCTCTTGAATTTGTTCTCCAAGAGAATGCCCTTATAGGATTCGGTTTTGTAATTTTATTTTCACCAAAGGATCTTATATGTAAATTAGATAATTTGGAAAATTTTGTGTAGAATTTTTATAAGATTCAAGGATTTAGTTGTGTGATAAAATGTGGAAGTGAGTGGTGGTATTTATAGTGTAGTAGGTGGGGTAATGTTTTTATTATTTAATAAATTTTTTATTATTTTGAATAAAGAATGTGGAAATTGTTGATTCATGTGACTAAATAGAATAACTATATCATGTGACCTCAGAATAATGGTTCCCACCACATCCATATATCAATAAATTATTATCAATTCATGTGTTTACTTATAATATCAAATACCATATATTTATGTATTTCACTATTAATAAAATAAACTATTTACGAAAAATATCGAAACGTCACCATAACCATTGTCAAGACGTAAAATTAATATTATGGATCCATTTAATGAAAGTAATTTTCTAAATATGAGACTATTAAATTTTAATTAAAATCTTCCTTTAATTAAATAATTCTGACTATTAATATTATAATAGGTTTTATAAAACATTCAAAAAACAATTATGGTATCATAAAATTATATTATAATCATATTTAAACAAAATATTAAGTTATGAATGTAATTTATCAAAAAAAATTAGAATCATTATATTAATTATAAAATTTAAAAAAAGCATTTATGTATCATAAAATATCAATATTTAATTTATCATTTTTTAAAATATTTACTAATTCCATGATATAAATATATCATATTTTCATTTATAGGATATCTAAATTTTATATATACTTGCATTGGTGTGGTTACTGTTATATTGAACTTGTTACTTTTCATAATATTCACATTACATAACAATGGTCTAATCACAATTCCATTAGTTTTGGTTCCAAAATTTCTATAAATAACTATTATATTATTCATTATTCATTTATATTGTTTTTATTGTTCTCAATAAGTGATTTTATTTGACTTATACTATATTGAATAATTTTAAGAAGGGAATTATCTTCGATAGAAATATGTTTTTTTAATTATTCCCAATTATTAAATTTATCACTTGAAATTTAGTTTTACATACTTAGGGGGGGAAAGTGATGGTACTTATTCTTCATTACTTCCTCTAGATCCCATGTTTTCTATTAGTAGTTATGGTTCCACCTTAATACTTTTACCAGGTGAGTAGTCTTGTTTCGTAGAAATTTATATTTACGGTACAAGATCTACACCATATTATCTTTCTTTGGAAAATCATTTTCCAAATTTAAAACCTATGAATTTACTACATGTGAGGGATTTGGTATGTACATCCTCAATATGGATAAGTGGAATACATTATATGTTTGAGAAATGGATGGTTGAAGTTATATTCTATAGGCCACAACTCTAAAAAGATAAAAAATCTTGACGGGATCTATGTACATGGGGCTTATCTTTACATTCTACCCATGTCTAATGATACTCGTCTATGGATATATGTGGAGGAATACAATTTCTCAAACCTTAAACTCCAGGTCTCGTTAATGATTGTATGCATACCTCTTCTATCTACATTTTGTTTCATAGATGTGTTTCACAATGTTTTTGACATTTTATACAATTTCATTGATCATTTTAGGTCTTGGATATATACATTCACTAACATTATCCAATTATATTGGTTTTATTCATCTTTTCCCATAAAGGGATTCCTATGGATCAATTTGGATTCTTGAGTGGAATCTATTATGGTAAGAAAAAAAAACTAGAGATTTGTATGGGATGTATACCACATTCAAGTCCATAAAACAAACTTTCAAATTTTATTACAGTGTCTTAATAGTCTGATCAGATTCTCCATTAGTTTCAGATAGATACGTAATAATAATGTTCAACTCAGTCTTTAGGACATGTTGCAGACTTTTCAAATTCATAGAGATAAATCTCATATCTAGATTAGATAAAATTCATATTAGTAATCCATAAAACCTCAATTTTTTTATTTATATACGTGCAAGTTGGTCAAGTGAGAAGCCCTCTAGAATTATGGTAAAGGGACCTATATGTATAGGATGATCCTCAACTACCCATATTGAATTTCTTCATCTAGATGTATTTGGATATCTAGTGACAATGTCCACGATGATTTCATCCCATCTCCATGTCAGTATATGTAATGGTTTCTTCATATCCTTTTACATTTACCTTACAACCTTGACTTAGTGACATACTATGTATATTGATGTATATTTAGTGACATTTTTCTTCATATTATCCCACCAATATTTCTCTTAATGATATTGATACATCTTCGTGCTTCCTGGGTGAGTGGAGAATGTGAGTTATGTGCATAATTCAAAATAACATTATTTTTATTTGTATTGTATAGTACAAAAAATCTTGAACCAAATCATACACCTCATTCCTTATCAATTTTGAACTCTGGGGATTTCCCATTTCTGATAGCTTCTACCTTTTCTAGAATTTCATAATCATTTCATTTAGAATTATTAATTTTCTACATATGTGATAGTTGATAATTTATTTAAAAAATTATTGATTATTTTTCTTTCATAAAAATTCCCTTTTACATCCATTAAAATTTTAAGAATATAAGATCCTTTTAATTTTCATCATTGATAAAGATACAAGATCCTTTCTACGTATAGAATATGTCACATTTTTTTATCGAACATGATTTTACTGGATTGAGAAGTCATAATCCCATGCTCTAACCATCATCTTGGGAGCATATTAATCTATTTATTTTTTAATATATATTTTAGGCTCTTATGAATAGTATATATCTCACAATTCTCCACATTGAGATAATGCCACCATATTTTCAATGAAATATACTAACCACTAACTCCAAATCATGTGTTGGATAGTTTTTCTTATTAACTTTCAACTTCCTTAGTATGTAGGGTATAAAAGTATCATTTTACACCATCACACACCATAATACATTCATTTAATCATAATTTTGTAAAAAAAGAGTTCCCCACTTACCATACGTGTGAGTAATGGTAGAGTGGTAGTCATTTTTAAAACTCCTTGATGTATTCTACACATTAACTAAACAAGATGATCATTAATCCCTTCTGAGTCTACATGATTTTTGGGTTTGTAAATCATGAGATGAACTCCAAAATTACTTAGTAATAACCTTCTAGATCAAGTATTCTATAATCTCCATTATAGATGTTGGGCTAGGACACTCTTATATTGCCTTTATCTTGGAAGGGTCCACACATATTCATTTTCTAGTGATATCATTCCCCAAAAATTTTACATCATTCATCCCAAACTAATTTTTTTTAAACATATCCCATAGTTTCCCCCATCGTAATGTCTTTATAATAATATTTAAATTCTATTCCTTTTCCTACTTTTTCTTGGATTATATCATAATATCATCAATAAAGACTAGAAAAAACTTCTCTAGGTAATATTTAAAGACTATATACATTAAATCCATGAATATGGTTGGAGAATTAGTGATCTTAAAAGTAATCACTATGATCCAATAGTTTCCAATCCTCATTTGAAAGGTTTCCATAGGATTAACTTCCTTTGACACATTTAATTGGTGATATCCTAGACGAATGTCCACTTTAGAGAAATACATAGCCCCATGTTTTTGATCGAAAATGTAATCTTTCTGTTGAAGGGATATTTTTTATTATTTTATTGAGATTATGATGATAATAAATGGGTTGGATAATTGATACATCCATCTTATTTATGAATAGAACATGCACACCCCTTAGTAAAGAACTCAGGCATATAAAATCGTATTCTGGATTCTCTTTTAATTTCTTCTTCAGTTCCTCCAAACCAGTGGTGGCCATTCTATAAGTTGTATTTGAAATAGACATATATCTGAGTATATGTAATATTTATAAATCAACCTATCAGCTAATATGAAGACTTTATAATTCCATAGGAAACACCTAAGTCTTGTCCCCCACAATTGTCATGTCATAGAACATGATCCTCTTTTTTTTAAATCACTTGAGCTATATATTATTACTCATAACGTAGTAATATCAACACTTTAGATAGTGATTTTGAAGAAGAATAATCCTCCTCCATTAAATTTAACTCAATTGGATCATGATTTGAGATGTAAATATTGATCTCCCTTTCCCAACAGTGGATGTTGGATTTATATAATTATTCACAATCAATTCCCAATATAGCATAAAACTCCACCAAAGGGAATAATACGAGATTTTCTTGGTGGTTTAGTCCACACAAATTAACTAGGTAAGAGTTATAAAGGGTGAGGATATTGTAATCTAGATATATTTTTATAATAAAATGATATATATATATATATATATATAGATTTAGTGTTATGGAATCATGTTATATCCATGGAATTTGAAGGCTAAGCTTTTTGTTGCTGATTCTGGGAGAAAAATTCATTTAATTTGTATGATATATTTATATAGAATTCTATTTTTTCTTCTAATTCAATTTATAAGTTGAATTAAATTATTATTTAATAATTATGATTGTTGTTCATTTATTAAATTTATTTTCATCTTGTGATATTAAAAAATTATATCTATCTTTCTGATAAATTTATATACGATTTGATGAATTAGTTGGCGAGTGATGGGATCTTTATTCACTCTTTTATGATTAATATTCATTTTCATAATTCCATAACTTTTTCTTGATTTAGATTTGATAGAGAATATTTATATTTGATAATGTATTTATAATTTTTGATATTTTAGTTAATTATGAATTATATATTATAAATAGATCATATAATGATATTTTGGTGTAATAAATCTAAATATTTAATTAATATAATGTTAACGAATTGATGTTTACGGATATATTTACTAAATTATTGAATGATAAGAGGTAATTAATTGAGGTTAACAAAGAATGAATGAAATGTATAATTAACCTATAATTGACTTCCCTTATCTTATTAGATTCATTTACTTGACTTTATATTTGAATTTATTTATTCTTTAAATACATTTCAAAAAAAATTACAAAAATAAAAATCACTTCTATTTTCATTGTAACATTTTAATCCAATTATTGATAAGATATATAATGTGACAATATTGAACTAAAATAAAATATTCTTTAGTGATTACCTTAGTTCTCATATACTATATTTAAAAGGTAAAAACTATTTTGATAGTTTTCTTGACCAGTACTTGTTAGATATCCCAAAAAATGAATCATTTTACCATATCAATTCTTGTCCAGTCTATATATTGAAATCATTGATACAATGCTATATTTTTTTAATTCTAATTAGCATATCAAAAATAGTGATTTCTAATTTCAATACTAGTAATACTTAAATCCATATATTGAAATTTGTATATATCATGTAGTCCAAAATTGTATCCCCCTAACACATCCTATAATATCATGATTATTTTAAAATTCATGATTATATGAAATTTATTTTTTCATTCATCAGCCATTAAATTTATATAAAATTAAATTAAAGTGTTTTTTGATCCTTAAATAAGTGTACATGAAATATATAACAAAAATGGGTAAAATATATCATACCAGAATGGTTTAAATAAAATAAGAAAAATAGAAAATATATAAGTTCAAAGTTTATACCATAATACACTATTAATACATGTTAAATCATTTATGAACATGAATGTGGTAAATAATATTGAACATTTCAATTATTATTTTTACATGTAATATACCAAAAAAATGAAGAATCAATTGAATCAAATGGACATCACTAATATTTTCAATTCTTTATCATTTTAAAGAGGAATATACTCATGTTGAATAATATAATATCATCCAATTTAGTTCATAAACCATTTTCTATTCCCTTATGAATCATTCATCATCCTTTCATAAAAAATATTCAACAGAAGATTGTTATTTCAATGTTTTATAATTAAATTGTATTTAAGGAATAATATAATTTGTTATAACTATTATAATTGACAAATAAAATTCATTATATCTGTTTTGATTTATAATATTTTTAATAACAGATACAAATATTTTGAATAAATTTAAAAAATATAATAAATATTGTGTTAAAAAATTTATAATTTCTTATATTAATAAAAATATATTTTATGACGCCATTTGATATATTATATATTAATGACATATATAGTATAATATACCATGAAATATTTTATATCCATTGTTATATTTATCATATTGTTCTCATACGCCATATAATATATTTCCACACATAGTATATGCATTTGGGAATATTTATTTTACAATTATATTTTAATTTTAATTTTTTTCACTTATGATAAATCATTCATGTGATATGGGATGTTATACCAAGTAGGATAACTGGAAGAAATTTATTCCTATATTTCTTATATTTCCTCCTCACTAAATTTTTCATTTTTTAAAATTGTATATTATTTATTAATATAACATATCACCCAGTAGATATTTACTATAATTCATTGTTTTAGATTGGTTGAGTCTATAATAATCATTATTTGAACCATTGATGTTCTGGATGACGATAATGACTCTTCATAGTTACATGAGTTTGAAGGAAAAATACCTTCTTCTATACCTTGTAAATCCTACTAGAGGGAAATATATAACTCATGGTGTATTGAAATTTACTTAGTTTCAATAATAAATTCCATCCATCTTCTGGGGTGTGACTAATACCCATTATGTGATTCATTGTAAGAATGATATTGATAGAGTGTTTCGTTTATTTATTGAATTATGTATATCAGTGGGTGATTTGGAGTGTCAATATAATATGATATTGTTAGAATGTGGTGGCTGTCGACCCTTCAATATAAGTGAGTAATGAAGGATATCTAGAGATAATAATAGAGAATTTTTCATTTGGGGAATCTTTCCATGAAAATATGGGTGAATAAAATCTTTCTACTCCCTTAATTTTGAAAGTGGGTTGTATTTTGGGTTCATAGTGGTTTCATGTATTAACATCATGATTAAAATAGATTTTATAATCTTTCATCGTTTTTTATAGGATTATAAAATATTCATCAATCCATATAAGGTATGGAAAATTGGGTAGCACATCATGAATAATATCTATGACAATATATCGACAAAGCTATAAATTATCTCATTCTGGGAAAACTAGAAAATAGTTTTTTCATAGTTTATGGAATTATTCAGAAACAACAAAAAAATACATGATATCTATTTTTTTGGTTTCCAATGCCCATGACCCTCCTTAAAAACCCACTCAGTAACTGTAAAATAAAATTAAAAATATTAGGCATTCTCTAGAGTTAATTTTCATATTCTCTACTATGAATAAGTGAACTTTGAGGATGGTTTGGGTGAGTTAATGCTAGACTGTGGGGGTATATTTATAATATATTATATTTAACATCTACCTAGATATATATCACTATCTTTCTATTTTTACTTGAAGAATTTTTAATGGGTTTTATATTGATGAAGTTATATCATGAATATAAAAAATATATCTATGATAACAAGAATTAAATTTTTTTTCTATTGATTCTAATATTCAATAACAAATGGAATTATAGAAATCTTAAATGGTAGTATGTAGATTCAATTCCTCATAATATTTATTCTGATCCTTTAATTTATTTTTATATTAAATAAATAATTTTTTTTGTAAAATAATTTGGAAAATTGATTTTATATTAATATAAATTATATTTATATATATATATATATATTATCATTGTGGGTATCATTGATTTTTTGTTTTCAAATATACTAGAATTTAATTTATGATTTTATATTAGCAGAAAATCATGTGTTTTAAATATATGGAATACTTTTTTAATCATCTATGAAATTAATATTTCATATTAAATAAACACATCTCAGAGAAAATACATTTTTGGGAAAAATAATTTTATGAAATTAAATTGAATAATGAAAATGATAAATGGATTTTTGTATAAGTTGTTTAGAAGAATGGGTTAATTAATGAAATAATATATTGTGTGTTGACTTAGATAGAAATCACTACGGTGTGATATGAAAAAATAGAGCCACGATAGATTAATATCAATATGGATAATAATCAATTTTAAATTATATAATGATCATATGTGTTATTGGTAATGAATTGATTTTTATATTCCCCTCAATTAATGTAATTTAATAGTGATATTGATTTTATTTTATAATCATAAAACCTGGTAGGTCAGACTATGTTTTAGAAAACAGTCATGTGACTTTATTAGATATATATGCTATGAATTTATGTGGATTTGTATTCAAATGTTTTTTAAAATTTTCAATTTTTTTCGAAATAACATTTATCTAAAAGATCATATATTGTTCAAATATGGGGATATATGGGAGGAATTTCTGAAAATAATGTTGATTATTATTTTTTTCACCCATATATAAACACCTCAATGTACATGTATAAATTTTATATTATAATATTTATAAAGGGAATGATTATTTTTCAGTATTGATGAACTATAAGAGGTTTTTTTGAGGATAGATTCATTATTAATCATATACATTCTGATATAAGAGTATTAATACTCATAAAGGATAGGCATGGACATTTTTTATTCTATCTAAATCCATCAACTTATTTTTTTTTTGTTCCACATTAACTTTTTTTAATTTGACGATGCTTTAATGTATTTCTTATCAAAAATATCATTTCAATTCATATATCTTTTCAGTGTTCAATTTTTTAAATTTAGTGAAAACAGTTCCACTGAAATTATTTTGTATCCTTTAGTATTGGCTTCCATCACACTGTGATTGAAGAATGATATTTATGCCTTCTAGTGACCCTAAATTGGGAATTGGGATTTGGGTCTATAGGTCATGGAGATTCAAAATGGTAAGAGGGAATAGGGTTAAGATATTTTTTCATAATTTTATGGAAGGTGTGTATATAAGAATTTACCAATATAGAAGGTACCAATATATATAAGAATTTCTATGATTTTTTAGTGAAATTAATGTTTCCATAAAGTTTGAGTATAATAAGGGATGTGATAATCTCTTCTTGGGTATGGATATGCTATTTCTTATAGGTTTATATAGACACTATGGTTTGAGATGTGTATTATGTTCATGTTTAATTTAAGACATGGATATAAAGAATATACAGGTTCATTAATTGTAAAAAAGTTTTTTTACAATAGATTTAAAATGTAAATGATTTTTGAGGAACATAATTTTATATTTTTAATTATATTTTTTTAAAAATAATTTAGTTTAATATATTTGTTGTTTATTTATAGAAAATAAGTATTGTTAAAGGATAATAACATAGTAATGTGTATAGATCTAAAAATATATAGATTTTTTTTAGATTTTCAAACCATTATGTTCTAGGATGATATTTTTTTTAATATTGTTCCATATTTGAATAAAATTTATTAAAATTGATTCGATTTAATTACAAAGAGACAATTCAATTCAATTTAGAAGAAAGGACTTGAGAATATTTTAATAGAATTAATTTTTATTAGTCCATGCATTCATGTGTTTATATGAGGATTAAACCATGATTTTTCGAAAGAGATTAATTTGGCCTCATGTATTAGAGGTAAAAACATCCTATGTCCAAAATAAATGGTGGAGTATATAATGTTTAATTTTTATTGTCAATGATAAAAAGAATCTTGAAACACATTTTTACTTATGAGTCCTAAATGTTGGAGTTCCAAATATAGATGAATCATTTTAGTCCTTGTATGACTCTATTTTATGTTTAATGGTTTTTTTCCCGTTGCTGAGGTGTTAGAGGTGATCTATATGATTATCTATGACGCTTCAGCTTATTGTTGGATATACAGACCCACCACACTGTAAGCATGTATACACAAAAAATGGTGGGTTTGGATAGATCCGAATATGGATTATATTTCTATATATTATCTTATTTTGTTACACTAGCCAACCATCATTCTAGTCAATAGCTAATTCATTTCATCAATGTCTACTAGCGAACTTCTTGTCTCCATATAGTGGAAAGTATAGCCAAGATTGGATAGATAATTAATGGAATATTTTTAATTATAAATTAGTGAAACAAATAATTATCCTATTACTCTATCATTCATGATACTAATATACCGAATATTCATATATATTCTCCTATTTGGAATTTTAAGCCCCTTAAATAATCTATTCATAGTGTATAGATCCCTATTTGACTAGTTGTCAATGAATCAGTATGTTTTATAAATTCACTTCATATTCTTTGGTTTTTCATGGAATATTTTTTGTTATTATACTTCATTGGTCAGACATACACGTCATTTTTTATTATTTTTTTATTTTTTTATTTCATCATTTTCACATCACCCAGAGTCCAGATCTAGTTTTTTTGGTGCAGACCTTGTTATTCATGAGTCTGGTGTCGATCTATCTTCTCTAATGAACCATGTTATTATAGAAGCAACATTATATGTTTTTTGAATTATTTTTTGGATTTCCTTTCTAATTTTATTTTGTTTTATCTCATTCTATTTTTTTGATTTTGTTATCAGTGGTGTGTGACCTGTGTTTAAGGTTGTTGGTTCCTAAATTAGCATATGTTTGACTAAAATTTGAATCTCTTTGGTATTTAAAATAATAATTTAAATGATAATTGAATTAATTTATGTTTTTTGTATATAGTACTCCATTTAATTATGTTTCCCCCTTTTCATTAATTGAATGATTTTTATCAAAGAATTGTGATTTTTTATTAAATGGTATTTCAAGTAATTATTGTAGTGACAAGGGTTATTGGGAATTTTATTTTGAAATGTGATAATAACTATCATATGATTTAATAAATTTAATACATAGGAGATTTGGGTATCAAGGAGGAGTTTCTATTATATTTCTCTCTCTCTCTTAAAATCATTGGGGGTTTACTCTTTTGGATGTTTCTCTATTCCTAGATCATATATACATAAAAAATAGTAACATGACCTTATAACTGTTAGGTGTTCACTAATTGGGTGTAAATATATTACCTATACCATGTTGTTCTATATATCATATTGATTGTACAAAAATCATTATTGATATTGGGGTTTGAGTGAACTAACTAGCCTAAAAAATGTGTTCCATAGAATGTTTTTAATTATGGTTTCCAATTTCTTATTTTTCTTTGATATGATATGACACATGAATTTGTATACGGAAATTTTCAATTTTCAATTTTATTTGAAACATGTTTCATTTGATTTTGATATAAAACAATGAAATGTGTAACTGTTTTACTATTAATTTGATATATATGTGAAAACTAATTATCATTCAACATTTAATATCAAATTTATCACATTGGGATTATTTTAAATGGAATTATTATGGATCACCATGGTGGAATCCTATATAGCCTATTTATCTCGAAAAATATACACTCCCTTAGGGGTTGTTGATGTTATTTTTTGTAATGCAGTAAAGGTAATGGTGACACACTATGGTAGTGAGGTTTATGTCCATTGGGTTTCTAATGCTAGTTTTGATACATTGGTCTTTTTCCCACAGATCTCAAGGAGTATATTTTAGTATTTTTTCCATTTTGTATATTTTTTAATAGGTACTTTATGTTCTTAAAATGTTACATGTTGTTGGATCACTACTATTATCAATTTTTTTATTATGCAGTGTCTATTAATATTCATATTTCTACCATGCATGACATGTTTTTTGTATTAGGATCAGAAAAATAATTCCCTCTAGTTTTTTTATCCCTCAAAATAATGTTTCTTCCCCATGGTGATAAGCAATGTCGTTTAATTATTATTGTTATCTAGTTCAAAGAATATATGTATGGGTTATCTAGCCCTTGTTGTTTCAATTTGGTATCAGATAAAAGATACTGCTTGCCCTGGGATATAGATAGACCTGAGATAGTATTTTTGGGACATTATATAATGGTTTTGGTGAGTACCCACGAGACCCCTTTCTTAGATGTGAATCTAGAAACCATATACTTTTTGGATGTGTGTATCCTATTTTGGGTCATAATATAAATATCAGTTTCTTATTTTGTTTTATGGAGTCTATATTGATATATTTTTTTATTTCATTCTTTTTTTTTGTTTATAAAATCATGTCTAAGATATATATTTCTTGGATTACATTAGAGGGTGGTAGGGATAATAGTCCTCAATTAGATCCTTATTGATTAGAACCTCCTATAATTTATCATGATAGATATTCAATCATTGGACCAGAATTTATCACCCATTCAGAATAGATCTATTGAGGTGAGACAAATTGATATTAGACGTAATGATTTACTACGTTAGTTACTAAACGAAAATATCATATTATTTAATCAATAAAATGAACCCCTACCGGAAGTGGGAAAACCCAAAAACACCGATTATGTAATTTATTTTTTGGAGAAACAATATTATTTCAAGGATAAGTGTTAAATGATTATTCTAATGTGTTCATGTAAAAGGGGGTGTGATTCTTAATTTTATGTTAACAAACATGTGGGCCTAGAGATTGATGTATTCAAGACCCTATTATTTATGTTGTTTTCATATAATCCTAAATTTTTGCGGATTTTATGGATTTTATATCTATTTAGAAGAGATATAATATTTTTAATTAGTATAAGAAGTAAATTAATGAGTAGTTTTTATTTTTTATATTGGTTTTTAAGAATGATATTCTAAGCGATCAAAAGAAATATTTATTCCTAATAGATAATATCATGTACATATGTGGATTATACCCTCATATGATGAGATTGTGAATATGGATTTGGGGAAAGGTATAGATATATAATCGTGGATATTTTTTTGGGATCATCCCATACATTCATTAGAATTTCCGATGGTGAACATGTGAATACAAATAACTTCAATGATAATTGAAAGATTGGTAGATGTGGTTCCCAATATTGGGCATTAATAAAATCATAGTTGGTGGCTTGTGGTGTACCACTAACATTATATATGTTTCTAAATGCGGTGTTCAATAAAATATTTTTCCTTCTACCTACAAATAATTTTAGTTTTTGTGTTCATTTGTGACATCTGTAGGGAGATTTATTTTTCAATTGTACCCATCATTATATTTAGGGATCTTACTAGGAAATTTCTACTACATCCTATTTTGAAGCTCTCTTGTTATATGCCATAGGAGGAAAGAAGCTTCTTATAGTGGATAAGTTTCTAGTAGAAGTTAATGCATGGAAAACTATAGTGATATGTAACATTTTTTTGCATCATCTGTGGAAAATACCTTGTTTTATAAAGGTTTCCGGTAGTATTTTATATCTTATAATTTGTTGGATGCGTCAAAAAATTCAATATATATTTTGGGTTTCTTTATTTATAATGAAATTTATCTAAATAAGAGGACTAAGTAGGGGTTTTATTTTCCATGATTCTCTCTTTTGAAAGTTATTATGGAGTTATTCTAATAAATTTTTTTTCTTGATATGACACTATTCAATGTCATCATTGGGATGGATTTGATGGTTCCTCAATAAGTTGATATTGATTGTTTTCATCAACACATGATTTTATTTATTATTGATGGGATCTATCGAGTGTTCTATGGAGAATGAGACCTGATATCTAGTTATGCATTGTCATTTCTCCTAGAGAACAAGAGTATTTACTACTATATCGATTTATCATGATGATGCTTCCTATATTGTTGATTTCACCTTTTTACAAGATATACCTATGGTTTTTCTGGATTTATTCTCATGTTATACACTATCAAGTGAGGTAAAGTTATCAATTGATTTAGTGTCAGGTACTTAGTTAATCTCAAAACCCCCTTAACACATACCACCTACTCGTATAAAATATATTATTGTTTTGTAGCCAATTTATAGGGGGGGATTGGACCATCCTAGCGTTTTCTATGGCCATCTACCATGATTCTTCCCAAAAGGAATATGTTTTTCATCATAGTTTGGTGCACTACCAAAAGCTCATCTTGTTAAAATATTAAAATAAGAATATATTACCCATAATTGATTAATTATTTGATTATTCAAATAGGGAATGTTGGTTGATGTAAATTTTCAATTTATTGGGTTATCATCAATATAGAGATAATGTACTGGATATCCTAAAATTTATTTTATATAGAATGTATAGACACTATTAATTACATTAGATTCCATTTTTCCTTACTAATACTCCAATAATTTTTATTCATATAGTGAACTAGATATTCAGCCAGAAGCTGGATACAACTATTGTTTTAGTCATGGATGATATCATAATTCATTCAATATATAAACATGAGTTTCATCACTGTCTAAATTTATATTTGGAAAACATACAGAGTAACCATCATTATTGGTGTTATTAGAAATTTCATATATAGATATGATTGTTGAAGTTCTGGTGGCACATTATTTCTTATATGGAACTCTTAGATGATCCAAAAAACATGAAGTATTTCTTATCATGGGATGAATGACATATCTTCTTGGAGAAATGGTCATCACGGGTTTAACATGATATTATTGGTTTTTTTCAAATATTTATCAAAGATAGCATAACTATTTGATTCTCTTACCATGAGAGGGGTGAAAACATTTGGGATACTATGTGTTAATCATATTTATATAATTTCAAAATACATTTGGTAGTATCTCCCATATTGATATAGATGATACTCATTAAGTATTGTATAGTATAATATGATACTTCTGGTGCTAGTTTCATATACATGCTTATGAAGGATGACAATTTGTGGCATATTCTTCTTGAAAACATTCAATGCATTAGAATAATTTAAACACTCAAAACATATATATCACAGATTTTATCCATTCACTGATGCATTGGATACAATTTTGTTTTAGGGTGAGGTGAACAATTTATTTTGACCATAAGAATCTTAGTTAAACCTTTTTGTAGAAGGACCTAATCCTCTCTCATAATTGATTGTTAGAGTACATATAAAAGATTGATATTAACAATTCATATACCCCTTTGAAGGGGAGTGCCATTGATAATACTATATATAGGAATTGTCCATCTCATGTTTTTCTGGATTCAAAATAGGAGTGTATCCTTATAGGGTTTTCCAATAGTATCATCTAAAAGTGAAATCCAATGATTTTGGTATAGTTTTAAAGAGTGTTCAATTTTATTCAACTCTTCTTATGTCCATTAAATATGATAAAAACATGTTATTGACTTTATAGATGTGATAAAATCATTATATGGTGAGGAGACTATTCCATGTTAGCCTATCCAATCTGATAAATTCATTTATTTGGGTGTCAGTTCAATATCCTTTCTTCTATCAGAAATTCAATAATAAATGTTAATCATAGTCCTTCATTATTTATTCACATTGGAGATATAATTATTTATTATAACATAATATGATGATTCTTGAGTTTGAGTATAAATAATGACATTGCTGACTATGTGTCCCAGTGTAACCCCTACCCAAATATTTTTGTGGGGAACATTGAGCCTTCTATTCTACTCTTGCCTCTTTTGATATAGGTACAGAATTTGGATGATGTATCCATGAACATCATATTTAGACTAGAATGGAAACCCCAAGGTAATAATTCCATATTATGTGTGATTTATATATTGAAAAAATTTCAACATTTCATTCAAATTAGGGAAACCACCATGTTTGATGACAACTTTATTATTAACGTGGATGAGATTGTGATGTTTAATGGGGTTACCTTATCCATTGTCTCTAATAGGAATCCCATATATACCTCCCAGTAATGGATAATTTTCAAAGATATATTGTGTACTCGGGTCATTTTGAGTATAAATTACCATATATAGAAACATGGTGATACATATTGTGATATTTTGATCCTAGAGGACATGACATGTGCCTACATCCGTGATTGTAGTTGATTATGATATAGATTTCTGGTACTAGTCTAGTTTCATATAATAACAGTTTCCTTCTAAGGATCAAAATGGAACCCTTTGATCATTTATGTGGTCGATCAAATATGTCTCATATTTACTAAATTTATGTGGGAGAGGCCACTATTGTGGTAAAAATCCTTTTTTAAGAGGAATTTGTTGATATTAAAGATATATTTACATGGCTAGATAAAACTATGAGTCAGTATAAATCATATTTGAATCACTGATTCTATTTTATATTTTCATTATTCATTGGGTCTTCATGAATGTTTCTCCTAAGTCGTGTCAATATAAACTAGGAAAGATGGGTAGTTGGCTCTATGATATATTAGTTAAAGATCACTAAGTTGTTTGTTATGGTTTATAATTAGTTGGAGTTATAATTTTATTTGAAATAAATTCATCATGTTTTCATTCTATCTCATTTCAAAATGTATCATCATGGATATAAAATGTTTTAAGGTGGGAAGATATTAATTTTGATCCATTCGATTCAGTTGTGGAAAACCAAATGGAGATCATGGATTCATTGATAAATGATCTTCATGGTAAATCAATTCAATTATGAAATGTTCATTGGGTTCATTGATCAGATTAAATAAATAATAGGAGAATGAATCATTGAAAATATAGAAATGTTATCACCTATTTTCATTGTATCCTTCATCCACGTGACTTTCATGTGGGAAAAGTCTTATAATGGGTAGAATTGTAATTTCCTGATCAAAATACATATAATTTTTATATTTATTGGTCTATTTTCATGTTCAACAAATTTCATAGGTATTATAGATAATTATCTACGTATTATTGGTGAATCATTTTCTATATGAAGTCACAGTATATCTAATGGATTTTTACAGATCTATATATGAATTTTTGTACCACTGGATCACTTTTGGACTTCAAACGGTTTGGTGAAATAATGGCCTATGGACCATAATTTCTCATTCTCGAACATATTCAGACCAGTTCTCTTACTGAGTCTCCTTTTAACCAGTCTATGATATTTCAATCATTCTCGTATGGTGCTTCATTTGTAGATAGTTTATTTTTCAATGAGTTATAATGTTTGATTAATTCTAATCATCTTATTATGTTATTATTGGGATTCGATGTGCTTATATTCTATGTTGGATATATATATATATATATATATATATATATATCATTGTAATGATTATTTATTATCTATTTAATATAATCATTCCATTTTCTCATCTCCCAGAAGCCTGATCTAGTGTGGGCTAGTTGAAACACATGTGATTCTTGTGGTATGTGTTGATATATATTCCCTATCTATGATTTTCCTTTTCGAAACATGGTTAAAATTTATGGGCATAATTTTTTATTTATTTCTCTTAGTTTTTATTAAATTTCATATATATTTACTATCATGATATTGTTTTGGGTAGTGTGATACCTGGGTTTTTGGTATGTGGTCCCATCTAGGACTATGTTTATTTCCAAAATAATCCTACACGTTTTGGTAATAGGTTTTTTAAATGATAACTAACATGGTTGTTGTATTTTTTTGATATGTGTGTGTGAATATATTTTTAATTAATGATGGGATTCCATATTTATTTTTATAAATGGATGATGATTTTCAATGAATTTTAAAATATTTTTTAAAATGGGATTTTGAGGAATTATTTTCATGAAAATGGTTGTTTGGATTTGTATTGTTATACATTCCAAGACATCTCAAATTTTTTGATAACTATGGAACCTGATCGACTTGGTTAACTTAGTGGATGTTATAGTATTGGGCCTTATCTGTTGACACCATAGGGTGTTCCTTATCTAGGGAGTTCCAATATTTCTGTATTATAAATACATTTTCTCAAGGAATGATACCAGGAAATCATTGGGGTATCACTCATGTGGTGGTCTTCTATTTCCCCAAACACTATTATTCTAGATAACTTCTTTAGTAGACACTAGCAATGATTGGTATTGTGTTATGAGTGACATAAAAAAGACCATTCAATATTATCCTTTAATTATCTCTATTGTGATTTAATTATACTACATTACCATTAATACGATATAATTAATTCATTAATATATTTAAATAGATTATTTACGATATGAATTGAAACATCCATATATATATTTTGATATATTTAACTGTGGATAGTTGAACTATTTTAGAATTATTTCGATGTAATTGTGAAAACTGTTTATTATGACGTGTTTTATTTTATATTGAACTAATTAAAATTTTTTGATGGAGATTTGTAATTAAAAACCTATATGGTATGCTACTGGGAATTTTATCTCAAAATGATGCACATGTGCTTAGGGGATTGATGATATTTTTTATGATTCAAAAATTGGAATGTCAAAATATGGTGGGGATGAGGATTTTATCATTTGGATTTGGGTATCTTTTTGTAATATGATGGGATGTTTCTAACTTATCACATGTATTATATATTGGATGTTTCTCTTTCTATTTTGGATGTGTTTTTATAAGTAATTTGGGTTTGTATAATGATTCATTAGAATCTATTTGAAATGTTGACACTCTTTTCATTGTTGTATATTTAATCTTTGTTATAGTTTTCACTCATACACTGGGTTTCCTATTTCATGTTGTTTTACTCATTCCATATGGTTGTTGTTGGTTTCCCAGGATCTAGTTGATAGCCAGTGAAGATCGAGATCACCATATATGTCATTCTATAGTCTTGTTTGTAGCCTAGATGGATGGATTTTAGGTCCAGGTTGTGACACTACAAGATTGATCAGTATTTTTGTTGGTTCTTATATGTTATGAAAAATGTAATTCTACTTTAGGATCGAGAATGGGTTTGATTCATGGTTATTTTTTGTAAATATATATATACTATGAAATATATGCTAAAGAGGTAGTAATAATTTTTTATTTTGACAAGAAAAACTGGATAGTCGTAGAGTATGAATCACATTTCTTAGATATTGTCCATTTTCTCCAAGATACAATAAAAAATTATAATATCAAACGATATATGTTTTAAATTAGGCAAAACCCATATATTGAAAATAGTAATTTTTTTGTCTTCCACCAAAACAAACGTAAAAAAGAAAATAATCTATGGTAGTATAAAATATAATTAATTATTATGAAAATAGTTAATTTATTCCTAAAAAATTAGTAAGAAGTTTTTTTATTATTTCATAGAAAATGTAAAATAGTGAATTAAAATATAGAGATAAGAAAAAGAGGGCATAGGTCACAACTTATTTATATGGATTTTGATAGTGTAGCATCCTTGAATTTTACAAATTAAATTTTCATCCTTAATATATATATTTATCATATTTATTTAAATTAATTAATATAAAATACATGTATCCCATAATATAAATTAATATAATTATATATATTCAATATAAACTATTACATATGAAGGACAAATCCACATTATAAAACGGAATATTATTTAATGGGATAATAAAAAAGTAGATAAAATATTAAACATAGATATTATTTAACATTGAAGTGTCATAGAATTATCCCCCTTGTAAACAACATTGTAAAAAAACCAATTTTCTGAAAAAATATATTTCATTTTTTAAAATTGTATTTAAATAAATTTGAGAGGAAATTTAGGTGAATTATGAATAAAGGACAAATGAGTTACATATAGGAAGTATATGGCCTCTATAATCTTTGTAAATTGAAGATAAATCTTTTTGATACATAACAATAGGAATACCAATACATCCATTAGAATTATAACCTAACCATTGAAATAATAAAATTTATAATAGGGTAAATGATTAATTTCAAATCTAATTTATTTAATAATTTATTATGTAAAGAGAATTTTCAAAAGACTCTATAATTATTACTCAATCAATGCCACAAAATGTATGTAAATGTATACATTAACTATAAAAAATATATATTATTTTAAAAAAAAAATTCTTTTATAAATGAATTAAATATTAAAATCTTGTATTTTTAAAATTTTATTTTATAAAATGAATTGAATTTTAAGAATTGGCATGTCAAATATAGTTAATGAGGATTTTTTTTAAATTTTGAATACATGAAAAAATATATAGGTCAATACTAAAATATGATAAAATATGGAATTTCACATTATTTGTTAATTACACTATTATAAAATAATTAGACAATGAATGTAATCATTATATTACAGTCATGTGTATAAATTTATGTACATTTTAAATAAATCATTAAACTAAATATTCTTAAGATAAAAATAAAATTTAATCAATACATTATTATGAAAACACTCTCGTCTCACAAATACCACCCACACATCCCAACATCAACTCACACTTTCAAATTCTTATAACTCCAATATTCATTAAAAATAATTATGTAATCCCTATTATTTATTTTTAGATTATTTATCATCATTATAATACCTTTTTAGAGGTTCATAATCAATCAGTAAATGATTCATCCCTTTGGGTAAGTTATGAACACTTAATCATAATTTTTTAATGTTCCATTTATCTATTTATTATTCTGAAACCTTTAAAATAAAATATATAGGATATATTTCATGAAATAAAATAAATTATTATAAAATATTATAGTTTCAAAAAACATATAAGTAAAAAAATAATTGTTTTTAACAAATATAATAATTATTCAATGTATAACAACCTATATCGACTTTGTTTCTAAATTTTATTACAGAATGCTTTACATATTTTAATAAATTATTTTTTGGGTAAATGTTAACATATTAATGATATTAAATTATATTTAATTCCATGTAATTGATAACTAATAATTAAATGATGTAAAAATTAATAGTCATCATGGATAGGGAAACTAAAAAATGTATAAACTAATATACATCAATAATTATTTTAATTGAACCATCCCTATATGAGAGAATCTTATAAAATGTAGTACAATTTAATAATTTGGAAATAAATTATCTCAATATCATCATAATTATGTAGTTTTTGAGAAAATTTACAAAAACATTTACCATTAACAATATGTTGATATAACCATGGAACCGTGAATTGGACATCCTAAAGACATTGGACATAGAAATAAAAGTTTTATGATGTGATAATAATGATCCAAAATGAATAGTAATAAATTATTGTATCATGGAGAAGTTTTATAAATAAGTATTTAATAAATTTAATTTTATCTTCCAATATGTTTTCCCTGGTTTAGATGTTATTTTAGGACTTGAGATAAATAATTTTATTAACTCTCCCTCATTAATTTGGGATATGATCACTTCCTCCCTCTCCCTCTCTATATTTTAGACCATAAACACCTTTTATTTTTATATATAATATATATAAGATTAATGTATATTTAAATAGTCTACTCTACCTTTCATTGTAAAATATATACACCTCTTTTATGTTTCCTTCATAATTGTTTCTTGATTGATGACCCGATTAAATAAAATATTCAATTTTTATGAAATTTTATAGTTTTAAAAAATTCATGGTATTATATATTTTATGATTTCATAAAATTAATATTACATTATATTAAAAAAAATTCAACTTTCATTTTGAGAAAACCCCAATGGTTATATCTTATTTAATTTTCCTTCACCTATTTTCTAAGACATTGTCTAAGATGTTCAGTCAACATCCATGCCCCCATTTAAAATTCATTTTTCACTTATCGTGAGCTCTATCTCTGTGATCTATTTTTATTTATTCAATTATTATTTCAAATAATTTTTTTAATAAATTTTTTAATGAGAATCATTATTATATATAAATTATTAATTATTTGATACTTGATTATGTAACATGTTTCCTTTTTAATAGTTTCGTAAAACATTTATGAGCTATTTATGCCTTATTTCTATATAGAACACTTCTCATGATGTATTTTGACATTATAGGGAGAATGTGAATTATATTTTCCCAATAATGATTTAGTAGTGCTTTCATCACCTTTGAAACCATGTATGATGTGTGGGAAGTCAATGTAATGCATAATGTGGTGATGTTATGGAAGTGAGACTCAAATTATATTTGTGAATATTAATTTTTTGAAGTTTTTGAAGCATCACATTATTTTCTTTTATTATTATATATTAACTTCTATTGAGGAATTTCATATAACAACATATGATTCATTTAATTTTTGATTAAATTTTGGATGATATCACAAAATCATGTTTACATTAATTAATAATTATAGGAATTTTATAGCCTCCATTCCATATTTAGTTCAACATGATAACCCTTGAATTGAATGTTGATCAATGATATCATAGGGTGTATAAAAAGATAGAAATTAAATACATTATAGTTTGTTTTAGAATGTCATATTTAATCTCTAAAATAAATTGTAACCAAACTTTTAGGAGGGGTTAATATTGAAGTTATGATAATATTGATGTAATATAATGTCTAACAGACGTGTGTCTATATATTTCATATCCTAGCATGAAATATATTTTTGGAGATTTTTTTTGGAACCAAATAGAAAATAAAACAAAAATTAGATGCATTGAATCATATAAAGTAATAAATTAGGATATATTAATGATTTATTTTTTATTATTTATAAGAACATTATTTTTAATTTTTATAATTCAAATTTTAGTATTATCAAATAAAATGTTCAATTGTATTAATAAATGATTGAAATATGGGTATCTATATTAGAAACCCACTTGATGGAAATGTAAATTATTTCAAAATAAAATTTCATGTTTGATTAGACTAGGAATCTAGAATCTTGAGGTGGAACATTATCAACTGGATGATGTGTTGAAAAAAATATGAACCATTAATACCTCTTAGATTCTATTAATAGATAAAAAAATTAGTTGATTCATTTATTTGACCAATACCATCGTTTTGGTATATATTCAAATATTTTAATATTGGAACAAAGAATACAATCCATTAAAATCATATTTTATTTTCATCAATATTTTTTAAAATTGAATTTAAACATTAAGATATTTTCATTGGAATGAGATGTATTTTAGTTGTGAAAAAATAGTTAGACATCTATACCACAAGGTTGAGTTATCATTGAATTACCAAGTTATGAAAAATTGACTGAAAAAGTATATAACACTTCTCTAATTATAATTTTGGGGGATAAATATCATAGAAACCCATTTTATACACCCTTTCGTAGAAATATATTTAATACAAATCTAGAATCGAAATTTTTATATTGAGAAAATATCATCTAATTATTGATGGAAATCATTTCGAATATCCATTAATGTTCTCTTGTTTTATTCGACAGTTATCATAATGAGGAATAACTCCTAGAAAATACTTCCTATATATTTTTATGGTCAAATTATGATAAATAATATATAAATAAATTTATTTAGAAAATGGAAAGAACCATTCTTATTGAAAAACCTATTTTGAGGGAATATTATGATGTAATCCCAAAATAGATTTCAAATATCACTCTTGATCGATTGTTTATTTTCTCTATAGTACTTTCACATGGTTCTTTTTTCATATCCCTGAGTTTCTATATAATTAATGTAACACCCCAAGATTTTATAAGATATATTATTTTTAATTTATTTCATATCTTCTATTGTATGATACACCATGATTATCTTGCGCTATAGACAACACCATATTAGCTTTCAATATACGCAACACTATTCTTGGATCATGTTACACACAATTTTGAGTTTGTTTGACTGTAGTTATTCTATGAAACATTTAGTGTATATATGTATATATTCAATGTATAAATGAAATATGGTTGGATTTTTTTATACACAATAACAAAGGAGTGTTGCACTACATGCAACCTTGACTTGTATTGCATTACGTGCAATAGAGACCTTCCGTGATAGTATGTGTTGTATGCAATACTGGGTTTCACTAAACAACTACATATGGTTATAATACTATAATAAATTATTTATTATTAATAATAATAACTACATTTTTAATTTTATAACATTAGTATTCATTTTACAAATATTCTAGAATATGGTATGAGAACAGAATAATTTTTTTGGGTAAAATAATTATTTTTCAAAAAATGCAGTTATGTCACCTTTTGATGGTGCACCCACATTAAATCTAGTTTTTAAATGTTTAAAATTTCAATTTGACAAAATAAAATTCTTCTTTGGAATCAGGGTATTAAAATTTACTTTGGATAAAAGTTTCATATTATTCTGATAACTTTCATATTTTAAAGAATACTAAAAACACATTATATTTTAATTAAAAACAACTTTTTTCATCATAATAATTTATATGGTTATTTTATAATATTGAATGGTTTTAAATTTTAAATAGAATATATTTTTACCATTAAATATAATGTATTTTATTATCATTGATTTTACATTGTTTTCATAGTTAAATCATTTCAATCATTTGCAATGTTTTATCTTTTAAAACTCGTTTTCCCAATAATGGGATTAATTTTAAATTAATTTCTGTAACTTATGTGATTTGAATTTGGAAAAATGGATTCCATATTTATAATAAGTAGGTCCAAATTATGTTAATAGGATACGTTTTATTTTTGGGCACTATAAATAGAAACTACGGTAAATTTTATTTACCTTAGTTAAAGGTAAATCGGGTAATTAAGGATAAATATAATATTATAAAATTACCCTAACACTTTTCCTAATATAATTGGATGATTATATTTTACCCTAAATAATACTTTGGTCTAAATGGAATCTAATTTATCCCACTTGTATTTTATTAAGATCTTCTATTTATTTTATTTAAAGGAACGTGAAATGTCTCACTCAAACATTAATAATTAGATTATTTTTAATATAAGGTTATACAGGAATATAAATTTGATTATAAATACTCATTTGAAAGCTAATAATTTTATCTTTAACATTGTTATTTATTTGTAATTTTTATGAAATATTTAATTACCTTAATAGCTTATACATTAATGATGAAGAAATATTTTACTTAGTGGAAAATCAATAATATAGTTTTTATTAAAATAACAATACCTTTTAAAAGGACCATAAACTTGACCAAACATTATTTTTAGAGTATATCTATACTCTAATCATACAAGGGTCGATTTGTGGACCATTTGGAGTCTTATAAAACCGATTAGGACATATATAATATATATTTTTTAAATGATGTCAAAGAAGTCACCTTCATAATTTAATAAATATAACCATTTAAATTTTGTTATTTTATGATGATAAATTAGAGTAAAAATATTATTATTATATTTATTATATTTATCTTTATCATAGGATTTTATATTTAATTTTTATGCAACATATAAGTATATTAAATAATTATACAAAAATGTTGTAGTAATTATTTTATTAAGAGATATATCACATAAATGGTTTTAAAAATATTTAAATAAATATTATATAAACTATTCAGTGTTCCAGAAAAATTTTCTATATGAATATGACATGTTATAAATCGATTAAATGTTTTTTTTTTGAATATATCTTCTGTGTCGATTTTTTTTTAATTCAAATAAATGAATAGTGTCAAAATTGAAAATATTGATATTTTACAAATATAACATATTATTAAATAGTTTAAAAATAACAAAAATATTTAAAAACTACAGATTTAAAATTATATGGTCTAACAAATTTATAAATTATCCGATTATTAGTCATTTATAAAGTTTAAGTATGTATTTATAACAATTTAAAATATTTAATTTTATTACAACAAATTAAATTAAATAGAATAAATAATAATAAATCAAGTAGATAAGGTTTAAAATAAACATAAAACATGTACAAATTTTATTTTTTGATGATATTAAAACCTTATATCATCTCACCTTATAATTGAGTCATTTTTGATGGTTTCTATGTGTGGTTTCATTTTATTATTAATTAATAGGTTTAAGGTTTCCAAAAGTGTCCCTCTCCTATCCTATATAAGCGAACCTCCTTAACTCCCCTATTAACAACCCATTGAGCTTCAAAGCTCGGCCAAACCCTTCCCATTTATCTTCTACACTTCCCTAGAAACATTCTGGAGGTTCTGGTCTTCTCAAAAGACAAACTCTAGTCCCTTAAGAGAAAGCCTAAATGAGGTGCGTCGAAGAAGAGGTAATCTCTTCTACCGATTATTTCAAGTTTTTTTCTTCTCAAACTTCTTATTTTATAGTTTTTTCATTATATTGTAATAACATAAGTATCACTAATATAAATATCTGTTATTATAAATATGATACAATACCATTTCATTTTCTATCCATCCTATGGAAAACGAAATCACCGCGCGTGCGTACGTACGGAATACCATCTCCACGTCATTGTGTAATATGTTTTTCCACCAAAACCTTACTTGGATGAGTATAATGGTTTAAATAATAACTATATACGGTTATTATAACATCAAACTGATTCTTTGATATTATATCATCCACTCCAATTCTATTCAATAATTATGGGATTGATATCATCGCTCGTGCGTACTTACGAACTTCCGTTTCCACGAATGCGATGAGATTCATTTTTCGTGATTTACCATTAAAGTATGATTATAAAGTATATATAATAAATAATCATGAAATATAATACATAATAACTAAAAATTATTTCTGTACATATATTTTTCATTTACTTAATTCCATTCAATTAAATAAGGAAACGAAAACGGTGTTCATGCGTACGTACGGCCTACCATCTCCATGAACGGCGTATTTAATTCCATTTATCGATCTA
The DNA here is from genome assembly GCA_963277665.1 of Viscum album. Classification (NCBI taxonomy): domain Eukaryota; kingdom Viridiplantae; phylum Streptophyta; class Magnoliopsida; order Santalales; family Viscaceae; genus Viscum; species Viscum album. Next base: position 1,387,858,531 of record OY728157.1, read on the forward strand.
TCATGTATATTTATTTTCTGAATATATATTATATATAACCCTTGTATTAAATTTTAGAATTATGTAAATCCAGATATATGTAATAATATCATGAACAGCAAGTCAAAACATGTACAAAAATTGAAAGGATTTTAACCAAAACGCTGTATTAACATGGAATTTACAAAAGAATGGGTAATATAATGTCTCAAGTGAACCATATATGATATCATAAAGATGAATATGATTCTTTAATAATTCAATGACATCATTTAAATCATTATACAGGGGGTTCAGATACATACAAAGCATATCATACATATGGTAAGGGATAACTTTTCTAATCTCATTTTTGTCCGAGATTGTTTATTCATAAGAATTTACAAGGTTTACATTTACCATCCAAGTAAATGTTTTATAAAAAAAATCATGTATGTTTAAATTTATTTTTAACCATTTTTACTTTTACCACGTGGTATGGAATGAATCATTCTATTGTTTACCATACGATGAGCTTTTTGACTTTTCCAGCAAAAGTGCGAGGAGAATGATTGATTTAACATATATGGCATGGAAGGTTTTTTATTTTTTCATAACTACTTATTTTCAAGAATCTAAATCTACATAATTTCATGATTTTTTTCAACATAATAAATATCATTTAAAATTTCATGGCATTTTGTGAAAAGAAAATGATTTTGAAGAAGAAATGATATTTTCCTCAAGAATTCATTTCTGGTATTTTTTTCAAAACCATTTTGCATCTAAGATGACATTTTTTAATATGTTTACATTTCAAGTATATTGTCTCAATTATTTAAATGGTTTCATTTTTCTTGTGATGAAATGATATACATTTATTTTATATGGATTATGTTATGATGGGATGGTGTTTTTGAAACCCATATCAATCTTTGGGTTATGATGAATGATTTATGTTTATTTTGTGGCACCAAAAGAATGATTTAATTATGAGTTTGGTGGGACCTATATCTCCCTCCAATTAATTGGGTAAAGATTTATATCTCATGAGATAGACATGGCTGGAAGGGTATGTTAATCTCGTTCAGTGTTATAGGACCGGAACGAGGAGTGAACTCTATTTAGAAAGGGACTTTGTGCACTAATATCGTCTTGGAAGAAATGCCTTGGATACTATGGAAATAATATCTTGTTCTTAATGGTTTTCCACAATTACATGTTTTATTCCCATGCTACATTATCATGATTGATGATCTATTATGATCTATGCCCTACGCACTGTCGTGTTTCATGTCATTGCTCAAGATATTGATGTTTAAATATTATGTTCATGTTTTGAAGTTCAAATGTATATGGTTTGTTTTATTTTCTACATAATTACCCTTACTGAGCATTTCAGCTCACCCTTTATATGTTTTATTTTCCCAAGGATATAAAGAAAGGTTTTAGGTATGAAAAAAAGGAAGATCTCTAAAGGAGATGTTGAAGATCTTCCACCAAGAATAGAAGATTATATTTCGAGTTTCCAATGGCACTAAACTATTACAGTCCTTTGGTGTATGTTTTTTTTAAGTATTAAACATTCCAAAAAAGTAATGTAATGACTATGTACGTAATTCTTTGGGTATCTACAGTTGGTATCATAAGAAGGTTTAGTTAACCATTGGAAACTAGGATGCAAAAACTGTATTTATATCCATAGAGATATTTCTAAGGTATGTATAGGGGTGTCCCTAAGGTTAAGTATAAGTATAGGTTATAGTCCTTGAATTACAGTAATGATATTAGAATTAATCCTAAGACGTTAGATATTGAATGTACTCCCCGTTTATTATGTTGTTTTCCCTAGCATGATTTTTTCCTCTCAAACTATTCTTTTATTTTGGTTTTGGATGATGGCTGGAACCCGAAGAAACTGTAATGGGAAATGAAATGATTATCCTTCTGAACAAAACAATGTTATGGGATATGGAGTGAAAAATATTATTTTTATACTTACACAAGCTATGAATCATTCTGGACTCCCAAATGAGCAGAGAAGGGAACAACATTCTGTTGATTCCTTCATGAGGCCACGACCACCTTCATTCAGTGGGTCTTCTAATCCACCTATTACTGAACAATGGATCATTACCATTGAAAATATATTTTCTATACTTTGCTGTTCAGAACATGAAAAATTCATTCGGGATGTTTACCGCTTAGAAGGTGAAGAAGACCAATGGAGGACTCTCATTAAGAATACATGGCCCCAATATGAAATTGAATAAATGGAATGGGACGAGGTCAAGAACTTGGTTTTAAATAATTACTTCCCTCATATTCTTCGAAAAAGGATGGAAAAAGAGTTCCTTGAGCTTAAGAAAAAGGATGATGAATATTTTGGTATGTACGAAGCGAATTTTACAAGGCTTGCAAGGTATGCATCTGGCTTTATCATCCAACCTGAAATTAAGGTTGATCGATTCTTCAGTGGCTTAAAACCAAGTCCTCTAATGGAATTATCTATAAGAGACTTTAGTGGATATGAAGAAATTGTGTGTTGTGATATCAAGGTAGAAATGGAAGTTATTGTTATATATCCATCTCATGGTTTTGACAAGAAATAAAATATGGAGTTCAAGGAGAAATACCAAAATAATGGTGAAAAAAGATGAATGTTTCTTTATGGAGAAAGTGTGGAAAGAAGCATGGTGGAGATTGTCATAAAGGGACTAGAAAGTGTTTTAAGTATGGAAATGAAGTTCATCGAGCAGTTGAGTGTCGATGTAATGTAAAAAGGGTTGCTAGTGATGTGAATAAAGAAAAGACTGCATAGAACACACCACCAACACTTCAATGCTTCAAGTGCATAGAAATGGGGCATTATGCTATTCAATTCCCTAATCCAAGGGTTAATGATGATCTAGGTGAGAATCCTATTAAGGGAATGGATAAAGGGAAGTCACGTGCGATCACTATTTGTGATGTTGAGTATGAAATTATGTTGTGTAATGATTAAGTGTTTATATAATGGGATTTCAAAATAGTGTCATGGAATCTCATTTAAGGTATCGTGTAATTTCGGAATATCTAAGTATTGGTTTTCAATAATTAAATGGTACCGATAACCATGAAAAGTGATTGAAATATTTTTGGAATGAAGAAGTAATGTTCTTAATGAAGGGATAAGGAGAAAATAATATGTATGATAGTATTCATGATCTCATGACAGATATAAGGAAAACGTGATATCATGTTTTGAGTATGTAGAATTTTTGGGAGTTTGGTAGGTAGAATGAGATGATTTTTGACATCATTCATGATATAAGTAAAGTATTATGGTAATTTTTGTTTCAAGAGAATGCATGGTTAATGTATTCACATGTTTGGAATGCGGTCAACAAGATTTATCTTATGATATATAAGGGAAAAATTGTGGTATTCATATGTTTGCTATATAACCATTCTTGTAATCGTTTTGTTAATAATAGGAGTTTGGATATAAGTATTTTGAATAAGCCTAAATATTTTAATGGATTATGTTGGACAACAGATAGTAATGTTTAAGGCTAGAACTTTTTTCAATATTATTTTTGTAATGTTATAATAGTGTAGTTTTAGAAAAAGGACAACCTGTAGGACGAGAGACAACCCATCACGTCGGACAAGGTTTCAGGAATCAAACCCACAACCAAAGTGTGACATGCCTTTACCACCTACCACTGGCTTACTGGAAGTCCATGGTTAGTATAAACTAGTTTTTTTTATTAAGCGGTATGATAGATGAGGTATAAGTCAATTTTTGGAACTATATACGATTAATCTCACCATAGATGGACTTATGCATATATTTAATAATATTTTATAACCTTATGTTTGAGACAGATGGAATGACCCATCATTCTATCACATTATGTGCTAACACTTCATGAATGACAAATTCACATTCATTTCTGTAAGAGATGAAGTTGAAATTGTTCAAGGCATCAACAATGGTGAGATAGTACCAAAATCAAGTAAGCATTTCTTTTAAATAATCAACTTTAGGGAAATGATCTTGAAAACCAAAAATTCTATCCTAGTGCCCTTATATCTGATGAATCAAATGGTACCATAAATCATTACAAATTTATGGATTTGTTATTGTTGGATTTTTTATAGTTATATTCTCTACAACTCTCCATCAGAACATGTTGGTTTGATTTTTCTTCTATATCGATATTTTCACCTATGTTCTATTATGTGGAAACCTAGTGATGAGTTACTTCTGGTAACCGTTACGTTTCATACTTTAGTTTTCAAAATTAATTTTCAGTATTCCTTTTTACGATGTGGGTTTCTATGAAAGAAACTTTCAAGTAGTAAACAATTTATAACCCCGATGAATTTCGAGGGTGAAAATAATTTTAAAGGGGGTAGAATGTAACACCCTGAGATTTTATAAGATATATTATTTTTAATTTCTTTCATATATTCTGTTGTACGCTACACCATGATTATTTTGCGCTATACGCAACACCGTATTAGCTTGCAGTATACACAACACTATTCTTGGATCGTGTTACACACAATTTCATGTTTATTTGATAGTATTTATTCTACCCAACATTGAGTGTATATATATATTCAATGTATAAATGAAATATGGTTGGTTTTTGTTATACACAACAACAAAGGAGTTTTTCACTAACGCAACCCTAAATTGGCTTGCTTTACACGCAATAGTGACCTTCCATGATAGCGTGTGTTGTACGCAATACCGGGTTTCAATAAACAATGAAATATAGTTAAATTAATATTATAAACCAGCCTTTATGAATATTATTAACTACATTTGTAATTTTATAACATTGTTATTCATCTTACACATTTTCTAGAACATGGTATGAGAACAATATAAATTTTTCGGGTAAAATAAGTATTTTTCAAAAAATGAATTTTTTCCCCATTCTGATGGAGCACCCCCATTAAATCTAGTTTTTGAAATTTTTATAACTTCAATTTGAAAAAATAATTCTTCTTTGGAATCAGGGTATAAAGATTTACTTTGGATAAATTTTTCATGTTATTCTGATAACTTTCAGTTTTTAATAAATAGTAAAAACACGGTATATTTTAATTAAAAACAAATTTTTTCATCGTATTAATTTATATGGTGAAATTATAATGTTGAATGGTTTAAAAGTATATATATAATATATTTTTACCATTTAATATAGTTTACGTCATTAGCATTGATTTTACATTGAATTCATAGGTAAAATAATTTGAATCTTTTTCAATGTTTTAACTTTAAAAACTCATTTTCTTAACAACAGGATTAATTTTAAATTAATTTCTGAAAATTGTGTGATTTGAATTTGAAATAATGGATTGCATATTTAGAATAATTATGTCTAAATTATGTTAATAGGAAGTTTTTTATTTTTTGGCACTATGAATAGTAACTATGGTAAATTTTATTTACCATAGTTAATGATAAATCGGGTAATTATGTGTAAATATAATATTAAAGAATTACACTAAAACATGTCCTAATATAATTGGATGATTATATTTTACCTTAAATCATACTTGGGTCGAAATGGAATCTAATGTAACCCACTTGTATTGGATTAAGACATTTTATTTATTTTATTTAAAGGAAAGTGAAATTTCTCACTCAGACTTTAATAATTAGATTATTTTTAATATATGGTTATATAGAATATAAATTCGATTATAAATACAAATTTGACAGATAAAATGTTTTTCTTTACCATGGTAATTTATTTATTATTTTTTTGAAATATCTATTTACCTTAATATCTTATACATTAATGATGATGAAATTATTTATATAGTGAAAAATCAATAATATAGTTTTTATTAAAATAATAATACCTATCAAAAGAACCAGAAACATGAAAAAAAATTATTAGTCGAGTATATATATACCCTATGAATCCAAGGGTCGATTTGTGGACCATTTGGAGTGTTATAAAACCAATTAAAACATTTATATTATTTTATTTTAAATGATGTCAAAAAATTCCCCTTCCTAATTTAGTAAAAATATCAATTTCAATGTTGTGATTTAAGATGATAAATTAGAGTAAAAATATTATTATTAAATTTATTATATTTATCTTCATTATAGGATTTTATTTTCAATTTTTATGCATAAAAATGTATATTAAATAATCATACAAAAATTTTGTAGTAATTATTTACTTTTACCACATGTTATGTAAGGAATATTTATTTTGTTTACAATATGAGGATCTTTTTGACTTTTCTAGAAAAAGTACAAGGAGAATGTTTTTTTAACTTATATGGAATGGACTTATTTTTATGGTTTCATAACACATTATTTTCTTGAATCTTACTCTACAAAATTTCATGATTATTTTCAAGAAAATATTTTTCTTTTAAAATTGCATGGAATTTTGTGAAAAGAAAATTAGTTTGAATAAGAAATGATATTTTACTCCAAAATTAATTTAAAGTGTTTTATCAAAACAATTTTCCATCAAAGATAAAATTATTTTATATGATTACATTTCCAGTATAATGTCTCTGTTATTTAAATGGTTTCATTTTTCTTATGATGAAATGATATCCATTTATTTTATATGGATTATGTTATAATGGGATGGTGTTTATGAAACCCATATTATTCATTGGGTTATGATGAATGATTTTGGTTTATTTTGTTGAACATGAAATAATGATTTCATTATGAGATGGGTGGGACCTATATCTCCCTAAAATGCATTGGGTAAAGATTTATATCTCATGAGATAGAAATTGCTGGAATGGTAAGTTAATCCGGTTCAATGTTACACGACTGGAATGAGGAGTGAACATGATTCAGAAAGGGACTTTGTCCACTAAGATGGTATTGGGAGAAATGCCTTTGATACTATGGAAATCATATCATGTGCTTAATGGTTTTATACAATTAAATGTTTTATTACCATGATATTTTATCATGATTGATTATCCATTATGATCTATTCCCTACGTACTTCCGTGTTTCATGTCATTGCTCAAGATTTTGATGTTTAAATATTATGTTCATGTTTTGAAGTTCAAATGTATATGTTTTGTTTTATTTTCTCCATGCTTACACTTACTGAGCATTTGAGCTCACCCTTTATATGTTTTCTTTTCCCCATGCTATAATGATTTTTTTAGGTAAGAAAAAAAGGAAGATCTCTATGGGAGATGTTGATGATCTTTCACCAAGATTAGAAGATTATATTCTATGTTTCCAAAGACACTAAACTATTACAGTCCTTTGGTGTCTGTTTTTGTTATGTATTAGATATTACACAAAAGTAATGTAATTCCTGTGTACATCAAGCTTTGGGTCTCTATAATTAACCCCATTGAACATGAATATTGGAATTTTAATGTTCAATATACCTTGAAAAAATCATTTACATTCCCCAGTTCATCTTTATGGTTATCCGCAGTAACATTATCAAGAATAATAGTTGTTTAAATAATTTTATATATTTATTATAAATATATTAATTAGATCACTATAAATAAAAAATATTGTATCCCATATATTAAATTGTTTCCCAATAAACTATATTCCATTCATGTATCATAATAATTTCCCCTAGTGCTATATCTTGAAGGATGTTAATAAAAAAGGGGCAGTCATTTGTTAGTCTCAAAACATCAATTGATTGGAATATTTCACCTAGTTGGTATTTCCACAAGATGTAAAACTTCATAGATTGGTCATTTTAAATTGCTATTAAAAATTACGATGTGCCCTATTATGTGGGAGTAACTTACATGGGTTTTTATTCCCATCATATGGATAGATATGAATCCCTTATATTTTCCCCAGTCACAAAACCATCAACATCTACCTCTTTCTTATAGGGATATAAAATCTATAGTTTCTGATTGTGTCGTCTTAAAACATATATCTATAAGTCTATATATTTAAAAATTATATAACAAAATATAGGGAACTTTTGATTCATAAAAAGTGTGTTATTGATTTAAAACCTATGTTATATATTTTTGATTCACATTGATAACATATGTATAATAAAAAATTATAAATACATCATTTCATGTCAATGATACATTAATTTTATTGGGGTAACATATTATGCCTTAAAATGTGGATAAAATTCATGATAATAGATTAAATATATATGATATCCCATGATTTAGAAATAATATAGTAGAAATTATTTGAAGATCATGACAACCCACAGACTTGAAAAATATGAATTCTAATTTATTTATAGGAAAATAATCCCACTAACCATATTCATATTGAATGCAGGTCTGCTGTGATGTTCAAATTATATTTTCCAAGGCACAATTGTTTTTGAACACTTTTTTATACAAACTTATTTTTATCATTTCATGACCAAAACATGGTGTAATACTCACCCCTTATTTATGTATTTACTCATGATATAAAATTTAGTGATGGGGTATCTATGGTATATAATGGAAAATTATGATGAATAAAATGAATTATTATTTATTTTATATTAAAATTGTGCATCTAGTCTTCTGTGGTTTCTAGACATCTACACCTCAATTTTCATTTTATTGAATTTAAGGTAAAATGATATAATATCAAATATAAGAGATAAAAGTCATTATATGTAGGTTGATTGTTACAGATATTATAGAACCATACACATGATGTTGGAAAATACTAATGTATCTAAGTTTTGTCATCACTATAGAAGTAGTTTGAACATAAAAATTTTATTTAAATATTAGTCTTCTGAAACTAGTGTTGGTCCTTTTGATAAGACATAGGGATCAATTATCCCGTTTGAGATATCTGTGTAAATCAATAATTAGTAAAATATGATTTCCTATAGAAACCCAATTTAGGTTCACGCTTATAAAAACAATGGTAAATTATATGCTATATAGAATACGAAATGACATGAAAACCCTAGGATAAAATAGTTTTTATTATTTTTTATATAATTAGGATCAATGTAATGTGTTATTTGAGACCATATAATTCCATTATATATGAATGTGTAGTAGATCAACTTATTTTTAATATGTAATAAAGTTTGTATTCTAGGAAGGAAGAGATGCTATAAAATTAAAATCAATAATAATTTTCTGTCTAAAAATGTTTTTCCAATAATGATATGTAATATTGGAATATCATTGTGAATTCCGATTTTTTACATTAATAAATATGATATCATCATTAAATTATATTTTCCTATAAATTTTAAGGTTTATATTGACTATTATAGTCATAAAGATTCATTTAAATCATTAGATCATTTTTTCAATAATTATTATAGAGAGTATGATTTTTTAATGGGATAATTATTTTATTATTTGAGGCGATATACATTTACAATGTGAGATGATTTTGTTGGATCATTGAATAATATAATAAACAAAATACACTAGGATTATTTCAATGGTATAATAATATCATAACATTTTTTGAGATAAATTTTTAGGGATACCATAGATAACTGAAATAGAAATATCAATTGAATTATTTCATCAATAAATCATGATATTTAGGCATTCTTATCATAAGTAACCTATATAATTTTATTTAATTTTGGAGTACTTGGATGAACATGAATAGAGGATATTTATATGACTGATTGTGTCACAATGGGATTTTTATATTCTTTTTTCCATAAAGCATAATGATAGTATGTGTCTATTAATTGAACACAATAAGTTTAGTTATAAAAAATTAAAGAAAAAATTATAAAAATTTGACTATTTTAATTAAGTGAAGTCATTATTATGATTGAAATGGAGTTGGGATATCATTGGATATTATTTAAGGAAGGAAAAATTTCTGAGATGGATTCTCAAATCATGTATGAGTGTTATAATTTCATGAAATTTTAATAAAATTTATGAGAACTGTTATATTCTTCATAGAGTTGATGATTATGATTTTTGACAAGTAACTCAACTTTTATATCATTATGTTTTTAGGAAATCTATATTTATTTGATATTAGTATAATAATATTGAAAACACAAAGACAATTTTTTAAAATCTCATTAAGATAATCAACTATTATTTATTATTTCAAAATATCATTTATACATTCTGTGATATAAGTTTTTATTATATGTCATCTCTTAATTTGGTACACTATCATTCGTAGATAATTTACGGGCTAATATTAAATGAATATAATTATAAATGTTTTTGAGATCCATTGACTTCTTATATTGGTCAAATTGTATTGATATTTTATTCACGGTTTAATGAATTATGAATTATGTAAACTAATATTGATTTGAAGCATTTGAAAAAAATTTTGAATGAAAATATTTCAGAATCCTTTTGTAAAATGATTAAATGAGGTAATTTAGATCTAGATTTTATTTTTAATGAATAAAAAAATTGAATTTAGTTTTCTATGATACATTAAGATAATGTTTCTATTGTGTTCTTATATAAGATAAGAAATTATATAATTATAGATCTAGAAATAGTTAAATACATGAAATTTTTAATCATACAAATTATTTATAATTTTACATTATTTTTCATGTTTTCTAAAGTTAAGTACATTTTCTTTTATATGGGATGTTTATGCGGTTTATGGTCTTTAAAAATATGTGGGAAAGTTTCTACCACTGGTATCCAGGATTAATTAAATGGACACTGACTGTGTATCTGTGAACTTTTTATTTTGAGGTTTCCTTTTCTCTATGAAAGGGTAATGTGGTAGTTGATAAATCTATTAGGAGAAGTCATGTTGTGATTCAATTGATGTGATAAATGAAATTGAGGGGGAAAATAATTATTATACTAATTGTATATATAAATTAAGAGTTACACATTATTTTACCTTATATTGACATCGGTGAAATACGTAAGGATAAATTGAATAATGGAAAAATAGATAATATAAAATGATTAAAAATTATAAACACATTAATGTATAGGGAGGACATTTATGGGTGGACACTAAAAACTGACATGATGCTCTATTTTCTGAATATAGTGGTTTTCACAATGGTTTTAAATAAGAAACCATCAAAACATTTAATGGTTTATGTTTGTTAATTCATCCCAAAATGAATACCATATGTTATGATATCTTATGATATATCAGGTGGGATGGAATAAAGAATAAAATAACTAATTATGTTTATATATAGTTGAGTTTATAAAAATTAATGGTTGAGAATCAATAATTAGTGTTGTTATTGAAATATTTTGTACAGAATCTTGGATTATAATAATATGTTATCTCACATCCCACAACTTAAAAAAATTCAATAGAATATCTTTATATGTTTAATTTGAGGGAAGTGCAGATAAATCATATAATTTTTTATTCACCATTCCAAAAATAACAACATTTTAATTACCAAATTTTTGGGGATTTTAAAAATCAATGTGTAAAAACATGAATATTAATAATTTTGCAACAATGTATTATAAAATTGTTTTCTTTCTCTATGAAATTTTTTTGATGTTTTTAACAGACACACAAGGACCGTAATAGTTTAATGTCTTTGGAAACTTGGAACGTAATCTTCTAATCGTGGTGAATGATTTTCAACATCTCCCATAAAGATCTTCCCCTTTATTTTTCTTACCTAAAACCTTTCTTTATATTCTGGGGAAAAGAAAACATAAAAAGGGTGATCTAAAATGCTCACTAAGGGTAAGCATGGATAAAATGAAACATACCATATACAATTGAACATAAAAATATGAACATAATGTTTAAGAATCAAAAGATTGAGGAATGACATAAAACATGGAAGTACTTAAGGCATAGATCATAAAGGAACATTAAGAATGATAAAATAACATGGGAATAAAACATGTAATTTTGGCAACCATTCAGCACATGTCATGATTTCCATAGTAGCCAAGGCATTGCTGCCAAGACCATCTTGGTGGACAAAGTCCCTTTCTGAATCGAGTTCACTCCTCGTTTCAGTCCTGTAACACTGAACCAGATTAACTTACCATTCCAGCCATGTCTATCTCATGAGATATAAATATTTACCCAATACATTGGAGGGAGATATAGGTCCCACCCATCTTATAATGAAATCATTCTTACTTGTGCCAAAAAATAAACATACATCATTCATAATAACCCAATAAATAAAATGGGTTTCATAAACATCATCCCATCATTACATAATCCATATAAAAGAAATGGATATCATTTCCATAATAAGGAAAGTGAAACCATGTAAATCATAGAGACTTTATACTTGAACCATACACATATGAAATAATGTCATCTTAGATGTAAAATGGTTTTGATAAAACACTTGAAATGAATTATTGAGGAAAGTATCCTTTCTTCTTCAAAATCAATTTCTTTTCACAAAACGCCATGAAATTTTAAAAGAAAAAGATTTTGTTTAAAATAGTCATGAAATATTTTTGAGGAAACATCATGAAAATAAGGCTTTATTAAACCGCAAAAGAAACTCATTCGTGCCGTATAAGTTAAAAAAACATTCTTCTCATACTTTTGCCGGAAAAGTCAAAAAAGTACCTCGTAACGTAAAAAAAAGAAAGATTCCTTACATACCATGTAGTAAAAGTCAAAATTAGGTAAAAAGGACATTAAACATACATGAAAACACTTTTATAAAACATGGACATGGATGATAGAAATAACCCCAGTAAATGCGTACGAATAAGCAATCTCGGATAAAAATGAGATTTGCAAAATTATCCCTTACCTTATGTCTGATATGCTTTGTATGTTACCGAACCTATTGTATAATGATTTATATAATGTCATTGACTTATTACAGAATCATATTTATTGTTATGATATCATATATGGTTCACTTATGACTTTATATTACCCGTTCTTTTGTAAATTCCATGTTAAAGAGTGTTTTGGGTAAAATCGTTTCATTTGTCGTCCCTGTTTTGACTTGTAATTATTCATATGATTACATAGATCACGATTAAATAATTCTAGAATATAAAACATGATTTATATATAATATATATTCAGAATATACATATATATAATAGATAGATAAATGGAATGAAATAAAACATTCATGAAGACCGTAGGTCGTACGTACGCATGAACGTTGTTTTCGTTTCCTTATTGAGTTGAATGGAATTGAGTAGATGACATACATATATACATAAATCCAGTAGCTTTATAATGTCATATATTTCATTATTATTTCTTATATATACTTTATAATCATTCTTAAATGGTTAACATGGAGAATGAATCTCATCGCATCGTGGAGACGGTAGTCCGTACGTACGCACGAGTGATGATATCGTTTTCATAATTATTGAATTGAATTGGATTGGATGATAAAATATATCAGAATTAGTATGATGTTATAATTACTATGTATAGTTATTCTTTACACCATTATACACATCCATGTAAGGTGTTGGTGGAAAAACAGATTACACCACGGCGTGGAGACGGTATTCTGTACGTACGCACGCGCGGTGATTTTGTTTTCCGTAGGATGGATAGAAGGTGAAATGGGGTTGTTTCATATTTATAATAAAAAATCAGTATATTAGTGATTCTGATATTATTACTTTATAATGAAACAACTAATGAATAAGAAGTTGAAGAAGAACGAAGCTTGAAAAAATCGGGAGAAGAAATTACCTCTTCTTCGATACGCCTCTTTAAAACCTCCTCTTAGGGCACTAAGATTTGTCTTTAAAGTAGACAAGAACCTCTAGGATGTTTCTAGGGAAGTGGAGAAGATAATTTTTCAGGGTTTGGCCGAGATTTAAGGCTAAAATTGGTGTTAGGAGGAGAGGGAGGAGGTGCCCTTTTATAAGGG